>FR990025.1:17749627-18419040 GCA_905404135.1 Hesperia comma | reverse complement strand
TAACCTAACCTAACCTAACCTAACCTAACCTAACCTAACCTAACCTAACCTAACCTAACCTAACCTAACCTAACCTAACCTAACCTAACCTAACCTAACCTAACCTAACCTAACCTAACCTAACCTAACCTAACCAGCAGCTCTCCTCTACGAGGCAAGGAGGGGACATGATCGGCGAGCAATTGGGGGCCGGGAGACGGAGAGGCCAGTGGCCTTTACCAGCAGAGCGCATCCCGCGGAACACGTTAGCCTGAGTTACCAATGCCTGGGGGACGGTGCAGAGCTTGAACAAGTAAACACCAATAGTCTGCACATCTACACAGATGGCAGCAAAATGGAAGGGAAGGTCGGTGCAGCGTTGTCCATCAGAGACAACGGTGTTGAGACCGGCACCCGGAAATTTAAGCTGGAGTCGTTCTGCACCGTCTACCAGGCGGAACTCTTGGCTTTGCGTGAAGCGCTCGAGATAGCCCGGACAAGCCCTGCCGCACGTTGCAGCGTCTTCTGCGATTCGAGGTCAGCCCTTGATGCGGTAGTAGGAGGAAATTCCCTTCATCCCTTAGCATTTGAAGCCAATGCAAAAATAACATCTGCAATTGCAAACGGCAATATAGTAAACCTATATTGGGTAAAAGCTCACGTAGGGATGGAGGGAAACGAGAGGGTGGATCGTCTCGCGAAGGAGGCTGCGACGAAGTTGAAAGTAAAGCCTCACTACGACCGGTGTCCGGTTTCATTCATAAAGCGACAAATCCGCATGGAATCGCTGGATGAATGGAACCGGCGCTATCAAGATGGAACAACAGCAAAGGTCACTAAGGCTTTCTTTCCTGACGCGGTTAAAGCATATAAGATCTTGCGGAAAATATCTCTGAGTCCGGTAACAGTACAAGTAATGACGGGGCACGGCGGGTTCTCAGAGTATTTGTATCGTTTCAAGTGCAAGGGGAGCCCGTCGTGCATCTGTGATCCTGCTGTGGACGAAGGGGTAATGCATGTCCTGCTGGAGTGCCCTGCCCACATGAAGCAGAGAACAAACTTGGAAATAAGATTAGGAACGAAATTGGAAGAGGGTAAAATCAGTACCATAATGGAGGACAAGGAGAAAAGGGAAGTTTTTATTAACTTCTGTAACGAAGTGGCAAGCAAAGTAATCAGTAGGAATAAGTAAAGTAGATAAAGAACACTAAGATATATATAATTGTATATATAACGTTAGTTTCGCAACAAATAGTAGCATAAATATGAATACGCGTTCAGAGGATGATAAAAGCAAAATGCAGAATAATGTAATAGATGGATAAGCAAACTCAGAAAGAAAAGACCCTATAAAAGGTTGGAACTGTAATAAACTAGAATAAGAAATAGATAAGAAGATATTGTAATTATGAAGTAAATAAGATAATTGTAAAAGTAGACAATAGAAATAGAAGACCTAAGAAAAGGCTAAAAAACTGAGATGAACTAGAATAAGGAATAGAAAATAAGATAAATGTAACAAAACATAAGTTAATTACATAAGTAGATAATAGAAAGTAAGACCATAGATAAGGCTGGAAATCGAGATGTATTAGAATAAGAAATAGAAAATATTGTAAAAGCTAAGAATATAAGAATTGTATACGTAGATAATATAAGATAAGATAAGAAAATATAAGATAAGATTTAAGCATTGAATAAAAACAAATCAAATTATTAGTACAACAAATGTAATAGTAAGAATAGATATAAAACTGTAACGTAGAAATAGAAACTAGACATAAGGCCCCCTGTAAACTTGTAAAACTTTTTAAATAAATAAAGTCGTCACGGTCCCTGATTTTCATCAGGAGGTTATTTAGCTCGCGGGCCGGGCCTGGGAGCGCCCGGACAGGGAATATAATAAAAAAAAAAAAAAAAAAAAAAAAAAAAAACCTAACCTAACCTAACCTAACCTAACCTAACCTAACCTAACCTAACCTAACCTAACCTAACCTAACCTAACCTAACCTAACCTAACCTAACCTAACCTAACCTAACCTAACCTAACCTAACCTAACCTAACCGATTACTCCATTTTCCTTAATATCTCCGGTGCCCCAAAATCTTCTTGCTTCAAACTCATACAGCATCTACAACCAATTAATCCCTAACTTCCGACACCCTTTCCGTGAAAATCTATCGAGAATTTTCCGAGTTATAGCCGTTTTTCCTTGTTTTACACTAATTTCGTTAATTTTATACCTACAGTTACCTTAATATCTTCCGTGCCCCTCAGGCGCTGTACTCCAATCTCATATAATACTTAAAGCTAACTGATCCCTAACTTCCTACACCTTTTCCACGAAAATCTATCGCGAATTTCCCGAGTTATAGCCGTTTTTCCTTGTTTTATACTAAATTCGTTAAGTTTATACCTACATTTTTGTTAATATCTTCCGTGCCCCTCAGGCGTTTCGCTTCAAATTCATAACGTACCTAATACTAGTTGATCCCTAATTTTCTACACCCTTTCCACGCAAATCTATCGCGGATTTTCCAAGAAATAGGCGTTTTTCCTAACTTCTTAAATTTCCACCTTCCCTAGCCTATAACTTCTAAGTTTCCCGTCCGATTTCTTCCAAACCGACTTCGTTGTACTCGTACAACCGCTCCGCGTCCATCCCACCGCTTTTCGAGCCGATCCGATGAAAAAAAAGCCCACCCACCCGCCCGTAGGGTTTTGATCTCGGTAGGGGCTGACGGGATTCTGAGGGCGGGCTGTAATATAGCCAAAAATTTTTTATTACAGAATCTTGAGGACACAGCCCCACTGACTCAATAGCTACCCTTGGGTCGCCTGACAGATCCATAGTTTTTTTAATATTAATTATTTAGTCTTCAAATTCTTCCTTCTAACTCTTCTTTTAGTTTATCTGGCTTACACTGTATTTTGATGGAGTCCGCATCGGAAAAGACGTTGTTGGAGATTATTAATGACATTCAGGCGCGAGCTAAGTCCATTGTCCTAACCATCACTGCCAATAAAAGCGTCACTGTTGCAGATAAGAAAAAGATCATTGAGGAAGCCCACGTAATTGACAACCTCGCAAGTAAGGCTTCTGCTTTTCCGTGTGCAACAGCTGACCTTAAAACAGACTTAACAAGGATCATCCAAGACGAGATCTCTAAGATAAATTTTGTCACACCACAACCACCCGTCTCGTACGCAGCAATAACTGCGTCCGCACCTGCCCGAACTCCGAAGAAAGCTACTCACCTTGAGAACAGACCTGCTCTAGTCTTGAAGTCTAAAACTACTGGCTCAAACCGGAACGACGTTAGGGATAGCTTTTACAAGAGTGTTTCATTTAAGACATCAACTTACACACCTGCTAAAGTCCTACCGATATCGAATAACAAACTCCGAGTTGAATTCGATACGACACAGCAGAGGGACGAGACGTTGCAAAAAATAGTCGACTGTGAGGATATTGAGGCTGAGCCAGCAAGGGATCTGAAGCCTATGCTAATACTTAAAGGCATAAGTAAGGACACACCCTCGTCTGAGCTCCCTCAACTCATTATAAATCAAAATATTGAATTTAAAGATCAAGACATTATTGAAGATAACATTACAGTAGCTTTTCTACGCAATAATAAAAAGCCAACCCTCTATAACGCAGCCCTAATAGTAACACCTAAAGTTTGGAAAATTGCCACTGATCTTGGCAGACTAAACATTAATCACAACCGCGTTCACACGGAAAACCTGCTTCCTCTAAAACAGTGCTTCAATTGCACGGGCTTTGGGCATACTAGGAAGACTTGCAAGGTTGAAACTTCTCGCTGCTCCCACTGTGCCCAAGTTGGCCACGTGTTCAGAGATTGCCCGCTTCAAAAAGATCCCTCTAAAATTAAATGCCACAACTGTGACACTCAGAACATCAAACATAATTTAAAAAATAACACCGATCACTCCGCTACGTCCTATACATGCCCGCAACGAAAATTGATGGAAGAGCGTATTTCACGTAGGGTCAACTATGGGTACTGAATTTAAAATTCTTCAATGCAACGTAGATAAGGCTTATAACAGCCATCACGAATACATTAATTATATAACGTCTAAGAATTATTCCATTGGTCTCATCTGTGAACCATATGTGGGCAATCAGAACACAGTGAAGAGTATCCCCGGGTTTGAACTATTCCAATTTTCTCAAAATGACAGGGTGAAAGCATGCGTCCTAGTCAGAGCCGGTATTGCCGCCACTCTGGGAATGTCGGCTTACTCATCTCCCAACATCTGTGTCGTCCAGATAGTCACCAACGGACGAAGATTATTCTTCGTTTCAATTTATGTAGAACCTGATCAAGATGTCAAGTCCACCCTCAGCAAACTCGAAGTATTTCTTAGAGCACACAATAAAGATCATATCATAATAGGAGGTGACTTTAACGGATGGCACCCGAACTGGGGCTCACACGTGATGAATAAAAGAGGAATTGCTGTCAATAATTTGGTAATATCAAATGATTTAATCATCGCCAATAATGGTAACACTCCAACTTTTGAAACTACGTCACATGGCACTCTTCGAAGTTCCTTTATAGATTTGACTCTGCACTCAGACAGCGTGGCTTACAGAATGCATGGATGGAAAGTTAATTTGGACGCCTGCCCTTCCAGCGAACATAATGCCATCGACTTCACTGTAGATCTAGGGACCATTAAGTTGCTAAGGAAGAAAAAGCAGTCTACGTATAGATATTGCACTAAGAATGCTAACTGGAGCACTTTCAATGACACATTAAAGACTAAAGTCGGGAAAAGCAAAATTGAGGATACCGCAGTAGAAACATTGGATGGACCGGGACTGGAAGCTTATACTGTAAAAATTACTAAAGCCATACAGAAGACCTGTGATGCAACTCTAAGACGTAAAACTAACTTTCACCCTCACATCCCGTGGTGGAATGAAGAATTGGATACATTAAAAAAGCAAGTGATAAAACTACATCATCGGATTCAGGATTTGAAACGCTCAGGCAAGCCTATAGAAAATGCACTTTCGGAAAGAAATGAGCTCAAAATCAAATATGCAGATACAATTAGGAAAACATCCACAGACCACTTTCGACAATTTTGCAATCTCCAAGGAAAGGAAAACGTCTGGTCACTCACAAATAGGCTTTTAAAACATTCACCCCCATCAAACACTTGCATGACTATTTCATCGGGAAGTACTGGGCACACTGAAACCTCTATCGACACTGCAAACACACTGTTAAATAAATTTTATCCCAATGACACAGAAGACACCACCGAGGCGCAAAAGTTATTAAGAACCCAAATTAATCACATTCCCATCACTGCTGATGACTTGCCCTTCACCGAGGATGAGGTTTTGGGATGCTTAAGAACTATGAACAACAATAAAGCGCCGGGACCGGACCACCTTACTGCTGATATCTGCTGGGAATTTGCGCAAAACCATAGTAAGATAGTCACTGCACTTATGAATAGATGCGTTGAAATCTCCTATTTTCCTAATCATTGGAAGATAGCACAAGTCATAATAATCCCAAAACCGAATAAAGATGACTATTCCGACACTTCTGCATACCGTCCAATAGGATTACTGAACGTATTCGGCAAGCTGCTAGAAAAGTTGATCTGCAAGAGAATCATATACCACCTAGACAGAGCGCGGTTTAACAATCCACTTCAGTTTGGCTTTAAGGAACAAACATCTACTACGGACGCCATCAGGAAAGCCATAAGTGTAATTACCGAAGCTAAAAACAATAAACAACTAGTTGTTGCCATTTCTTTGGATATACAAGCGGCGTTCGATAATGCATGGTGGCCAGTCTTATTCAAGAGACTTAGACAAGCTAAGTGCCCCAGAAACTTATACAACATTATCGTTAATTATACACAAAATAGATTAGTCAAATTAAACTATGCGGACGCTACTGTCACTAAGACTATGACAAGAGGTTGCATCCAGGGTTCAGTGTGTGGCCCCTTAATATGGAATATCATACTTGATGATTTACTTGACATAAAATTACCTGAAGGCTGCCATCTGCAAGCCTTTGCAGATGACGTTCTGTTAATAGTACGAAATAAAAACTCAACCGATTTGGAAATTACCGCGAACAAAGCTCTTGAATTGATAGACAGATGGGGAGCGGAAGTAAAATTGAAGTTTGGTCCAACCAAAACGCAGCTCATCGCATTCACGCCAAAAGCTAAAAAGGCCAAGATAATGTTTGATGGGATAGAACTAGAATATGTAGACAACATTAAATTATTAGGAGTAGTAATAGATAAGAACCTTAAATTCATACAGCATACAAAACATGTAGTTAAAAAAGCCCTCAACATTTTCAATAAGCTATCTAGATTTGTTAGACCTACTTGGGGTGCCCAACCCGAAAATATAAGGATAATATATAAACAAGTGATTGAGCCGATAATAACGTACGCGGCCAGTATATGGGGGGGAGCTGTAAAGTACCAAACTGTTCAAAATCAACTCCGTTCACTACAAAGAGCATTTGCACTTAAAATAATAAAAGCCTTTAGAACTGTATCCGCAACGGCAGCTATAGCTCTGGCCAGACTGACACCTCTTCACCTTAAAGTTAACGAAGTCCTCCTTGTAGAAAATGCCAAGGCAACTGGCACCACTCACTACTTACCAAGCGATATAGAAATAGACAAACCAGTAAGTGTCTCCGATCTGCTCCACCCAGCCGAACGAAAGTCTATTGAGTTCAAGTTAGTCACCAGTGAAAATGAAATAGATAGTATTAGTACTCCTGACAGCATAAGAATATTCACTGACGGCAGCAAGTTTAACGAGGATAGTGTTGGAGCAGCTTTTGTCGCCCATATGGCTAATGGCTACAGAGTTATTAAAAAATTCAAATTACACCCTAGTTGTTCTGTTTATCAAGCGGAGCTATTGGCTATAAATCGGGCTTGTTTGTGGGTTCTGCAAAATAAATTTCCCAATGCAGTGATATTAAGTGACTCGCTATCTGGCCTTTATGAGATAAGCAACAAGGATAGTACACAAAGCCTAGTGGTGTCAACACACGAGTATATCAAGGAAATCCTTAAAACGGGAAATATCTCCTTCTTGTGGGTCAAAGCCCATGCTGGTATAACAGGAAATGAGGAAGCTGATGCAGCGGCTAAAGCTGCCGCAGACTCTCACGCACCTTACGAATATACCAAATTCCCTGTAAGCTATATTAAGAAACAAATAAAAAGAGAAAATATTGTTAAATCTAATCACATCTACAAGTCCACCACACAAGGAGAACACACACGCAAACTATGCCCTAATCTTGAGTCAATACAAACCATAATGTCTTCTGTGCAACCATCTTTTGAATTAACTCAAATATTAACGGGTCATGGATATCATCTGTCATATCTATATAGATTCAAACTTAAATCAGTCGAAACCTGCCCGTGTGATGCTTCAACACAACAAACCATTAAGCATCTTCTGGAAGATTGCCCAAGATATATGTCCACCCGTTTTAATCACATAGCCACATGCAACGTCCTGAAAATTGAAAATCCATTCGTAATTAAAGATATAATAGAAAAAGAAGCAAGCAGAAACACATTTTTAAAACACGTAAAATATATAATAAACACGCTAAAAGATTTTAACAAAGATTTACCCTAATAAAACACAAGAAAGAACAAAATAAAATATATATTTATATAAATATATATATATCTTATAATATAAAGGAAACCATTATTACAACTATGTATACATTAATACACCCTATTTAAGACAATCTATTAAGTTAAGTCGCCCGTATACAATAGCGAGGACTTTTCTTAAATTAAAACTTATCTATCTCAATTCGGTTTGTAGGCTATAATGTCTATTACCGAAAAAAAAAAAAAAAAAAACCTAACCTAACCTAACCTAACCTAACCTAACCTAACCTAACCTAACCAAACCAAACCAAACCAAACCAAACCAAACCAAACCAAACCAAACCAAACCAAACCAAACCAAACCAAACCAAACCAAACCAAACCAAACCAAACCAAACCAAACCAAACCAAACCAAACCAAACCAAACCAAACCAAACCAAACCAAACCAAACCAAACCAAACCAAACCAAACCAAACCAAACCAAACCAAACCAAACCAAACCAAACCAAACCAAACCAAACCAAACCAAACCAAACCAAACCAAACCAAACCAAACCAAACCAAACCAAACCAAACCAAACCAAACCAAACCAAACCAAACCAAACCAAACCAAACCAAACCAAACCAAACCAAACCAAACCAAACCAAACCAAACCAAACCAAACCAAACCAAACCAAACCAAACCAAACCAAACCAAACCAAACCAAACCAAACCAAACCAAACCAAACCAAACCAAACCAAACCAAACCAAACCAAACCAAACCAAACCAAACCAAACCAACCCAACCAACCAACCAACCAACCAACCAACCAACCAACCAACCAACCAACCAACCAACCAACCAACCAACCAACCAACCAACCAACCAACCAACCAACCAACCAACCAACCAACCAACCAACCAACCAACCAACCAACCAACCAACCAACCAACCAACCAACCAACCAACCAACCAACCAACCAACCAACCAACCAACCAACCAACCAACCAACCAACCAACCAACCAACCAACCAACCAACCAACCAACCAACCAACCAACCAACCAACCAACCAACCAACCAACCACAAAAACAAAAAAAAGATCGGTGAACTATTTTTTTATCTTTTCTATTTGTGCATTTTGAAATACAGTCCAACAGGTTTTATGAAGATTCATTCATAGTCCCTGGATTACGAGGTTAAAAGCTTACGGCACTCCACTATATGAGGAAAATACAATAAATAAATAACAAAAAGACATTTAAAGATTTTAATTTACACCACTAGTAATAAAACAGAGTAAAAAGTGATAAAACTAGTAATAAAACAGGACGTGGCGGCGGAGCGCGCGGCGGGAGACACGCGACGCTCGAGGGCCGGCGGCGCGCGCGTCGTGTTCGCCGGGCCGCGCGCTGCGGGCGCGGGGGGCGCGGGCGCGGTGGGCGGGGCGGCACTCGTCCGCGTCGGCGGCGGCGGCGGCGGCTCCTCGCCCTCGTAGTCCGCCGCGTTGTCCCCGTACTCGCCCGCCTTCAACGGCACCAGTGTAGTTCGCGAGGGGATCACCTAAAACGATGCAGCCCCAGCGCTGCTTGTGTGCGACAGAGTCCGACGGTGCGCGCTCTCGAGCGGATCACCGGGACTAGCGTCAAAATTAATAGACCCTCCTTCCAGTTTTGAAACTTTGGTCAATATGAAAGGTGTACAATGGACATCAATGACATTAAAGACCGATAAGCACGGAAGATGTGCATGATAATGTATCAGTTATAGTTTAAAAAGAGGGTTGAATTTTTAATCTAAAATAAAATTTTTAGACAAAAAATAACTTGCCAGGCCTCACAACAATATACCAATCACGCGTAATAATATTGCCATGTAAGTTTAGTCGATTTGAGGCCTTCAAGAACAAGTGTCCACTTTCAGCGAAATGAGTCACCGTCTGGTCACCATTTGCTAATAAGGGCTAGGTATACCTTAAAGTCTGCACGATTGGGTTCGAACACGATGGACCTTCCAGCGGGTGCCGAGACAGTCGCTTCAGTGGACTCGTTCGCCGCAGTACAAGGAGTTTGTACAGGTGTGCGCGTGCGCTTGTCCGAGCGCGGGCGCGTGTGCGTGTGCGTGCGCGTGGGTGTGAGCGTGGGCGTGGGCGTGGGCGCCTCTAAGGACACCATTGTTTCCTCCAAATTCAATCTCGTCACGGCCGGCTCTTGTTCCGGCCACGAAGTCTCTAAATAACAGATAAAGAATATTTCACTAACGTTCCTTACGTTGCGCTTATAGAATCTAATTATCGACGTACTCGCTAAAGATGGTAAAGCGAGTACACTGATATAAGCTCACTTTTCTCAGTGAGCTGTAAATAAATGAGCGTGCAATTATTTCACCTGGAGCTTCGTTGACTTGCGTGTGGTTATCGCCGCCGGCGCCGTCCGCGGCGGCGGGGATCAAACGCCGCTCCGTGCACAGCCGAGCGCAGTCGCCACTGCAAATTTTGTTTAAATTAAACAACACAAAAGTATAATAAAAGTGATAGTTAATCTATATACAACTCTTGCGTTCTGAGTGACAGACAACACACGGCCGAAACTACTGATCGGAAGAAGCTGAAATTTGGCATGTATGTTTCTTGGCGAGTTTAGGGGAGCACTAAGAGAGGATTTTTGAAAATTCCACCCCAAAGGGGGTGAAATAGGGGGTGAAGTTAAAACGAATTCCCCGCAAGCGAAACCGCGGGCGGAAGCTAGTCCATGATATTTGTTTGATGATTTTTAATCTAGGTAACATTAAAAAAATAATCACCGTCCGCAAAGGCGCAGTGTGTGTGCGCAATGTAAAAAGCGGCGCCAGTGTGCCACGGCCAGTGCGGCGTACGTGTTGCTGCAGCGCACCGCCGCGCCGCTCGCCACGCCGCTCGACGCACCGCTCGCCGCACTGTTCGCCGCACCGCTCTCCTCACAGCTCTCCTCACCGCTTGCCGCGTCGCTCGCCACGCCGCTCGTAGACTCGCTCGCCGCCATGTCGCCGAGTACGGCGCACAGCTTACCGTCACAGACCACACCTCCACCCAGATCGGTCTGAGCCAGACAGTATGTAACCAGGAAAAGATTATCAAACGGGAGCGACAGCTTAACGTACCCTTCGCAGCGCGGGAAACCACGAATTTTTTTCCATTAAACACTGCCAACCGCACCCACTAGTAGTCTTTTCGATCACTTTGGATCAACACAAGGCGCAGTTTTTTTTTTTTAACTAAAATGTTCCTATTTGAAAATTATGCCGTGAAAGAAACTGATATTATAATAAAGACTTTCACATTTATTATATTAGAATTAGAATATGGAATTCTAAAATACTCGTACGACGTACACATGAAATTAAAATAAAATCAAATATTGAGGTACCTACCTCGCAAAGCTCGTCCCCGGCATAGCAGACGAGTTTCCCCGGCGGCGCGGGCCAGTGCGGCACGCGGGCGGCGCAGCGCGCGCGCGGCGCGGGCGCCACGTCCACCACGCGCAGGCGCACGGCGCGCGGGCGGGCGCGGCCCGGCAGCGCGCGCACCGCGTTGCACAGCGCGGCGTGCTCGCACTCGCCTCGGGCCGTCGCCAGCAGGATGGGGCGCGCGCCGGCCGCCGCGTCGAACGGCCGCTCCAGCTCCAGCAGCGCGGGGCCGAGCGCGCGCGGCGCGGCGGCGGCGAGCGCGACGCGGCGCACGCGGCGGGCGGCCGCGGCGAGCGGCGGCGGGGCCCGCGCGGCCAGCAGCGCGCTGGCGAACGCCCACAGCTCGCGCTCCCGGCCGCCATGCCGCTCCGGGCCGAGCGCGCAGCGCGCGGTGGTGACGACGGTGCGCTGCGACAGCAGAGACCCGCCGCATCGCCACTCGCCCTCGTGCTCCACCACGATCTGGGGGTCCCCCGCAAACGTTACAGTTTTGAATGCAGCTATAGCGAGGGAAGCGTTTCTAGCTATACGGACCTCCGTTATTTTTCCTACTGCCGTCGTTGTACTTTTCAACTCAATACATATTCTATTTTCGTATTTGCCATTCTAGACATGGAACACAAAATAGTGATGCATGTATGTAGATAGTAGGAAGTAGGTAGGAAGTCCGGATATTCACCATGAAGGCGGCCGTATCGCTTTCTTCGTCTGTGTCCTCTGTCGTCGTAACGCTCGAAACAACATCTTCTGCATCTGTAACTTAATTAGGTTGTACCTATGTCATTTTCTTTCATTCAAAGATAAGCTAAGCGAGCATAAATCAAATTTTGGTGGAATGAGAATTTCGAAATAGAAAGATCGAGAGCCCCGGCACCATTCTTATCGTTGGTGGTCGATAATGCCTAAAGGAGACGTCTCCGCGGGTTGAATCCAGTAGCGGGGTAGGGAGCCGGGCTCACCGAGGGCCGCGGGCGCGCCCCGCAGCAGCAGCAGCAGCAGTAACAGCAGCAGCACGCCGCCGCCGCTCGACACTCGTGACACCCGCCGTGACATCACTGCACGATCGCCGGACACCGCCGCCACACCATCCCGAACCGCTGATAGCTCTGTATTTCTTTTTCTATCACTGCCATAATGGAGATGACATTTGTCAGTTTAAATTTTCTCTTGTCACAGTTGTCGCTCGGATACATTCAGTAAAAGTATATGATACAGACTAAGTACCCATCGCATCGTCCTGTTTCCAGAAAATAGGTACGTACTACTAAACCGTTTTCTGAACTGAGCAGGTGTAAGCCTACGCAGTAGGTACTTGAGGGTCTGGATTAGCCAAATAGGCAAGTACCTTCACGGTACTTAATCATGTTTTACCCAGACGCAAAAAAGAGCGGTGTTATAAGTTTTAACTGTAGGTATGTGTGCCTGACTGTAAGTAGCTCGAAGCTGAACTGATATAATCGATGTTTTAGTAATCAGCTCCGTTTAGTTGTGAAATTTTATCGAAAGCTTGAGTAAGCACCTACCTACGGATATAAGAAATATCTATTGGCGACCGCTAGCGGCAGAATCTTGAATGTTTCCTTGCTTGATAAGGTCGCAATTGAGGATGCAGTTCGCTCAAGAATTCAGTGGATTCCGGAGGTACCTAACTATGACGTGTAACGTTTTATGAAGAACACTTGACGGGACGTTCACTGGTTGATCTCGTGACGTTCGCACGTAACAGGCGTCGTCCACCCGTGGTCCACCTGTCGACAACGAGGTGACGCCGAAAGTTGTGGCGGTGCTGGTCGGGTGCCGGGTGGCTCTGGTGAGCTGTGACCCTTAGTGCCGTTATCAATACATAGTTGTCAGCAGTAGTAGTTTTCATCAATGTTTCTTTAAAACTATCGTACGTAAACTATCTTTACCTACATACAGACAACCAATTGAACCAATATTTTTTTAGGAACAATGTTGACCCATCTGTTATCCAGTTTAAGTATGTATGACTAGCTATCCGCCCGCGTGGAATTTTTATTCCCTATTTCAGCCTTTTAGGGGTTTGTTTTTGAAAAAATAGGTAGCGCATTTCACTGCGTCATAAACTATCAGCCTGTGTAAATTCATCAAAATCGATCCAGCGGTTTCGATTTTTCATACAAAGTTTCATCCCCCATTTCAAGACTAGAGGTTGTCTTCTGAGAAACAAGTAGCTGAGAAATTAGAGTTAGCAGGTTTGCGAATTAAGGTATTGTGGCAGCATAAATAACTAGGTTACATGTGTTTCAATAATAAACAATAAATCTTACGCTGCACAAATCGACACGTGTAACTGGGTATAAATAATCGTTTTACAAATCAAATAAATAAGTATGAAAACAGATTTGGTGTGAATCATTCCTGTGTTCCCTTCATACTTCTCAACAATCATCTGCAAGCAGAACACATCAGAACACGCACTACAACCTTCACACCTACAGTAGGTATCGATATATTATCACGGCTTAGCCCGTGTAAGAAACAAACTGTTAAAATATTGAATGCAGGGAAAATCAATCGCACCAATCCGCGCCATTGTTCGAAAAGATCGAATGTCAATTACTGAAGGCGCCTCACGTAGACAAAAGTATTTTTGCATTTAGGTCATAGCAGAGATAAACATTTTTGACGGAAGAATATTCCACACAAAGATCACAATCACTTATTTCAAGTCATGTTTGAACACGTTATAACGAGGATGTTGGGCAATCCTATTAATATTATAAATGTGAAAGTTTGTGTATTTGTTTGTTTGTTACTCCTTCACGCAAAAACTACTGAACCGATTTTCATGAAATTTGGCACACACATAGAGGGCAACTTAGATTAACATATAGGATATTTTTTATCCCAGAAATCCCGCGGGATCGGAATTTACGCGGGAAAACCTTCTTCACGTATGGGGTATAAATAGCTTTGTTACTCCTTCACGCAAAAACTACTGAACCGATTTTCATGAAATTTGGCACACACATAGAGGGCAACTTAGATTAACATATAGGATATTTTTTATCCCAGAAATCCCGCGGGATCGGAATTTACGCGGGAAAACCTTCTTCACGTATGGGGTATAAATAGCTTTGTTACTCCTTCACGCAAAAAGTACTGAACCGATTTTCATGAAATTTGGCACACACATAGAGGGCAACTTAGATTAACATATAGGATATTTTTTATCCCAGAAATCCCGCGGGATCGGAATTTACGCGGGAAAACCTTCTTCACGTATGGGGTATAAATAGCTTCTAAACAAACATTAATATAAAACTAACAAACATTAATATAAAACTAACAAGTCTGTCTTCCCGGAAATCCCGCGGGATCTGGAGTTACGCGGAATAAACTCCTGCGCGTACGAAGTAGCGGGCACACGCATAGAGGGCAACTTAGATTAACATATAGGATATTTTTTATCCCAGAAATCCCGCGGGATCGGAATTTACGCGGGAAAACCTTCGCGTATGGGGTATAAATAGCTTCTAAACAAACATTAATATAAAACTAACAAACATTAATATAAAACTAACAAGTCTGTCTTCCCGGAAATCCCGCGGGATCTGGAGTTACGCGGAATAAACTCCTGCGCGTACGAAGTAGCGGGCACACACAAAGAGGGCAACTTAGATTAACATATAGGATATTTTCAGAAATCCCGCGGGATCGGAATTTACGCGGGAAAACCTTCTTCGCGTATGGGGTATAAATAGCTTCTAAACAAACATTAATATAAAACTAACAAGTCTGTCTTCCTGGAAATCCCGCGGGATCTGGAGTTACGCGGAATAAACTCCTGCGCGTACGAAGTAGCGGGCACACACATATAGTATTATAAATGCGAAAGTCTGTCTGTGACGTTTTCACGACTAAACCACCAGTCCGATTTGGATGAAATTCGGAATGAAAATATTTGAAGACCCAGAGTCACACATAGGCTAATTTTTTTTTTTAAAATCAACCCCTAAAGGCTTGAAATAGGGGATGAAAGTTTGTATGAAAACAACGATTTTGATGAATTTTCCCAGGAAGATAGTTGATGACGTACTTTCTCCCCCACTTCCCCGGTTCGCGATATAAACGAATTCCACGCGGGCGAGGCCGCGGGCAAAAGCTAGTAGGAATATAAATGAAACGCAAAAAGATCGTTAATTGCTTTAATGCACTATTCGCCGGCGGTGGCGGTGTCGGCGGGTGTGTCGGTGTCGGGGGGGCGCAGCGCTTGCAGCTCGTCGAGCAGCGCGTGCGCGCGCAGGCCGCGCTCCAGCAGCGCGTCCGCCAGCGCGCCCGCCTCCCCGCCGCACACCGCCGCGCCGCGCACGTACACCCACTGCAACACCAACACCAACACCAACACACGCACATTATACATTTACATACGCGTACGCCCTATATATTCATACTTTGTAAGGGTGGTTGCATAGTCAAGCAAGCCAGCGCAACGCGGATACCTTGGCGTGCGGCGTGCGGTCGAGCGCGGCGTAGAGCGCGGCGGGCAGGCGCGGGCGCGGCGCGCGGCTCTCGGCCGCCAGCCGCAGCGCGCCCAGCAGCGCGCCGCCGCCCGCCGCGCGCCGCGCCGCGCGCGCCAGCGCCTCCGCCTCTGCAACGTGCGTCCATAATATAATTTATATGGTATTAAATACGTACACCCTGGTGATGTTCGATGTTGTTAATAGCACTAGTGAGGCGAAGTTGCAGGCCGTACCTTGCGGGGCCCAGTCGGCGGCGTGGGCGCGCAGCAGTGGCGGCAGCAGCGCGGCCAGCGCGCTCGCCAGCGCGCGCGGCGCCGGGCGCGCGCGCAGCTCCAGCGCCGCGCCCCCCGCGCCGCCCGCCCCGCGCGCCCACAGCGGCGCGCCCGCGCCCTCTGCCGCACACAAAGTACGTTACATTAATGCCGCATAATCACATATACATAAAATTAAATAAATTATTAAATTATAATCTTTTAAACGTGTTATAATTTAACTTTCATTAAGAAAATAAATTTTAAATCGAACAATAGAGATGACTCAAATGGATAGTCCGGTTAATGTATCAGATGACGAGTACCAGCTTTCATCCAAATCGGTTCACCCGGTAAAAAGTTATGAAGTAACATACATTAAACATACAGTCGAATTGAGAACCTTCTCTTTTTTAAAACGTTTAATCGGCAAGAACAATACAAGAACATGAAATGTTTTCATTCACAACTTAATCCATCGTTCGAGGTGTGTTCGGAACCCGAAGGGTCATAATGAAATAGTGTGTCAAGGTGTTACCGAGCGCGAGGTAGGCGTTGTGCGGGAAGAGGTGCGCGAGCGCGGCGGCGGCGCGGGGCTCGCGCGCGCCCGCCCACACCAGCGCGCACGCGCTCTGCTCGTAGTAGCGCTCGGCGGCCGCGCTCGGCTCCGCGCCCGCGCTCTGTCGGCGGGGGACAGTCCGTCAGATAGATGCAATGTATGATTGTAATGTAAATAAACCGGGGCGGGTCGTCCCGTGGTACCTGCAGGGCGGCGGGCAGCGCGCGCAGCAGGCGGGCGCGGCGCGCGGGCGGGGCCAGCAGCGCGCGCGCCGCGCCCCACTCCCCCTCGCCCGGCAGCAGCGCCGCCAGGCCCGCCGCCGCCTCGTCCCCCTCGCCCGCCTCGCCCCCCTCGCCCCCCCCCCCCCCCTCGCCCGCCTCCGCCGCGTAGCGCCGCTCGAGCTCCGCGCACCGCTCCTCACACTGCCCAACGGAACGGTCATCACTGAGTGGTCAATAAACAAAGCGATACCTTGAAATATTAGGGGACGGACTTACGATCTTGAGCGCGGCCTGGAGCTCGTCGTCGGTGGGGGCGCGCGCGACCAGCGGCGGCACGCGGCCGCGCACGGCGCTCACCAGCGCGCTCGCGCCCTCCGGGCCCAGCGCGCCCCCCGCGGGGCCCGCCTCGCCCGCGCTCACCTCACACACCACCCTGCGGCGTGTCGTTCACACTTAATCATTCTCGTCCGTCATCACTCTCTGTTACGGACGATTCACACATATCAGTGAAGTCACCGTTCCGTCACAGTACCGGCAAATCTTTCATACTATCAACACTGACACTTCTCAGTGTCAGTGCTGACAATGCCGAAAATGTATGAAAAATTTGCCGGTACTGTGTCGGAACTGAGACTTCACTGATATGTCTGAATCGACCCTTATTCGATTACTCCGGATGAGGCTACATCGACAGCGGTAGGGAAGCGGTCGGCACGCTACCTGGCGATGTAGAGGGCGTAGACTTGCGGCGCGTCGGGGTCCTGCAGCACGGCGCGCAGCGCGCGGGCGGCCACGCGCGCGGCGCGCTCGGGCGAGCCGGCCGCCAGCTCGATGCGCGCGAACTGCGCGAAGGCGAGCGGCGCGGCGGGGCCGCACGCGTCGGGGGTCGCGTGCCGCTGCAGCGCGGCGCGCGCGTCCTCGCGCAGCCGCGCGGCCTCGCCGCCGTCGGCCAGCCGCAGCAGCGCGTGCAGCCAGCGCAGCCGCCAGCCCAGCAGCGCGGCGCGGCGCGCGCCCGCCGCCCAGCCGCAGCACGCGTCCCACAGCCCGCGCACCCAGCTCAGGTACCCTGCCCCACCGTCGCGTATGATTACACATCACGTTCGAGTGATCTAAAAGTGTGAAAAAGGACTACGTTCCCAGGCTAACAGCGGGGAGGGTACCGACCAGAGTCATCCGTGAAGTAGTGCGGCGGGTCGAGCAGCGCGGCGAGCGCTTGGCGCGCGGCGGGCGGCGCTTGGTGCGCTTGGTGCGCGGGCGGCAGGCGGCGCGCGGCGCGCAGCACGCCCAGCAGCGCCTCGCCGCAGTCGTCCGCCGCCGCGCCCCACGCGCGCCGCACGTAGCCGCTCTCGGGCAGCAGCGGCACCTGCCGACGGAGCCGGCTCCGATCACATCGCCCGACCGAATTGACCGCCCCAAACGAGAGTTTTATGAATCGTCGCTCGAGTCGAATTACCGGGTGCAACGTATCTATTGATGGGTATATTGGGAACCACCTGATATCCTGGAATCTTGTAACATGAGAAACAGCTTCGAGGCTGGGTCGCCACGAGACAGGGAATGGACGACAGAGACGGTAAAAGTGATAGATTAAGTTACTCGAAATATACTAAAATTCACTGATCATCACACCTCATCTTCCCATCCAACTCTGTTTTTAGCTAAATAACCGACAAACAAGCAGACAAGCCACCTACGGTTCTCTCACCTAAGGTATTACTTAGGCATCGCATGATGCTACGTCGTGGAAACTTTGGAGAAATGGGTGACGATAAACAGGGGGTGGGTAACCTTGGCGAGGCGCAGCAGCGTGGCGCAGAGCAGCAGCGCGAGCGGCGCGCCCACCAGCGGCCGCAGCAGCTCCGCCAGCTCGGGCGCCGCCGGCGCGCGCTGCGGGTCCGCCGCCAGCGCTGCAACACACCAACACCGCCGCATACCTCGCTCAAATGCGACACTATACTCATTCTAAATACTAGATTGAACCCGACCACCTCACACTTTTCGTTTGACTTTTTTTACAGTATAGCCATAGGAACGTTTACCACGAAAGGAGTTAAAACGGAACCGGCCCACGAGAAAAGAAAGTCAATCGAACCTGCGGCGTCCGGGGCGGGGACGGGGCGCCAGTGCGCGGCGGCGCGCGCGCGCTCCACGCGCACCCAGAGCGCGGGCAGCGGCAGGCGGCTGGCCAGCGCGCGCTCCTCCGCCTCCAGCAGCCGGCGCTCGGCGACAGGGTCAGCGCGAGGCGCGGGGAGCGGCGGCGCGCCCGCCATGCCCGCCGCCAGCTCCACCAGCAGCACCAGCTCCTCCCACAGCCCCGCCGCGCGCAGGAACGCGCCGTACGCGAGCAGCAGGCGCGGGTAGGCGGGCGGGTGCGCGCGCGTGTCGGCCAGCGCCGCCGCCGCCAGCGCGCGCGCCGCCGCCGGCCCGCCCGCCGCGCCGCCCGCCGCGCCCGCCTCCTCCACCAAGCAGCACCACAGCTCCGTGCGGGCCCGGGGACACTTCTCTACAGAACGAATCGATCGTATATGTTATATATCAAAAAATAAATAACGATTGTTCCATATAAAAAAAAAGAAATATGTAGAATGTCTTCTTAATTTCGTCGGATACAGTATGAATGATAAAATCGGCCTGCAAGAGTTAGCATACCGGCGGCCAGTAGGTCCCGCAGGCGCTGCAGCAGGCGGTCCCGCGGCAGCGCGGCGCGCGCGGCGTGCAGCAGGCGCGCCCGCAGCCGGCGCGAGCGCGGCGCGCGCTCCGCCGCCTGCTCCGCCGCCGCCAGCGCCGCGTCCGTGCCGCCGCACACCTCCTGCCGAGCCGACCCGCCTGTTACTCGATCCGAAGCACCGACATTTAGTTACGACGCGAACGAACGATTAATATTCAAGAAGTGGAACCTGAAAGTCGACGTATTGCTCCCAGAGCTGCACGTCGTGCGGGCGGTCGCGCAGCAGCGCGCGGTAGGCGGCGGCGCGCTCGGCGGCGGCGGGCGCGTCGGGCGCGTCGGGCGCGCGGCGGGCCCAGTAGCGGCGCGCGCGGCGCTCGCCGCCCGCCGCCGCGCCCCGCGCCCCCAGCCGCCCGCGCCGCTCGTACCTGCCGACCGACTTAACGATAGCTTGCCGAGGACTACCACAATATAAAATACGTAATCTGAATGGACTTATTTCATTGACATTAAAGAGAAGTTGACTGGATTTAGATCATTAGGTTGGGCTATAGATCTATACCTGTGTTCGGGGTTTTAGAGAGGGGGAGATGTGTGGAGGGGGTAATGAATAATAAAGAGCACCAAAAAAAAGTTTTATGCCCAGAAAAGCATAATTATAATGCATAGGTTTAAAATTTATGATGATCATTAGGCCACATAGTTTCAAAATAATACTATGTGAAAAATATTTCAACATTATCTCTTCAAGTAGCTGTTTTATTAACCCCCGACGCAAAAAGAGGGGTGTTATAAGTTTGACGTGTCTGTGTGTGTGTGTGTGTGTGTGTGTGTGTGTGTGTGTGTGTGTGTGTGTGTCTGTGTGTCTGTCTGTCTGTCTGTGGCATCATAGCTCCCGAACGGATGAAGCGATTTCAATTTAGTTTTCTTTGTATTAAAGGGGACTTACGGGCGCGTGTTTTTAGATATGTTTGATGAAAATCGGTTGAGCCGTTTAAAAGTTATTGGGGCTGAAAGGGGAGAAGAATTTTCATTCTGTCTCTTTGTGGCATCATAGCTCCCGAACGGATGAAGCGATTTCAATTTAGTTTTCTTTGTATTAAAGGGGACTTACGGGCGCGTATTTTTAGATATGTTTGATGAGAATCGGTTGAGCCGTTTAAAAGTTATTGGGGCTGAAAGGGGGGAAGAATTTTCATTCTGTCTCTTTGTGGCATCATAGCTCCCAAATGGATGAAGCGATTTCAATTTAGTTTTTTTGTATTAAAGGGAACTTACGGGCGCATATTTTAAAATATGTTTTATGAAAATCGGTTGAGCCGTTTAAAAGTTATGGGGGGTAAAAGCGGGGAAGAATAGCCGAATGTATGCAAATATACTCGTGTGGGGTCTCAAATGAAAGGGCACAGTAAGAGAATATTTATGACTTAATCGAGAATATTCTTACCTATAAAAAGTATAAAATAAAAATTAAATTAAAAATTAAAAAAACCCCCGACACAAACATTTAAAAAGTAAAAAATAATATCTCTAAAAATAATACGTTGCGTTGGGGGACCGCTCCATTTACTTCTAACTTTAACACAAAAAAATATTGATAAAATATGATAAGTCTTGGGTAAATAGGCATGTGATACTTATGAAAAAAATCGTAGATAATGAGTAGTTAGGAGCGGTCCCGCAACGCGACGTATTATTTTTAGAGATATTATTTTTTACTTTTTAAATGTTTGTGTCGGGGGTTTTTTTAATTTTTAATTTTTCAAATGTTTTCAGAATTATTACATTATTTAAATAAATTTTTATAATTCTTTTCAAGTGCCAATAGTTTTCATAGTAGTAATGAAACACAACTAACAATGTTGCCGCTCCATCAACTCTTAAATTTAAGTTTAAAACTGCATTTAAGACAGGCAGGATACTTGCTAGCTTCTACGTTAGGGCCTGTTGTAAAAATGGACTCAAAATATACATAAATTCAAAAGCATGCATATCATGTCAGAAAATTTAAGGGAATTTAAGTGAGGTTAGCTATCTTGCTGATTTAAATAGCAATTAACTGCATATATGCATTTGGGTGTTTGTGCTAAATTGGGTGGACTACAATGTTATCACAAACACCGTTAACAAACACATCTCACTGCGGGCGGCCCGGGTAGTAGAGCGTGGAGACGCGCAGGTTGCCGCGGTCCAGCTTGCTGTCCAAGTAGAAGTCCTCACGGACGGCGGGCGGCGGCGGCGGCGGCGGCGCCTCCTCCTCGGAGTCGCTGGCTAGCAGCTGCGCCTCTCTGGACTCTGTAGCTTCCCATGCCATGTCTGTCAACCAATTATTAACCACATAAGCTCACACATAAGTATTTCACTTTAACATTTTCACTGGCCACAAAATCAGAATATAGGCACCTTGTACTTGCGACTGGGACCCAACATCAACGTTATCGGCGACATCCTCGGTGTCTTTTGTAGCATAGGCTGGAAATAGTGGCATTGTACGAAGAACGCAACACAATACACCGTATCGTACTTTATAAAATATTTACGCAATTCCCTATTCCTAAAATACGGTACGCACTAAGACTAAAAAATAATTGTTAAATGTCTCTTTACTTATTTAGGTTTCATTAAATTGTAACGTTTAAATAAAGTTATTTTTTACAATCATATTATTTGAGCTTCATTAAAAACCGGGATACACAAAATTAAATAATTAATTATTATTAGTAGCTACCTAGGTAAGTAGTAAGTAGGTAACAAAACAGTTGTTGAGTCAGATTTGATAGGAACATGACAGTGACAGTTGACAGATGTGACTGATGTCAAAAAGCACATTCCATTCCACTCATAAGGCAATCATGGATTTAAAACGCCATAGAGATAGGAATATAGTCAGACCACTAATTGGCCAAAACGCCCAAACGACACTTTTTCTATAGAAAAATGAACATAATAATTATTAAGTGTTATACTCTTATTACGGAACGCGGCCTATATAGCGTACGTCAGTTTACTGCATCAAATTAAATTCGGAGTCATGGACCATGGTCGGAGTATAGCTGGGACGTGGAATCACTTTGGTTATTTTGTGGTGTATCGCCAATCAATCGACATCATAGCTAATAGTAACTGGCAACACTGTTGTCTAAATGTCACGGTCAGTTAATGTCATTTATGACATATTTTCAAAATAACATCATTTGACTTACCTATCAATCAACTTTATGAACAAACTTTGTATACCTATTTGTATTATTTGTATAACATATAACACTAGTTGTTTTTCGTTCGTCCATTTGTAATGTGTTTAGTGAGCCTGTGAAGTGAGCGTAGTGAGTCGCAGTGGTTTTGTAAACTTGTACTACTTTGTAGTCTTGTTGTCTGGTCTGGAGTAGGTACCTACTAGTTGTAATAGACAGAACATGGATTGGAATACCTATTGAAAGTTTTTTTTAACAAACTATATTTTAACAAACAATTCCTACATAACAATCTTAACATTAAAAAATAATCTGTACAAAAAGTTATTTAAACACAATTTTTTGTAGAAAAAGTTTTAAATTATTCGTTGAATTATTTGTTGATAATTATATCTTGTCGTACTCCGTTCTTGCTTTGCTGTCTATACCAACCTTGTATGATATTGCTGACGTTCTTTCTTACTCAGTCGTACTTATTAATACGTTCTAAACACAGTATTATTACCTATTGTACCTACTTCACGCCGTGTCTTGTCTTGTTTGCTGTGTATAATTACCTACTCATTGTTATCAGTGTTTCTTTATCCATTTTAATATTAAGTGTTCTAGAGATAGGACCAGTGGCGAACTTCAATACATAGTAACTGTTCCTTAAAACAACAAATATGAAAGCCGGTGCTCGTAATTTAATGGTACTTCAGCGCGCGCTCGTCGTGTCGTCTAATGCTGTGCTTTCAAGAGCTACATTTTCTATGACTTCTGGTCAGCATCAGCAGAAATCGGTATGTACATTAACTGACAATTGATGATGATGCAGCCAGCTTTCCCTTATTTCTGTATTTTTATACATAAACTTTGATATATTATGTAGGTTCTATTTTGCTTCTCTGTAGCAATGGTTGGTACCAACAGGTGGCGGCAGACTCGGAGGCTCCACTGATGGACCTGCACGGGCGCCGCCATGACTACCTCCGCATCTCTTTAACAGAAAGATGTAATTTACGATGTAAGTTATATCTTCCTACTATTTATCTATGGTAATTTTGAGCATATTCCTCTCTTGTAAGGATTTTTTCTTCAGAGACCTTAAGTTTTAAGTCTATAGTTTACCAACTTCAGCGTGCAATCTCTCTATCTGCCTGTATGTATACTCTAGTTGTCTTAGATGGTAAAACACACTGTTATAGAAAACTAATTATACTTTTCAAGAAGTTATAATAAATCTTATACATTTGCTGGCTTAGCAGTTAAATGAAATACAAATATATTATTATAACCCTTTTTCAGTCATGAATGTTCAAAGAATCAATGAGTTCAAGGAAAAAATGTTCAAAATGAATGCAAACAATTTTAGAGTTTATGTTGTAGGAGTTTTTTTGCCAAATATTTTAATATAACTTCCACTTTAAATATTTATGTATTGACATGAACAAATTTCCAAGGTCTTTGAGTAGCACATATTTTTTTGATATTATTGAAATGGAAGTTCTTATTCTTTTGATTATAATGTAAAAATATGCAAAAATATATTCTCTCAATATAATACTTCACTGCTATGGAATTAAAAAAATTATAATACCTAATCACATTGCGGTACACATGTACTTGTGTATAATATTGGATTACAATGAGAATTGCAGTCTCCAGGAAGGGAGATAAATTATTATATTATATCTCAGGCTATATGGCAAAATAAAGCTAACCCAAAAATATGAGATGATAATAAAAATATTATAAACATTAAAATAGTATGTGTTACAATTACAACATAGTATCATCAGCCAGGAATTGGCAATTTTCTAAAGATTCTGATGCCATTTATGTGTTGTCCCAAAAACTACTGGACTCCACAGTGTATAAATAAAATGAGTCAAAAAGTTTAAAACACAGCAGATAGTGAATTTTAACATGTGTTGAGCAATTTATCACTGATGAGATACAAGAACATAGAACCCTTCCTTAATTTCCATGCAACAGTGATTACATTTTCATTAGGGTAGTTATGACCACTCATTCTTGATTGGATTGATGTTTGACTAGGTATGGAAAAAGTAGCGTACATGTGTTATACTGGTTACTGGAACATGAGCTATAACATTGGTCGGGTTTGTCTCGGTGTACAAGTGGTGGGTGTGGTGGGTGGTGTGCGCAGGCCAGTACTGCATGCCGGCGGAGGGCGTGGCGCTGTCGGCGCGCGCGGCGCTGCTGTCGCGCGCGGAGCTGGCGCGGCTGGCGCGCGTGTTCGCGGCGCTCGGCGTGCGCAAGCTGCGCCTCACGGGCGGCGAGCCCACGCTGCGCGCGGACCTCGTCGACATCGTCCGTTAGTCTCCCTCCGATTATCTCTGAAGGGCTGCTACTCACATGCATAGAAAACCCATACTTAAAACCTCCTCGCCTAAATATAGTGAAGATGTGATTGTGGGTTCTAGATATAAATACTTGCAGAGTTAAACTTCTTAACGGAAAGATGTTTAAAGATATTTATTGTTGGTAATATTATCACAACATCACCAAATCAGTCCATCAATTACCATTTCAATTTCAAGGTCTGATGAAATGTAATACGTACAATTTATGTAACTCTTTTCGCTTGGGAGTAGGTAATTGAACCGTGTGGTGGTGAGTGCCTCACGAGGAGAGCGTCAAACGAGCTAGACAACCCGACATTACACGGAAGATCAAAGTCGCGCAGCGGGCTATGGAGAGAGCTATGCACGGTATTTCTCTACGTGATCGAATCAGAAATGAGGAGATCCGTAGACGAACGAGGGTAACCGACATATAGGTGGTACATGGTAGGTTGCCCCCCGACCAGGTGGTCTGACGACCTGAAGAGGACAGCGGGCATCCGCTGGCTTCAGAAGGCGCAGGACCGGTTAGAGTGGCGCAAATTAGGGGAGGCCTATGGCCAGCAGTGGACGCGAAAAGGCTGATGGATGGATGGATGGAATTGAACCTTGTTTAAAATTGTTGATTATCATCAGTATGATAGCAATTGAACCGTGCGGGGTGTGTGTGGTGTGGCAGAGGAGCTGCACGACACGCCGGGCGTGCAGACGGTGGCCATGACGACCAACGGGCTGGTGCTGACGCGGCGGCTGCCGGCGCTGCGGCGCGCGGGGCTGGCCGCGCTCAACGTGTCGCTGGACTCGCTGCGCGCCGACCGCTACGAGCGCATGGCGCGCCGCCCGGTACACACACACGCACATACACGCACACACCCACGCGCGCGCACGCACACACACAAACAAACAAAAACTAAACATGTAATTTTAATTCTTGTGGGCAAATATACAACTCATCGACTTTACTCTGATTCGACTCTGGTCAAATCGATTTGATTGAAAATTCGACCGCATAGAATACGAAATAAAATTCATATTTCATTGCTTCGCTTTGGTATGAGTCGAATCGAGTTGGTGTAACGATCGCAGTTTTTTATGTTTTGTATTTGTATGAAAGCAACATTCATATTTTCAAAGGCGAGATAAAATACCTAATCATTCTGGTTTAGTATTAGGTGCATACTACAACATTCGTATGAAGTAATAATTCATCCGGCCACTCTCGAGCGTTTAAAGTTAATTGCAAGCGATACCGCTTCCTCGACCTCGATCAAACGAAACGGTCGGGTGGCGATATTAACGACCTCCCTCGTACTATACACACTGATAATTTTAACAATCTGTACATACTATTTTTATAAGTAGATATTCCTGAAGTAAATTATTCATTTGTTGTGCAATTTGTAAATATTTATGTTTAACAAAAACCACGCAACATGCTTATCTAGGAGACAACCTCGTATGTCGTTACTGTAGGTCATCGGAGCGTCGACCGACGTCACTAAATAAGTGTGGACGTAGGTAATAGTCGCCGGCAGATGTTCACTGCATAATCAGTTTACGGTCGAATTATGGAATTATTTAGTTATAATTTCATGCCGTACAAATGCCAGCTTTCCGCATATGCAATTAAGTTACATTTCAAATTGTCGGCGGGAACTAAAAATGGCCTTAGTAATTATTTCTTGGAAGCGCTCATAGCCCGGCGGCTTGCGTCGATCCCAAGCGAACGACAAGCGCTTCCGTGCTTCGGAGGGCACGTAAAGCCGTCGGTCCCGGTTGTTATCGATTGGTAGCAGTCGTTAAGCCATGTCGGAGGCCTTCGGGCGGCTTGAAAACTTTCGACACTGGGTTGGCCACTAACCTCTCCACCAATCCGCATTGGAGCAGCGTGGTGGAGTATGCTCTAGGCCTCCTCAGTAATGAGGAGAGACCCGTGCTCAGTAGTGGGCCATTAGTGGGTTGTAGCTTAGCTTAATTATTTCTTACAAGCTAAACTGAACCGTACGAACAGGTAATAAGTTTGGTTTTAGCGGGGCGGGGCAATATGATATAAGTGAATGTGTCGGCAGGGGCTGGCGCGCGTGCTGGCGGGCGTGGACCTGGCGCTGCAGCTGGGCTACAGCCCCGTCAAGATCAACACCGTGCTCATCAAAGGTAGGCCCTCTGTTGTTGTGTATCTCGCTCCGCGTGGCTGCATTTCAAACTTATATGGGAAAGGCACGTCTAATGCGCTGTACATCCACATCTAGCACGTCTTACTTGAAAGAAAGAAAGAAGAAAGAAAAACAGTTTATTTAGTCAAGCACTGTTAACGACATAGAAGTAGGTACATTACATCAGACTTAAATAATAAAAGACCGAATCATTAAAGGTAAATAACAAAGACAAATAAAATAATTAATAAGTAAACAAAATGGATTGTCGTACAGAAACTTGACTAAAACGGAACGCACTCAGCACTGGCCAAGGAGCGAAGGAGATCCAAGGCCGCTGGTTTTCAGTACTTCGTATATTCGACCGTAATTAACACGATGTAAAGCTCATAATTGAACAGTTTCCCGTGGGTTAGTCTTAGTTTTAGTCTTAGTTAGCCGCTAACGCCCCGCGAAATGTTGCAGGGTTCAACGACGACGAGATCTGTGACTTCGTGGAGCTGACGCGGGACCGCGACGTGGAAGTGAGGTGAGTCTGGCCACGACGCGTACATATACAACGTAAATAAAACTGTATGACAACCGAACAACCCGAATATGAAATCTACGTCGACAAAATACAGATGGCGGGCTTGCAGGAACGATATCGATCCCACCGTCACATCCCCAGCGAATAGTGGGTACCATCCTTCCCCCTTGATTCTAGAATCAACCGATAAACATTCGTGTTTCTGCTTGCGTTACTTTGGGACGACACCGCGCCGGTGTGCGCCTAGTGAAGGTGCATTTGGTGCCCTCGAATGTGTTATTATATATTCTATGTTCCTGATTTTTACGATGCACCTTCGTGTCCAGTGGAGAGAATTAACGCGGGGTGTGTGGCGCTTTGTGGCAGGTTCATAGAGTTCATGCCGTTCTCGGGCAACCGCTGGGACGACTCGCGGCTGGTGGCGGGCGCCGCCGCGCTGGCGGCCGCGCGGACAGCGCACCCCGCGCTGGCGCCCCAGCCGCCCAGGGACAACGACACTGCCACGGTACGTACGACTCTCCCATCGCTGTTGACTAGTAATATACGATCTCGTACAAAGCAATAAATGCTATTGCGCCGTCAGCGCATTTCCGCCATCGATTAATTCACTTCAGTTCACAAAATTATCGCGACCGCGTATTAAACTTGTACGCAACAATTATATCATTCAGTGTCATAAGCAATTTTATCATTTAACATCAGTTTATAATAATTAAATCAGTCGAATTAAATCAATCAATTAAAACTTTCATTTAATTCCTTGGTGTACGGTGTGAACCATACATCAAATTTGGTCCTTCGAGCCGGATGAACCAGCGACCTATGTATAGTATCTAATTATAGAATTGTGATGAACCTATTTAGCACTCGGGATTGTCACAGATAGATAAAAGAAATACATTGCAACGTGTTGAGTTTGGAACTTTTTCAGTTACCTCGTGGTGGTTGTAGTATTTTCTGTGTTTCTGTGCAGGTGTGGCGCGTGCCGGGGTACGTGGGCAGCGTGGGGTTCATCTCGTCCATGACGCGGCCGTTCTGCGGCTCCTGCAACCGGCTGCGGCTCACCGCCGACGGGAACCTCAAGGTCAGCCTCAGCCTCGCCAGCCACTAGCCCCGTCTCGACCTCTAAGGGTCCCCGCAAACTGGCCACCGCCACCGGCGGCTGCGGCGCTTCTTTTCAGAAGCGCGGTCCGGCCAACGGCCACTTCGGCTGCATAACCGCTCACTGTATAGGAGCTGTTGCCCGTCGGCCGGATCGATCTTCTAAAAAGAAGCGTCACAGCGCCACAGCCGCCGGTGGCGGTGGCCAGTTTGTGGGGACCCTAAAGCTGGGACTCTCCTTGCGCGCACGTATTTTTTACAATGCGCCGGCAGTACAGTGTGGTGCGGTGTTGGCAGGTGTGCCTGTTCGGCGCGGCGGAGGTGTCGCTGCGGGACGCGCTGCGCGCGGGCGCGGGCGACGACGACCTGGCCGCGCTCGTGCGCGCCGCGCTGCGCCGCAAGCACCGCCAGCACGCAGGTGCGTCCACACTTAGCATCCGTTACACGATCCATGCGATTATGATGCGGTTTCTCTGGCACGAAACAAAGGCCCTTCCGAACGGCGCAAACGGCGTCCGGGCGGCCCGGCGTAAACGAAAGTAGACTCGAATACGCAGTAGATATAACTCACTTACGCGGAGCGCAAAAGGGCATCTTTGGAAGCGCTAGGTACCCGAAGCGGCGTTGCCCCACGCTATGACTTCATATCATAAACTTAAGTCCAACCCAGTCCGCCCCGGCATCTCCGGATGGCCGCGTGGCGCGGAAGGGCGGCGCGGGCTCTCCCGCGCCATCTAAACCTCCGATAAGAGATTGTGTGGCAGCTTAATGATCGATCTTAGAAGGTTTGCCGATCATACTTAGATAATATTGAAATATTCGGCTTTCGATCGATAAGTAATTTTTATGCTTGTCAAAATAATTTTTACGCTCGACTCCGGGTCGAGGACCGGTCGGTCGGTCCCGGCGGAGCGTCAGCTCAGGCTGTCCTGTGTTGTAGGCATGCAGAATCTCGCCCGCATGGAGAACCGCCCGATGATTCTGATAGGGGGCTAGCGGCCCCGCGCCGCCTCTCTCTTGATGTGGGAACGTTCACAGCGCCCCCCACCCGCCCGGCCCGCCGCCCCCGCGCCGCCCCGCTGGCCGCCCGCGCCTACTGCACGCGCGCGGGGGACACCGGGCCTGTCGGGGCAGCCGGGGACGACGAGCCCGCGCCGCGCAACCGGCGGCCGGCGGCCGACGCGGGCGCCTTCTCGCACCTGGACGAGGAGGGGCGCGCGCGCATGGTGGACGTGGGCGCCAAGCCGGTGACGGCGCGCGCGGCCGAGGCCGAGTGCTTCCTGCGCGTGGGGCCGCGCCTGCTGCGGCTGCTGCGCGCGGCCGCGCTGCCGAAGGGCGACGCGCTGACGGTGGCGCAGGTGGCGGGCGCGCTGGCCGCCAAGCGCACGGCCGAGCTCATCCCGCTGTGCCACCCGCTGCCGCTGGAGCTGGCGCGCGTGCGCGTGTGCCTGCCGCGCGCGGGCGCCGCGCCGCTGGTGCGCGTGCGCTGCGAGGCGCGGGCCACGGCGCGCACCGGCGTGGAGATGGAGGCGCTGACGGGCTGCGCGGTGGCGGCGCTCGCGCTCTACGACATGTGCAAGTCGGTGGACAAGGGCATGAGTATCGAGGGGCTGCGCGTGCTGCGCAAGTCCGGCGGCTCCAGCGACTGGCCGGCGGCGGGCGGCGGGGAGGGCGGGGCGGACGGCGCGGGGGGCGGCGCGCGGGGGGAGGCGCCGGCCGTGCGCGCGCACGACACGTCCCCGCTGCGGCCCGAGGAGATGTACGCGCCGACCAACCTCGTGTACTTTTGAAAAAATCTCGGCCGCCGGCGGTCACTCCCGTCCGTTTCCCGTGTCTCGTTTGAGAGCTAACGCGGGGTCCTACGTTGCTATTCATTACCTATGTTGCTAACATTACCTATGTTACTATTCATTGGCTATTTGTTTAAATGTTGCATTTTCTGCAATAACGTTTTATTTTGTAATAGTGATTACTTAACCAATTACATAATTGTGTTAAAGATGCGCCACAACGCGATATGCATTCTTGCATGCATTCTCTTGTCCGTCGAACGGTTTTCAAAAAAATCGGGATTTTTTTAGATAAAACACTGTTGCAGCAAATGAGTGAAATAATACAGTATCTAGTAGCAATAGTTATGTTTCTGCGTATAAAAGATTACTTACGTCAAGCAAATGATGTCGAGAAAGCCCGAATATCTCTAAGCTCGAGGGGATACTTATTTAGAATCCCAACAGCTAAATTTCACTTTTTATAAATCTCAAAACAGAGGATGACATTTCCCTAAATACGTAAATCTTTTTTGTCTCAATACTGTAGTTTTAAATAAGTTCCTAAAGTGCATGGACAATACAAAATAACGCATCAACCTACAACCCGAGATGAGACTTGACTGACAAAAAGTTTGATGTACGTAATCGAACCCAATCAAACATTTCTCTGACACATAAATAGGTATGTATCTGCTAGGACCAAACTCCTCACTTCTTAGGCTGCCGTCCTCCGAAGCGGTGCGAGGCTGCGGAGCGGAGAAACGGAGAAATATTAACCAACAAGATTCAGTCGGCGCCAGTGGACAGGGATGGGCGTGCTAACTATTGGTTAATATTTCTCAGTTTCTCCTCTCCGCAGCCTCGCACCGCTTCAGTGGACAGGCAGCCCGGCAGGACCTACTAGCCTATAGGTTCTTCGTCGGAAATGACGAAATAATGGATGTTGTATAATTTATGTTGAAAAATCTTGGTGAAACCAAGAAACATTTCCTATCAGCCAGCACTAGTAGCGCATTGCAGCATTTCTGAAGAACGAAAAGCAACCATTCCTCTGATGTTCGTCAATGTGATACACCCGTACTGAAGGAGTATGTTAACCTAATACAAAAACGAATAGATTTAAATTTATTTTACTTTTTTATGTACTGAAAAAGGAATTTTCAAAATGATATTATAATTATTTTAAGATATCTAGGTATAAGAAAAATTTTGTGATATGAAAAATAAAGAATATTTTTGTATGTAAGGGAATACTTATGTATATATTTTTACACATATTAATCATTGTAATATATTTTATAGTGGTATTTAAGGGCATGGCACTTTAAAAAAATAAAAAGTTATGTTACAAATAAATCACTTTAATTTTATAATTAATGTTACAAAGTTTTATATTTACATTTTTAAATGGACACCTTTAAATAATAGCAGTTAATATTGTTAAAAACCCCATAAGGGTTAGCCATTCTAATAGTTATAAGCAGAAAACAGAGTTGCCGATGCACCTCACTCTACTCACTGATCAGCCCCAAATATTCACTATAACTAGAGCATTAGAAGTAAGTTAACTTCAGCTCAATTGGAGACATTACTGCCTACTTTTGCTCGATACAAAGACTGTCTCGATACAGAGGCTAACTTTCTGACTGAAAAAGAAAATGCTTGCGTGCTACTGCTGGCTTCGCCTAATGATGTGCAAACTCGAACCGGTTCAAATATACAGATCGCATGGACTTGAGCTGTTTAGCTGCGGCTCAAACTCTAAATCAGCAGCTCATGACTCAACTTATACTGAGATAGAGGCATAGAACTGAAACATCAAACATCTCAAGTGGCTAAATGTTTACATAAAGCTCTGCTAGATCGCGTCGAGTTATTTGATTCACCGACGCGGTAGGTTATTTGATTCATGGTGGCTCAATCGAGCCGTAGCCGTGTTACGAGTTATTCGCCGACTCGCAGTTTGTAGATCACACCACGAAAATGAAGTAGGCAACTTGAGCTGATCTGCGAGCTGGTTCGCAGCTCTGACTCACATACGCGAACCGCGAGCTGAACCGCAGCTCAAGCGTTTTTGTTGAGTTACCCATGTTTAGCTTCGCCGCGTACGCACATGGCGACATGAGACACGCACATATACATTTACATATAGTTCATACTTTTGTATGAAGATACCCTATTTTTTCAAATACATAATTATACTCTAGTAAGACAAGTGAAGTCCCTCCTACCGTAACAATTACATAACAACCGTCGTGTTACCGTAGCATAGCGTTACGTGGCCCTGTCGTGGCCGAGTGTTAGCGGGGGCGGGGGCGGGGGGCGGAGGCAGACGCGCTCAGGCGCTGGGCACGAGCACGTTGGTCTTGGCGGGCTGGTCGCCGGGCGCGGAGGGCGCGGGCGCGGGCCGGTCGGCGCGCTGCACGCGGATGTCGTGCTTCTCGATGTACTCGTTGATCTCCGCGCCCTTGCGCGTCAGCTGCTCGTGCAGCGCCTGCCCACACACACACACACACACACACACACACAACATTATTACTTAAATATTAATGTGTGTAAATGATAAATATTATAAAATCTACTAAGTAGTTGGATTTTGATGAAACTTGGCAGTGTTCCAATTTATGTTCTATACAGGCTACTTTTTATCCTGAGATTAATATGCGACTGATACCTTTGGGTCCCGAAGGGCAGTTCTTTAATCAATAAACACATGTCACTATCATACAAAAAGGGACAATTAAATTTTGTTACTTAGCCTACTTTTTGTATACCTATTTGACCTGTTTCTGTATGCCTCAGACAATCCATAATTATCTATATCTATTACTGTCATAATTACAGAACAGCTGTCATCCCAACAACACATTTTATGAACTTATCATTTTAATATCTTACATTATTGTATTGTTTTTTATATCTTTCACACAGCTAAAACATTGTGGCTATAAACTGCTATGTCTCTATCATAATGCTAGTAGAGGTTGTAGACGTACCTGCAGCGCCTTGGGCAGGCGCTCGCGGTTGGTCTGCAGCTCGGGCAGCACGTCGGCCACGGTGCGCTCCACCAGCACGCCGCCCACCATGCGGAAGCACTTGCGCGCGCCCTCCACGCCCTGCAGCGTCTCGATCACGATCCTGCCCACCGACTCAACATTACCACTCCGCTTATTCACCACCAGTACTACTGACACTTGTGCCCGACGTCGTGCTATACTCACTTGTGTTCGTTGAGATCCATTTCGAGCTCAGATATTTTGTTCGCCAGTTGCCTCTGCTCGGTTCTTAGATTTTGAAATCCTGTGAAGATGTCTTCGTTTGATTTTCCTTTCGCACCTTTATTTGCCGGTTTAGCCATAGTTATATATTTATAGGATATAGAATAATCTTCGACTAAAATATCCGGTGTCCAAAGTGGGGTTAGGTCTTCGACTTCGACTTTCTTAGTTGTTTGAATTTTAAATTTATTTAGGGGGTAAATTAGTAAATTCTCTATCCTATCTAGATTTACTTAATATCCTGTACGGTGTAGAAAGTAGATTACTGGTTTATCTGAAAACTAAAAATATTCAGAAATCAGAAACCATTCAGAAACCTCGATAATATTCAATTTACTTTGTCAGTTTGTCACTTTTGACTTGACGTTTGACTTTTGCAAATTTCCCCACAGACGAGGTTTTCCTTTGCACAGACTAAATCTAAATAGATTATCGTGATTTGTGCTATCTTGAGCCAATAAAAACAATCTTTATTGTGGTATAAACCTCTATGGTGCTCTATGGATGTGATGTTTTATCTCATATATAGAGGGGTAATACTCAGAGAGGTAATATCTCTGTTTTATCTAGGCTGCGTTCCGTAACTCGACCAAAACGCCCAAAATGACACTTTTTCATAGTTTGAACGTTTTGGGCGTTTTGGTCGAGTTACGGAACGCGGCCCTAATGTGACATTTGACATCACAAAAATGACATTGACAAATGACAATTGACTGACAAGTGAGAAGATCAACAAGAGATGAATTCAATGAAGTGTGAAATTGTGAATTGTGTTAAATTAATAATTATTTTGTTATAATAAAAGGTTATGAGTAAATAAGTAATACATTTATACACAAAACAAAATAATACACATTGATATATTATTGTTTTATTTATGTACTGATGAAGTGACAATTTGTTTGCTTGTGTAGCCAACTCGATTAGAATTCTATGTTTCGTATAGAAGGCAGTAAACACAGGGAATAGATTAGAGCAGACAGTCCCCAGCAAACAGTAGGTAAAGCAGCAGCATGGCGACGAAGGCGGTGGCGCGCGAGTGGGCGGGCGCGGACCGGGAGCCCGGCGACGCGGACGGGGGGCTCCGCCCCTGGCCCGTCAAGGCTGATTTCCAGGTTTGAATGCACAATTAAGGTCTAATAGCGTCGCAGTATTTCCCCGTATCATATCTTTCGATAACTGATCATAGGAGTTTAATTGTTTACGCTTCAATACCTTGATGTGTGAAGGTTGATGAATAGTTTAAAAAGTAGTACATATTAAAATACATTTATTACCTGCAGTGTCAAATTTCTATGTCTGTTCACAATATCATACTTTTATCCACTGTTCTATCATCTTCTGTTCTGGTGTACAATTAGTTCTCCCAAAGCTTCTTCAGAGTTGATTAGGTAAATATAACTTTATTAGTTGTAAATGTGTGTTACAATTATAATCATTGGTTCTGTTTGTCATAAATTGATAACAATCATTTAAGGCATTGTTGTATATTGTGTAATTGTGTGTGTGTGGTGCACCAAATTGGTGTCATATATCTTTTAAGTATATGTGAGGATATGCACACATCAACTATTTATATCTACTTCAGAATGTTATTATAGTAACAGTTATGTTGAGGGCCACCTGGTGGCATAAAAACTTTCACTCATTTGGTTGGCTACTAGCTGAAGCTAAAGGGTATCGCAGGAGCGGCCAGAGGGCGGCGGCGCGGCAGAGCCGGCGGGCGCGGCGGGGGGTGCGGAGGGCGGGGCGGAGGGGGGTGTGGAGACAGCGGGGCTGTCGGACGCGGCGCTGGGCGCGCTGCTGGGCGGTGAGGGGGAGCCGGAGCCGGACGCGGACGCCGAGCGCTGGGTGCGGCGCCTGGCCGAGCGCCTGGCGCAGCTGGACGCGCTCAACGTGGCCGGCATGCTGGCCGCCGCCACCGACGGCGGCGGCGCGCGCCTCGCCGCCCGCCTCGAAGGTCTCTCATTTTAACTTATTAGGCGTCGCGTTAAACATGCCGGCGACACATTGCATTGTAGCACAGAATAGTTATGTTAGCATAGAATGGTTAGGGGGTAGTAGGAGGTGGTTGTGGGCGTAAGTGCCGCCTGATTGTCGCTTTGTGTTGCACATAACATGACATAACTGATGGTATTTTCAAGGACCATAACAGACGTACACATTGCTAACAAACAAAACTTATGCCTGGCTTAAACTTTGAAACAAAAATATTACGTTTCAAATTAGTTACGTGCAGAATTTGTGCTGGTAAATGAATCGGAGCGCGTCGACAGCGGGCGCGGAGGCGGGCGGCGCGCTGTCGGCGCGGCTGCGGCGGCTGGAGGCGCTGGCGCGGGGCGGCGCCGCGCCCGCGGCGCTGGCGCGCTCGGGCGCGGCGCGGACGGACGCGGCGGCGCGCGCGCTGCTCGCCGAGCTGCAGGACCTGTTCGCCTGGCTCGACGCGCCCGCGCTCGCCCATCTCGACGACCTCTCCGAGGCGAGTATGATTAATCCGAAACGACATATTATTTGGACAAAATGGCACAGTCGCCTCGTTTCAAAATTGACTAATCGGGCGCCACCCGGGCGGCGGCAGGTGTCGCTGGCGTCGAGCGAGGGGCGCGCGCAGGCGCTGGCGGCGGCGCAGGCGCTGCAGCGGGCGCTGCGGGCGGCGGCGCGGGCGGAGCGCGGCGGCGGCGCGGGCGCGGCGCGGCTGCGGCTGGCGGCGGTGCGCGAGCGGCTGCGGCGGCTGGCGCGCGCGCGCGACCAGCTGGCGGCGGCGCTGGCGCGGCACCTCAACAACGCGCTCATCCACCTCGGCAACGAGGCCGCGCACGACGCGCGCCGCGAGCGCCAGCCGCACCACGCGCACCTGCGGCCCTACGCGCCCTTCATGCGCTGGCTCAAGGACATGGACGAGAAGGCCTACGACGGGCTGGTCAAGGTGTACGTGGGCACGTGGGCGCGCGTGTACGAGCGCGAGGTGCGCGGCGCGTGCGAGGCGGCGCGCGCGCAGCTGCAGGCCGCGCCGCCCGAGCGCGCCGACGATCTGCTGGACGAGGTGCGTTCACCCTAAACTCCCTGAATGGAGCCCCTTCCATCCTAACGATCTCTTACTAAATCCTACATACACCGACGTTAACGATCACCATTAAGGTGATCTGAGATCGGTTTATGCTTCATTGGATGAATTCGCACGTGTCGCAGGTGCTGACGCTGGTGGAGAACATCTGTAACGCTGAGCAGGACTTCTGTACGCAGTTCTTCTGCTTGGATGTCGACGTCAAGGTATGGAATCGACTTTAAAGGGCATCAGTGGAGGTACTGATAGGATGATATCCATCGAATTAGCTCTCACATGCCACACGAAGCAAAAATTTAATTTATGAAATTACATCAATCCGCTACTAGGAGGAGGCAGGGGAGGGTGGCGAGAGCGGCGAAGGCGAGCGGAGCGAGGCTGGCGGCGGGCCGGGCGGCGCGGCGAGCGGGGCGGCGAGCGGGGCGGCGGGCGGCGAGGCGCGCCGGCTGATGGGCGAGCTGTTCCCGGCGCTCGACACGGACCTAGTGGCGTTGGTGGGCCACATCGAGCGCCACGACCCCTAGTGAGCCGCATATACTTCGCACACACCACTAAGTTGATAATAAGTGATAACAAACGATAAACGAGTAAATGTAACTGTGCAGCGGCGCGATGCGTGCGTTGGCATGCGTGGGACGGCGCGTGCTCGGAGAGGCGGCGGGCGGCGCGTCAGGCGGCGCGGTGAGTGGTGCGACGAGCGGCGCGGCGAGCGGCGCGGCGAGCGGCGGGGCGAGCGGCGCGGCGGGCAGCGCGGCGGGCGAGGGCGAGGCGCGCGAGGGCGAGGCGCGGTGGGCGCGCGCGGCGCTGGCGGCGGTGGCGGTGGCGGCCAAGCGGCAGGCGGACCGCGCCATCGCCGACCGCGTGGCCGCGCTGCCGGACGCCGTCAAGCAGGTATGAGCCCCTTGACGACGCTCGAATGGCAGACGAGACACTTGATTTGATTTGAAATGGTCATGCATAGACAATAATGTCAATTAAGAATGGAAATTTTGGGATAATAAAGATACAAAGTAAGCTAGCCCAGAGGATGACCTGTCGTTTCTGTGCTAGTGGGCACGCCATAGCTGACTGGACCGGTATCGTGTCACCGATTGAATTAGCATGCATATAACCGTCCATCTGCAAAACCGGTATAGCGACGTGTGTGCGGGCGCGTTGCAGGCGGCGCGCAAGCCGAAGTGCGGCGTGCTGAGCTTCATCCCGGAGCTGGAGGAGCTGGCGGCGGAGTGCGAGCGCATCTTCGCGCGCACGCGGCGCGCCGACCTGGACCGCTGGTACGTGGCGCTGGCGGCGGCCATGGCGGCGGCGGTGGCGGCGGCCGAGCACCCGCGCACGCCGCGCGCCGCGCTGCGCGCCGAGAACTACCACCGGCTGCACCGCGCCTGCTGCGCGCTGCGCTCGCCCGCGCTGCAGCCCGTGCGCGACGACACCAAGCGCCGCTACAACGACGCGCTGCGCGCCTACGTCACGCAGTACTTCGGCCGCCCGCTCGACAAGCTCACGCAGTTCTTCGAGGTGAGGACGCCGATTGAGATCGAATTCGAACTTTTTAGTTCTTTGTAACAAAATTACATAATGAATAGAACGAAAACGTCGTGCCGTCGACGGGACCGTATTCCAGGCAGGCGGTGCCTGGAATACGGTCCCGTCGACGGCATTACATGAATATGAATATTCTTTCAGGGCGTGTCGGAGGCGGTGGCGCTGGGCGTGCGCGAGGACGAGGTGTGCTACCGCGCCGCCTACAGCAAGCACGAGCTGCGCCGCCTGCTCGCCATGTACCCCGCGCACGAGGGTATGCCCGCACACACACACACACACACTACCGCGCCGCCTACAGCAAGCACGAGCTGCGCCGCCTGCTCGCCATGTACCCCGCGCACGAGGGTATGCCCGCACACACACACACACACACACTACCGCGCCGCCTACAGCAAGCACGAGCTGCGCCGCCTGCTCGCCATGTACCCCGCGCACGAGGGTATGCCCGCACACACACACACACACACTACCGCGCCGCCTACAGCAAGCACGAGCTGCGCCGCCTGCTCGCCATGTACCCCGCGCACGAGGGTATGCCCGCACACACACACACACACACACTACCGCGCCGCCTACAGCAAGCACGAGCTGCGCCGCCTGCTCGCCATGTACCCCGCGCACGAGGGTATGCCCGCACACACACACACACACACTACCGCGCCGCCTACAGCAAGCACGAGCTGCGCCGCCTGCTCGCCATGTACCCCGCGCACGAGGGTATGCCCGCACACACACACACACACACACTACCGCGCCGCCTACAGCAAGCACGAGCTGCGCCGCCTGCTCGCCATGTACCCCGCGCACGAGGGTATGCCCGCACACACACACACACACACTACCGCGCCGCCTACAGCAAGCACGAGCTGCGCCGCCTGCTCGCCATGTACCCCGCGCACGAGGGTATGCCCGCACACACACACACACACACACTACCGCGCCGCCTACAGCAAGCACGAGCTGCGCCGCCTGCTCGCCATGTACCCCGCGCACGAGGGTATGCCCGCACACACACACACACACACTACCGCGCCGCCTACAGCAAGCACGAGCTGCGCCGCCTGCTCGCCATGTACCCCGCGCACGAGGGTATGCCCGCACACACACACACACACACACTACCGCGCCGCCTACAGCAAGCACGAGCTGCGCCGCCTGCTCGCCATGTACCCCGCGCACGAGGGTATGCCCGCACACACACACACACACACTACCGCGCCGCCTACAGCAAGCACGAGCTGCGCCGCCTGCTCGCCATGTACCCCGCGCACGAGGGTATGCCCGCACACACACACACACACACAACCGCGCCGCCTACAGCAAGCACGAGCTGCGCCGCCTGCTCGCCATGTACCCCGCGCACGAGGGTATGCCCGCACACACACACACACACACACTACCGCGCCGCCTACAGCAAGCACGAGCTGCGCCGCCTGCTCGCCATGTACCCCGCGCACGAGGGTATGCCCGCACACACACACACACACACTACCGCGCCGCCTACAGCAAGCACGAGCTGCGCCGCCTGCTCGCCATGTACCCCGCGCACGAGGGTATGCCCGCACACACACACACACACACACTACCGCGCCGCCTACAGCAAGCACGAGCTGCGCCGCCTGCTCGCCATGTACCCCGCGCACGAGGGTATGCCCGCACACACACACACACACACACACACTACCGCGCCGCCTACAGCAAGCACGAGCTGCGCCGCCTGCTCGCCATGTACCCCGCGCACGAGGGTATGCCCGCACACACACACACACACACACTACCGCGCCGCCTACAGCAAGCACGAGCTGCGCCGCCTGCTCGCCATGTACCCCGCGCACGAGGGTATGCCCGCACACACACACACACACACACACTACCGCGCCGCCTACAGCAAGCACGAGCTGCGCCGCCTGCTCGCCATGTACCCCGCGCACGAGGGTATGCCCGCACACACACACACACACACACACTACCGCGCCGCCTACAGCAAGCACGAGCTGCGCCGCCTGCTCGCCATGTACCCCGCGCACGAGGGTATGCCCGCACACACACACACACACACTACCGCGCCGCCTACAGCAAGCACGAGCTGCGCCGCCTGCTCGCCATGTACCCCGCGCACGAGGGTATGCCCGCGCACACACACACACACACACACTACCGCGCCGCCTACAGCAAGCACGAGCTGCGCCGCCTGCTCGCCATGTACCCCGCGCACGAGGGTATGCCCGCACACACACACACACACACACTACCGCGCCGCCTACAGCAAGCACGAGCTGCGCCGCCTGCTCGCCATGTACCCCGCGCACGAGGGTATGCCCGCACACACACACACACACACACCACCGCGCCGCCTACAGCAAGCACGAGCTGCGCCGCCTGCTCGCCATGTACCCCGCGCACGAGGGTATGCCCGCACACACACACACACACACTACCGCGCCGCCTACAGCAAGCACGAGCTGCGCCGCCTGCTCGCCATGTACCCCGCGCACGAGGGTATGCCCGCACACACACACACACACACTACCGCGCCGCCTACAGCAAGCACGAGCTGCGCCGCCTGCTCGCCATGTACCCCGCGCACGAGGGTATGCCCGCACACACACACACACACACACTACCGCGCCGCCTACAGCAAGCACGAGCTGCGCCGCCTGCTCGCCATGTACCCCGCGCACGAGGGTATGCCCGCACACACACACACACACACACTACCGCGCCGCCTACAGCAAGCACGAGCTGCGCCGCCTGCTCGCCATGTACCCCGCGCACGAGGGTATGCCCGCACACACACACACACACACACTACCGCGCCGCCTACAGCAAGCACGAGCTGCGCCGCCTGCTCGCCATGTACCCCGCGCACGAGGGTATGCCCGCACACACACACACACACACACACTACCGCGCCGCCTACAGCAAGCACGAGCTGCGCCGCCTGCTCGCCATGTACCCCGCGCACGAGGGTATGCCCGCACAAACACACACACACACACACTACCGCGCCGCCTACAGCAAGCACGAGCTGCGCCGCCTGCTCGCCATGTACCCCGCGCACGAGGGTATGCCCGCACACACACACACACTACCGCGCCGCCTACAGCAAGCACGAGCTGCGCCGCCTGCTCGCCATGTACCCCGCGCACGAGGGTATGCCCGCACACACACACACACACACACACTACCGCGCCGCCTACAGCAAGCACGAGCTGCGCCGCCTGCTCGCCATGTACCCCGCGCACGAGGGTATGCCCGCACACACACACACACTACCGCGCCGCCTACAGCAAGCACGAGCTGCGCCGCCTGCTCGCCATGTACCCCGCGCACGAGGGTATGCCCGCACAAACACACACACACACACACTACCGCGCCGCCTACAGCAAGCACGAGCTGCGCCGCCTGCTCGCCATGTACCCCGCGCACGAGGGTATGCCCGCACACACACACACACACACACTACCGCGCCGCCTACAGCAAGCACGAGCTGCGCCGCCTGCTCGCCATGTACCCCGCGCACGAGGGTATGCCCGCACAAACACACACACACACACACTACCGCGCCGCCTACAGCAAGCACGAGCTGCGCCGCCTGCTCGCCATGTACCCCGCGCACGAGGGTATGCGCAGGGCACGAGGGTATACACACACACACACACACACACACACACACACACACACACACACACTACCGCGCCGCCTACAGCAAAATACACCTGCTTTCATTTGTAGGTTGCATGCATTCGTCATTTGACGCGTCCGTAGCAGTAGTAGACAGTAGGACTTATGGTATGTGTGCGTGCGGTTGCAGTCCGCAAGTCGCTGCACCGGCTGTACCGCTCGGTGGAGAAACACTTCAGCGAGGAGGGCGGGCTGCTGCAGGTGGTGTGGCGCGCCATGCAGGAGGAGTTCATCGCGCAGCACGTCACGCTGCAGGTACCGCGACCACCAACCTTATCACTTACTAGCTATAAGGTTGAATGGAGGATGGGCACAAATGTATGGAATCTGGTACCCGCACCAATCGGAGTGAATGATACGTCATTGGAAAGGTATTTTTGTGTAGATTGTGAATATACATGTCGCTAGTCCTGGTTCATTGTCCGATCGCAGTAATCACTATTTGAAAATTATATATTTTTGGTACTAAGAATACAACAAACTTTTTGCAATAACTCAACGAACGACTGAAAGTGAAAGTCATACATACGTGTATTTGTATGATTACATTGTTTATTAGATAAATCACTCATAAAGGCTGATCTACATTGATACAGTTGCTGGCGCCGGGGCCACTTGATTCCAGCGCTACATAAGTACTGTATCACTGTAAACATGTTAGAATTCAGTCCAGCACCCAGTATCCAGCCCTGGATCGAAATAGACCGTCTGCCTATTTTTCGATCCAGTGACAGCCCCGCGCACGCCGCGCAGCCAGTGGCACTGGATCAGTGTTAACACTATGCGCCGGTGATCGCAAGTGGTCGCCAGTGATTCAGTGCCAGTGCTAATGCAGAGCCGGAATCCAGTGATGTTGGCGCCAGCTACTGTATCAACGTAAATCGGACCTAACTGAAAAAATTGTAAACTGGTTTTATTGTGTATTTATTGTTACAGATTTTTATCTGTTAATTGAATATTAATAAGCTCAAAATCTGTGCAAACATCTTCAAAATCGGTCGAACTACGCCAAAGATATGATTTTTTAAATCCTAATTCGAACTAAATATTCCGTATCTTCTGAAGGCTATATTTCAAAACGGACAATTTGTACGGGTTTGTCGCGATAGTAATTTTTTGTACTCTTGAAAAGACCTTTAAAACGACACTAAAATCATTTTGATTGGACATGGGTACCAAAACGCCCATCCTCCTTTGACAAAACTAAATAATATCATAATTAAGATCTTTCTTTCTTGAGTTAAGGTACGTATCCCCTCACCGGTGAGAGGCGAACAGGTACGAGCTATTTTCCCGCTCAAGAAAGGTACACAAATATGACATTCCGCGTAAACAAAAGAGATGATTAGCAAGCAAATACTCGCGTGTGAACAGACAGCGAGTACTCGCTGGTATATGCGCTTCTTTTGCTTACACGGAATGCCATATTATCATCATCTTTTGTTCGTGTCTTGAGCGAGTAAATAGCCAGATTAAACTCGCAGAATCACCGGCGGTGTGACATCAGCTGCCATATGTATATATTTTTTTTCTTTGAACTAAAAAAGTAAAATAGCAAATGACCTTGGAACTCCACCTTTTCGCTGCCGCCCATGACTCCTAGGGCGGACCACAAACCAGACTCAAATAAGGACGGGGGTGGTTATAGTTGGGCCATTTTAATAGGTCACATTTGACAGTTCGTCAAAATTTTCCAAAGTAACCTTGTAAGGGAGGCACCCCATAGTATCTAATACATTCCATACTAGATATTGTTAAACTTTTTACACTTAAAAGTAAGGAACTGACGTCGTTACAAAGTTACGTCAGCGAACTCTTTTTCTTTTTAAATATCAGGGATGGTACCGAAACAAACATATGAGTAGATAAGTTGAATTCGAGAAGTCGAACTAATCGTCAAAAAGTATTTCACGATTACAAAATAAAATGTATTTTAATACAAACAAAATTAATTTTATTACATTTTAGGCCAAAAAATATGTAATCATTCATTTATATAATAACGTCTGGCTCAAAAGTCAGTATCTAGAAACGTGAAATGTTACAAAAAAGTCATGATTTCATTTCGCGCCATTATTTGACGCATTATTTTTGTCATTTTTTTTAGTCGTTGTGTGAACTGTGCGCTTATTAATACTTTTTATAACAATCGCATTCAATTTACAGATGTTTGAAGTCCTTATCGATTTATTCAATTTAATCGATGTTTTTCAGCAGGTTATCCTCACTATGAAGCAAAGACAAACAGTTGTCAAATGTGGCCTATTAAAATGGCCCTACTTTAGTCCAGTTAGCAGATAGTCTTGGAATATAAGTTGATTAGTTACTGTTAGTCAGGGAGTGTGGGGCAGGGACTCGTTGAAAGTTGTCCTGTTAGTAATAGTCCAGGGGGCTTAGTACGAGTTTTACGTGACATAACGCGCTCGCTACGTAAATGCTAAAATTTGTATGGGATCGATATTGAGACATTTAAATAAGCAATTTTTGCTAACTCGTATTTACGTAGCGAGCGCGTTATGTCACGTAAAACTCGTACTAAGCCCTTTGATAGTAATAGTAAGTAATGTTTCGCTAAGTGTGTGTGTCTGTGGCAGGCGCGCATCGCGGCGTGCTACCCGGGCGCGGGGCTGGCGCTGCCGCTCAGCACGCAGGACATCCTCGACGCCTTCTCCGACATCGCGCGCGAGCACTGACCGCTCGCCGCCCATCGCCCACCGCTGTCGGTCTGACTCGCGGGAACGGACCACGGTGGACTCGCACTCTACATATGAATTTGTTCCTGATCGCATTCTGTACATGAAAGATATACGAGAAAAACTGTCACTTGGGGTATTTAATAAGGCAATAGAACCAAAAACGATATGTCTGTGATGTTCACGATAATCTCAGGAAATGCTTAACCGATTTGGATGTAGTTTTCATTTATATGTATATTGTGGTAAGCTTGAGTAGTAATGTTCGTTTTATTTAATCGGTTCATAAATATAAAAAGTTATGTCAATCTAAAGACAAGCCTAACAAGTCTCCGACACTGGTGACCAGTCACATTATATTTATAGTGAGGTTTCATTCACTTCATCTATATGTAGGGACTCAATGCTTTAGTTGTTTTGTTATTAATTGCTCTAATTTATTATAATTGTAATCTAAGAAATTGTATCTTTATGTCCTGTAAATATGTATTCCATGTAAAAAATATTATAGAAATATATTGATGCATATTTTACAAAACATGTTATTTACTTTTTATTCCCATTTATTAGTATTTTGATGTTGTTGCGTTGTCGCCAGTTGGCAGTTGCAATAATTATGTTACAACAATAGCATTTTCACTTACAGGCAACTATGTCTCCAGCCAATGTTGTCATCTGACCAGTGAGAATAAGCCAAATAAAATTAGGAAGACTTTCCTTGGTTTTTTTCCTGATTTAAACATTATTATATTGGCAATATATTTGGCTTCTCTATGTTATTATTCATGGCTTTACTAAAGTTTAGTTTACAAAATGCTATATTTTTCTGAATAGTTAAAAATTTAATTCCAGAGCATTATCTGCTAAGGCAGCTATAATGTTCTAAACTTTTTAGGGGTGGTATAAGTGAGCGGTAAAAGTAATAAAATGACACTAAATTTTTTAAATACTATTGATTTATTAAGCTAGTGATCACATAAATATTGCAGCAGGATTTTGTTTAATCGATGCTCTTGGGAGGAGCCCAGTTGAGGTAGATCAGCCCCGAAGACTTTGCCTGGAATCAAAAACGAAACCTGTAGATAAAATTCACAGGAAATAAATTAATATTCAGCGTCATAGCTTCTTTGTACTGACACCTACATGTAATACAATAATAATAATTATACTATAACTATACATTGCAGAACATTGGAAATAACTAAAATTAAAGAAGTATTTGAATTCCAAATATTTAAATTTTCAATGGTTATTGGCTAATTATTATTTATTAATATTATTTTCGCTTAAGAAAAGCAAGAAGCAATAAAATCAAATAATGTTATTTTTACTTTAGATACATAATTATATTATGTATTATCAATGTCAATTATGTTATGTATGATTCAAACTGGAGTCAACAAGAGCTAAAGATTGTGTAAAGAAGATAAAGGTGGAGAGTAGGAGAGTATTACCACAACGAGGGTGGTGAGGACGACGGAGACGCCGGCGAGCAGCGTGGCGTTGTATTTCCGCTGCTTGGCGTCGTGGCGCGCCTGCCACGAGCCCTTCGGCACCGGCAGCTCGTCCATCGTGGGCGGCTTGAAGTCGCCCGCGTGGTAGCGCCTCACTGTTTTCATATATTAATATTTTAGTAACAATGGTAATTTTTTATTAATGTAAGTAACAGACAAACCACTCAATGGGAAGTTGTCAGTCATTCTTAGTGTTTAATTTGACTATTCACTGTATTTTGACTGATATTTGACACAAACTTCGTAACTTGTTGGGATGAGATTGAAAACTAAAACTGTTTAGGGTCTGTGTTGGTTATGTAAATATATATAAGCAGGGCCTTGATTCTCCTAATTTATAAATGCTTAAATAGTGTCTCAATTGAATAGTTTGACTCATTCTATATACAAAATGTGTCCAATCTATTTCATTTTGTATATGATATGTACCAAAAATGTGTCAAACTATTCAATTTTGTATATGGAATGTGTTAAACTATTCAATCGAGTCACCATTAGAGGCATATAAAATTATCAGTCAGAGCCCAGGCCTGATGCATCAATTGTAAAGTAATCCATACAATCATTGCACATTCATTAATTATTGAAAGTTGCAGAAGCAGAAGTTAGCAATATAAATGTATTTGAAATTCATCATCATCATCTCAACCCATCACGGCCCATTATTGAGCACGGATCTCTTCTCATAAGGTAACGGCCATAGTCTGCACTTGGCCAGTGTGGATTGGAGGACTTCACACACCTTTGAGTTTTTTGTGAACCCTCTCTGGGATTTGAACCCAGATCCTCCGAATAGGAAGCCGAATTTTTAACCACTAGGCTATCACCACTTCCATATTTGAAGTTAGGATCAATTTAATATTTACGTTGCCAAAACCTTTGAGAAGGACTTAGGAATACACAATACCTCTACTAACACATATAATCCTTTATATATAATAGAATGTTCACCTACATAAAATTGTATCTCCATGATAAAATAGGTACCAATTGTTGGTTAGTATATCTACTCTTATCTTATATTAGAACCATAGACATATATACCTAGACGGGCCTTGCACGTTCGAATGTGCGTCAAGTTGGAACAATCCAATTTTGAATCGAATCGGTTTGTGCGTGAAGTTGGCGCGATGGAATTTTGTTACTATATTTGAAAACGAACAGATTACATAGTGATATCTCGCTTCCGCGTTTCGAAGTTTTAGTCGTGCTGTCTTTGTTACTCTTACATATGTCACGCGCCATTTTACTAAAGTTATTATTTTAGAAATAGTGAAGTTAATTTACAATTCAATGTTTGCTTAATGAAATGTGATTCCTTTGGACTTTATTTGTGTTTCTTGAATTGTTAGAATATTTTTGAAGGCACAGGAAGCCCTATTTTCTACATTTGCGGACGTAATTACTGAAATCAATTTTGCGTAAGGAAGATGTGTACCTCGCTGCTGTCTACAACAGACTGACTTGATCAATCACTCAATCACACAACCTAATGTTGACCACTCGTCGTGCGCCTTATGTATGTTACGGGCCCATCTAGACTTCTACATCCATGATTAGAACATGTTCTGATTATACTTAAGTTCTGAAAACACAATTACAATACTCTTTCAATTGCATTTATTTCATTGATTTTGTATATTGATATGTTAAAATGTACAGCAAAAATTAAGAATCAAAATAATGTGATAACTGTAGCCGATGTCTGATCGATATGTAGGTTATGTTGGGAGTTATGTAACACTTCGTAATTTAAGTTGTGGACTGTAGGTAACTTGTAATCTCGGCTTCGAACCCCACAAATTTAACTGTTACAAGAATAATTCAAGTATCCCATGCCATTATAAACGTAAACGCTAATACAGATTTATGAAAATTATGTGATAACGAAATTCTTTTTACCAGTCTGCTGCATGAGACGAGAGATTATTGGCCGCGACACGAACATGATGCAGATGCAAGATTATGTTTTATTTAATTGAATACACTACTACACTTCGTCTCGCAGTAACTGAATTGAATTGCAAAATTAGAAGAAAGAAGAAGTACCTAGCAATGTGAATTGATTTTTCAAGTTTCAACTTCAATATTTAAAATTGTCAATGTCAATTTTATTGTCAACTCACTGACATCACTGACACTGATCAGTGACAGTTTGACATATTTGGCCGCGTTCCGTTACGTGCATATGTTATTTACAGACAAGGCGTGCGTTCCACTAAGCGATCAAAACACTCAAAACGTTTAATTTTCGTCGTTTGAGGGTTTTGGTAGGTAATGGACGTGAGGTGTGGTGCGGGGGGCTCCAGATTAATTAAAAGACACGTCTGTTTCGGATCCCGTTTAATGCTCGACTCCTATATTATTACATCGCTACACTTACATTCTAACACTTACATTCTACATTATCATACTTAGGTACTTACTACACTACATTACCGGGGTAGGTGAAAAAAGAAAAATTTGGTTACATATTTTTCTTTTCTAAAATGGAGAGAAGAAATAAAAATTATATAATAACACATAATTTTCAAATTTCTATTTACTTATATAATGTTTAGTTCTATTCTTATGGACTAATTCCGGCTTATTATTTTTAAGGATTAACACGTTTGGTTCTTTTTCTTCCAACACTTCGTAAGGTCCTTCAAATAAACAGTCTAACTTTCCACCAGTCTCGTTTTTCACTAAAATTAAATCGCACTTTTTATATTTCACTTCATTCACTTTTTGATCGTAAACGTTCTTTCTACTTTGCTTAACTTTAAGTAAGTTCTCACGAGCATCTTTGTGAGCGACTTGAAGCCTATATCTTAATTCTAAACTATAACTCTCAACGTTATACAATGGTTCAACTACACTACTCAATCTACTAGGTATTTCACATTGTTTTCCAAACACAAGTTCGTAGGGCGGGTATTTTGTAGCAGTATGGACAGTATTATTGTACGAGAAACACCAGTACGGTAACCAATGGCTCCACGTATCTGAATATTTGTCACACTGAATTTTCAAAAATGAACCTAAATGTTTATGACAGTTTTCCAGTGACCCAATGGTTTCATGGTGATATGCAGTTGAATTTATTTTTTCTATTTCAAGTAGTTTACACACTTCTGTCATAGTACATGACATGAACTCTTTACCTCTATCTGTAGTGATATACCTAGGGATTCCAAATCTTAAAATAAAATTATTAACTAAACTTCTAGCTACAGTTACGGTTTCTTTATTTACTAAGGGATAAGCTTCGACAAATTTACTTAAATCGCATTGTATAGTAAGTATGTAATTAAAACCTTCCACATCCCTATCTAATGGTCCAACTACATCTAAGAAAATTTTCTCGAAAGCATATGAAGCGGTAGTCGTCACTACCATAGGCTTAACAGTATGCTTTGAGTGTTTCATCTTTTGGCATTTTTCACATACGCGTACATATTCTCGAACGTCTTTTTCCATTCCTGGCCAGTAAAATTTTTTCTTTAAATTATTTATCATTCTGCGTACTCCAGCATGACCACTGGTTGGTAGCAGATGATAGTCGTTTAGAATAAACTGTTTGTCACATTCATTATTTACTCTCATTACTCCTCTTAAAATACATATTTTAGGTACCTCGTAATCATGTCTACATTTTATTTCATTTATTAATCCTTTGACAAATTCTTTATTTTTCTCATTTTTAATGATACAAAGTTCGTCGACGTTTATTTTCTTGCAAAATTCACTTAATTTTAACACAAATACATCTCGTGTGAAATTGTGATTTAAAATCAAGATTAATATGCAATACATTTTTATGAGACACGAATGCAAAACACTCCCATTCTACATCTATCAGTCTCTTTTGTCTTAATTTTTTCAATTTACTACTTTCAGTAAGAGTCATTTCAACTGAGCCGCTAGGTATCTTTAATATTTCTACTACTTTCGGTTGATCAGACCGTTTAATTTTGCGAATACTAGAGATGCCTAGTTGGTCATTCTTCTCTTTTTCTTCTTCCTTTCGCTCTTCCTCTTTCTTTCTCTGTGCTCTCGTCATAACCGATATTATTTTTTCATTCATCGCCTTTAATTCATTAGACGTAATTGAAACTCTAGATAATGCATCTGCGACTACATTTTCTTTTCCTTTTATGTATACTATACTATAGTCATACTCTTCCAAGGTCAACCTAAATTTTAACAATCTACTACTGGGATCTTTAATTCCAAATAAATATATCAACGGTTTGTGATCGGTCATTATCGTAAACTTTCTACCAAATAAATATGGTCGGAAATATTTTATTCCCCAAACGACAGCTGCTAACTCTTTTTGAATTGTAGGGTAATTTAATTCGGCTTTATTAAGGGGTCTGCTGGCATAAGCTATTGGTTTTAAATCTCTGTTACATAACACAGCACTAATGGCAATGCCAGAAGCGTCTGTTTGTAAAACAAATTCATTAGTTTCTGAAAAATCTGGATATTGAAGTATAGGAGGTGATATTAATTTTGTTTTTAATAATTGAAATGATTGTTCACACTCCGTTGACCACAACCATTGTACATTTTTTCTACAAAGTCTATTTAATGGAAGGGATATTTCTGCAAAATCTTTGATAAATTTACGATAGTAATTACAAAAAGCAACAAATCGTTTGACTTCATCTGAATTTTTTGGGGTTGGGTAATTTTAATTGCTGTTATTTTACTTGCATCCGGTAAAATTCCATCTTTTGAAACAGTATGACCTAAATATAGTAGTTCGGTTTTTAAAAATTGGCATTTGTTGGGATTCAATTTAAGGTTAACTTTTCTTAATCTCTCAAAAACATCAATTAAATTCTTGTTATGACTGTCCAAGTTTCTACCAAAAATTACTATGTCGTCCAAATATATAAAACATTTCTCATACGTAAGTCCTGACATGGCCACTGTCATGACACGAGAGAAAGCGCTGGGACTGATTTTTAAACCCATTGGTAATCTTTTCATTTGAAATTGTCCTGTATTAGTAGTAAAAGCAGTTACATTACGACTTTCTGGCGTTAAAGGTACTTGATAATAGGATTGACTGAGGTCTAAATGTGTAAATAAAATAGCTCCAGATAAGGAATCCAAAATTTCGGTAATGTTTGGCAAAGGAAACTTGTCGTCTTGAATTTTTTCATTAACTTTTCGATAATCCACAACTAATCTCCAATTTTTAGAGTTATCACACTTCTTAGGTACAAGTAAAATCGGACTCGACCATTCACTTCTAGTCTCTTCTATGATGTCATCGGCTAACATATTTTTAATTTGTCTATCGACTTCAGACTTTAAACTACTGGGTATACGGTAAGGTTTTGTATACACGGGTTTCGAATCAGGTTTTAAAACAATCGGCTGCTCATATACCTACTTTCATGGTAGTGAGCTTATCGCCGGGTACCTGGAATATGTCAGCATATTTCAAGCAAATCGCTTGAATCGTGTTTCGTTCGTTGGTACTGAGGTGATCTAATTTCAAAAGTGGTAATAATTTATTCGCACGGATGGAATTCGAATCACATTTTTCAAAAGAGCAAATATTATAATTATTGAGCAATTCCATTTTGGGATTAAAAATAGGTAAAGTCACGTCATGATCATTTACGCTAAGTATTTTTATTGGTATTACGTTATTTTTTGGCTTTACTATTATACTAGTTAAAAATATATTATCTTGTATAGTATCTGGTAGTATGACGTAGTCTTGGGATGGTGTATCACAACCTAAACGTATGTAATGAATAGATTCAGACCGGGCTGGGATTATTAAATAATCAGTACAAATTTTTGGCGTATTAAATAAATTTAGTTTATAACTATTTTGAGTATCCGTTAAAGTTAAATTATTGAAGTCAAAATTAACTGAGTTGAATTTGTGAAAGAAATCTTGGCCTAAAATTCCATCAGATCTACAAGGTAAATTCTGAAATACATAAAACTTATGCACGAATTCAAATCCTTCTGAATTTTTTAAAGTGAGATACACAAAACCATTTGAGATAATTTTTCCACCTATTCCATTCACCATTATATTGTCCGGATAAACATGTATGTTTTTCGGCAGTAGGTAACTATTTATAGCTGATAATGATGCACCTGTATCCAGTAACCACGAACATCTAACGTTGTTTACATTTAAAAATACATAATTTATATTGCTAAGCTCATACGTTAAAATATACTCTTTAGGTCCGAAAAAACTGATTGTTATTATCCATATTGTTGTTATCTTTTGAGTGTCCTGGAGTCGAGTCAAGTGGAGTAGAAGAAAAGTCCTCTTGCTCCGCATAATGAATACTGCGATGACCCTTACCACGAGTACGCATATTTCGAACATTACTCGAACGAGTTATGTTTGTTTGTCGTCCACGGTTATTAAAATTAGTATTTGGGAACATTCTATTATTATATCTGTATTGATTACCACGAAAATATCTATTATTAAAAGAATGTCCATACGAACGCGGAACATAACGCGAACGACCGCGAGACGAGTAATAAAAATTCGACGTACCTCGAGAGTAGGTCAGCATCGAGTTTGAGTTCGATGGTAGGGGCTGGGATAATTCCTCATCCTGGGCAGCACGCACGGCGTCCTTTAACTCCTTGTAGTTGCGAGCTGCTATGATAGTACTTAACCGTCTATTCCTCAATCCATCGGCAAACTTTTTTACAGCAATCTGTTCATTTAAAGGCCTTAAAATTTCGTAAGCTTTCTCATCAGAGTCGGCCTGCGAAATTGTAAGGTCTACAAAGAGCTCTTCAATTTTTGACGCATATTGTGAAATAGACATTTCCTGTTGAGATATAGAATTAAGCTGAGCATGTAAACTGCAAGACGATTTCTTCGTAAGCAAATAAGATTTCATATCTTTTATTAAATTTTCGCACGAAGTGTACTGCGATTTTAATTTTATTTTTGCAGATTTTGATAGTCTCGTTTTGAGAACAAAAGATATTAATAACTTCTTAGAACCTTCATCTTTGAGACAACTACTATACAACTCTAAACTATCGATAATTTTTTGAGTAGTTTCCTCCGTACTGTCCATGACTGGTAACAAACTAGCCGCTGTTTTTAAATCAAAAGTCTCCATCTTAAAAATATTTTCAAAACTACACTCAATATAATATTTATGTATTACCTTATAATTATCTTCTATTTCATTTAATAATATATCTATTACATATTCTGTATATTCTAAAGGAAATATATTTTTACTCTTAGATATTTCAATAATATTTTTATGTAACTCGTACAATTCTTTTGCCTCTAAAAATATTTTTCTCACTTTGTCAGGATATTTATTTCTTTTATTAGGTCCTAATTTTCTTAAATTTACTCGTAATCTGTTAAGTTTTTCATTAATATTTTGCAAATTATCTGTTGCCATAGAACATTAAAAAAAACACAAACAGAAAAGAAATATATAAAAATAAAAGAGAATAATTAATTATTCAGTTAGTACTTACATGACTATGTTGTACTTAACTATATTATAATAATAAACGCGAATAACGGGATTTATCTATCAGGAGTCGAGTTGCGTTGCTTCACTTCTCTGCTGCTCTGCTGACGTCATGGGTTGGGTCCAGCATCCTCTTGTTGCGATCGCCTTCCAGAGAACCTCGCTTTAATCCTTTGAAAAGTGCTTTCACGGAGCTCCCGACGTACCATAGATTGGTGGCACTTATTGTATTGTTTGTAGGCCAGCACAAGGACTGCTGCCACTGCCAGTGCTAGTAATATGGAGAATAGGATGTTGTTTGTCCAGGCATGTTCTGCTGCACTCGCTTCTGCGTTGCCTCCTGCGCCTTGTGTCACTATAGTGTCCTTATTTTCGCACACACACTTGGAACACTGCTTGCCCATTTTTAAAGAATTTTAATAGAATTTTACTCTGAATATTAGTGTTCGTTACACGAGTGACGCGAACAAAGGGAACAAAGGAAACGGTTTTAGCCCACATAGTTCCGAGAAACGATCGACGACGCGGCGAAATATGCTGACGCTGCAGTCACACCATATCGTCGCGCGCGCTGGCATGGGTCGCCATGAGGTGTGGTGCGGGGGGCTCCAGATTAATTAAAAGACACGTCTGTTTCGGATCCCGTTTAATGCTCGACTCCTATATTATTACATCGCTACACTTACATTCTAACACTTACATTCTACATTATCATACTTAGGTACTTACTACACTACAGACGCACCAATTGTGTGCTCAATAGTGGGCCGTGATGACTTGAGATGATGATGATGAATGGACGCACCAAAAGGTTTTTGTAAGAAACCAGGAGAATAGTACAAAGATACAATACATAAATATACAGAATAGGAATTGCTAGGCTTTAAACTGTTACTCAAATAGAAAGAGAACTAAAGAAGATTGCGGTAAAAAGTTGAATTAATAATAAGGAATATACAGGTTTTTGACGTGACAACGTCTTATAAATTGGTTTGCCGGGAGGCACTTCAAGAAACTGCGTTAGTAAGCTCCGCTCACGTTCCTTGGTGACAGTCTTTGATTATATCCGTGTATATAATCAAAGGTGACAGTGTACAGAAAATGGTACAGCGCCATCTCTGGTTAAGTAGAGTAACTAGTTTGTTACCTCACTTAGTTGTGACTAATGGTTAATGGTCTAACGGTTAGCAGCGCTAGATGGCGGATGGTGTTACAATGTTTTAAATATAATTCTTTGTATACGTTTACCCCATGAAGATACGGGAACGCAGGGTCAACTTCACAAATAACCACAACTGCTTGCAAACCCAAAATAGCAGTTTATTATAAAACTAAAGAAGTCGACACATTGCCCTTTACAAATTTTTCTCTTATATAAACTCCACGTTACACTCGTTAGCGCGTTTCACAAATTGGTACAATGCCATCTTGTTTACAAGTGAGGAACTATTTAACAAAAATAAAACATTAAACTTAAATTGCTTCCGCCTTCACATGACGGTTAGACAGTATAAATAAATGTTTTAAATTGTTACTATTATTTCATCCTTCTTCCTACTATACGAATGAATATTCACATTAAAATTATTTTACCACTTAAAGTCGTTGTCACGTAAAACTTTCGCCCGTATACCGACGTTACAGGCAACCAATTTTTTTTGCTTATTTTATTTATAAATGCTAGTTTATTACCATAAAAATATATTTTTGATTAAAAAGTTCGCACTTATCTTAAATTAACTAACTTTCTAACACCATCCTAAATCGATTTGAATAAGTAGGTACTTATAATTAAGTATTTGAATACCTACTTATCTACTTATCGGTTGGTCACAGTTGTCATAATTATGGAGCAGCGAAAAGTTGGTTTTGTACGCTTGTTTACCACCCTAATTGGTTTTTCTTTCAATAAGTTTCCGTTATAAGGTTCAATTTTATAGTCTGCAAGTCAGAGTCCGATGGACCACCTGAGCTTGGGGGCCCTGCCCTGCCCCGCCTTGCCTTACGGCAGGTACCTACGCCACAGTCCAGAGACCTTTCAGTCTAGTGTATACTAATAAATATGACGAAGTTTTTGAGAATGGAAGGTAGGTAACCTAACGTAACCTACCTGCCACCTACGACCTACGTCGATATCTCGAAGCCTTATGTCAGAGTCTGGCAGTAAGCAATCAGAGTTATTATAGTATCAGTTTACGGAGGTATAGGTATTCCCTAGTTTCATGGCATGGGTGAGATGAGAGAGTGAAGTGAGTGCTCCCCAACACTCCCCAAGGAACATAAATGGTATGGCCTACAGTGGTTACTTTACTTAATTAAATGCGTTTGTTTTATTTCGATAGATTCATAAATAAACTATTGGAACTCTGTTCCAAAATTTATGTCATGTCAGTCCTAACAATTTCCGAATGTGGTACTAAGAGTTCTAAGGGGCTGGATTCCCGCAGCAAAAGAGGGCACGTTTTATATTTGTAAATAAGTAAGTTAATATTTGTAAACATTGATATGAATCACGAATTCATGATGAATCATCACTACAAGAGGGCAGAGTAGAGAGGGGCACCGCGGCGCGAGCGGCCCGCGGCTGCGGCGTGCGGCATACGCGGCGCGGCCGCCGCGGGCCGCCGTATCAGTCCGGCGTGTGTCGTCACGACATGTAGATAGAGAGGGAAACCGTGCCAAGTGCCAACGAACGCATTCCTAAATACCAGCCGCCGCCAGTGACAGTCAGCCGTCGGGCTCGGCACGGCGCGCGGAGCGGCGCGCGCGCATTCACTTTCTTTGTTTACACCGAGCACGCGCCCTCGGGCGGCATGGAGTGGCTCAAGAGGATAGTGGGGAAGCGCGAGGGGCGCGAGGGGCGCGAGGGGGAGGGGGAGGGGGACGCGCTGGAGAGCGCGCAGGAGCGGCGCGAGCGCTGGCGCAGCGTGTACATCGTGTACTTCACCATGTTCCAGATGTCGCTGGGCTTCAGCATCGTGCTCACCGGCGTGTGGCCCTACCTCGACAAGGTACGCCCAGCCCCCCGGCCACCCAGCCACCCAGCTGTGCGCTGGCCGAAAACAATGTTACATTATATTTACATTGTGAATATTTACAGACGCGTGTGAAGCAAGATTATGTTGTTATGAGACTAAGAGGTATATCGTTCGTCCGAATGAGATTTGATTTACATTATGATGAATCTGATTTACATTACATCACTTCTAATATTAACAAAAATTCTCGGTAGGTACGTTGATAATATTGAAATACTTATATTAATTACAAAAGGCCACCTTGAGCGGGGTCTATGGCCCTAGCGCGGCCGCGCCGGCGGCCGGTGGGCGCTCGATCGCACGTATTGTTGCAGCTTGCACCGCGCCCGCGTGCCAGTCTGCAGTCTGCACCGCGAGTGCTAAGCACAGGACCCTGACGGAGACTGAACCCGTTGAAGGACTTTTTACTACCCTACAATCTGCGTGGCCCGCGCACTTCAATTGCCGACCGACAGATTTTTTTCGGTCGTTCGGTAACTAGGTACCTATCGGAAACCCAAATGATTAGGGGTTATTATGAAGGTACAGACCGCTGTAGTCCACGCCGGGTCATGGCTGCTCGACCGAAGGCTGAGTCAGTTGTATTGTCGAACACAAAGCTTTAGGCCCCGACTGTTGTCTCACCTATGCGTTTCAATTATTCATACGCATTCAAATCAGTTGTTCTACTTAACTTCAGCTATAAATGTTATTGTTGTTAAATGCACGCTACATATTATGTTGTAAGCATGCTCCTCAATCATCACGATTCACGAGTTACACTAAATAAAGCGAAATGAAAGAAAGAAAGAAAAATTGTTTATTCCAAAAAAATGCTTACAATGGAATGATAAAAGTTAAAGTTACAAGTGTAAAATAAAACACAGTAAAACATTATTCCACAGTAAGCACTTAGAAAATGCAAGGACTCTTTAAAATAAATGAAACTAAACGAATACTGCCTAACTAAGCTGATGTCCCCTGGGAATGGAGAATCTTGATAACGCGATAGATAACACAAAATTTAATATTTGTGGAGCCAAGTCAACGGATCACTCGTTTAATCAATGGGCAGGTCGATTTTATCATCCTTCTGTAAAATGTTGAGCCTGCAGAACGTGACTACTGCTGCTGGACCTTGCCATCATCACCGTAACCTAATTCTAATGATTTCATACTTACTTGCATACGTAAATATTATAATATAATGATATTTCGCATTCAAAATAACTACCAGTCTGAGGAAGAAGTCCTAAAACGTAACCATAAAAATTATTTACCTTCTTCCTTTTTGTAGCCAGTTAAAATAACTCTATCATTAACGCGCTCGCGTGGAGATAAATGACCAAAATATTTTACCACGTTCCCAACTGCAAATGAAGATAAACACTGCTGTATCCTCAGACCAATAAACTAATTGGTCTGAGGCTGCATCTACCTAATAACAGGTTAAAAGCCTTTTGGTGCAGAAACTAACAGAAAATGGATTCTAATATACTCGAATTAGTTTAATTTAAACCAGTTGACATTGACAGTAACTGCAACGCACCTATTATTACTGCCTTCATGTAGGTACTAGATGTTATTACAGAACCTGTTATTACTCATATATTTGTGTATGATAACTTAAACGAGCACTTACTTAAACGAGTTGTCGATGCTGTACTGAGAACGGAGGTTGATAAATGTAATTGTAGAGATGTAGTGTAGATGATGTAGAGAAGAGAGATGTAGTGTAGATGATGTAGAGAAGAGAGATGTAGTGTAGATGATGTAGAGAAGAGAGATATAGTGTAGATGATGTAGAGAAGACTACACGGCTGCTGTGTAACGATAACAACCAGGACCGAGTGTTGCCGATTAAGCAATTTTCTCATTTGCGTCGCATCAGCTTCTTTTGCTTGACCTGGCTGGGAGTCTTGGGCTCCACCGAGCCACCGTTGGCCTCGGGTACTTCGGAAGTTGTTTCATCAGCATAATATATACATACATTACAAGTACAATTAGGTGGCCGTAGCATCTTATTAGAAGCAATACTATATTTTAGTATTATATACCCAAAATGCGTTTTAGAAAAGACCCTTTGGGTACAAGATATTTCTTTGAACACCAATGTTTCAAGAATTGGTTAAGTATCCTGCACAGTTCTCGGTACTAAATCCTTTGTACCTATACCAAATGCGCAAGGTACTGCTTTAATAATTGAAAAGATTCACATTAGTAATAAAATCCATCTGGAGAGAATTCAGGGTGTACGAGCTACTGCACGTACACGTGACACCAATAATGCATATTGGCGATTTTTCGTATGTAAGTGCACACATAGACATTCCTTCACACTCACATATTTTCATAGCCATCATTTTTAGTAATGAAATAAATCAGAGTAAAACCGACACTCAACGGGATTGGTTTTATTACGCTACCTTTCCCTCTAAAACTGTTTCTATACTACAACGTAGTGAACGGTACAGTTTTTTGGTCCTTCGAGCCTTAACTAGCGACATACGGTCGGTTACAGTTTTAGGGCCATTACAGTTTTGGTCCCTCGCGCCTAACAGTTTTTCTGGGTGACAGGTCACAAACGGTGACAGTTTATTTTTATATTTTTTCACAAACGGTGAACGTGGACTAAAGTGATTTGGACTTACAGACCAACCCCTATAGTGACTATCGTGTTCAACGGAACCTGTGACAAACAGTCGTGCACTTTATCTTTACGTTTTTAAATTTAATCCTATTTCACAAACGGTGAAAGTGAGTGTTGTGCTTTCAACGACTTGGACTGTTCCTGCACTGTGACGCGAGCTCGTCGTAGCACTGCGACTTCCCAGCATCGCAGCAGCAAAGGATTAAGTATCCTCGTTTCAAGTAAGGTCTTTTACTTTAACAAGTCATCATGGATAAGCTAATTCAACACCAGGCTGACATCCTTGAGTCGATGCAACAAATAGAACGCAACTTTAAGAAAGATCCCGCCAGTCGCAAGACTAGGGATTACATCGAGCAACGGCTCAATAAATTAGACCAACTGTGGGCGGAATTCAAAAAATGTGACGATAAGTTAGGTGCTTACCACGAACAACATCCATATTTTGAGGGCAATCAATTCGAGCAGGCGAGAGACTACTACAATGCAGTTCGACAGAAAATATCGTCATGCTCTGTCACTCAAGCTTTGGAGGTTACAGCGGAGGAGAAACCAGGTCCCTCTTCGCTAACTTCAACACGTTTTGGCACCGAAATACCAACATTGCAGGCCTCGCAACGTCATACTGACACAATTACTGAGCTTCTAACGTTACAGCGTACTAACTTTAGAGCCTTCAATCGGCTCACGAAATCTATTAATGTGGATCAATTACGCGATAAGTGGGAGCTGGAGGATGAATTGAACAACGTTCAAGGTCGATGGAAGGCCATAGACGCTTGGCATCTTCAGATAGACAACATCCTTCAGGGGTCGGATAGTAGCTATGACGAAGAGTTTGAATTTTATGAAAAATCATTTAAGTCTATTAAACGAGCACTTCATCTTAAGTTAGCCTCTACTGCGCACTTACATCATTCCACACCACAGCTGGACATACCTGTGTTCACTGGTAGGTACACACAATGGCCTACATTCTACGACCTTTTTTGTGAAAGCATACACAACAACAACCTCCTGACTAAAAGTCAGAAAATGCAACATCTAAAAGGAAAGTTAAAGGGCGAAGCCGAACGCCTCGTACAGCACCTGCATATATCCGCGGATAACTATGATGCCGCATGGGATCTGCTGGTGCACCGCTATAGCAACCCTCAGGTCTTATTTACGAAACACATTGAGATGTTTTTGACACAACCTAACATACATAAGCAAACTGCTTACGAAATTAAACGTTTGTATGATGTTTCTATGGAGTCGCTTCACGCTATCCAAAATCTGGGAGTCGATACGACAACCTGGGACCCCTTGTTAGTTCATATAATAACTAAAAAATTAGATCAGGGTACATACACGGACTACAAGGAGTCACGTGAATCTCCACGTGACTTGCCGTCGCTTTCAGAACTTATGCAGTTTTTAGAGAATAAGTTTACCGCTCTTGAATCTATACACAGGGGAGAAAAAACCTTTCCTCCTGTATCTAATAAGCCTGTATCTAATAAGCCTTATTATACTCAACCTAAAATACACAATTCTAAGTCTAATAGTGCACCATATTTAAATTCAAGTAGTCATTTTAAACGAGAATATGTCAGCTCAACTACTTGTAACGCGTGGTCATGTCCATTGTGTAACCAACGTCATGTTTTGTACAAATGTTATCAATTTAATAAATTGAAACCTGATGCAAAGTTAAAAACAGTAAGGAAATTACAAGTTTGCGAATGTTGCTTATTCAGACATTACGACGCACAATGCAATTCAACTAAAACGTGTAAATATTGTCAACGCGAACACCATACGATGTTGCATGATGCATTTATTCAGGGTTCCGCAATGCAAACTCGTATTTCGAACGCCAATAAATCGCAATCCGTTTATCCATCTCATGATACTGTCGCAAATACGTCCGCAGGGACGAGCCAACCGACGGTCAACCATGTAGCTACAGATGACGAGGAGATCTTACTTACAACCCTGTCACTGCGTGTGAAGGCCGCAGATGGCACTTTTGTTATGTTACGAGCCCTGCTTGACCAAGGCTCCCAAATATCTTTAATTTCGGAACGCGCTGTTCAATTGTTAGGCCTTCCGAGAAAACGTTACTGCGGAACCGTATCGGGTGTAGGTCACGGAACGCGACAAAGCAAGGGGATCGTAACGCTCGAATGTCATTCTATTCACGATGATTACGAATTTACTACGCAAGCTTTAGTTATTACTTACGTTATAAATAATAATTTACCTAACTCTACTTTTAGTAAAAGGGCTTGGTCACATCTACAACACATTAACTTGGCTGATCCGGAATACAACGTGTCCCGGCCAATTGATCTTTTATTAGACGCTAGCATTTATTCTAATATTATTATGAGTGGTCTCATTAAGGGCCCTAACACGGCACCCATAGCCCAACAAACGAAGTTAGGGTGGATTTTATCGGGTAACGTTAAAACTTTTAACTGTCACGTAGTAATAAATAACGTTTCAGACTTGTCTCAATACTGGGAACTAGAGGAAATTCAAGATACTAATCCTACTTTATCGTCTGAAGATCAATATTGTGAGGATTTATATAAGTCTACAACTAGGCGTTTATCAAATGGTAGATATGAGGTTGCCCTTCCCATGAAGCCAGGCTTTCAACTGAAGTTAGGTCTATCTAAATCGAAAGCCGTAGCTCAATTTCGTAACATAGAGCATAAAATGTTAAAAAATTTGGAGTTTAGTCAGAGTTATGCCAACTTTATGTCCGATTATGAGGCGATGGGTCATATGAAACGGGTGATAAATAATAATATGACGTCATGTTATCTTCCGCATCACGGCGTAATCAAATCTGATTCCTCCACAACTAAACTAAGGACGGTCTTTAACGCATCATGTAAGACATCATCAGGTAACAGCCTTAATGATTTAATGGAACGCGGCCCTAATCTGCAAAAGGACTTAACGAGTCTCATCATCGGTTGGCGTCGGCATAAGTATGTTGTGACAGCGGATATAGAAAAGATGTTCCGTCAGATACTTGTAAGAGAAGAGGATCAACATCTACAGCGCATTATCTGGCGATATTCGCCTTCAGATGCACTGACGGACTACCAGCTGACAACGGTCACATACGGAACAAAGGCCGCCCCATACCTTGCCATGCGGACGTTACATCAGCTAGCCGTTGACGACGCCAGTAAGTTTCCCTTGGCAGCGGAAACGTTAAAGAATTCCTTCTATATGGACGATCTTCTAGAGGGTAGTCAAACTATTGAGGGCGCGAAGATTTTACAATCACAGATCATAGACATCTTAAAAGGGGCGGGAATGAATATTCGAAAATGGTCCAGCAACGCTCCTGAACTCGTTAACGACCTGCCGTCCGACCAAATTGACACACCGTTAGATTTTAAATGTTCGGAAACAAGAAAAACGCTCGGTATTCGTTGGAACGCACGTTCCGATACATTTACATTTCAAAATAAATTTAGCGATCTATGCGATGAGGAAAATCTAACTAAGAGGGCATTACTGTCTCATATTTCAAAAATATTCGATCCACTAGGATGGTTATCGCCGCTTACTATTAGAGCTAAATTATTGTTTCAAAAAACATGGTCAGATGAGAACATTTCTTGGGATGATATAGTTTCGGACGCTGTTAAAAATGAGTGGATAAAAATAAAATACGATTTTCAGAATTTAAATAACATTGAGATTCCTCGATATATAGGTAGTAACAATTATTATGAAATACACGGGTTTTGCGACGCTTCGGAAAAAGCGTACGCATGCTGTGTGTACATTGTTAGTAAAAATAATAAGGGCGCTTGTACATCGACGTTGCTAACGGCAAAAACCAAAGTTGCACCGAAAAAAAGAACGGAATCTTTAGCACGACTCGAATTAAATGGTTGTCTTCTTTTATCACGGTTACTAAAACAAGTAATAGAAATTTATACTACAACTAATACTACTATTGACGTTTACACCTGGACAGATTCGATGGTGGTCCTCGGATGGATTCACGGAGATATTAACCGATGGAAAAATTTCGTTTCGAATAGAGTGCAAAAAATCATAAACATTGTTCCTGCATCACGTTGGCATCACGTCAAATCGGAACATAATGCCGCTGACTGCGCAACAAGGGGACTAACCATACAACAGTTAAAAAATCAATCTACGTGGTGGGAAGGCCCAGAATGGCTGCTAAATTTTGACTCGAATCTACTTTGCAATAAAAAATATCAATCTCCTACTATTGAAACTAAGAAAGCCAGTGTAAACATTGCTTTATGTGACACAAATTCATTCATTATAAAATTATTAAACGAATGCAGTTCAATAAACCGCATGGTAACAACAATAGGCTGGCTCTCACGTTACATTCGGTGGCTTCGCGACAAACAAACTGCGTCAGGCCGTCGATATTTATCAGTAAGCGAAATAAACAATTCATACAATTTAATTATCAAGACGGTTCAGTATATGGAATTTCAAGAAGATATTCATAGATTAATCAGAGGGGAACATCTACGAAAGAGTAGTAAACTTTTATGCCTCAACCCTTACATTGATCAAACGGACGGACTTTTAAGAGTTGGAGGGCGTCTGAATAATTCAAGACTTCCACAATCATCTAAACACCCGATAATTTTACCAAGCCACAATCGTTTAACCGAACTTCTAATTATCCATGCACATTTAATCATGTTACATGGAGGACCCAGCTTGACATTGTCGTATATCAGAGAAAAATTTTGGATTATTAGTGGTCTTCGCACTGTTAAAAGGGAACTCCGAAAATGCGTCAAATGTCGTCGTTTTAATAATAGTGAAAGGAATTCACAGATCATGGCGGACCTACCGGAGCCTCGTGTTACAGTGTCACGTCCTTTTACTCACACTGGAGTGGACTTTACTGGTCACTTTGAGATTAAAGCCAACAAGGGACGTGGGGTGAGGACTCTAAAGGGGTATGTAGCCGTCTTCGTATGCCTAGCAACTAAGGCCGTTCACTTAGAATTAGTGTCGGACCTCAGTACTACAAATTTTTTGGCTGCGTTCCGCCGGTTCTGCGCTCGGCGTGGAACACCAAGTCACATGTATAGTGACAATGGTACGAATTTCGTGGGTGCAAATCGGCAACTTAAAAGGGAGTATCACGAAATTCTACAAACTATAGATACTCGGTTCTTCAATGAGATCAGGAACTACAACATACGTTGGATTTTTAACGCACCAGCTTACCCTTCGGCAGGTGGCCTTTGGGAGGCAGCCGTGAAACGTATGAAATATCATTTACGTCGTGTAGTGGGTGAACAAAAACTCACTTACGAAGAATTCATCACCCTACTACACCAGATCGAAGCTTGCCTCAACTCACGACCGCTCATCGCGTTAACTGAAAATCCTGATGACCAATACCTAACACCGGGTCATTTTCTTATTGGTGACGCGCTCATTTCACGACCACAAACGGATCCAAATCACATGAACTTAACAACTAGATGGCAAATGGTACAAGCCATGCACAAACGGATATGGAAATGCTGGTCAACAGATTACTTGCAACAGCTGCAAATAAGATCTAAATGGAACTATCCCCACAAGAATATAGAGATTGATGACATTGTACTCATCAAGGAAGACAATCTTCCCCCCGGGAAATGGGCATTAGGTAGAGTAACGGCCGTGCATCCCGGTAAGGATGGTCATGTTCGGGTGGTTTCTTTGAGAACTAAAAACGGAGAGATTAAAAGACCTATCCTGAAGCTGTCTGTGCTACCTGTGAAGGAGAATGAGCAGTCATTCGTGAAGACTAATGAGATACAGCGAGCTACGCCCAATGAGGAGGACGCTCCGGACAGTCGCGATTCTAAAGTGAAGCGTTGTAGGACTTCGAGACGTTCTAATCGACTTGTTAACTTTATCATGACATTTTTACTATTTTTCTTTATTTTATCTCCCGTACAGTGTAAGAACATGTACAATGTAACATACTTTAACGGTAATCAAAGTATTTATTTTGACCGTATTTGTAACATAAATTTCATTCAGGATGAATGGAAACTTGTTGTCTATTATAATATGACTACATTTTGGACGGGATTAGACAATATACAGGATTACGTCACTCGCTTAGGTACACAAACAAACGGATCAACGTTACCGTCTCAATATAAAAGCATTTTATATCAGTTGCAACACGATCTAGCGGAAATCGAGCATTACAATGGCTTACTTAGGAGTCAGATTGGCAAGAGAAAGAAAAGAGGCCTAATAAATGGCATTGGGTATTTGGCTAACAGTTTGTTTGGCGTCCTTGACGAACGTTTTGCGAGACAGTATGAATTAGATATTAAAAGAATTTCACTGAATGAAAATCATTTACAAGCACTTCTTAGAAATCAGACCTCGGTCATTGAGGGGCAATATAACGTAATGCGTAGGAACGAAAACATAATGAATAAACAGTTTGCAATTTTAGATAATCATTTACGTGCAGTTTCTCTTTCTTTGAGTGAGGTAGAAACAGAACTCAATATCGTTTCGTCAAGTTTAAGTGCGAGTATTGTAATTTCTGGTTTAAAACGTATACAAGATAATTTGATAAATATCGTTACTGATATTTCTCAGGGGCATATAAACGTACATCTGCTACCGCCTGAGCAACTGGTGGAGCAGATAAACGTAATAAACAGTCATTTGCAGGGGGACTTAGTGTTGCCTGTCGATAAACAGAATATTAGGGAACTGTACAAGCTAATGAAGATTAGTGCTAGAGTTGGTTCTCAATATTTAATAATGGAAGTTAAAATACCTCTAGTTAAGAGGGATCCCTTACAGTTGGATCAACTTTTGAGTTTACCTCATAAATATTATTATATTATAACGAATTTTCCCTACATGGCATTTAATCTCCAAAAGAACTTAGTTATTTTCCTTTCAGAGACTGACATACAGACTTGTACACATTATTTAATTGACTCTCTTTTGTGTGTCATTAATAGACCTATTTATGAATTACCGATTACGAAGTCTATCTGCAACATAACGATTAATAACAAAACAATGTGCAGTACGAAGGTGTCGGCTTGCGAGGAGCGCTGGGTCAAGTTGCATGCTAGTAACAGATGGTTGTTCTCATGTTGTGAGAAATGCTTAGTGCGCATATTCTGCCCAAATGGAATGCAACAGAGTTCATTGACAGGGAATGGTATCCTGGACATCGGTTCAGGTTGCGTCCTAAAGAGTAATGAATTATCTATTTATGGTCACAATGAAAACTTGCTCAGTCATGTCTACGTGCAAAATGACATTCAAACCATTCCGGAGATTTCTGTTCTCAATAAAATGTTCAACTCCTCGTTTGGTGAGCATTACGTTCCTGAGAATCATACAGACCAGTGGAACAGGCTAAGAACTCAAATAGATAATATACAACAAGAATCGAACACAACATTGAGCGTTCATGATATTCACCAGTATACGGTACTGTATACGATTTTAGTAGTTATCCTATTAGCAGGAGGAACGTACTCAGTTGTAAGATGTAAAGCTCGCCGACGAATGCTTCAGCTGTCCAACGCTATCCGTAACACGGTAAAACGAGCCGCGACGGAGGATGGTCAGAGTCATTCAGATTTGCCAGGAACAAGTGGTGTGCAAATGGTTACTCTTAATATCCCTCGTATTGATAGAGAGTGATAGTGTCGTCCCGTAAAAAGTGAAAGAGTGATAGTGCGCGTTAAACGTTTACATTACCTAATCTAAGATTAATTATAAGGAGAAAAAATGCTATCACCTTGTAACGCATGTAAAATAAATTTATAACATTTAGATTAACTCATAATAATTTGTATTCATTCATTATTTTGCACAAACGTACTTACATACGAACTGAACGAGTTTATGATTCTTAATTGTAGTTTTTTAAATAATTATCGTTTCTCTTTTCTCATTTTGAGTCGGCAGGATGTACGAGCTACTGCACGTACACGTGACACCAATAATGCATATTGGCGATTTTTCGTATGTAAGTGCACACATAGACATTCCTTCACACTCACATATTTTCATAGCCATCATTTTTAGTAATGAAATAAATCAGAGTAAAACCGACACTCAACGGGATTGGTTTTATTACGCTACCTTTCCCTCTAAAACTGTTTCTATACTACAACGTAGTGAACGGTACACAGGGAGATAGTGGATGTCTAATTCAACGCGTCTATCTGCAGGGTAGCACCTTAGTGAGTCAATACTGGACATTGGACAGTAGTTATAAGGCACATCATGACACGAAACTCACGTACTTACATACTTAGATTACTTAGTAATTGAATCTATTTAAAATACTTAATTAATGGGTTAGTGACACAGGTTACGAAATGACTTAATTGTTAATGTTAATATGTAGTAAACGTGTCGATAGAGTCATTGTACGAGACACGTGAAACATTGTAGTGTCCTTAAATATGTCGCAATAATACACTGAATATATTTAAATAAATTTATTATTATTATATTTATACGCCGATTTAGAATTAATGATTGATTAATCAAGTATTTAAGATTTAAGAGTAGAAAACTTACATTGTACCGCTTCATTGTGTCGAGTAAAAACATGATAATGTTTGCGTAGATAACATTTAATAATTTATAACACTGATAAAGAACACAACGGGCGGCCGAGTGACTAAGCGGGCTCTTATCGGAGTCCAGTAGTGCCGTAATCCGTGCCCCGTGGCGATAGTGCAGCTACCAGCTACCAGCTACCACCCGCGGCCTCTGACCGATATCACCGCGGGAGTGGCCGCGCCGCTCCCTTTCACCCAAAATTTGGCTTCGTTGGCAAAACATGGGCTCGATGAAGATAACATGTACATATTGTTTGCAGTGATAAACCAACGGATTAACACACCTAGCTCCTATCGGGGTAGAGAGGGCCCTCCCTTGACAGTTCGCGATAGGTTTGATAGAGTCGCCTACTCTAATTAAGTATCTACCTACTAAATACTTATTAAATAGTTATACGACTAAAAACGATAGGCTCATTTGGATGTTCAGATAAAATTGGGAAGGAGCGGTGAATAAATGAGTTGGACAACGTCAGCATACAAAAAGTTTCAAGTAAAACACCTAAACCAAGACAATAAACAAAGCTTATACTTACCTATAACGCTTTCAGGACTGAAAAGACGGAAATTAAATTTAAGTCTTTAAACTCTATAAATCTTATACCTTGGTAAAGAATAACAGCTTAGCGGTTTCGCAGGCGCCGCAATGTTTAAGCACCATAAGTTTTGGCAAAAAAATTGTTATATCCTGCCATAACTGAGAAGTTGTTGGTGAGAATGTGAGATGATTGCGCTAGAGTGCCGCATAGTGCCGCATAGAGCCGCATAGAGCCGCACGGCTGCCGGCGGTTGCTCGACGGCAGCAATAGGTATGCAATACTATACTGACACCTATCGAGCGTTTAGAAAACAGATAAATAATTGCTTTTTACAAAAAAAATAACCGACTTCAACCTTCATAAGCAGAAATAACTCAAGAAATACTCGCAAGATGGCGCTCAATTCAACATGTATATGTAAAGTTCTCGTCACTACAAATTAATCAAGCCCAAACACTAGATAACTGCAGTAAATCGTTAAGGAGTTCCCTCGACTGTCTTTCAGCTTCATCAGATCGACTCCAGACCTTCATGAAATTGTAGTGCTTTCATGTACTTATGAAAACATTAACAAACACACTAGTCGTCCCTACAATTTTCGAAAGTTGCCCTCGATTTCTCCAAGATGCCATCATCAGATCCTGGTGATCCTTTTAAAAGGACCCCACTGCGCATATCTACTTTACAACAAAAAAAGAATTATCAAAATCGGCCCATAAACGACGAAAAAATCGCTGAACAAACATAAAAAAAAGCATATATACGGTCGAATTGAGAACCTCCTTCTTTTTTGAAGTCGGTTAAAAATTAAAGAAGACAGAGTAAAATAACATTTTCTTGATGTATGATTTTAGTTTTTGTAAACGCTCCTTTCACATTCCAGCATCGGGATTCATTAGTTCATCTAATAATACAGGCTGTTTATAACAATGAGTACATTCAACTATATTTACACGTATATTGAATTGTATAAAACAAATTTTACTCAAAGAAAACAAAATAATAATAAACAAATGAAAATTGAGTTGAAAATGATATGAGCATCTCATCCACGGGCGGTCGACCCGCAGCCGACGAAAGTGAAAGTCAAATCGAAAGTTAATTGCGGTACCTACTTAATATTGGCATACAAGTTTTAACATAATCTAACGATATTATAAAACCCAAAACCTCCTCCCATAAACGCCGGTAATAACCGAGATGTTACCAATGAGTTTTCAGCCAAGACTGAACTGGATCCCAACTGGGACCCAAGACGTAATATATTATGTATACAACCAGGTACAGCCCCAGGAATCCATAATCTGGATAATATGAATAGAACCGTAGAGATTCCTACATATATAAACTGAAAGAGATAAAAATATAAATAACTCTGATGGAAGGCAACGACGTAGTTGAGAGTGTGTGTGTGTGTATGAATGGATTGGTTACAGACACACACACACACAGCCGCGGCCACACTCCATCTCCGCAGCTCGTCAATGAGCGAACAATGAATGAACGTGACGATGAATCCCTGCGACGCGGCGACGCCGACGTCGCGAGGCCATACACTAGACCAGTGATAAATTGGGACTCGATGTGTGCGAGCTCTACAATCGATCCTGCCGTACATTACTTATTTCTATAATGGCTGTTTTGTCAACAATTCATTTATCGCAGCGGAGCGACAATGTCAGTGTTTTGATGTTATCAACACACTAATTAGTCATAATGGAACGTGATTGTACAACAGGAAATGCGCTCGGGTGAGCCCTGTTAAACGGAACGATTTGTCGCCGGCCGCCGCGTCGCATCGTTCAGAGTTCAGACTGATTGAAATTTATTATTACCTGAAATGTATACACACATAGGGGGTATAATTTGATCCCAATGGAGCACTGAATACCACACCGGACTGTCGTTCAAAGGGTTTAGGGTAATGGATTTACTTCACACCTCAAGGATATTTACATTTATATCTTGCAACCTGTTTTAATAGTATACGTTAATTGAACAGCGGTAAGCACCTGGTGATCAATGGTGGAGGTCAACGAGCGAGGTGTCTTTACAGCAAAATGATCAGTTATAACGTGGGGTGAGCGGCTGCAGAAGTGGGAGTTCAATGGACGACGCGACGCAAGGCCGCGGTCGCCGCCCCACCCGTGACAACCAGAGCACAGTGCACAGTGCAGCGACATCGATATAGTTTATTAAAGTAAATATAAAATAATATAAAATATACTGATTGGAATTAAATAAATGTTCTGACCGGCAATGTGAGAGCTAGTCGGTAGGTAGATAGGTACTTTCTAGGTTCCTCCTGTCTTGGTCGGATACGGTGGATACGGTGATCCTTTTTTGTGACAAACTGCTACCCACTTGCGATGTCCTTTACCCATTGTGGCGCTACCGCCACAGGCGGTGTAGAGAGGCCAGTGACCACTCGCCGCTGACTCGTTTATTATCAATATAAAATATACAGATATCAGTGAACAAAAGGAAACAAAACGAAAGTTAATTCGGACATTAACTTTCGATTTTCTTAATCTTCGTCTGATGTTTGATCCGGGTTTTATGTTGCTGTTGGCGCTTGCAATGATCCATAAATGGTTCAATAGTACTGGATGAGGCCCCACCGTGTGGTCGCTATGTACAGCGAGGCGGGTCAGCGCGGTCCCCGTCGTCGCGGGCCGACGGTCGTCCCCGATGCGTCACCTAGCGATGCGGCAGGCAACACTTACAGTCCGTTTTTTAAGAATAGAGTTAACTACAAAACAAATCACTGAGTTTCCGAAACATCAAATTTCCACAATGTTACACGCGTGAAACAACTTACAAACAATTCAATCGGTTCACTCGGTATATCGCACTGTGTTTTACACCAAAAACTGATTTTAAATTACAATAATAATGAATACATTTCATACATTGTGCAAATCCATCAACTTCACCTTTCACAGATGAATGATTTCAACATGCATTTCAACAAGAACTTGACATGTTTGACATTTTTTTCGATAATTGCCACCAACTTATCTCCGAAACGGCAAAAATTGAAACTAACGCCGCCATGTTAAAAAGTCATTCATAAGTACATTATGGCCATTCATCAGTCAGTTACTACCTCTCGATGATTGGTCCAAAGCTTCCGGCAGCGCCTCTCTTCATTTCAAGGATAAGTTGGTTTTACTGTACATGTGTAATGTCAGTGTCTTATTGACTACTGTAACTTTGAAAATTATCGGCCATATTTGTTTTGTAGTTAACTCTATTCTAAAAAAACGGACTATACCCATACTGCTCTCATTTAACATAACATATTATAGTTATTTACATTGCATCGCATATTTCTCCTTAAATAATATTAAATATCTAATAATATATGTGGCTGAAAAACAGCGCTGCATTAGACTACGGTCCTACTATGACAGCACAAGCTGAGCCACATCCATTTGCCCACTTTATGTTATTATTTTATTGTGTACTTTTCTTTGTGTTTGTGTGGCAATAAAAGATTTTATTATTATTATTATTAATTAATTAAGTATAGAACCGGGCGCCGTTCAGGTGGTATCAATTGTTATCAAACGATGTTATTTGCTCTGTCTATACTGCTGCACTCTGTTTAGATTACGAAGTGACGATTGAACATTCATTTTGTTGGAACACGCGCTCCTATTGTACCTATGTCTTGCTAGGAAAGTTCTGGTGAGAAATGGACAACAAGAACTACTTGTTTTTTGAAACCGGAGGTAACCACGGGAGGTAACAGTGTCTGTCTAAGATTGTCTAGATATTCTAGTGTGTTTGGCAACAAGCAACTGTTGGCACGCAACTCGGTCCAAGTTACTTCTTCTGGTAGCAACGCACGTGTGGGGAAAAAATGTTGCCCACGTAAATAGGTACCGCCTCGTCTCTACCTTTGCCACCTTACGCTCACCATTTCGGGGTCACCAACGTCCAAGAGTTTTAATTTTGATTCATGGTAGATATATTAAGCGTCCTTACAATAAGTAAAATAAAGTACTTAGGCCATATTTTACTTTGTTAGGCATCCACTGCACCGTACGGCGATGTAAAGACGTAAATCCATTGTCATAAGTGTTTCATTTCATTTCAAATTCATTAGCATTCAAATGAAGCGCGCCAGTTCGACGTAAAATGAAGTTTAAGTACGTATACGTAATTAAAAATAGAAATGCAGCGCGCGTCGCGATTGTGATTTCAGCGATTTCTGTTGGAAACGCCTTTACAACAGAAATAAATAAATTTGTATTATTAGACGATAGAGTTATACTAGCGTGCAGCCAAAAGACTGTCACGCGCGTGACGGATGCGTGCCACACCTGCGACGCGACGCGTTATGGGGCAAAAGTACCTACTACTTTCTAATGTCTGTCTGAAAGCACTGTAGTGATGGTTGAAGCGATCCACTGCGGCACGGTAGTATTTGATAATATTACCGTAACTGAGGCGTGCTGGCGGGGATAAGATGGCACCATCCTTGATACTCAACTCTAGCTCGTGTGTGCGTAAACGATTATGGCTCATTATTATTGTAAACATTCATCTCATATATATTGTTCATGTATACCAAATAGATAAGGTAAGATAAACCAATATAGGAAGGATGTGCATTATCGTAGATGTCGTTTAACAAAACGAAATACCGGTGTGTAAGCTATAAGTGCACACTGTGGATTTAACGCATCAGATCCGAGTCTGGGCAATGCTTCATCAAAATAGCAGAGACGCGTCGCTAACGACATTATAATTTCACATAAATCATCAGTGTGCGTCGCTGTCTAAAGCTCGTTAGGGCCATGTTTCCGTTGTGAAATGTGAATGGAATCAGGTTGTCACTGTGTCGGCGCCGTCATAGCACGTTGCGAGTCGGTCGCTATGATAATATTATGATAGGATTATGTCATACATATAACGGAATATAATGGAATTAATTTACAACTCCTGTACGGAATAAGTACTATGAGGAAGGTCCGAGCGCGTGCGCGTCTTTGTGGATATCTTTTAGGATAGGCCGAGGCCTTCAGTAAGCCGAATTGTAGCCAGTAATTTTGTTTGCAGAGAAAAAAATAATTAAAAATGTAACAATGGTGGCATGCAAATTATGCAATATGCGGGGTGTGGGAACTCATCCTCAGTCAGTGATAAAACGACGCTGGCGCTATTGGCTCTGCCCAATCCATAACGAAAAGACGAACGAGTAATGAATCAGATCTTCGCTTATCCGGAGCTTGGCAGGGCTTGGCATACGTTACAGAAGTCTCCTGCTCCTGCACTTCATCACGGCCTCTCTTTTCCCGAATTTTTTTCACGAAAATTCACTGAAAAAAATTGCTTTTTTGAAATATTTATTACATTTCTTTAAATTCAAATAATCGTATCAAACTAGTAGATATGTATAGAAGGTAATGTCAGCGACATTGAACTGTGCGTGGTAAGGTCCTACATTGAACTATACTGCCGTGGCATAACTAAAATGCCGTTAACTGACATCTGATCGATTTTCGACTTTTGATGGTATATTAATAAGAAAAAAAATCTCTATCGACCCATATTTGCGGTTTTTTGATATCTTGAATAGTTTTGGAAATAACTATAATAACAATGCCGTTAAATACCTTTCTTTCCGGTATGTAATAAGCATAAACGCCGTTAAGTAACTTTGGGAGTCTATAAAGCTGCTAAAGTTCAATAACTTATATTTTCTTATAATTTTTTCCTATGATTGTTTCACTTAATTGCCGTGATTTGGTCTTTTGCACATTATAAAGGGGTTAAGAGACTTTAACTGTTTTCTTGTTATTCTTTTTTTAATAGAGGGGATTACGTTTGTTATGCTATAACAACGTTAACTGAAAGAGTTAGACTTAAATGTGGTTAACGAAGTTTAACGGCATTATAGCTTAACAATTGGTATAAGTATATTTTTATCTAATATACGTAATGAGCCATTAACGGCATTTCTAAAATTAACCAAAGAAGTATTAGTCTTAAAATATTATATTATGTGTCGTTATCTCACAATAATAAGCTATAGTGCCGTTAAAAAAACTCGCCCGGCTCCCGGCGCCGGCGGCGGGGTACGATATTCCTAGTTCCGCGGTCAGGGGTGGGACTAGGGCATTGCAAGCGCTTGCCAGGGAAGGCCGCGTGTCGCTCCATGTCTGTTCTAGCCAATTTTGCAACTATGGCGGATTGTAACTTCAGGTAAGTTGGTTTTTACAAACTTTTGTTGAACATTTCCTGTTTATTGTCGTTTTTATTTCGGCAAAATCCTTCAGTTCTTTATTAAGTCAAAATCACAATAATTAAGTAGGTAATTAATTAAGCCTAACTGGAGATCAATATACCTAGGTAAGTCTTTGTCTTAATAACTAAATAATATTACAAAAAATCAAACTTAATCAACTTACAAATCAAGTCAGACGTTTTCCTGAACTTGAAATCATAACTCTATAATTATTTTATATGATAAATATATTCTACTAGCTACCCGCCCCGGCTTCGCACGCGTGCAAGTTAGATTTACCATAGCAGCGCCATCTATTGATTACTTACTCAACCCAGTCGAAAGGTATCGACATCTGTTACATATAATTGTGACTGTCAAATAATAACACTCTTAATTTAGTTCTCTTGTGTGGCGCTAGGTATCTGTTCATCTGTGAATAAGGCTGCCATGTCAATTGTCATACTGTCAAATAATAAGAGACAAATAATTAGAAATAAATTAAAATTGCGACTATAATTTGAGATTTAAAGTATCCTATCTCTCAAGTTGGATCGAACTGCACATGGTGTGCGAATTTTATTATAATCGGTTAAGTGGTTTAGGAGTCCATCGCGGACCAACATTGTGACACGAGATTTATATATATTAAGATAAAAAAAAAACAAAAAAGTATTTTCCTTAAACAAAACTTTCTTCTAAATATTCTTAATAATTTCGTATATATAAAAAAAATGGTATCGTATAACTTTAAACAGCAAGTATACCTAATGAAATAAAAAACAACTTTTCATCAGAATAAAACTATTATCTTAAAATATTTATTTCATTTCATTTACTCTTTATTGTAAAAAAACCTATAACTAGGTATTACAATGGGCGGACTTAATGCCTAATGGCATTCTCTACCAGTCAACCCTTGGAGACGGTGAGAAGTTTGTGGTAGGTCTTGAGCAACTAGAAATAATTGTAAATATTTATATGAAAATGCTATACAACAATATACTATTATTACATATATGTAATATATAATGTCTATACGTAAGTGTATACATACATAAAAATAAGCATAATAATATGAATGACAGAAATAAATATCTATTTATCGAGGGTAGACAGATAATGTTCCCGCACCTGTTTTTTAAAGGACCACAGATTTGGAGCCTTTCTAATTTAAATGGGCAGGGCGTTCCAGAGTAGTACAGCCTGAATTGTGAATAAGTTATAGAGGAAACCAGTATATAAGTAGTATTTAATCAGTCTCTTTGATTTAGGAAGCTTTAATTATTTTTAAATGTTTATGTCAGAACTTGTACCGACACGTGCATTTTCTTTAACAGGTAAATATTTCCAGAACAACAATTTGTGAGAGGGAATGATGCTTGATAATTTTTCAAGTATATCATCTTTTCTTTTAGGTTCGACACATTTCGGTCCAGTTCTGAATTCAAATTTCATTAAACTTGGATTTTTGAGATATTTATCATTCACGAAACGAAGAGAAACATACATGGTATCTTCTAAATTGTTTTTATGCATCAGATCATAACTGTCACGGGTAAAACAGACTTCTACCGTATTTTTTAAATAAGCCCTTGGGTTGGATATTTGCATTCTTCTTTGTGACACGTAATTTGGTATATTCAAAAAAATTTTGAGTGACATAGACTGTAAAATTACTTTTGAGTTATTAATTGAAGATACACATACTTCAAAATCGGTGAAATCATAGAGTTTGCCTTTTTTCATGGCTAACTCTACCTGGTGATGCACTTGGTCACTGCTCATAAATGTATGGCCAGGCTCAAAGTAATAAAGAACAATTTTTTTAATAGAAATGGCTTCACTAATATCATGTGAACAAGCATTGAGTATAAAAGCCAGTTTTTGTTTTGTGCACTACAATTATCAATCTGTTTTACCGGTGACAGTTATGATCTGATGTATAAAAACAATTTAGAAGATACCATGTATGTTTCTCTTCGTTTCGTGAATGATAAATATCTCAAAAATCCAAGTTTAATGAAATTTGAATTCAGAACTGGACCGAAATGTGTCGAACCTAAAAGAAAAGATGATATACTTGAAAAATTATCAAGCATCATTCCCAAAATGCACGTGTCGGTACAGGATCTGACATAAACATTTAAAAAAAATTAAAGCTTCCTAAATCAAAGAGACTGAATAAATATTTTAAGATAATAATTTTATTCTGATGAAAAGTTGTTTTTTGTTTAATTATACTTGCTGTTTAAAGTTATACGATACCATTTTTTATGCATACGAAATTATTAAGAAGATTTAGAAGAAAGTTTTGTTTAAGGGAAATACTTTTTGTTTTTTTTTTATAGAATATATTTATTGTATAAAATAATTATAGAAGTTACCATTTTTTTATATACTTACACGAAAATATTTAGAAGAAAGTTTTGTTTGAGGAAAATACTTTTTTGTTTTTTATAGAATATATTTATCATATAAAATTATTATAGAGTTATGATTTCAAGTTCAGGAAAACGTCTGACTTGATTTGTAAGTTGATTAAGTTTGATTTTTTGTAATATTATTTAGTTATTAAGACAAAGACTTACCCATATTGATCTCCAGTTAGGGATAATTAATATTATTGTTTTCTCGAATAAAACCACAAGTTGCTATTACCGACTTAATTATTGTGATATTTACCCTTATAAAGAACTTGTGCAGGTCGCTAGGTATATATACTGTGTGTGAACTGGAGCGAACCTGCATCAAGTTGCGTCGTTAAATAAAAGTCCAAATTCACGACACTGTTTATTTACGAAATCAACACAATTGTTATAATTTGGATACGAACGAGCGCATCGGCGAGGCGCTAGAGACGACTGCCTGTGAGGGGGGTTGCACAGGTGCAGTTCGTCTCAGGTTACATTACAATATCATGTCGCTACATCCACACCCCTTCTTACAAAAAAATTTTTGAAGTACAAAAAAATTTTTTAAACAAAGATATTTTTCTTTATAATATCTAATAGACACAAAATTATTGAAGCTTGAACTTCATTTTTAATCTTTAACTACTTTCTAATCTTAAAATAAGGAATACAGAATAAGAAATTTAGTACGGAACCTTTTACGCACTTTGTGCACATACACAACACTATTCACTACACCACGCTCCTGTGCACGGCGGGCGCGGCGGGCGCGGCGGCGTGCATCGCGGGTGCGGGCTGCTGCACCTGCACGCTGACCGGCGGCGACATGCCGCTAAGCACCATGTTATGGGGAAGACCAGTGTTTCCCGTTATCTGCTGTCGCAACCATCGTTTTATGCGGCATTTGAATTGCCTCCACAAAAAGTAAAATAATACTATCAGTAACATTGCTGTTATGGCTACTAGCAGCATGTTCTGAGTAGACATGTGGGTGTCGACTTCGCCAACACTACTTCCACTTTGGGCAATCACAACTTGCTCCTTACTGTAAGGTTTGCCCATTTCGCTAGACTTCCGAAATTATAATGATTGAATTTATAAAGTTATTTATCGAGTAAATTTTGTCGTAATAAGTTCCGTTTACAATAATGTTGATACAAAACTTGCATTCCGTTAATATTAAATTACATTACACTCATACCTAGTGCAGTTTAAAGTGCATTTAGAATAACAAAGTTATTAAACTTGACACCTCGTCAAAGACTAATAAGTACAGAAATTACAATTACTTATCAAAGCTTAACTTCCATACTGTAAGTAGCTTGTAGGCATAAAACTGTCATAGACTAAGTTAATGTACAGTAGGTAGGTAAGTAGAATACACAATTATGACAAAAATATGTTATTTCACTGTAAGCATACATCAAGGTATCAGTAATGCATACAGAATGTAAAAATGTAAAATTTGCAAAAAAAGAACAAAATATAATGATTTAACACAAAAGTGTTTAGGTATAGTTACAATGTATATAATTAAAATGTGTATAAAAGTATGTTTAATTTCTGTATATAAAAATAGTTATATAAAACTAAATAAAACGTGTCGGTTTATTTATTACTCGACCACTTCTAGTTACTTTTCGGAAACCGTTGTCGGTTCCGACTGCGCCATCGTCTGGCGGTTCGGGGTTCGATGAACCTCTCTGAGATGAACTATCATCTGTACGTTCCTGTAGCGGTACAGAGCACGGAGTGCATTTCTGTGCATTAGCTCCGTTATCATCAGCTAATAGATAAGCTGGCTTTAGGCGATCTATAGAGATGCTTGCTCGTCTATCATTAATTTGTATCACGTAAACCTTGTTCCCTCTTTTGATGACTCGATATGGGCCATTATATGTCGGTTGAAAAGATTTACGTACTGCATCGTTTCTTACGAAAACATATTCACTAGACAAAAGGTCCGGGTGAATAAACATAGAACGCGAATTACTATGACTTTTTGCAAGCGGTTTAATTTTCTTAATCGTATCGCGAATTTTCTCAACTAAAGCTTCTGGACATGTCTTGTTATTACCGGTACTATCGAAAAAATCTGCAGGCAATCTGAGCGCGTGACCATATACCATCTCCGCTGGACTAAATCCGTAGTCCAACTTAATCGCTGCGCGTAACCCTAGCATTGCAGTGGGCAACTCATCTGTCCACGATGTGGAATCCAAGCGAGCGGCGATTGCAACCTTGAATGATCGGTGCCAGCGCTCGACGGCTCCATTGCTTTGTGGGTGGTACGGAGTGGTGCGTAATTTGTCTACACCCATGTAGTGCATAAGGCAAGTAAATAACGAACTCTCGAATTGCCTACCTTGGTCACTAGTCAACCTATGCGGACATCCAAATCGACAAATCCAACCCTCATATATAACACGTGCTACGGTATCTGCAGTCTGATCCCTGACCGGAAATGCTTCGGGCCATTTCGTACACCTATCTATAATGGTTACACAGTACCTAAAGCCTTCTGATGAGGTAGGTAGAGGACCGACTAGATCTACATGTATATGTTCAAATCGACCACATGCTGAAAATTCCTGTAGGTAAGATACCGTGTGTCGCTGTACCTTGGTACGTTGACATTTAATACACGTTTTAGCCCAGAGACCTACGTCTCGATTCATACCGGGCCAAAAGAATTTTTGACTAACCATCCTTCGTGTGGTACGTATGCCAGGATGACTTAAATCGTGAACGCTATTAAATGCAATTCGACGAAAAGAATCAGGCAAGTAGGGTCGCATATATTTGGTTGACACGTCACAATATACTTGTTTATCGCAATCCGGTATGTGAAAACCTTTTAGTTGAATATTGTCATTCGATCCAGAGCTAATGTATTCATCGTGCGACTGCGCCTCTGCTAACGCAGCGTAGTCAATTGTTGTTGGACACACTATCGTCTCTACGCGAGATAACGCATCAGCTACGATGTTATTGGAACCATCTATATGTCGAATGTCAGTAGTAAACTCACTGATGAACATTAACTGCCTAGTACGTCTAGGGGACTCATTATTTGTAGATATTTTAGAAAACGCATAAACTAAGGGTTTATGATCTGTATAAATAATCAATGGACGTCCCTCATGTAGGTTCCTGAAATACTTAAGAGACATAAAAATAGCTAAAAGTTCGCGATCATATGTTGAATATTTTTGTTGAACAGTGGACAATGCCTTCGAATAATATGCAATGGGCTTCCAAGAATTATCTACGTGCTGTTGTAATACGGCACCGACGCAGGTGTCCGAAGCGTCGCAGCAAAGTGCAAGCGGTGCATTTGCTACTGGATGGAACAATGTACATGCGCGTTGTAGGCTACTTTTACATTGTTCGAATGCCCTATTTGCTGTCTCTGTCCATTGTATGATCGTTTTATCTCTCTTTTTAGCACCGTGTAAATACTTATTTAACTCTAACTGATGTAATGCGGCCTGAGGTAAATGACTACGATAAAAATTGACCATTCCCAGAAATCTACGCAGTTCATCAATCGTTTGCGGTTTGGGAAATGTTTTAATTGCTTCTACTTTATCTTCCAGAGGACGTATGCCTTCTGGGGATACCTCATAACCAAGAAATTCAATTTTACTCTGTCCAAAACAACACTTTGAAATATTTATAGATATACCATACTTATTAAAACGATCAAAAACTTGTTCTAGGTGACTCTTATGGTCTTCGATAGAACTAGCTATTATGACGTCATCAATATAACAGAATAAGAAATCTAAACCTTGCAAAACAGTCGTATCCATGAAACGTTGATATGTTTGTGAGCTATTTTTAAGACCGAATCCCATGCGAGTAAATTCGAACAAGCCAAACGGAGTGATAATGGCAGTTTTCTCCACATCCTCAGGTGCCATCTCAATGCAGTGATAGGCTCTATTAACATCTAATCTAGTAAAAATTTGTTTACCAGCCAGTAGGTAAGTAAAATCCTGTAGCCGTGGTATTGGATATCGGTCCGGCTTAGTGATAGCGTTGAGCCGGCGATAATCACCACAGGGCCGTAAATCACCATTTTTCTTCGGCACTACATGTAAAGGACTGGCCCATGCAGACTTTGACGGTCGACATATGCCAAGCTCCTGCATAATGCGAAACTCTTCACGTACCTTATGATAGCGGTCCGGCGGAAGAGGCCTGGCCCGCGCGAATACTGGCGGTCCTGTAGTCTCGATGTGGTGATATACGCCATGATGCGTAGGCTCCTTATAGGATACTGGCTTGGTGATGTCCGGGTACTTACGTAGAAGATCGTAATATGGGTGATCACAGTCCACAGTATGGATAGGCGGGTCGCGATGTTTCACTAAAGGCACTACTACACTTAAATTGGTTAACTTGTCGATAAGTTTACGTTCACTTAAGTCCACTAAAAGCTTATTATGTTTTAGAAAATCGGCTCCTATTATCGGTTGTTTTACATCGGCAATTATAAAAGTCCACCTAAACGGTCTTCTTAATTTTAAATTTAACACTAGCGTTTGCGTACCGTAAGTATTAATTTGTGATCCGTTAGCTGCGTAAAGTTTATAGTCCGAACAATTATTTTCACTAAACAACTTTTTCTTGTAAGGTATAACTGAAACATTGGCGCCGGTGTCCACTAGGAATCGCAATCCGCTGTTGAAGTCTGTGACGCTGAGGCGGTGAGATGGTAAAACTGTACAGACATCCGCCACTGGCTGCACACCGCTTAGTTTCCCTCGCCGCCGTCCGGAACCACCCATGCGCAAGGTTTTATGCATTTGTGAGCCTTGGTCTTGTACCTTGCATGATAAAAGCATAATTTTGGTCTGTTTTTGCTCGGGCTTCGATGGGCCTGATAACGACCTCGTGAGTACGATCGTTGTCTATCAAACTGCCGTTGCCTTGGTCTGGAACGTTCCAACGCATCAAGTCTCCTTCCAATCTTGGCAATTTCTTCGAGGATTTTGTCGTTGGAGATCTGCGCAACCTCGTTGACCTGCGCAGACCGAGTCGTCTCTAGCACTTTGTCTGCCACCGTCGCTAAACTCTCCAGGTCTTGCATATCCGTTACTGCGAGTACCGCTCGTGCAGCCGGCGGCAAATGACCTTGCCATAAAATGCGAAGGGTCTCATCAGGTATCTTCCCACGCGCCAGATCACGCATGCGACGGAGTAGCTGTGACGGCTTCTGTTCGCCCAAATCCATTTCGCCTATCAGCTTTTGTATTTGGCGATTTTCAGATTCTTCATACACTGCTAACAATCTCTCCTTTAGAACCGTATACTTTTCCTTGCTCGGAGGTTGAAGTAGGAGATCAGTGACTTGCTGTATCGTATCCTTGGCCATCTTGGTTATCACCAGGTGATATTTCGCCTCATCTCCAAGTTTTTGGTTGGCTATTACCGCTTCGAACTGTACGAACCATAGGCGTGGCGAATCTGTCCAGAACTCAGGTATTCGAGACGACACTGTAATCTGTGATAATTCCGTTGACGAAGGTCCTGGAGCCGGTGCTGGCATTGGCTGATATTCCGGATTCATCGTCGTATTATTTTTACACTTCACACTAATTTATTTAATTTCGAACGTTCGGGGTCACCAATGTGCAGGTCGCTAGGTATATATACTGTGTGTGAACTGGAGCGAACCTGCATCAAGTTGCGTCGTTAAATAAAAGTCCAAATTCACGACACTGTTTATTTACGAAATCAACACAATTGTTATAATTTGGATACGAACGAGCGCATCGGCGAGGCGCTAGAGACGACTGCCTGTGAGGGGGGTTGCACAGGTGCAGTTCGTCTCAGGTTACATTACAATATCATGTCGCTACAAACTGAACTTTCCTCACAAATTAGTTATAAGGTTAATTCAATAAATATTATGTTTTACGAAACCTTGGTTATCATTTATTAAAAAAAAATCTTTATTTAGTTTCCCTAGTTGAATAATCATTTTATACTTAGTCTAATATTTTTGCTATTATTTCGCTATAACGCCGTTAACGTAAAAAGTTTCTCAGTTTAACAACGTTTTAGCGTAACAATGAATCAAATTTTTCCTGTGAATTAGTAACCATTTGTAATTTTGTAGACTAAAATGCGGCAAAATACCCATAACGGCATTTAAGTCTAACATAAATCAGTGCTGTATAACCTGATGTTAAGCTAAACCAGGGTTATGGACTATAGCGTCATTTTAGCTTAACATTTATGAAACCATTTATAGTGCTTTAAAATTCAATACTATTGTTTTAAATAGAAACACTAAAAAGCCGTTAAGGTCTTCGTAACGGCATTTTAGTGAATTATTTCCGAGAAATTAGAAACATCAATGATTACCAAAAACGAAAAAAGCATTTTTCATTATAATTAAATCATATTTATAATATGGCAGAAAAGTAATTGAAAAGTATTTTACTTCACGGATTTTTTGGTGCTTTTAGGTCTCAAATTGGTGATGTCATTGATAAGTTACATAGGTTTACTTTTTCGCCGCGTTTTTTGCTCATAACTCAAAATTGAGTTTAGGTAGATAACGGCATTATAGATATACCACGGCAGTATAATAAAATGCGATAACACGTCATGGTACTGACTAACTTATGTATTTAAATTTTATTAGATACTAGCAGAAGTCCACAGATTAGCTTGCGTGAAAGTAAGAGGTACTTTTAACTCATTTTCAAACTCTCATCCCTAAGTTGACTCTCCTAGATGTTGATTTGCCTAAAGCCATGAAACAAATGATTTCTAACCATAATCTTAGACCAATATTTTCATAGTGTCTACTTTAAAATGACGAAATTTCAAGTAAATTCTCAACTCTTAACTCTTTACCGCGTTAGGGTTGAAAAATCCTTTCTTAGCGAACGATTAGGTACTAACTAGGTATAAACTACAACTACCTCCCTGCCAAACATCTTGACATCTGCGATGACCTAATAATTATGACGGTGAGGAGAGAGTACTTCCAATTCACTTTTGTTTGAGACTTTGTTGGAGCATACGTACGTACACGTCTCGAGAGCAACTTGTTGATTTTTAAGTCGTGATGAGTTAGACCACTAGCGGCTTATCACGACTGGAGTAAGCTTATCTAACATGAGTCCATTGTCTTCAGCTGGAGCCGGGCGCGACCAAGGAGTCGCTGGGGCTGGTGGTGGGCATCAGCCCGCTGGGGCAGCTGCTGGCGTCGCCGCTGCTGGGCTGGTGGGCGAACCGCGCAGGTGCCGCGCGCGCCCCGCTGCTGGCCACGCTGGCGCTGTTCGTGCTGGCCTCCACACTGTACGCGCAGCTGCACCTCACGCGGCCGCACGCGCAGCGCTGGATGCTGGCCGCGCGCGCGCTCATCGGCATCAGCTCCGGTATGCCTCTCCTGCTTCTATCGTCACTTTGACAACTACTGGGTTCTGGGTGGGAAGGAGAATTCTTCACAAAATATCATAACTGAGGAAACCTAGAGTATACTTCAGTTCTGATTGATGGAAGAGTTAGTGGCCAACCATCTATATTTAATAAAGAATTTATTTTGTTTATAGCAATGGTCAACTCAAAAAAATAATTATGTGCTCCTTGTTGTTGTAAATTGTAAATAGCCGACGAATGGGAAGACGTACCACTTGATTATAAAAAATGGACACCGTTACTCATGAACAATATTAACACTGGAGCCGCTACGATGCGTTGCCACCGATAAAAAGGGCAGAAGAAAGAAAGCAAGTACTGGATCTAACTTAACCTGTAGAAGTGTAGATTATCAACCGATCAGTTGGGTACACCATAATTATAGTATGACCAACACACACACTCTAACACCACCTCTGTCGCTTCTTACGACTCAATAAAGACGATAATTAAACGTAATTAAGCATAAAATATTAGCGAAATTCGCAGCGGACGTAATGAAATGAAATTTAATTAATAGAATTAAAAATAATAAGCTTTTTTCGCTTACTTTATTTAATTACCACTTAATTAGTTCCATCAAATGCCATGCTTGGCGACCAGCGACTACGCCTGCAACAGTAACGACTGCATGGTAGACATGACATTCGCTCATAAAATTTATTCCAGGTACCTATTTTTTGTCGCTGCTCACACAATTCACAATAACGTTCACAAATACGTATGGATGCAAAAAGTAATCAGTATCTTATAATTATCTCATAGATATACTTATGATATAAATTATTAATATTAAGTACTACGCAAGAGTAATAATTTTTTGTGGTATTTTTTATGTTACTACGTCTGTAGTGAAACTGCAGCTAAATGCTAAGAAATAAAACTGCTGGTAAATTGCTTTCACTGAATTCTCAGTTATCTCGGACAGACTGTAGTTTGTAATGCAAATATCTAATCTACAGTGCTCTATTATCTTCGGCTACGTTTATTGATATAAATAACCGATAAATGGGCGAAGGAAATCGCGTTAAAATTTGTTATCCTATTATTAAGGTACCATCGATGTTAAACTGGGGAGTATTCGGCCCAGCGACTTCTAATCCCGTCCGTTGTACTCGTAGAGCGGCATTCTTCACGAACAGTGGATTTTGGTTACCCATAGACACTCATAATCCCACACTGACATCCTGTGTTATGCGCGCCATCGAAAACATTCAAAGACAAAAACACATACACCCTATCCGGGAAAAGTAATTTTAACTCATCACGACATATTCGGCTATTCAGGACCCTTAGAACGGCAGGCCCGCATAATAACCATACGAAACGTCCATTCTGAACGTAGTCCTCAAAGAGCATCCCCCAATTAGTCAATATTAAATTTCAAAATAACAAGCTAACGAGGAACCTGTGTCGTGAATAAAATTTACGAAGCATTCAAAGAGCATTCCCTGGATAGTCAATATTTGAAAGTAATTTCGTACTCGTGTGGTTCCAGCGAACGTGGCGGTGGCGCGGTCGTACCTGTCGGCGGCGACGCGGTCGGACGAGCGCACGCGCGCGGTGGCGGGCGCGTCGCTGGCGCAGGTGCTGGGCTTCGTGGTGGGCCCCGCGCTGCAGGCGGCCGCCGCGCCTCTGGGCCCCGGCGCGCCCTACCCGCCGCTATATACCGCGTCTCCCCTCCCTGCGCCCCCCGCGTCCCCCGCGCCGCCCGCGCCCCTCGCGCGCCTCGACATGTACACGGCGGCCGGCTGGATCAACGCCTTCCTCGGCCTCGTCAACTTCGTGCTCTTCCTGCCCTGCTTCTTCAAGGAGCGGAAGATCGCGGCCCGCGAGGCGATGCTTGCGCATGGGAAGGAGACGGGTAATGTCAAAAGATTGTTTCGTTCGTTAATTGCTTATTGGTAGGAGTCATCCCTAAAATTTTGGAAGTGGTCTTCATTATAACTGGATATTAATATCGAAGTTTCTTTTATCCTTCGTTCGAAATGATCAGACTGGCTTTGGGGCTGTCATTTACCGAAAACTTCACGACTTGTTCGGGGCATTATAAATTTTAAAGTAGAATGTTATCTCTTCCCAATAACAGAAAAAGAAGCGCTGGAAGCACTAAAGCCGGATTACGTGAGCAGCTGGGTGCTGGTGGGCGCGTTCTTCGTGCTGGTGTTCAACTTCGTGCTGCTGGAGACGCTGGCCACGTCGCTCACCATGGACCAGTTCGCGTGGAACAAGCGGCAGGCGCTCGAGTACATGGGCGCGCTCATGAGCGCCGGCGCCGTCATCGCCTGCGTCGTCTTCGCGCTCATCGGACCACTCACCAAGATATTTGAGGAACGGTAAGAATGATTCGGTACTGCTTTGTGGATTTAAGCCATTAATGTCCAATTTCTGGATACGAAGCTCCTCGTAGTTAAGGTGGGCTACGGCAAACTCCACTTGCAGCATTGCAATGGGGAGTTGGGGAAGGAGTACCACTAATTATCATCTTTTGTAGTAGCTACCGGTGCAAGTAGCTACCTGCTTCGTATTAATTTAGTAACATGTTGTTAGCAATAGCTTGGAATCGTTTAAAATATTTGTGGTACCTAATAGTCAGATAAGAAATAATATATTCAGCAAACAAATAGACGGGTCAACAAACAATCAAAAATGTGTGTAACAGAAGCACTGTGACGTTTCAGAGCCCTGATGCTGTGGGGCGGGTTCCTGCTGACGGGGCTGGCGTCGCTGCTGTGCATCCCGTGGGGGCCGGCGCCCCCGCGGCTGGCGGCGGGCGGCGGCGAGGCGGAGGGGGGGTGTCCGCAGCTGGCGCAGCCCTGGTGCGCCACCTCGCGCGCGCTCACCCTCACACAGTTCCTGCTCGGCTACATCTGCGTCTCTATCGGATATCCGCTTGGAGTTACGCTTATTCAAACTATTTTCTCTAAGGTATGAAGGTACTAAGATTCTCCTTTTACCTTTTATCATGCTCGGTCGTTTTAAAGATACCGACGGCTCAAGTCGTAGGTTAAGAACAACGTTTGATAAGACCGTTAGAATCATAATGAAGGAAAAAAACCTTATCACCACGTAAAAGCATTGTTACATTTTAATTTCTGTTGGTAAGTGTCACCAATGTGTTATCGGCCAATAAAAAGGGAGTGGGCGTATCCAATCCCTGATCCAGGCGAGAGGCAAAGGTCCTGAATTCCTAATCCGGGAGGTAGAGGGAAATCGGAATTTCGAGGTTGACTCTAAAGGTTACCAAAAACGTAGGGACCGTACTTTATCCAAAATTCAAATGGGGCAGCTGTTCTCCCCTGCTTCTAGCTTAGTACGCCCATGAAAAGGGTAGTCCCTTTAGAAGAAAGGAAAGAATAGACTTTTGGGGCTTCTCTCACGTACTCTTTGTATGCCGAAGCGTAACAATATCGGCACACGTTGTATGTTCCTGGGGTGTGTGCAGGTGCTTGGTCCGCGGCCGCAGGGCGTGTGGATGGGCGTGCTGACGGGCGCGGGCTGCGTGTCGCGCGCGCTGGGCCCGCTGGCGGTGGCGGCGCTGTACGCGCGCCGCGGGCCCGACCTCACCTTCGCCAGCACCGCCGCGCTCACGCTCGCCGCGCTGCTCGCGCTGCGCCTCGTCTACAACAGGTACCGCCCGGCTAGCTACGAGTATCTCTGTCGCCGCGGGTATGGCGTTGCTTCTTTACAATAAAAACGAATTTATAAACTGTGCTCCCAGTAAAATTTTGCTTATGAGCAAAATTTACTTAAGGCATTTAAATTCGTCTACTGGCAATGTAACTTAATCAAGGAGTGGAAACCTGGTGTGGAGGAAAAGGGAGATATCTGGCCAGGCGATGTCACTGCCTGGGGATCGCGGTCCGATGTTAACTTCGGACCATTTGTATATATATAGTTACATTATTTAGAATTCTTGATAGCGCGGTTGAGGATACGTCTCCTGATTGGCCAGTTCAGTATGACGCATATGACGTAGTCTATTGTTTACTGCACTCGTTACTTGTGGTTGCGTGGTCAGTATCATGTGCGGCGCGCGTTCATATTACTTTATTAGGTATCGCGCCGCTACACTGGCATTTATGTGGGATGCTATTGAAATGAATTTCATTTATCGAACCTTTGATGAAGATTTCCAAGTTAGTAAATAAACAATACTTGTGGCAAAGGTTAATACCAGTATCGTCAAACAATAGACTAATTTTCTCGAGGGAAAATAATTTCGGCCCCGATACAGTTGTAGTAATTAATATTGAGCTTCTTTAGAATGCATTACATGTCATTTACGCTATTTTGTTCCCCAGACTGAAGCCCCCGGAGCTGCCGCCCCCGCCGCGGGAGCTGCAGCCGCTGCGGGCCCCAGCGCCGGCGCCGGCCGAGGGCCCCCAAGAGCTGAAGCCGCTCACCACGGCCGAGAGCGCGGCGTGACCCCGCGACAGCGTCACGGCGTGACGTCACCGTGTGACGACACGTCGTGACGACGTCACAATGCGCGACCACGAAGACAAGAGCTAGCTCCAATGTGAGACATGTTGTAGAGTCTTCAAAGTAAACGCGATGATACAAGTGGTTAGCTGTCTTTTACAAATGACTTTATATAATTAGTGAATGAGGGTGCTGGGTCGGTCGGTTACGGTTAGTGTGAGTGAGTGAGCACCAGCTCCCATGCTCATAGGATCCTGTGGGGAATACGTTTTACCAGGAAGTGACACGGCGGGTATTCGTAGTCCTGTTTTGTATTTTGCCTTTTAAAACCCCCTGAATGTAACCGAAACAGTTTCTTGGCTCACGCCGACCACGACTTTTCCGCTGCATGAGCCATTTCTTAATCGCAGCTAATTTACGAAAGTATGAAATAATATTTGAGCACTGTGTTATCTAGTATCGCCGAATCACAAATTTAGTTTGAAGATCAGTTCTGTCACTGCGACCTTTTATTTGAGTTAAAGTTCCTCCTAGCCAGTATCCAAATATGTAATCAGCCTGATTTTATTTTATATAATAAATAAGAAATGAAGTAGAGAAATCGTACAATGCATTATAATAAAGTCATAGAGCTGGTCTGTCTGATGATGAAGTTGGGCAGCTACAACAAAAACCTATTTAGTATTTTAAACTTAAGTTATCTTGAGTGACTTAAGGCGCGGAACGTGACCAAACTATACGGAGTGATTTATCGCCGCTCAATACATTTGTAAATATTTCATAATTTAAGTACGATAAGGTTTACTTAGTTATGTAGGTTACTAGGTGGCGCTGTTTACTATTATCGTTAGTGTTAGCTTATCGGAGTGGACGGGGTTCGATGTCCAGCCGACGCCATGTAGCCGTGACCTTCTGTCGTAACGAATTACTTCGCAACTGCATGTGATAACTGTTAGTGTAAGGTTTAGCAACAATAAGACTGAGCGTACATTGCGATCAACACAGGACTCTACAAAGCAATATATTAGTATCATCTATATTTTTGTTAACTACGTAACTGGAACGGGTAACGTTAAAAATATTTTTGTGAATTTTAGTTCATAATATATTATTGTAATTTTAAGTACTAGGCAATGTAGAGTACCTACCCAAGAAAATTTTACGAATAGTCGCAGTTTATTGAGAATTTATTCTAATTAATATTTTTGTACTTTGTATACCTAAATCCATCGACTTCGGCCAGTCGCCGCGGTCAATGTGATTATAATTTTTTTGTACACAATGTTACAGGGCTCTATTTTATATTTTAATTTAAATTATAAAAGTATCTGTAGTGACAATAAAACTGTAATGTGATAGCTGCACGTGATGTTTTGTCTGATTGTTCCCTCCCCCCTGCGGCAACTATTGAAGGAGTTTATACTATCTTTTTACAGGTGGTAGGGCCTAGAGCTCACCCGGGGAAGTACCACCGCCCGCCACGGTACTTAGTACCATAATCCTACCGTGTAATAATTGTTTTAAGAACAATTGTGTTCCGGATAGGAAGGTGTGGAGCCGGTTACACTTTTTTAGAGGCGACCATCTCAGTCCTCAGGGGTAGCAACGCATCTGTGACCGAATTAGAACGGGACTCATTGGGTCTAGTTCTGGGTCGGTCACAGTTGTCATGGGCGGCAGCGGAAGGTGGTGCTGCATGCTCGTTTGCTATCTTAATTCCATAAAAAAAAATCTGTGATACAATTCTTGGTTTCTTCGTAACTATGACTTATGCGTTGAGATACTACTTACGTAACTAAAGTACCTCAATGTACTTTGGTGCATTATTCATTACAGATTTACGCGTAAATTCAAAGTAATGAGTTTCAATAATTATAGGTAACACTCCTGATGAAAATATTTATAAATAACTAATAATTATTTTAGGTGTGGGGCCTAATGTGTTACCCACAGAATGAGTTACCGAAGCGAAGCGAGGACGGGTTACAAGTTCTAGATACATATTGTAACGTTATAAGGGAAGAGAGTAAATAAAAGAATTTTGAAAGAAATAAAAGATTTACTTATCTTTCCTAGTGGGTCACAATACTAATAACACGGTATAGGAAATAAGCGAGATAACAAGGCACAGGCACTAGGAAAAGTCAGAGTAACTCAAGAGAGGGAGGGGAGACGACCTGGGGTTCTCTTGTAAGTGGAGGCGGAGGTCCGAAGTACTGACTCGGACGGCGGAGGCCGGCGTGTCTCTCGACAGGATGAGGTCGGGAGGCGTAGGGGATGGCGCGCTACCAAGCGCACAAGAGGTAGCGCGACCCTGGCGCGTAACCCTGCGCGCAGAAGCGTCCCGCTCGGCAAGCCTCCCGACGGAGTAGGAGGCGGCAGGTCCCAGGGCGCTCCAACAGCGCGCCCGTCCGGAATGATGTCGCAGTCGAGAATAGATGCACGCGTCCGCGAAACAGAGACACGGGACGGCCCTGTGTACGCCACCGAATCAGAAAGACCTCCACGGAAGAAGTCTCCCGAACACCGCGATGTCTGTCTCCACACTGCCCTATTGACCCGATCGCTTGAATTTTCTCGAGCCCGGCGTTCCTTTTCTAAATCTGTTCAGATTTTGAATTTAAAATAATAAGTAAGTCTAAAAAGGTTAGTAGATTATACAAAGACATACAGAATATATTTAATTTAGAAAAAGCAAAGACCAAAGAGACGTCACAGTTACATTGACAAAATGTCACCAACGTAAACAAACATAAAAATCATATTTAAAGTTACAGGAATTCATCAAAATAAAGAAGGAATAAGTACTAAAACATTAAAGAAGGTAACATTTACAATTTATAAATAGTCCTAGAAGTGAAAAGCCAAAGGAATAATTACATAAATTATCAAAAGTAGTCAATATAAACATTTCACAATTTCAGCAGATATAAAGTAAAATACAAGTAATAAAGCAATAAACGAAGTAATAACCAAAGGCAAGGATATATAAGGAAGGAACTAAAGAAGGATAAAGAGGACAAAGAATAAGGAAGACATAAAAGGAAGTAAAGAAGTAAATATTACATATATACTACATATTTCCCCCACCCAAGTAAAAATTTTTTGGCTGTAACAAAAAATTTTGAGGTAAAAATAGTGATTACCATCCACATTCATTATCCTGTCCATACCTCTCTATCATACTTCAATCTTGCAGAGTTAGGGGCTAGGGTTCACATTCAATGACGCCTACTCCAATGGTAACACTAGACAATCACATAGGCTTATTTTAGGAGTTGTGATCCGCTCACGCTGAAAGCCCAGTAGAAAAGGTTAGTGGAGGCTTATTTTACGAGTCACAACCCGCTCGTACCGTAGGCTTATTTATAGAGTTGTAGTCCGCTCTGTAAGAAATAACCAAGACAGTTATCAAGGGTCAGAATAAGAGGTCTGACTAAGAAAGAGTTCCTAATTCTATAAGAGAGAATTAAGGAAGAAACCGAGCTTAGCTACTCAGTTTAAAAAAACATTTCTTTTCAGAAAGAGGAAAAGAAATAACACCTACAACTACAAGATGAATATAAAAATGGACTACGAGTAAGCCAAAATTCGAAGCCCTAAAGTCGATGAAGATAGAAAAAGAGAAAGAAAAGAAAAGAAGAAAGAAACATATAAGTAGCATAAGATAAAAAGAATGAATAAATATTATAGTTAAAATTGTATAATAAACATAAATAATTATGTATTAAAGGTATTAAATTGAGAGTTCTTTCCTTTTATATCCTGTAAAAAAAATACATTTCAAAGTTAAAAATAAAATTTTAAGAAACAAGATTATAAAAAAGACAAATTTAAATAAAAAGCCTGTCCCACCAAGAAAGATTTCAAAGCCAGGGAAAAGAATCTCAGGGTCGTTTTAATAAAAAGGGGAAGTTAGACAAAAAAGAGTAAGCCAAAAGTAGAACCAAAATTTTCACTAGAGTTAGTGTTATTTTAGAATTTAGAAAGGTTACAAAGGAAGATCTTAAAGAGTAAAGCCAAAAGAAATCCAAAAGGGGGTCACTTGTGTAAGTGTTATTTTAGAATTTAGAAAGGTTACAAGAAAAGATCTTAAAAAGTAAAGCCGAAACGAATCCAAAAGGGTGTCACTTGTGTAAGTGTTATTTTAGAATTTAGAAAAAGATTTTAGTTGGGCGCCAAACTGTAACGTTATAAGGGAAGAGAGTAAATAAAAGAATTTTGAAAGAAATAAAAGATTTACTTATCTTTCCTAGTGGGTCACAATATTAATAACACGGTATAGGAAATAAGCGAGATAACAAGGCACAGGCACTAGGAAAAGTCAGAGTAACTCAAGAGAGGGAGGGGAGACGACCTGGGGTTCTCTTGTAAGTGGAGGCGGAGGTCCGAAGTACTGACTCGGACGGCGGAGGCCGGCGTGTCTCTCGACAGGATGAGGTCGGGAGGCGTAGGGGATGGCGCGCTACCAAGCGCACAAGAGGTAGCGCGACCCTGGCGCGTAACCCTGCGCGCAGAAGCGTCCCGCTCGGCAAGCCTCCCGACGGAGTAGGAGGCGGCAGGTCCCAGGGCGCTCCAACAGCGCGCCCGTCCGGAATGATGTCGCAGTCGAGAATAGATGCACGCGTCCGCGAAACAGAGACACGGGACGGCCCTGTGTACGCCACCGAATCAGAAAGACCTCCACGGAAGAAGTCTCCCGAACACCGCGATGTCTGTCTCCACACTGCCCTATTGACCCGATCGCTTGAATTTTCTCGAGCCCGGCGTTCCTTTTCTAAATCTGTTCAGATTTTGAATTTAAAATAATAAGTAAGTCTAAAAAGGTTAGTAGATTATACAAAGACATACAGAATATATTTAATTTAGAAAAAGCAAAGACCAAAGAGACGTCACAGTTACATGTAATGTAATTCTTACGTCTCTATAGTCTTTGCTTTTTCTAAATTAAATCTATTCTGTATGTCTTTGTATAATCTACCAACCTTCTTAGACCAATGATAAACCAGAAATTTGAAAAAGAGATGCAATTTGAAAGAAGAACGCCGGGTTATGTTGTTAATGAACATGGTCTTATGGCAGATCCATCCAAAATTCAGGCTATCTTAGAATACCCTACTCCGTCTTGTCGTAAGGAGGTAAGAAGGTTCTTGGGTACTTGCAGTTGGTTTCGGAGATTTATTCCAAATTTTAGTACAATCGCTGCCCCTTTAAATAGACTTACTTCTAATGGTAAAAACGCTCCTAAATTCTTTTGGAATCAGGAATGTGATGTAGCTTTTAATAAACTTAAAGAATCCCTTGTCACTACTCCTGTTCTTGCTTGTCCTGATTTTAACTTGCCTTTTTCAGTCCATTGTGATGCTTCCAGTTTTGGGGTTGGAGCCATGTTAACCCAAGAACAGGAGGGTAAGGATGTAGTAATAGCGTATATGAGCAGATCTCTAAATAAGCACGAACAGAATTATTCTACCACTGAACGTGAAACGTTAGCCGTCATCACAGCACTAGAACACTGGCGGTGCTATATCGATAATGGCAAACAGTTCTTCGTCTATACAGATCATGCAGCTTTAAAATGGTTTCTTAATCTTTCTAACCCCTCAGGAAGACTAGCTCGATGGGCGCTCAGGCTATCGTGCTTCAATTTCGTACTTAAGCATAAAAAAGGTAAGGATAACGTTGTTCCTGATCTTTTATCTCGCTCTAAATTTAGCTCTGTTCCTGAATCCTGCAATTATATCTATTCTCTTTATTCTCATCCTATAGCTACTGACGACACACTAGACCCTGCTTTAGAACTCTATAATAAAATATTTCTAGGTTGTCAGAATAATCCTGATTCATATCCTAATTACATGATACAAAATAATAAACTTTATCGTTGTATTTACTCTCCTTATGATATTACAGACGATTTTATTTGGAAAGAAGTACCATTACCACAGGATAGAGATCATATCATCCTATCTAATCATGGTTCTCCTCAGGATCCTCATTTAGGAATATTTAAAACTTATAAAAAGATTTCTCTGAGATATTACTGGCCTAACATGTTTAAAGATATTGCTAGAATAATATCAACATGCGAGAAGTGCTTATCTTTTAAACATTCTAATCATTCTCCTTATGGTCTAATGGGGAAACCTAAGATTTGTTCTAGACCTTTTCAAACCATATCTCTAGATCTTATAGGACCATTACCTATGACTAGACGCCGTAATCAATATATCTTAGTGGTTAATTGCTTATTCACAAAATATTCTATATTATTTCCTTTAAAACGTGCTACAGCTGGTAATATTATTTCTAACCTAGAAAATTTTGTCTTTTTAGTTCATGGGATCCCTCAAACAGTAATAACGGATAACGGTTCTCAATTCCAATCTCAAGAGTTTCATAATTTACTACAGCGTTATAATGTTCCATTTGTTTATTATTCTCCAGTATACTGTCCTCAGGTCAACCCCACTGAAAGGTATAATAGAACAATTCTTACGGCCTTATCATCTTTGGTAGGAGAAGATCATAGATCATGGGATATCTTTCTACCTAGAATCCAATTCGCAATGAACAGCTCAGTTAATATTACGACTGGATTCTCACCTTCTTACTTAGTCTTTGGTCGGGAGCTTATTCCTTGCGGTTCTTTATATTCCACACTGCCCTATTGACCCGATCGCTTGAATTTTCTCGAGCCCGGCGTTCTTCTTTCAAATTGCATCTCTTTTTCAAATTTCTGGTTTATCATTGGTCTAAGAAGGTTGGTAGATTATACAAAGACATACAGAATAGATTTAATTTAGAAAAAGCAAAGACTATAGAGACGTAAGAATTACATTACATGTAACTGTGACGTCTCTTTGGTCTTTGCTTTTTCTAAATTAAATATATTCTGTATGTCTTTGTATAATCTACTAACCTTTTTAGACTTACTTATTATTTTAAATTCAAAATCTGAACAGATTTAGAAAAGGAACGCCGGGCTCGAGAAAATTCAAGCGATCGGGTCAATAGGGCAGTGTGGAGACAGACATCGCAGTGTTCGGGAGACTTCTTCCGTGGAGGTCTTTCTGATTCGGTGGCGTACACAGGGCCGTCCCGTGTCTCTGTTTCGCGGACGCGTGCATCTATTCTCGACTGCGACATCATTCCGGACGGGCGCGCTGTTGGAGCGCCCTGGGACCTGCCGCCTCCTACTCCGTCGGGAGGCTTGCCGAGCGGGACGCTTCTGCGCGCAGGGTTACGCGCCAGGGTCGCGCTACCTCTTGTGCGCTTGGTAGCGCGCCATCCCCTACGCCTCCCGACCTCATCCTGTCGAGAGACACGCCGGCCTCCGCCGTCCGAGTCAGTACTTCGGACCTCCGCCTCCACTTACAAGAGAACCCCAGGTCGTCTCCCCTCCCTCTCTTGAGTTACTCTGACTTTTCCTAGTGCCTGTGCCTTGTTATCTCGCTTATTTCCTATACCGTGTTATTAGTATTGTGACCCACTAGGAAAGATAAGTAAATCTTTTATTTCTTTCAAAATTCTTTTATTTACTCTCTTCCCTTATAACGTTACAGTTTTATTGACAAAATGTCACCAACGTAAACAAACATAAAAATCATATTTAAAGTTACAGGAATTCATCAAAATAAAGAAGGAATAAGTACTAAAACATTAAAGAAGGTAACATTTACAATTTATAAATAGTCCTAGAAGTGAAAAGCCAAAGGAATAATTACATAAATTATCAAAAGTAGTCAATATAAACATTTCACAATTTCAGCAGATATAAAGTAAAATACAAGTAATAAAGCAATAAACGAAGTAATAACCAAAGGCAAGGATATATAAGGAAGGAACTAAAGAAGGATAAAGAGGACAAAGAATAAGGAAGACATAAAAGGAAGTAAAGAAGTAAATATTACATATATACTACAATATACATATTGGTGTTAGTTTGTACTGAGGACTATTGTTATACTTAGTTATATGTACCTATTGTTTGATAAATTTTATATGACTGCTATAAACTAGCTGTTTTTGATACAATGGTACAGTACCTGGTTGACCGAGCTTTGCTCGGTTGAAAATTATATTTAGTATGAATCGCAAGAAATACGAGGAATTCCGCCATCTATTCAGGAGTCAAATCATACAACTGTTCACTGAGCACAAAATTCATTTTACTTATGTTACGGCCAAAGGATCTCAACAGCGTGTTTCACAAAGTTGTACAGCGCCATCTAGTTTCATACTACTGAAATTTCAACACGTTACAAACAGTACCTCATAGAAGTTAACTGTGTGAGCGAATTAATTGCATTTTAAATAGGTACATACTTAATTAGATAAATTCATTGAACTTTCCTTCGTACTTTTCGCAGGCTTAGGCAGTCCCCGACTGAAATTTTTATTTGCGATAAAATGTATTGAATGTTTATGATAATTAAACAACATAAATAAATATACTTTTAGTTTAATGAGCAAGTTGTTAGGCGTACTTAAAATTTTATTGATTCTATTTACAACAATAGTAATTTCATCGATCTGACCATTATTTATTTAAAACTTTATTAAAATATATTATTAAATCGATAATAACAAAACTAACATTTATTTACAAATATTCTCGTAAATATCACAAACGCACGTTAAACTATCACTACGCGTCCTGCGAGGTCAAGCGAGATAATCGCACTGATTTTTAATTTTATTCAAACAGAAAATAGGTAGGTATAACGCAAAAATAGCGCTTCAACGTAAGAATGAATATTAAAAATATATTCGAGCGCCATCTAGTTTCATACTACTGAAACAAACAAACCGTATCTCATAGAAGTTATCCTAATGTTTCATAGATGGCGTCAGTTCAACACGTTACAAACAGTACCTCATAGAAGTTATCCTAATGTTTCATAGATGACGTCAGTATGATGTTTTTAAAATCTCTTTATCTCGGGAACCGAGCTTTTCTCGAACCTGGGACCTTGATAAATCGATTCCTTGAGCCGAAAACCCCCTAATCTGTAACTTTCATGAAAATCTTTGCAGCCGTTTCCGAGATCGTGATTATATATAAATAAATAAATATACAAGAATTGCTCGTTTAAAGATATTAGATTATCTATATCATAAGCAATAAAGATATTAGAATACGGTGTTTGTTTCGCAAACAATGGCTCAGATAGCGAGGATTCCTATCTCCCACAATAGTTAATTATCTCGGTTGAGTTAGTAGACTTCCAATGTAAATATGGTTGCGGTTATTATATAGTAATATTTATGGAATTAAATAGGTAAACAGATTTTATTTAATTACAGTTTGTGTTTGTGTCTCTATATTCTGGAAGGGGCCAACTGGCTGGCTGGCAGTATAATAACTTTAAAGATTTTATAAACTGCCATTTCGTAGGTAACTTATGTAAATACAAGTATGTATATCTAAATTCCATAGAATTCCAGGAGACATTAATTTGTCATTCGAATATCAACACTTCGGATGTTGAGGTTTACTTCATTTGACGTTGTTATACCCACACCCTACACTGTGACAAGAACACTTACGTAAAGTTACAATATTATGTAGGGAGACCACAAGATACGCAGCAGTCGTGTGTTTATTGAATCAATTAACAATTAAACTGTTGATTTATAATAATAACATGATTTATAAAGTTCTAAGAATATAATAAACAGTGAGTACCTACTGATTTATTATGTTTATTTAAAAGTTCCTATCCATGTTTATAAAACTGGTTTAATAACACAGTGCTAGACTACGGCGAGTGGGGCTAATAATGCGTACTACGAAGTCTGCGAATACTTCAGTAGTGAGGGATATCAAAAATATAAAGAATAGGTACCTGCTTCATTTACAGGGTTGTACCTAACTAGCTGGCCAAAACCACTTCTCGTCAATATCAGCCGACAAATGACTTTTCCTATTCTGGCTGAGAACAGGAGAGATAGTTGTGAGCTATTTTTCCTTTCCCTTCTCTTAACGATGACTCCATCAGCAAAGCAGCAGCACAGTAGCTTTTTATTACCGATGTTTATTGTTGTAAATAAAAAATAATAAAGATATAAGTACTTATTAACATTTTATTTAAATAAATACTAGATTGTCGTGGAACACTGGGTAGGAACGAAGTTATATTGATGTAGAGACTTTTAACTCTGGCGCCTACCTGGCGTCATTCTTTTGTCTTTTATGGCACTATCATAATGCATTATCGAGACAAGTCTCACCTGATAGCTCACATACCTAACTTGCCAGCTGGCATGTATACCATCTTCCCATCACATTTTAATGTTTCAAAAACTTCTTCCCAAAACTTCGTCTCAAAACTTCGTTCCAAAAATTCATCTCAAAACTTCGTCTCAAAACATCGTTCCAAAAACTGGGTCCAAAGATTCATTCAACGTCATTATAATGCCGTGACGTTGTTGCGGGCGAGTGTGACCGGCGCGGAAGGCGCGGAGTGCACGGGCGGCCGGGACGCGCGCGTCATCCGCTCGGCGTCGGCGGCGCGCGCGGGCAGCGGCGCGCGCCGCGTCTCGGGCGCCAGCAGCGCGCACAGCGCCGCCGACAGCGAGCAGCCGCCGTACAGCAGCGCCTGCACGTACACCTCCTGCACACACAAATCTGCTCTATGTACCTGAATCGCTGACAATATGGAATTGCTTTTCCCCGCTAAAAACTAAATTACGTTCAATTTTGCTAGTAAGCAAAATTTACTTACGGCATTTTAAATTCGCGCCCTCAATCTGCAATGTAGGTACCTTAATCATAGGGGCAGAAGGCTAGCATTTGTGTGGGGTGCAATTAAAATGAATTCCATGTCGAATGCGATAGGACATTTTTATTTTAGTCTACAAAACGCGCATATACGAGTCACCTGATGGTAAAGAAGTCACTGTTACTCATAGACATCAGCTAACACCAATAGCAAAAAAAGTATTGACAGGATACATTAACTACAAACACGCTGTATAAGTAAGTAGCTTTACAATGTCATACTGGCACGTACAGGGTGAAAAGCACAAAAATCTTCAACATAGGTAAACCAGGTCGAGCAGGCCTCGACTTAGGACATTTTCTTCTTAAGCTTAAGTGGAATATGACCGGCATGGTCTTAGCGTGACCTGTATAGAATTGCGGAAGTTTTGTCACGTCACCGATGACATATTCTGATGAAGAGCAGTGGCATACCAAGAGCGGGGTCTGCGGCGCGAGCACGGAGCCGAGAGACCGCGCGCCGGTCGGGAACAGTTCGGTCGTGAACACATACAGACTTCACCGATATGACATTCTGATAAAGAGCAGCGGCATACCAAGAGCGGGGTCTGCGGCGCGAGCACGGAGCCGAGAGACCGCGCGCCGGTCGGGAACAGTTCGGTCGTGAACACATACAGACTTCACCGATATGACATTCTGATAAAGAGCAGCGGCATACCAAGAGCGGGGTCTGCGGCGCGAGCACGGAGCCGAGAGACCGCGCGCCGGTCGGGAACAGTTCGGTCGTGAACACATACAGACTTCACCGATATGACATTCTGATAAAGAGCAGCGGCATACCAAGAGCGGGGTCTGCGGCGCGAGCACGGAGCCGAGAGACCGCGCGCCGGTCGGGAACAGTTCGGTCGTGAACACATACAGACTTCACCGATATGACATTCTGATAAAGAGCAGCGGCATACCAAGAGCGGGGTCTGCGGCGCGAGCACGGAGCCGAGAGACCGCGCGCCGGTCGGGAACAGTTCGGTCGTGAACACATACAGACTTCACCGATATGACATTCTGATAAAGAGCAGCGGCATACCAAGAGCGGGGTCTGCGGCGCGAGCACGGAGCCGAGAGACCGCGCGCCGGTCGGGAACAGTTCGGTCGTGAACACATACAGACTTCACCGATATGACATTCTGATAAAGAGCAGCGGCATACCAAGAGCGGGGTCTGCGGCGCGAGCACGGAGCCGAGAGACCGCGCGCCGGTCGGGAACAGTTCGGTCGTGAACACATACAGACTTCACCGATATGACATTCTGATAAAGAGCAGCGGCATACCAAGAGCGGGGTCTGCGGCGCGAGCACGGAGCCGAGCCGACCCACGAGCGAGGCGGCGGCCAGCGCGGAGGAGCGCGCGCCGGTCGGGAACTGCTCGGCCGTGAACACGTACAGCGAGTTGAACGCGAACGTGATCGACAGCTTGCCCACGAAGAACAGCCCCAGCCTCGCGCCCGAGTGAGCTGCGGATTATCATTATACACTAATACACTTCAACGTTCTTGGATATAATTTTACAATAATAATTTTAATTGGTCAGGTCTTATTCGTTTGCTCTTGACAGGGCAGTCGTGGTCATGCATGCTGTGTAGAGGCGCGCATCACTATAGCTCTCCATTTGTCCCAAACAGTTGCGTGGCGGACGTTCTCGTTGATGGTAATTGGACAGGTAGTAAAGCCGATATTCCAATAGTTTGTCCAAGGTACTCGCAGTACCATTTCTGCCGTGAAATAATTGTTGTAACAGCAACTGTGCTCTAATTAGAAAGGTGTAGAGCGGCTTACAATTTTTAAAGGTTCTTTTTAAATCTCTATCTATTATCTCTATCTTCTATCTATGGTAGGATCCACCTGTGATCGGGTTCGAAGGAGACTCTTGAGAATTGGTAACTAAGCTATTTCTAACAACAACAACTTAACTGGATTTACTATCTTTGTTTCCACTTGAGGCTCGTTCCAGGTCGATCACGGGTATCATGGGTGGCATAGAGCTCTTTTACTTCACTTTGACTCACCCACAAAGTAGGGGATGACGCAAGCCAATCCGCAGAGCGTGAACGCAACGAAGATGCAGCGCTTGCGGCCGAAGCGCTCGAGCGCCATGACGAGCAGCAGCGAGGCGACGATCTCCATGGCCATGTTGAGCGCGAAGTTGACGTACTTGTCGCCGGCCAGCGCCACCGAGTTGATGGTGAGGCCGTAGTACACGAAGGCGGCGGCCACCCAACACCAGGCGCACAGCGCGAACCGCGCCAGCAGCACGCGCGAGCGCACCAGGCTCAGCCAGGGGTTCTCCGCCGCGGCCGCTCGGGCGGTCGGCTCGCGGCCTGCCATATTTATCAGATCTTCGTTTAGAATCACCTGGAACAGGCAGATGGCGCTGGAGTTTTATCTTTAACATTACTATTTTCAAAGTTAATCTGGGCGTTGAAATCATCTGACTCGTAAAATCAATAATGTTTGAACTAATTGTTTAATATTGTTTGTGTGTAGGTAGCGGTGATAGCCTAGTGGTTAAGAATTCGGCCTTCTATTCGGAGGGTCCGGGTTCAAATGCCAGGGCACGCACCAATGATTTTTCGGAGTTATATGCGTTATAAGCATTTAAATGTCACTCGCTACTAACGGTGAAGGAAAACATCGTGAGGAAACCTGCATGCCGGAGAGTTCACAAAACATAAAGGTGTGAGAAAGTCCGCCAATCCACACTTGGCCAGCGTGGTGGACTATGGCCTTAACCTTCTCACTCTGAGAAGAGACCCGTGCTCAAGAGTGGGCTGTGATGGGTTGAGATGATGATGGGTTGTTTTCTGGCTGTGGACTTTAGATTGACATCATGGTTGGCTACCTTATTCCAAGCCGCAGCCTTCCGGACGACGGCGAGAGCTCGGTCTGCGCGGCGCGTGGCGTGCAGCCAACGCGCGCTCTCGTCCAGCAGCAGCCAGTAGAGCGGCAGCAGCAGCGCGGGCGCGTGCATGGCCCGCAGCAGCGCGCGCCAGCCGCGCACGCGCGCCGCCAGCAGCGCCAGCAGCACGCCGCCCGCGCCGTACGCCACGCCCGTCGCGCACGCGAACGCTGCACGCAACGACGGACGAGCTAGCTCCACCACTGTCAAACAAACATGACGTCATGATTGATCTGATGACCCAAGTAGTAAGACGTTTTAGAAAAACCCACCACTAGTATGGAATCTGGCAGCTTAGCGACTTAGGTCGTGGGCGTCGTTGCCGATGGTTTAATAAATTTTTTAATGCTTTCGTACTTTGGAGAGTATGGTATTTTGGCAATTATCTTGGCCCTACGGAAAGGATTATCCCATTAAAATTAGTTTAATGTCGAAAATGACCCACCATCCATTTCATAGAATGCGTACGATAATTGAGACACACGCAATGTAGGTAATCTGTAATGTTTTGGTGATAAGGTGAAGCGGCTTAACTATTTACTCAGGACGTAAGCGGCGCTGTTGAAGCCGTAGCCGAGCGCCGCCTCCAGGAACTCCATGGCGAGGTACATCTGGTAGTTGACGGAGAACGACTTCACCAGCCCCAGCGCGCCCGCGCACGCCGCGAACACGCAGAACGCCGTGCGGCGCCCATAACTAGCCAAATTGTGATGAAATTTTATACACACTAATAAGGTCTGTGGTTTAATATCAGGTTTTAAAGTAATCAGTAACCGTGTACCCCCATTAAATTATGCTCCCTTTGCGTAGATTCTGTGTCAACACTAAACATTTAGGTATATTGCCTTACTTATATGTGGATTTGATGTAACATTCAGGATAAAACAGGTAGGCATAATCTGTATTGGAATGAAAGTATATGACGAAGTAAATATTTAAGAAACGCTATTTGCTTTCATACTGACTCGCGGGCGCGGTGGCGGGCGCGGTCACGAAATATCAAACATATGGCGTAATATCCAAGTGTTCACACAGGAATCGCACGTGCGGTCTAAATAGCGGGCAAGCTCGCGCAAAACGCCTGGCTGTCAATGTGAACACGAGCTCGCCACATCCACCGCGCCCGCGTGTTCAGTATGAACAAGCACTATGATTAAGTGATAGACTAATCTGACTGTCGTCAACACTTTCAGAATATTCAGTTATGATCAGTAAAGTATTAGGAGTTGGAAGCTGAGCAGCAACCCTCACCCGTCGGAGAGGTACCCGGTGAGCAGCAGCGCCAGCGGCAGCGCGGCGTTGCGCACCGTGCCCACCAGAGTGCGCCGCCACTCGCGGCACGCCAGCCCGAACTGGAACAACCACCTCTGATAAACATGACGTTCTGGTGAAGTCTCTGAACTGTAGGTATTCGCGGATGGAAATGTCACTCTCTTTACAATCTTTTACAATCTTGTTGCTAGGCATTGATGTATAAGTATCTAGATGGATAATCGAATCCGCGAAGACGTGTCAAAAAAGCTGCGCCAACTATTGGCGCAGAAGTACTTTCCCGCCAATTAGTGCCGATCGCGCCGCTTTCGTGTCACTACGTATTACGCGCGCAATTTAAATAAACAAATAAGAGGGATAACATGACGAAATGTGCTATTAAACTGTGCCGGAATTATAAAGGAAGGGTAAAAAGCTCAAAAAACATCACATATCATAGGCAAGTAACCAATAAACATATTTTTAATTAAATTTCAATTTTGATTTTTATTGTAACCAAATTACGTCATTTTTTTGTCAGTGTTGCTAGTTTCTATTTTTATGCTCCCGACTTAACATCATTTTTGTGGGTATATAAATTGGTTTATGGTTACGTGTATATTATTTAGTTCATGTACTTTTATAAATCGATTAAAAAAAGGTGGTGTTTACCAATACGTTTGTGTTTATTTATAATAATATATAACATTAATATTCGTATGTTTATGAGCCCATTTTAATGATTATTTTTGCATTGGGTCGAATAAACCACTTTTAAAGGTACAAGAGTAATGTGAAAAGGAGACGATCCAAAATTGTATGTAGTCTGGGCCTGGTTTTGTACCAGTGATAAAATAAGATAAAAAAGAAAAATAAACCATTTTTGACTAATCAAATCCACGAACTCATCTTTATTTCATTGCAAAAAATATTTATTAACTCCACGTGACGAAATTATTCTACATAATGGCGGGCAGCAGACCTGTGGGCTGAGTGCGAGTTTTATGTGACAAAACGCGCTCGCTACGTAACTGCGAGTTAGCTAAAATTTGTATGGGATCAAGCTGAGCCATTTACGTCCCGCTAGGTGGCTCTGCTCCAATTCCATACAAATTTTAGCTAACTCGCAGCTACGTAGCGAGCGCGTTATGTCACGTAAAACTCGCACTAAGCCCCCAGAGGATTCATAATTTTTGACGTATGATGTTAGCTGTCAATATGCCTTCTCTATGCTTGAATGATGCTTGAACAATGGCTCGAACTCAGAGTGAAGGACGCCATCTTGCAAGTGTTGCAAGTAGTACCTACCGAATAACTCGAAATTAATTTTATTTTAGCAATTCATTTATTGCGATTTGTGAATTTATTATATTTTTAATGAACTTACTGTATTTTTTGGTTTTTCATGGTTTAGTGTACAAGATCAGGCCCAAAATGGACCATCTCCTTTTCTAAAATTGTAAAGTTACCGTCTCAGATTAAGGTGAAAATTTGAAGGGAGGACGGGTTCTACACTCTCATTCGTCCCCCCAAATTAAATATTGCTCTCATAAAGTACTTACTTTTTTAAAATTATTTTTCTAAATCTCTAAAAATTTTAAGGTTATGTGGTCTCATTGGTTAATGTGTAAGCGCTCGAAGTCTTAAGTGTATGTATATGTGTGTGGACGTGTGTGTGTGTGTGTGTGTGTGTGTGTGTGTGTGTGTGTTTTAAACTACATTATAAAAAATAAATAACTTAAGTAGATCTAATTTGATTTTTGGGCCTAATTTTGAATCGTGACATCTCCGGCGCTGCGGAAGATGCAGCCAAACAGGCAAACAGGACTAACAATAGCGAAAAAGTAGTTTCGAACTAACCTTATTATATTGGTAGCACTGTCAAACTAAGCCAAGAGTCAGTAATCCATCCGCAAATCGCGTGTTTAAAAAACAACTCAAAGAATAAAACAAGTCGACGCACTATGGATTGGTAGGTATAGGTTAGTTTGGATTGTATAATAACCAAGCGGAAAAAGGGACGCCCGAAGGGGGTCCCTTCGACATTTATTTACAACACTTCCTGCCTTAAAAGGTAGCAATTATCTAAATAATTTAGATAAGATAAAAGAACCTTGTACAGTATTTTAGTTCCGTCATAACCTTAAAAATTTTGAAACTTAAAAGAATAATTCAAAAAAATGTATGCACTTCTTTACAGCCATATTTGGGGGGAAAGTTGGGGGAGTCACCAACCTCTCCTCCAAAAAATTTCAGCTTAATTTGAGGTAGTCACTTTATAATTTTTGGAAACTTGATTTTTTTATAATAAAAAAAGTATGCATTTCCTAGATTCAAAAATGGTGGGGGGAAGATGTGAGCGTCAGCCCCCTCCCCCCTCAAATTTTTAGCTTAATTTGTGGTGGTAACTTAATTAAAGAAGAGCCAATTATTTACGTTACCTAGCTAATTTAATAAAAAAAATATTTGGAAAGTTAATTACATGCATATCATTAAAAAAAACTTCAATAAATAAAGGAGATGGTCCATTTTGGGCCTGATCTTGTACACTAAACCATGAAAAACCAAAAAATACAGAAAGTTCATTAAAAATATAATAAATTCACAAATCGCAATAAATGACTTGCTAAAATAAAATTAATTTCGAGTTATTCGGTAGGTACTACTTGCAACACTTGCAAGATGGCGTCCTTCACTCTGAGTTCGAGCCATTCTTCAAGCATAGAGAAGGCATATTGACAGCTAACGTCATACGTCAAAAATTATGAATCCTCTGGTCTGCTGCCCGCCATTATGTAGAATAATTGCGTCACGTGGAGTTAATAAATAATTTTTGCACTGAAATATAGATGAGTTCGTGGATTTGATTAGTCAAAAATGGTTTATTTTTCTTTTTTATTTTATTTTATCACTGGTACAAAACCAGGCCCAGACTCCAAACAATTTTGGACCGTCTCCTTTCCAACTACAAACTGCGTAAAAAAATATTAGTTTAATTAACTTAGCTGGTTTATTACAACATTAACATAGACAACTGTAATTAAATTAAGTAGGGTTTTTTATTTATTCATGAAAATAACCACTCCATAAATTAAGTTTAATGTGTGATTTATGGGAAAATTTTAGTAACTGGTATCATTGATCACGCAATATAGACAATAGACGAACGTGTAAAACATCGCCTGCACGCACACATGCTTGATATTGTTGCCTTGTTTTTTTTGTCTTCATTGTAGGGCGACGCTCAATCTAGGTATTTATACATCAATGTTGCTAGGTTTGTGTCTCCTCTCACAAGGTGGGGACGCAGGCCATTGTCCACCACGCCAAGCAAGTGCAAGTGTTGCTGAAAACTCTTAGCTGTGCAGGTTTCTCATGCCGTTTTCTTCAACGAAACAAGAATTACAGGTGCGTGTCATTCTACGCGCCCTCTACGAGAATTGAACGTTCAAATGACTTGACTATCGTAAGTTCCCTAACCTCTGCGTAAGTAGTGTCCATGTTCTCGTAGACGAACGCGTCGCACTCGATGGTCTCGTTGAGGAAGTGTTGGCGATCGCAGGAGACCAGCTCGGGGTCCATCGGCCGGTACCGGCGGCAGGCCTCTGCCGACTGCAGCGCCGCCGCCGACTCGTTGCCGAACTGCACATTGTGTCTACCCTCGCACTCAGGCACGACGCATCTAAATAGTACAAGTTATTTTATTTTGATGGTTTAATGGTTCAAACAAGTCTTTGCAGTAGCCGGAGATGAATATAGCGGTGGTTGTAAGCAGAGAATTCAATTACACTCCTCCTAACTTAATAAGCTCATCTGTACCATGTGGATCGATGTCGTCAACCTATTGAACACTACTTCTGAGTACAGAGTTACACAATTAAAAATTTTATGACAACGGTCTATTTCGTGCTCAAATGTAGAGTGTGTTAATTTAAATAAATCAAACTGAAATATAGTATAGAAGCCAATTCTGAGTGAGCGTACTATTTGACCATCTTCTTCATAACATTGCATTGTCAAAGACCAAAAGTTACGCTAAAGGTTTCCGTTACAAACCGGAGATATACAAGTCAAGCTAATAAAAGGGTGTTCGGTATCCGGGCACGGGTCACTTTTCACCATATATAAAGTACCTACTTGCTTTCGTTAATAAAACCTAACATAATTTGGTGACACCTGCTACTGTAAACCGGGATCGATATCGAATCTCGAATCAACGACTTCATTTATCTTGTTTTCACCAATTCTATACTCGTCGATGACATTCGTCACATCTGCTGATATGCTATGGCTTCATTGAGTTAATATTTTTATCATAGCAACAATTTTCTCGGTCAATATTGAGATATTTGTACACGGGATCACGGGTCACGAATTTAATGAAATCGGTAAACATTGCTTAAATTATATTGAATGGATTCATTGACACCGTCGTGGTAGGTATTTGGAAATATTTATTTATGAATACTTTGATTGACATCGAGAATCAGCATGTGGATGCCAATAAATTTCTCCACCAGCTGAATCGAAAAGTGGATGCCATTCGATTTCTCCACCAGCATGCCACCTGCATTTTAAAACACATTTTAAGCTCTCTTTACATTTCTTTTGACTTTTATTTTATTAAAATGTGATTCTTTTTCAGTCTTAGCACTCTCAGTCCTCCTCGAAAGCTTCTTTGACCTGTCTACTTCGCCGTCACTGGACTCATTTAAGAGGTTATGATCAAAAACATCTGGTCCACTGAACTTTGTACCATTATCATTATTTTGATTGTATGACTGGTTTTGTTGCTGTTGAAATTGGCAAGTACCAGTTGTACCAGTTTGAAGAAGTTTTTGTTTATAACTGACCTCTAGCTAAGATAACGACATATCTATTACAGAAAATATATCTATGCTGATAGCTTCAATTTATCTCTCTCTCTTTAAATTCCAGAGTTAAAAGTGAACTATGTCTGAATCTTCAATAAGTCGAACTCATTGTCAATAAGTCTACACCAGTGCTTATCGAAGAACGGCGAGACTGCCTAGAGGTGCTAAGTTAACACGTTGTCCTTTAGGCCAGAGGAGCTCTTAATGTGATAACAGCTTCCGCAGTATGTTTTCTAGTACGAAGACGTACACCAAATCATAACTTGAAATTGGCTATCGATAGTACCGGACATTTTAATCATCATCACTTATCAAATAAAAAATATCACATACTTGTTTAATTGATGAAGATTTTGTGCTTAGATATTTTCATATAGGTAGTCTATTTATCTAATTGTCCTCGTGTGCTTTTAAATGACTTTCAAACAAACTCTAATCCCTGTTGACTTTTAAGGTGTTAATTTACAAAAGATTGAATTCTAATTAATCAATCAGTAGTTTCAGCTCCATTATTGTCAGAGAAGTTAATTCCCGGTAAGCAAAGAAATGTACCACGACAAAGATGTTTTGCTAACAACATCACGAAAATGATGCCCGCGACCGTCGCGTCCGGCGACTTGCGACGGCGGCGCTGCCGATTATCCTGCAGCATCCTGCGTAACCTGCTCTCATGTCTCCCAGATAAGATACTGGTGACTGATGAGGAAGCTGCAGTCGGCGTTACCGTACCATATATATCTACCACATAATATTACTTATATCTCTGAGATATCGTAAAATTATATCAAATTCTAATTCGCTGATTTAAGGTTCTGTATTACATTCATTTTAAGATTTACAATTTTTTTTATTTCTAGAAGTTCGCATATTTTGTTTAAAATTTTTAGTCGAAGAAAGTGTAAGTTACAAATATTTTAAAGGAGATTAAAAAGATAATAGAAAACTGAGTAACTTTGTCAAAATAATGCAAATTCTGATTCAATTAAACACTTCAAATACGCATTCAATTTACCTAATGCGATTCGAAATGAGATAATGGATCTTGTATTTACGTAAAGAAAAGCAAATAATACTCAATTCAATTAATGGGTAAAAAGTTATGACAAAACGGTATCTGTTACTATTTTTTACGTAATGACGTGGTCTTTGATAGCGAAGTAAATCGAATTCATTACTGGACAGCGTAAAATCCACCACAATTGAGGCAGCGAAGTAATCATTTGGACAATCAAAAGTGATTTAATTGCTATTATCTGTTATTTGAATTCCATCTTATCGTTAATTGTTCAATCAATCAGAATAACGATGATGAAGTTGCAGAAATGAAAACAATAACAACATAACTTTAGATACAAATTCATAACATAGACAAGAAATATTTCAGATTGTTCTTTTATCAATTATACGTTTAATATAATTATATCCTGTTCATAATGATTGAAGCACTACAAAAGTTATAATGAAAGGTTTATTAATTAGAACAGTACGAGTAAATCATTTTAATTGTTATGCCTCTCAGTAGTCACAAAGTATTTAACGCCAACGAGCCACATGCTGTAGATGAACTCATTACAAGCGCAGCTGATGGCAATATACGTCTGATTAGTTACGTTGCTTATATTAGAAGTTTCGATTTCAAAATTATTTTTTTAAATGTCGTGATCATGTGAATCATGCTGGAATCATGTTCATGATATACCTACTCATATTCACGACTGTAATGATACAACAGTAACAGACAATTTATGGTGTAAATATGACACGTGGGGCTGTGTTTAAGTAACGCAACACAATATTATGATAATTAACGAGGAAAATCCAAACAACGATACAAAGAAATAGACTCGACGCTATGGTGTGTAACACATACCTATGTTATTTACATACGTAACATGTGTTGCGCTAATGATAAGCCTAAGACGAGACGAGTTATGGAAATTGTTCAATTATTTTCGGTTTTCTGGATGAAGGTTGCATTTTTGGAGGAATTTCTATTTCTGTATACAAAATATGTTATAATTCTCTTACCGGAAAGGCACCTGATCAGCTACAAACACATAGTTGAGAGAATACATGGCGGCGAGAATGTTTGGAATGCAAATAAGTATTAGAACATAGCGTTGGTAGAAACCAAAGTGGCCGAGCTGGTCCAACACTGCCTCGAAAGCTTCACCAGGATCCTTAACATCCATATTCTTCTGTCCACTTCTACCACTGGTTTGGCTCGTATTGCCCACACTTGTCCTAAACTTAACTTTAATCGCGTCATTTTCACTCCGCAAATTCACGTTTTGAAAGTCATAGCTATTAATTCGATTTCTATTTTCGTCGTCTTCAGTATTTGCATGATGATAAGCATCTTCGTCCCGTGTTTCTAATCTTATTTCCGCTTCGATGGGTTTTGGATCATTTCGATGGGTTTGGAGTCCTTCTGGATCTGGTTTGGCTATGGGATCATCGTTATCGGGCAACTGATCGGCCGGGGACGTGGCGGGCTGGCCGACGGGTACTTTCTCCGCCATATCACGTGCAGCACTGAGCCACGCGGCGACAGGTGAGCGCGCGCTCCGAGAGTACTGTATTATCGCCCCTCAAGTAGTCTCTACAGATAACGCACGACTCCACGTATGAAACAGGTGTTACAAAAAAGGTGCAGCTTATCGTTCGCTGCAGACTTGCAACAGGTTCATGGAAAAAATCTCAATGAAATGTTAGATAATATTATTATGATGGAAATTGGAATTTTACTAAATCTTGAGATATTCTTTTACAAGTTATATTGTCCTTTTTATTTGACCTTTTTTTACTAAAGACAAAAATAACAGGAACTTGTTATATCAAATATGTATTTAATGTTAATCCTCATTGTAATCCTATGAATGCTTTAGACTTTTCAAGAGCTTTACATACAGAGCGTCGCGCGGCGCTGTCTCATTTTTTAAATTTTGCTCGCAGCACTTTCTAGGCGTGGAATTGTTATAAGAGCCGAAGCTTAAATCACTTATTAATATCAGTAATCAGATCTGCTTCGTCAATTTTGCCAATTTTTATGTACCCTGGTGGGTATTTCCTGGAGGCAGCCAAACTTCTGGCAGTATTCCAGGATTTACCGCAGCTGTACCGAGATGTCAACGACCGCGCGCTAGGACAATGTGGTCATCGCGGCCAGTTTCGAAAGCATTGCACTCACTTGAAGCATGTCGCTTTATTTCCGAGTGGGTTTATTTTCGGCGTGGCATACATGCGTGTAGGGCGAGTACGCGGCTTATTTTTAACCGTCCGTTAACCACTATCAGTGGCCGCGCACGTGGGCCGGCGGACCGCGGTCTGCGCGCGCGGCGCCGGCTGCCACGCGATTGTGGCCACTGCCACTTGACGTTACGGTGCACTTTCCCGCCGCGCGCCACCCTGCGTCGCTCGGTAGGCTGCGGTTTCCTTTCGAAGTTTTCCTGCAGTCTTCGAGCAGTTTACACAACATTACCGCTCGGACCCTTCGGCCGGCGGGACGTCCCTCGTCACGATCTCTTCTAGATCGAAGATCGATACTTACGCTCGAACGCGTTGAAATCTCTGCTCGAGCTTTACTTATTTTCCAAAAAGTTTTTCAAGTGTTCAAAAATAAAAAAAATATTATCGCGGGACCTCTTTGAAAACTGCCGATGAGAAATAGATTTCCATAATCAGTCCTAACAGAAGTCGTAATCCAAAAATCCCTTTTAAAATTTCTCGTGTAAGTCGCATGGAAGATTTATGATAGGCGGGAGAAGATTTAAGTTTGCAGTCGTTGTTGGGTCTGTTGTGGGGTCGGGATAGGCGGTGAAGATACACGGGGGAAGATTTGCGACAGCAGTCGTTGTCGGGTCTGTGGTGGGTCTGTGGAGGGTCCCCACCAGGGTGACATGGAGAGCGAGGTGGTGGGCGGCTGGGGCCGCTGGCAGGCGCGGCTGGCGGCGCTGCTGGCGCTGCCCGTGCTGCTCACGGGGCTCTACGGCACCAACTACGTGTTCCTCGCTGCGCACGCGCCGCACAGGTACCAGCGCTTTTTATACAACCTTCACCAAAATCCTTAAATTTTTAATTCTCAAAGTTAGCGTTTTTAAATTCCGTGAACGGCGGCTGGTAGACGCTACTGGTCTCCGGCTGATAAAATAATAACAGACGTTCTGGACGGGAGTGTGATACTTACCATCGTTTCACTTGTGGCTTGAATTCTGTGGCATTTGACGAGATGAACCTTAATTCGGTGATCACTGGTCCTGGAGCTTACCATCAAATTTTAAGTATTTTTTATTTCCGCGATAACAGTTTCATTATTGAGATCCACCAGTACATTTATTTTTGCAAAAAATGAATTACATTTTATTACATTAAAATTTGTTTAAATGTAGTTTCAAGATTTAAGTATAAGATTTTAAAAGAATTTAAAATTGAACTACGGAATTAAGCTAATGTGTAATGGTTTACCGTTAATTAAAATTGAATTTTTAAAACCAAGTGGAAGAAACCATAAAAAGCGCATTTTGACAAAACGGTTAATTACAAGTTAGGGAAGTACCTACCTACCTACAAGTACCTAAAAGTGTAACAGTGTATAGTAAATTGTAACATAGCGCCTTTAGCTAAATCGAGCTTTTACCATAAGGACCATAACTGAACCGTTAAGTTGAGCTATGTAATTTCATACCTATTAATTAAATGCAACATAAAATTCTGCGAAGTAAACATTTGTGTGTGTGTGTGTGTGTGCGTGTGTAAACTTATAACTTTTGAACGCCTTGACCGATTGAAATACGCGGTTTCAGTTTTACAAAGAGTTCCACCCAACTTAGACTTCCTGAAAGTTGGAATCGATTTTATTTCTAGGAATTTTATAGAAACCGGACAAAGAATTTTGTGAAGCGGTATTACTTTGAAATGACTTTTAAACTACCGTGTCGATTAGTTCGATAATCTCATCAGCTCTTCTGCTTAAAAAAACACTTTCTGTGCCTCAAGCGAAGGACGTTATAACCAACGTCCTTACTCAAAGCGCTCCAAAACCGGATCGGATCGGAAAAGCTGTTTTTTTACAATATAACTTCGGCGTTTTGGAACCTGTAAAAATACATAAATAATATTAATTAGCGAGAAGCAGGGATGACCTGAAAGGTTTCTTGATAGGTTTTTTAAACATCATAATGCAAAGCAAATGTGTAAAGTATTTGTAAATCGTGACAATACATAGAGATGCCTATGCTGCGACACTTTGCAGCTCATCAATTTCCTTCATTTCGTATAAATCCATTGCTTCGTTTTGACCTGTATAAACCATTTTTATTTTTTTAAATATAAGTATGGATTATCTATTTTTAATTTCATTTTACAAATTAATTGTCGTTGGACACTTTAACCAAGGAAGCCACGACATAGGTACGTAACATATACGTATTTATCAAACCATTTATCATGATATCGCCATTTAATATTATAATTGCAGTCAAAGTGTCAATTATTATAATTAATTATTGTGTGGATAGTTAGTGACATGTACAATGGACATAGCGCGGAGTGATTATGTTCTACCTTCAGCGAAATCCTTCATTGGTATCTTCATAATTATGATATAAGTATCTTTCATGCTTCATGTATTGAACGATATAGATACTATATTAAGTATATCACGTAGAAATATTAAGGCATACGCGTGCTGTATTGGCCGTATTGGGGCGGCCGGGCGCCCTGCAATACTGCCCCCTTTCCAGTACAAGAGAATGTTATAAGAGGCGACAGAAGAAAATAATTATATTTTCGTTGCACCTCGTTATTTAAAGGCCCAATTGAAAATTAAAAACATATCCATTGTAAAGAAAAATCGTATGGTGAAAAAAAAAACAAACAAACTTTACTACAAATGAAGAATTTTGGGCGCTTTCATTGCAGCACTGACCAAGTTTTACGAGATATACTTATTTAAATTACAGAAATGCAATTGCATATTATAATATGTCTTTCCGAAAGTAAGCAAGGGTGGGTTTTCTAGTAGGTATATTAAATGTATGTAAGACTTGAATTACAATATGCGTTCAGTGAATAAGGGCGCCCACACAAGACTGAAGCTTGGTGCATGGTGCCACTACCGGATTGCCCAACGATCGGTAGTAAACGTACAATAAAGTACATGTTTATAAATATTCCGTTGATAGGAATGTTTAAATTAAGTCAAATCTCGCGTACAAAAATAATCAGTGTATGTAAAAACCGGTCGTAGCGATCTAAGTCCCTCGTGACAGGTGAATGGTGAGTCGTCACACAAATTACACGTCTGTAAGTACACAGGTAAACTATGTAGGTAATGCAGAGATCTGAACTATTGTACTTATTTACTAAGATCAATTTATACATCGTGTACATACCACCATAGGCAATAAAATAGTGAAAAGTTGAAAACGTATAGTATCGAAGAAATAGGAATTTATAAAATGAACCCTCGACAATTAATATGATTTTATTGATTAAGTAGTAGTGTTGCGGTTCTATTCCATGTTTTCCAAATGCCGACCGTGTTGGACTGATCGCCGCGCGCCCGCGCCGCTCCAGCGGGTGGCGGCCTTGGAGTTTGACCGGCATTTAGATCGCGACCATAACAACACACACTTTTTTTTTTCTCAATATTAGTTGCACACCACAGACCTAGTGTCCGTGCGTTTTTATGCATTTTGTTATTTTGTTTGCACTTTTTTTTTACTTTTTAACAGGATTAAACTAATTCGCTGGTTAATTAGTATAGAAGTGTAGTTTTCAGTTTAGGTTGGGGCCTTGCGTCTGCGTTGATCGTCCCAGGCGTTGTTCTATTTCTTGTTGAATTATATTGTAGTCCCTATGGTTGATGGCTGTAGCTAGGTTGTAGTCGTTGATCGTCGCAGTGCTGGCCGTTTTTGCCTCGTTAATGAACTCGCTGATGGTATCCTCGCTAACATCGGTGTAGTAAATGCACGAGACAGTGTGCCTGGTTATGGCAACTACTGCATGTGATACACTGTCGTGCAGTTTCCCTTTTTCGGATTTAGTCTGTATTATTACCACCTTTTCGTGTGTTAGCCCCTGGGCTTCGTGTATGGTGAGGATACGTGATCCTTCACCGGATCCACAGCCTGCATTCCCAAGTGATGTTTTTTCCGCTTGGGCGTGGACTAAGAATAATGTCCTCCGGTTTAACATTTTCCACTATCCATGTTGTCTTTCCGCATCCGGGTACTCCATTAACCCAGGTTATTTCGGGTATTGGCCACAGCTTACCGGATCTGCTGTCCTCTTCTATCCCCTCGACTTGTTCGGACATTCTGAGGATCTTGTTGCTGAGCATGATTTCGGTGCATTTGGCGGTGACAACTATGGGGTCGCTCGGTGGTGTATTGAATTTTGGTGGTCCCTCTTTTTGTGCGTCCTCTTCGCGTATGGTTATGGTTTAAGACATTTATTCTCATAAAGACATCAAACGTCACTTACATGAGAACTTAATCTACATACAAAACAAGCGTTCGCGTAGGGCAACGAATCCTCCTGTACTACTGAATGCTGCCATGTGTGTACCCATTTTATCGTGTAGTAATTGGCCGGTTTCGTTGTTGTATATGGCGGCACTGGCTTCTTCCAGTAGTACACTTAGTAGCCCTTGGTTATTGTAAATATACGCCTCCATTATTTTCTTGCATGTCTCGAGATGCACCTGCTCCGTTGCCCTGGTTATGGCTAGAAACTCTTGAAGGGCATTGTACATGTGTTCGAGCGGTGTGGAGGCTTGGATCAAGTTGGGTTTGCTTACTTGACCCATATCTGCTCTCGTCTTTGCCTTCACTGGTTTTGTTCTAGGCGGAGGAATGGTTGTCTTTAGGAATACCCTAACTGCAGTACCTTGCTTAGCTGCGTAGTCGGGTTCCTTTTCTGGGCTTGTTGTTAACACTTTGTGCGCGGTTCCAAGGAGATTTGCAGTCCTTGATCGTGAGACCATTTCTTTCTCTTTTGATTTTTGTTGATTTTGAGCTTCCTCAGCGGCTTGCATGGCTCTCTTTTCTTGGTGTTTTTCAGACCCGCTTAAGGTGGTAAGTGACGCTGATGCTGATGGGGACCTGTTTGGAATGTCCATGTGGTGAGATTCTGTATTTCGGGGCTTAAGGTAGTCTAAGTTTTCTCCTCTGTTTTCATATACTATCACCTCATGGTTTTTAGAAGCGTGTAGAATGCCTATGCGATCCTTCAGTTCTCCTTTGTAGTATCCAATGGCCATTGCGTCTAAACTTATTGTGCGATGCGATTTATCCACTGCGCTTTCTTGTAATTTGGACAAGAGATGGTTTGCCTTTGTGAAAGGGGTTTCCTCATCCCAGTCTAATAGTAAGATGATCTTGTTTTTGAACCTTACTATTCGACACTTTTGCTTTTCCACCTTTATCATTGGCATTGAATTATAAGTTTTGCGCTTCATCGTGGACGTCGTCGTACTTCCGTTTAGAAGCGATGCTAGGCCTGGTGATATAGCCACTGTTTTGGATGTTAGGGCGTTGCTGAAGCTGATTCCGAGCCTCTCCTGATTGTTATCCATGAACAGGGCGGCGGTTCTTCGCACTCCCGGTTTCCCATTTTCTGCATTTTTCAGCAAATCCTGTATATGTATATTAGGAGTGGTAGCCTGTTTCCCTATCTCTCTTGAGTATGGTGTTGAAGTAGGTCTTATAGGCTCCTCGGTATTTTTTATTGTGCTGTTCCTGTGTGCTACACTTTTGAAGGCTCTCTCGATAAATGCAAGGAGAACAACACACACTTATGGCTTTTCCGACAAACAATGTTGTTCGTGCTCGTGCTCGCTTCATTTATTTATTTTTATTTATTTACGCCAGTTAACTTCATTGATATAAAAATGTATTTGATCCATATTCAGCTTTTAAGTCTTCACTATATACCTACCAGTGTTGTCCTCTCTCAGATTGAAAATTGACATTTCAGACCGTAACTCACTCAACTTCACCCATACAGGTCAGCGGATAAATTGATATAAAATACTGGAATTATTTTGTTTAGGACTTAGGATGATGTGTTTTATCAAATGGCTATCTAGCGGCTAAGCTGACCCATGGCCGCAAGTCACCAGTTATCTGGTGAGTTCCGCCACGTGAGGTTACAAGTTACAATAACAGAGCGGTCGGTTGCCCCGTGACCGTGACCCACGAGTCAGACGACCGTTGCGGCGACGGCGACGCATGGCTCATCGGCGCGCAGCTCATTCGTTTAATTGATAATACGATATAATTTCTGCCGGTCGCGCGGGTCACTGCTTTTAACCCTACAAATGCAGATCTTTATAAAAAGTTTTACAAGCCTTAAGTCATTTTAAAACGTATCTATTAGTGGGTTTACTGTAAGTTGTTGTAATTGCTGCTGCCAGTAGCGGCCGGGCCTGGTTGTCAGGCACAAAAATAATTATTAAAAAAATAAAAATAACAATTCTATAATCATATAATTGATGGGCATATCATTGAACGCTGTCCTAAATTACAGTTTCAGTGATTACCGAGCCGCGTGGCCGATAGTTAGGTAAATGCCCACAACTGATAAATATTCAAGTATCTTGTGCTAACCGCAAAAAAAATCGTATCATGTCATTCGGTCGCTTAGTGGTCGAAGCGTGAATGTTATCGAAATTCAATGGCATGAAGTTTATGTAAACAATTTTTGAAAGGCAAACTATGCCATTACTCTAACAAATCCCTCCCGTAAGTAATCTTGAATGAAAAAAAAAAACGGCAGCAAACTTCCAAGGACTCTTACTTTTAAATAAAGTAGGTTAGGACGGTAACTGTTCTATATAAACCTCTTGTGCTATATAAATCCTCCAGTTTATAATAATATTTCGTAATTTAAATCCTTTTACAAGTATGAAACTCAGGTAGAGTTTCAAACTTCACAACATTTTCGTAGGCACGTCAATTCTAATAAGTCAGTTATCTTCCTAAAATAATTTGGTTTAATAGAGATCTTACATAACGTGGCGTAAACTTAAAAATTTAAAGGCTTTTAACATTCATACGATTTTACTATCCTGTAGATTCCGATTGATAGTGGCACAGGAAATACGGGGGAATAAGCATAAATTGACGCGGATATCAAGAACAAGTGTTATTTAATGTGAAATCGAAGACTCATTGTTAAGATGCAAGCGACATTCCTTTCATTTAATTAATTGTATCTGTAGTCGGAGTGCAGTCAGCCGCCGCAGTACGTAACAAATTGCGCACGAGCGGGTTATCACCTTATCTCTTAATTTTCTTAAAGTTTCCGGCAAATCTATTGATATTTCAATTGTTTTACATAAGTATTTAACTGAATTTAAAGGAGCAGGTTCTACCTATATTTTTTATCTTGGACAGCGATTTTTCCGTCATTTTTTTAAACCAGTTATGAACGGATTTACATTTTTAATTTGTTTTTATCCAAATTTGGAATTTAAAGAAAATCATTTCGTGCAATCTAAAACTTGTTCCTCGTCTACAGTACAGACCTAAGTATATGTACTTTGCAATGAAGATATTAAAGATATTTTATCAGATTCAGTTAGATATTTATTTGCATTACTTTTTATCAGAGCTTGCTTATCTCTGCAAGAAACTTGCGTCGGTCGTGGGATTATCGTTCGCCCATAATGATTGCTTACAGTGTTGTTGATGCTATCTATTTATCGCTAAATTACCCAATAGCCTATGGCGGTTAATTGGTTGTCTGAAGTATTTAAAATTTCTCTATTAAGTAATTAATTTTGTACTAAAGTTATAATTTTTTTATTTTTTATTAAAGTATTCGATGCTGAGTTAAAAATAACATAATATTCATATAGAACATATTTAAAGGGTCGTACTCTTTAAAGATGTCTAGAAAAGGTACAATTTTCTTTTCAAATTTTGACATTCAGCACCTTTGAGGAGTCTGTGACTGTGATACTCATGTTGACATACAAAACTTCCAGAAAATCTGCTCAAAGCTCAAAAATTGAAGCGGCGGCAGCTTAGCGAAGCATCGACTAACGTTGAACATCAGTTATTAAAGTACAACAATGTAGCTAATATAGCTATCTACCTGAGTGTGTGTGTATCTACCTGAGTGTGAGTGTACCTATGTGTATCGGAGCGCTAGCGCCGGCGCCGGCGCCGCGCCGCTAATGACATCCCCGTCATCAGTGGAGGCGTCTCAGCCTCTCAGCTCTCACGCAGGTAGGTTGCCTTCAGTACCTGTGAATGAATGGGTTATTCTCAGAGTACTCCGTTCTTTTATGTGCTTACGTAACTTCCGACATGACGACACGACTAACAAACCTGACGAGCTATTATTATGACAAGATAAAAATGTAGATTAATAAATGGACACTGTTGCCGTGTAGGTACCTACTCGTACTTATAAAAGGAGTGGAGCGAGCAAATGGGGAAGGTAAGCGACCCTCAGTCACGTGAACACTATCGGCTCGCAATCGCTACACGTGACGTGTGTGTCATGTGGTGGCCGGTGGCCTGACCACCTGCCATATCACTGCTCGTAAAATTCATCCTATTTGTATAGTTCCCGTGAACCACTCCGATATGAAATTTAATGCTTGCTTGTGTGAAAAAATGAAATGAAGTTAGAAGTTAACATTCATTACTTAAATAAAAAACATCGGAAAATGCAAACAAAAAGTATACCTACCTAAGTTTTCTTTTCAGTCCCTTACTATTTTCGAGATTTCTATCAGCTATTATTATCAGCTGTATCGGGATTTTGTACTAATATACTAAAATAGAAAATAGCTGTGAAACGTTAGCTGCTTCCGTAGGACATTTGTTAATTTTTTAATTCAAATAAAATTCGACTCCGAGCGCTTTTTATTAATCGTTGTCCGAGATAAGCTTAGTGTGTGCGTGCGAGCTATGAGCTATGAGCTATGATTCATGTCCCTGATCAGTGGTTCACACGTTAATTATTGGAAAATTTTGGGATAAAATTCTGAGCAAAACTTCCTGGTACTTTGATAATAACAGACCCTCAGCGTTGTATGTTTTGCTGTATGTTTGCGTTGTATGTTTACATTGACAAATTTTTGAGCCTCTAATTGTTTATACCTATCATAAGAATCAGTTTTAACTTAACTAAAATGATTGTGGACAAATTATATTTTACCAAAATCCATAAAATTAATTTGATTCACTTTCATCGACACATTCAGTTTTTATGTAGGAACGAGTGACAACCTAAGTTCACGTAAAAAACGTAAAAAAGATCGCGTACCCTTGGCACCAACGAGTGTTTGCACTTTAATGAAAAGTTAACGAAAAAAGGCAAAAGAAAAAAACTGAGAAAAAAATCCTTACAATGCATGACTGAGGTTATAGTGATCAAATTGAAAACAAAAAACCGTTAAATGGTATTGTAATCTTTGGATAGTTCATTAAACACTTGTCGTGACTCGTGCGTAAAGCGATAGGTACCTACCATTCATGATAGCTTCATGGTACCATTTATCTAATTTGAGGGCGAACTCGATAGAGCAGTTTAAACTGGATACAACATTGCGTTTATTTATTTTTTGCCAGTTTGTGGCATTTTCCATTAGTTAGTTACACTTACATTAGAATTGTTGGACAATTCCTTGGCCATGAAGTGCAGTTAAATCTAAACCTTTGTATCGTCTAAAAATATTTACTTTTTGTAAATAAATCACCACATTATTTAAATTCAGCGTAAAAGGCGATTATTCATCGGTCTCTGCCTTTGCTTCTAGAACACTCGCGTCCCTATTCATTTCCTGAGTGCAAAGTTTAGCTTGACAGTGAATGTAAGTGCACGAATTTGTTTTAATATTTCATGTTACTATTTGGGTTAGAGAAAAGCAACTCGAGCTGAAAAAGTGACAGCGCTGCAGCGGCGCGGCGCCGCCGCCTATTTTTTTATGCATGTTCAGCGATTTTTCCATCGGTTGTAAACCTACTTTCAGTTTTTTATTTGAAACTTCAGAGGTGTATCATTGCCATCAAGTCACAACCAAAATCCAGTGAAACCCAAAATTTTTATAGACACCTATGAATTTCATGTTCGTATAAATGTTATTATTATTACTTTTGATTTTACATTTTTTAAATTATTTAAATACGAATAAGTCTATAAAAGTTACGTGGTAACTATAATACCTATTAAATTATTATCGTTAACAAATCCTCCATTCCTCGCAATAAATCACAGGTTGAAGTTGCATCGAGTGTTCCCAAACGTGAACTTAAGTAGATGGGGATGGGGCATTCGGTGCGACAATGGTTTCGGGTGGACTGTACAAACTGGGACTGAATGGGACTGACTGGGAGACAGAATTCGGCACCAGTCTTTTCTAAAACCTGGAATGATTTAGGTTTACAAAATAATAAAGTGCGTCGATCCCGATGAGCTACTGAGCTAATTACGTCAGTGATGTTTGTTAATGAGCCGTGAACTATAAAGACATTTTATATTGGCTCCGTTGTCCGTACCTACTACGCAGACTTTTTACGATCCCTTTGAGACAGTACTTGCAACTAGCAATGAAACACTGGAACGATAATCTTAAATTATTTTAACGATAAACCAGGACTGAATAAGGTCAAAGAAAACTGGTGCCTTCAAGGTGATTACCTCGTTTAATGGCGAGAGGCACCCTCGATACATTCCATATTAATTTACCCATTTGTTGGTGATTAACACCGTTTATTTACGTTTCAAGCAAACCATATGTAAATTATAAATTATAATAATAATAAATTACAGTTTTAATGGCTAGATCAGTGCGGTAACGTCGTTAATATAATTTAAAACATATGTAAAAACTTTGCAAGACAGATTTTCATCCAAATGGAAATTTTCAAGATTGAAATAAAATGTAGATAAGTACGAAAATGTAAATTATGTAGGTATTACGAGTAATAGGTAACTTAACAAAATTTATAAATAAATGTAACCGAATATCGACTATTTGATTACGATGATAAGTGATCAGCTAAGATAGGTAAGTTTACAAATGACTGCCTGTGGATTTTCCGGAGCGCCGCGCGCGCCACCGCGCGTCGGCATCTTATATTGATATATTCGATGTGGCGTATGAGACCTCGGACGCTTGCTTGTATCGTGATAGTTATCATTCAACGTTCGTGTTAGATTTATCCAGTACTACACCCAGTAGTGGACACAGATATTTTCCACGTGCTTTGGGGGTTTAACCATGTCTTTGTACCGTTACATTTGTGTTAGCAACGAATCGAATCGAAGTTCCCATTTTTGTTACTTTGGCATAGTTACTTGTACCAAATTAGACCAGGATATGTTGATCAAATCCTTACTTCCTTACTAATATTATAAATGTGAAAGTGTGTTTGTTTGTTTGTTTGTTTGTGACTCTTTCACGTCGCAACATGGCTATTATATGGTATGGTTTATGTGTATGGGGATAGTTAGGAGGGTGGAGAGTGACGTAGGCTACTTTTTACCGCGGAAAAACATCTCATTCCTATGGGAAGATCGATGTTTTGTTAGTTGCTAGATATTTAGTTCTGGATGTTGTTAATAGATGGCGTTAGGAAAATTCATTTGCAAGTTCTGAATCAAGCTATCAAATACTACCATGTAATTTATTTATGTCATAGGCAAATCTGATGTTCCGGTATATCATATAATAGGCTACTGTTTAGCCGAGATTCCTACGGGAGCGGGACCTACGCGACTGTTACCTACGGGTCCCGAAGCGAAGCGCGGGCGGTTCTCTAGTCCATACTAATATTATAAATGCGAAAGTCTGTCTGTCTGTCTGTCTGTCTGTCTGTCTGTGACGTTTTCACGGCTAAACCACCGGTCCGATTTGGATGAAATTCGGAATGAAAATAGTTGAAGACCCAGAGTCACACATAGGCTACTTTTTTTTTCAAAAATCAACCCCTAAAGGCCTGAAATAGGGGATGAAAGTTTTTATGAAAAATCTAAACCGCATAAATGATTACGATGAATTTTCCCAGGACGATAGTTGATGACGTACCCCCTTCCCCGGTTCGCGTTATAAACGAATTCCACGCGGGCGAAGCCGCGGGCAAAAGCTAGTATTAAAATAAACGCATTAGTCGTTGACGCCATAGTAAATCTCAGTTAAATGCAAATAGCTGGCTACGTCTTGACAGCAGTTATTTAGCATGGTGCAGACCTGTTCACTCTTGCTCTTAATAGATGGTGCATTGGGGCTGCTTCTCACGCAATCCTTACTTCTGTTTGATTTAAATCTATAAAGTTATCTTTGCTCGTTTTTTATTAGCCGTAATGATTATTCTGAGAGGAATTGATATGTACTTATAGATGACTAGAGAACCGCCCTCGCGTCGCTTCGGGACCCGTAGTAAACAGCCGCATAGGTCCCGCTCCCGTAAGAATCTCGGGATAAAAAGTAGCCTACATGTTATACTGGAATATAAGCTACTACGCTCAATCAACATCGCGACGCGATGCGGCGAAGCGCTTAGTTATTTTTAAGCAAATTTACCCAAATTTTTAAACTCGCTATATCTTTTGAATGGAGTGTCCGATTAAAATAATTTAAACAGCAATGTAAAGGTATTGAACTACTGATAAATAAAAAGTAAGTTATTTAGATAAGTATAAATACCATGGTATGAATATCGACATCTTATTTTCGTTGCCGATTTAAATAGTTTGTTAAACTATAAAAGTCTTTATATTGGCGCAACTATAATACTTAGATATACCCTACCGCGGACTTTTCTGTAGATAATAATGTGGTCTACCAAATCATAGTACATTATTTTGCTCCATCATCAATAGTCATTGCAGCGCACGCGATTTAAGGTATTTCAATGGTGATTTTTATCGACGGTGGTTTATGTTATTGAAGTTTTCGCAAGGATCCCTAATTTTTTTCAAAATAAAATATAGCCTATGTTACTTCGGAAAGATGTACATTCATAATGGTGAAAGAATTTTTGAAATCGGTCCAGTAGTTATTGAGCCTATTCAATACATACAAACAAACAAACAAAAAAATATTACCTCTTTATAATATTAGTTTAGATAACAAGCGGGTAGATGGACACATTACTAAGCATTCAGGATTGCGACAGCGCCGTGTACCACGACGTCACGTGCTGTCGCGCGGGGCTGGTCGGCTGGTCGCTGCGTCCGTTCAATCTTTCTATGTTTAGAATGTTGTCGTGCAACGTACCTACTTATTTGAAATCAGCCTGTCCCTTTATTAAGTAAGCAGCTATTAATTAATAAAATTGCAAGCAGGCGCGCTTATAACATTCTAATGGTTTTAATGCAAGTCTTACGAATTACGAGTAGCTATACCTAATCTTAGCGATTAAACTCGTTGACCTACATCTGAACAGATGCACTGAACTCGAATCGTTCAGTGAAGTGCAAAGTTCGAGGAGCGGTCTGAAAGCCCACGCAAAGGCGTGGGCGGCGGTAGATCGGATTAGTTTAGGCGCACTAAAAATACTTGAGAAAGTAAGACACGGCCGACCCAAGCTCCATTCACGTGACGCGTCTGGTGCCGGTGAGAGCATCGGCTCCCTTGGATACTAAGTCAATAGGTTAATGCGGCAAAAGCAGATTCGTCGTTCTCGTTGCCCGATATTAAACTGATCATTTAACATTATAGTCTAGCGATTTTCTCGTAAGTGCGATTTTCGCTGCTATAAAATAGATAGAGAGAAGAACTAACGGTGCTATCTCATTGTAATAATCGCTGATCAAAACAATAAATTGCCCGTAACCAAAAATTCTTCAGGAAGATTATTAATTCCGTGGTGGTAGACCTTACCTACTCGAAGGTAACACCTAGCGAATGCTTTGTAACGTTCTATACAATCATTGTCAACAGATGCCACATCCCCGAGTGCGAGGACAACCGCACACTGTGGGAGGCGCCGAGCGCGGAGGCCTGGTCCCCGGAGTGGGCGGGCTGGGCGCTGGCGGCCGACTCGGCGTGCCACCGCCGCGCCGCCGCCCCCGCTACCGCCGGCTGCCACCAGGCCGCCTTCGATAATACCAGCCGCGTGCCGTGCCACGCGCTCGTCTACCAGTCCCGGAGCAGCATCGTCGCTGAGGTAGGCTGCCGTTTCAACCGATGATGTACGAAAACACCAGTTTCTTGCGTTGGGTAGATATATATTTATTTGATTTTGGGAGTGCTGTAGAATAATAATTATGTCCATGGGCGTAATCAGCTCGTAATTTAGGGGTGGGGGTTTCCTCATCCAAAGATCAAAAGATTCTCCAAAGATAAATGGATCCAGCAAGGATGGCAATTTGGATCCGAAGGCAAATGTTTTAAAGAGTTGAACAACCGTAAGTAAGGTAGCTACTTCATCCAAGGTCCAAGTGGGGAGCAGTAGGTATTATGTCCTTCGTAGTGGGTGTTACAAGTGTAACAAAAGCATGATCAAAATCATGTGGACTAACTGGTCATATCGATGATTATTTAATTTTGAGAAAGCTCAGTCACGTAATGAGATGTACCTAATTTGTAACCAATGTTTTTGTAAAGGTAATATTTATCGATAATTGCTTGTGACATTTATTAATGGCATACATTCATCGCGCCGTGCAGGCCAATACACTTACGACATACCTACATAGTCTGGTGAAATGACTAGTATGTAGGTAATCTGTTAGTAAACAAAATTGTAAGTACCTAATCGGCCTGAGATCATTACATCTAATAATAAAGATTTTTTGCCGTGGGCCGTCATCTAAGTACCTACTCCATGCTTTGGGTTTCAGTCTACCAGTTAGTAACATTAAGTACAGTACCCGGCAAGAAATAATGCACATCGGTATTCAGAAAGAGATAATCAGTTAGTTTCGGCTTTGTAGAGCGTTGTCTCTCTCGCACATTGCACTGATAGTGCAACATCTATTAAGAGCTGATAAAGCACCCTATCAAGTACTTTTTTAATAATAATATTGATGTTCTATTGAAGGTTTTAACAACTCTTTATATTTATTTATGAGTGAACGCGACCGTCTTCTACCGCATTCGAAAGAAAAGTGACAAGTCAATCGTAAGGACTGTGTAATAAGGACAACGCTCTACATAGCCGTAATTAACCGATTATCTCTTTTTAGATATCGATGTGCATTATTTCTTGCCGGGTACTGTAGTGTCATATTCTTATTCGTAAATACTCGTAGATGACTTAAAGTTCGTAGGAAGAACATGAATTGGTATTTCGTTAGCCGTCTGCTCGCTGATCGCACGGTCCGCCACTAGTAGGTAAAGCCGCTTTTCCTGGTGGCGCATCAGGCAGGCAGTATTGTCCGGCGTGGTACCGGCTGGGCGTGTCGCTGAACTGCCCCGACCGGCTCGGCTCACGTGACCCCATCACCACAGCCTAGATGTAAACAACTTCTATATTTAGACTTGCCCCAGACAAAGATATCACACACACTTCAACTTTTCGTTTACGCACACGTTGCACTTTATTTTTCCTGAACTTGGTGGTTTTCCGCTACGTCGTTTATGGCTTCTTAAGTTTACTACCGATTTTACGAGCAGCGTTTGACTAAAGTGGCTAAGTTGCCGCATCGTGTTACTTAAGTACTTAGCCATAAAAAGTCTTCAGTAAAAGTTAAAATAGTTTAGTTAAAGATACTGTTACGTGTCAGGAGTACTGGGTTCGAGAAAATGCCAAAATAGATAGTAATAATAGTAGATACACAAATTACACGATGTACACAGTACACACCAAAACACTCTGCACGTAGGTACTCGTAAACACACTCGTCGAACACTGTATCGCACGTAGAAATCACTTCACTTCTCACTGGTATCGCTCGTAAGTATCGCTGGTATCTTCCTGGTTTCGCTTCCGAAACTAGAATGCCCGCAGTTGACCGAGTGCCCCTTTTTATACCACTCACGCACCATTCATGCCAATCCAGAATATTCCGGTGGTTATTAGAATGAAGCTCTAGTATGTTCCTTGCAATCGACTTTCGACCTTATGACTATTGCCGTAAGGTCGAAGCGTCGTGCGCGTAGTTTCGAGACGGCCGCACCCTATTGTTCTATTGTTTGCCTGACATGTTTATGGCCCCTATTTTTTATTGTTTAGCGAGGTAGTTACGCCAGGGTTGTCACAATACTTAACAATAAGGCAAATAGAGCTACAAGTAGGTACATAAGTAAGAGCTCAAGTAAAGGGTTCGACAATTCTGGACCCAAACAGTTAGACGAGCACTTAGTAATTGTTGATGCTGATCATCAATAAATCAAAAGATATCACCAATTTATTTCCAGCCACTGTAGTACTGGGTGTGAAGCTCCCAGCGGTTGGTTGGTTGACGCTGACTGTATTGTCTGGTTGCAGTTCGACCTGGGCTGCGAGGAGTGGAAGCGCACTCTGGTGGGCACGGTCCACAACGTGGGCATGCTGGTCTCGCTGCCCATCATGGGATACGTCTCCGACAGGTCAGTGCGCCACACCACTACTGGATGTAGCATGTAGGGTGACTAGGGTGGCCGCGCCCTAACAAAATGAAACACAACACATGTTCTTACCTATATGTTTTAATGTTGGAAGTAAGTATTATACCTAAACGCTTTGTAAGTAGCTGTTAAGTATGTTTATTTTGTTTGTTATGAAATATTTTAAACTTGAGTATGTACCTAATATCGTGGATTGTCACAATTATTTTACATTGCTTCGCCCGTCCTGCAGGCGTTCAATTCAAATTAATTGATTTTAAATTATCATATTAGTAGCCGCTCGCGCAGGTTTTAAAATAACGCTGACTGCAGTTGACCGCACTCGATATAGCTCCTCCGTTATCTACTGCATCTAAAACCAGTAGCCTCTAAATATAGCACATACAGGATCTGTGACTACCCATTAGACAACACAGTACAACATACTTAGGACATTTCTGTTGAATTCTGATGCTGCTTCGATATGTGGAACTAAGCTGTAAAGATCTAGGCGACAGCTGCCTGCGCCGGCGCAGACAGTTGCGAGAAGTCATTTGGACCATTCCCATGTTGTTCAAGTTCCAAGGATTACAACTCGGATTGAGGTTACATAACTTTAATGCGCGGCAGAATTGTATAAATAAAATTATAATTCGTTAAGGAAACATTACATTCTCGAGGCGACTATGTACCTAAGTCTATGTACATATGTGTTACACATGCAACTAAAAGAATGTCCAACATCTGTGTTACTCATGGTTTACGTTTGATAATTGTACGTATTAGGGTTTTAGTGGGAGAAGGAAATGGTTCACTTTAAATAAAATATGTTTGAGAATGTAGAAATGTGACTCGGTAATAGATATTGATTTAAACAGGATTGTAATCTGTGGTTGGTTCGAGTAACAACAACCAACTTACGCGAAGTGCTCGTTTGCTACATACAGAATTGACAATGTGTAATTTTAACGCACCTCTCAGTTTTTGTTCCTACTTGAGGATTGCTTAAAGTTTAGTAGACGTTCTACATCGTAAACATAGATTACTGTTGCCCGAGCCGACATTCCTATCGCAAATATGAATACATGCATTGCAACATAGCCAACTTTGTAGCCATATTGTGTCGGTTATTTAATCGGTATAACAAAGCATCTTTTCTATAACGATAAAGATAACACATTGGTGATGACCAATATTCTCTGTCTCCTCTGTGAGCTGGCTTGCCATTTGCTATGACCCAAGTATATGGGCAAAGATATTTAAACTATCGATATGCAACGTCCATACAACGCAAGTTGTATTTTTTCATACGCTCTGATGACATTACTGTCACTATGGAAGTGAAGGATAGCCGTTACGTTGAGACAGGAAGAGATAGCTACATTTAGCTGCAGCCCTTTAATAGTCCATTACCGAGCACGGGTCTCCCCTCATCATTGAGGACGCCTAGAGCATACTCCACCATGCTGCTCCTCCAGTGCGGATTGGTGGGGTTAATGACCAACCTAAGTATCGGAAGTATTCATGCCGTTCGAAGGACTCCGACATGGATTAACTGCTGCTGTCAGTCGATGATAACGGGATCGACGACTTTACTTGCGTTCACCCATCCAACTACCGACCGCGCCCGCAGTTGTTTAACTTTGTCGATCACTTAGGATCGACACACGCCGCCGCCGGGTTATGAGCGCTTCGTTATAACTACATTTAGTTTTCCATTTTTCGCACGCTACTTGGCTCTTAAGTTAAAATATAGTATGTGCGGTTGTTGTGTGCAGGTACGGTCGTCGCACAGCGCTGGTGGCGAGCGGCGTGGGCGCGGGCGTGCTGGGGCTGGGCAAGTCGTTCACCGCCACCTACCCCGCCTACCTGGCCGCCGAGCTGCTCGAGACCGTGCTGGGCGCCAGCGTCTACCCCGCCGCCTTCGTGCTCAGTCAGTTCCTGCAAACCTACGTTCCCCTCAACTTTCGCTCCACTTTCCTTTGACACGACACGATTCCTTTGACAGCTCCCAAACCTATATCTGTTGTTTTAGTATAAAAACAAGGAAACACTTGATCACTTGCGGTCTCCAACCCCTGCGCTAGCATTGTGTGTGGCATGCACAACACAATAAGACATCACTCACATCAGCGTTAAATAAACGTTGCTCTATTTTGGAGACCGTCCTCGTTTGAAATCGAACCCGGAATCTGTTGCTTCACAGGTTGGGTTATGTTACGACCTAATGGACCACAGGGAAGTTACTGTCACCTAATGTTGCTCTCTAAACTCGATTCTATTCACATAAAATGTGAGGCTCCTAACGTTGTGCAAATGCGGGTTATTTAAGGAATCTCTCCATTAAAAAGATTTCTTCTTGCTGCATCTGTATTCGTATCAAAAAGTAAGATCGCCTGATTGTTTGAATAACAGTTATTTAATTCATAAAATCTCTATACACATACATTAAGGAGCATATTCGTAATAATGGTCATTAAAAATCTAATAATACCTTCCAGTGATCGAATGGCTGGGCGTGGAGCAGCGGATCCTGGCGAGTCTGTTGCTCGGAGTGCCACTATCGGCGGGCGCGGCGTCGCTGGCGCTGCTGGACTACATGGCGGGCTACTGGCGGCTGTGGGCGCGGCTGGCCTACCCGCCCTCGCTGCTGCTGCTGCTGTACCCCTGGCTGCTGCCCGAGAGCGTGCGCTGGCTGCTGGCGCGCGGCCGCCGCGCCGCCGCCGCGGCCGTGCTGCGCCGCGCCGCGCGCTGCAACCGCCGCGCCCTCACCGACGACACGCTCGACAAAATGCTGAACAAGGATCCGGTGCTGGATAAAGTGGAGGTGCCCGTGCAGGATGAGAGTCTGTTCGCGGCGTTTATTAAGTAAGTTACGCTTTTGAGTAATTGTACAATTAATATACCTTATCTATGTAGTGCTAAAATGGAACCAGAAGACAAGCTCTGCCTTCCGAATAAAAACGAATTGTCAAAATTGGTTCACTCAGAACGAGGTAACTTGAGAACCTTCTTTTTTGATGTTTGGAGGTTTGGTTGAGTTGCATTTTAACGTTTCGGATATTTTTATTGATTTCGTTTAAAATATGAAATACCTATATTCGTCTTTAGGTACTGTAGATATATTATCATTGACTGACATCACGTACCTATTACCTCACATTGTATATGCAGCACGGCGCATCACTATAATAATATAAAACGGCGCAGCACTTGACGCTACAATCATTATCGAGCGCCTGATGCAGTCAGCATTCGACGCTACAATTATACAATTACAACCGAGCGCCTGACCATTGCCAACTTTCTCCGCAGATACGGCGCCCTCCGTCGCCGGCTGCTCGTGTGCTTCGCCTGGTGGGCCTCCGCGGTATTCGTGTTCTACGGGCTGGCGGTGCGCGCGCACGCGCTGGCGGGCTCGGCGCACGCCAACTACGCGCTGCTGGCGGCGGCCGAGCTGCCGGCGCTGGCCGCCAACACGCTGCTGCTGGACCGCGCCGGCCGCCGCCCGCTGCTCACCGCCGCCTTCCTGCTCACCGCCACCGCGCTCATCGGGATGACCTGCTTGCCTGAATGTAAGTGATGCCCAATGTTATGTTATGTCATAATAGGTATCTACACGTGTTTTTGGAGTAGGAAGTAGGTTACTAATGAAAGAAACTAAAGGCATTTCTGGAAATGTGTCTACCAATTCTAGTCATTTCGTACTCACATCTGGCGACTTCCAATTTTATTGTCGAATTGACTTTTTTCCATCAGAGTCCACTTTAGTGAATGTTAGGAGCAATAGATTATGGTCATACAAAGTCACCAACGAGGCTTGGATGTATGCCCACCGTTGTGCCGCTACGTAAGTACGTTTTGTTAAATATGCACACAAAAATTGTAAGCCATAGTAGTCTGTCGTTCGTTTGAATGAGTTCTACGTACGCAAATGGCAGCACACATCCAAACAAGTTTCATAAGTTTCAAATACATCTATTAGGATCAGCATATTTGCCGTAAGCAATCCTTCCCCGATGTTTCCAGCGGCGACAGCGTGGAGCACGGCGCTGTTCCTGCTGGGCAAGGTGGGCGCGACGATGGCGCTGAACGCGCTGTACGTGTACACGGCCGAGCTGTTCCCCACGCGCGCGCGCCAGCGCCTGCTGGCCGCCTGCTCCACCTGCGGCCGCCTCGGCGCCATCCTCGCGCCGCAGACGCCGCTGCTGGTACGCTTGCCTTGTTTACTGGGATAGAGGTTCTAACGCTATTGCACCAGGAATGGCAGACTATCTTCCAATACCTTCTGGCGCAAAATGGAAGGCTCCAAGCCCCTTTAAGAGTGAATCCATGCTGTGAGTACCATTAATGGCCATGGCATCGGTAACTTCTCAGCTTTTACTGATATGTGCGAGCCATGGTGCCCAGTTTGTAAAGGCAAATACGATACTGGCGATAAAACGGTAATGTCCTGCTCGTCATATTTATTAATAGCAACTGCGCTCGAAATTGGTTTCGTAAATTAATTCCTGACATCAATTCAGGTGGTAAGTGTAGAGAATGGCAAGATTTATTCTTCTGTGGAAGACTCAAGTGGATCAAGTGAAGATCAAGTGGATCAAGTGAAGATCAAGTGGATCAGGAAGTTCAAGGATGCATAATTAACGACAATGCAAAACAAATTGAGGTGGTAGTGGTATGCGATTAACTTTGTGCAATGAAAAATTGTATTTTGGTGTAGAGGGTGAATCGGGTTTACGACGGAGGTTTATTAAAGATACCTTCCCTTGCCTGGCTACGTCCACATGTAGACTGCTTACAATAAAAAGTGGTTGTTCCCTCCTGCAGGCAGCGTACGGCGCGTGGGTGCCAGCGACACTGCTGGGCGCGCTGCCGCTGGCGAGCGCGGCGCTGACGCGGCTGGTGCCCGACACGCTGGGCCGCCGCCTGCCCGACTCCTACGCCGACCTGGACACAGACAGCTCCAGCCTCGTCTAGCGTCTAGCTCGATCTCATTAGCGTAGTCCTAGTTGTAGCCTAGGGATCCGTTCATACAGACCGGCTCGAAGAGCTAACTCGCATTTTTCTTTTTACACAGACTGGATCGGAATTAGCCGGAGCGGAGACGCCAACTATTTCACATAGACCGGCTGGAAAAGATCTAAAACGGAGCGAGTGAGAAAGAGCACGCAATCGGAGCCGGTCGGCTCCTCTTATTATTTCACACTTAACGCGTTCTAGCATTCCTAATGACAAAAGAACATACAGAAGCAAACTTAAATACAATTACTCAAAACTCTCCTCTCCGAGCCGGTCTGTGTGAACGGACCCTAGAGGTGCTCCTTGCCCGCCCGGTAACAAAGGTACTACAGCGGCTTCTTATTTGGTACTGGTTGAAATTAAACAAGAAGGGGAAAAATTTAACTAAGTAGATTTTAACTTACAATTAAATTTAATTTTGACTTAAACACGACAGACTGAAGTGCTTATTTAGGACTGGAGGTTTGCAGCGGCATTGATTAAACTACACCCTTTTTACCTATACGGAGATGTTAGGTGTTTTGAACCAAGCACTCTTGACCGTCCATCAACTTATCTATAATTGGATCGTCACAAGAAGCGTGACAAGTCGAGCATAACTGGGGCAAACGGCCTGAGATCCGTCGTTGTTTGTAGCTTGTAAATCATGAAGTACATAATATTTTGTTCACCTCGGTTCACTATTACGACACTAAATATTCAATGATCCGATAGACCAGATGAAAAATGAGCAAATGATTCAGCAGCGTAGGGCTATATTGGAACTCCTCTTAGACCCCTTTGCCCTCATTTTTATACGCTCATTTAAATATTTTCGTTACTTAAACGATTTTATGCGCGAGCCTAAAGCCCTAAGAGCTCGCTAACTAGGTAGCGAACTACTGCATATCTCCACTATCTCTTTCGGTGATAGTTCTATACCACAGAATATTAAACATGCACTTTATTTTTGTAAACTCTCTTCACGTAACGATCCCATACCTTCGCTATCATTAGATATTTATAGTCCATCGGAAACCTTATGCATGTTTCTAGCGGAGTATTTTAGGAAGATGAGGACGAATGAGAAGCCATTGAAGTAACTAATGTTCCCGGCTGGTGGGGAGCCTTCCTTAGTGTACTAGTAGATATAAGACTCCTCAAATGTTGTAAAGACAATGTACAAGGTGAAGCAGGGTTGTTATTATTGATGTAATGTTTTGCTCATTCGTGTATGCAGCTGCAGGTGGTTGTAAACAGCGTGTGTCTGAAGGGAATGTCATAGGAAGATGATCTCCGAAGATTGTACTGTGTGTTTGGATCCTCGAATCTCCTAAGTTACTTCCAAATTTGATTGATAACAAAATAGAGCATTTATACGATATGGCAAAAAATTCAAGACCTAAAAATAACGAAACAGTAATGTTTTGTATTTATCGAAGTCGTTTACATTTTATTATTTAAGTTTTAATGTAATTTACTACTAGAGAGTGGCGAGTGGTGATCATGACAAGTATCGTACCTACCTTAGGCGCAACGCACACAGAAAGACGAAGGCAAGGTACAGATACGGCGCAGATGAGGTCAGGCGTGATATCTGCGCAAACAGACGCGGCAACGGTACGGCAAGATAAGTCATTATAGAGTGTGATATCTGAGTTCGATAAACTGAAAAACAATCAAAAGGAGGTGCAATAAGTGTTGATTTCCACTAAATAGCACCTTGTATAATAGTACGTAGTAGTAGTAGTGCCGTATCGTCCCCGCGCTTGTTTGCGCAGATATCACGCCTGCACCTTATCTGCGCCGTATCTGTACCTTACCTTCGTCTCGCCGGCTTCTGTGTGCGTTGCGCCTTACGAGTACGTGGCGAAGGCGAGTGCACAATAACTTTTCGCAATTAATTAATATCGTTTCGATTGATCTGATTTTCAAAGTTAAATTACTATTTGTTTGTATTGCTATTAAAGGTGGCCTTTTATTGATTTTTATTTGAAAGTAGTTTCAATAAGTACCTACATTGTAATTTGAATACGTCCAATTCTGTTCTACGTACCTATATGTTAGTCATTTTTAATTAATTGTAATTTCTGCTAGTTTAGTAAATAGATACCTACTTACACTCACAGTAACTGAGGTTCACGTATTAAGTTAGTCATTACAAGGGTACCGACCTGCCGCGTCCAATTGTGTAAATAGACGTAAGACGTACAACTAGTTGTAGGTAATTAATTTTTATATTTTATTATTTTCCAAGCGAATTAAAACGATATTATAGTAAGTGTAATCTTTATTTTATTTATCATCAAATATCTTATTTTTGGTCCAAGTTGTAAAGAAAGTTCTGAGTTGTGTAGATGTCGCTACAGGATTTCTGACATTCTTTGTCATGTTTATTTATAATGCCACCAACTTATCTGTTCAGTAGAAAAAAATGGAACTAAAAAAAGACAACGTCAATTTTGAAATGTCATATCCGCTGTCAATTTTTTGAAGTGCGAGTGCTCTATGTGTTTTAATTCGATTTTAATTGCAAAAAGTGATTAAAAATGCCTGAGCCTCTTAGAAGTGATGCACGATTAGTTATTTTAAAAGTTTTAGATTGTATGAGGGAAGAAAGTCGCCTGCTAACTCCGAAAATAACGTTTGAAAAAGTGGCAAAATGCGTCGTGATTACAACAGGTTAGTGTTGCTATTGCAAGTTAATTAATAGTCCCGCTTAAATTTTTCAGTTATTTTATTTTCCTCACTTATGTTTGCATAATCGATTAAAGTGTCACTGAATATATTTGGCATCTAATTTTTTTTATACATAATATAATATTTATAATATTATATCTTTGTTACAGGAGTTAGTGAACGATTTGTTTACAAGCTAATGAGTGAAAAGAAAAAAGGCTGAAGAAATATATCTGGCGCATCGGCATCATTTTCCACAGGGATTTCACGTGTGGAACCCCTCAAACTTAGAGATCACGATGACAATTATTTTTATAAAATATATAAAAAACATAAATAATTTTAGTCATTAACAATGGATTTTTTATTTCTCTTGTCCTGAAATATTAATTTTTACATGAAAAAGTAAAATTTGACTGTGTTGGCCTACGTAATTCTTTTATTTTTGAATAAGCTAGCTAAGCTACAACCCACTAATGGCCCACTACTGAGCACGGGTCTCTCCTCATTACTGAGGAGGCTAGAGCATACTCCACCACGCTGCTCCAATGCGGATTGGTGGAGGGGTTAGTGGCCAACCCAGTGTCGAAAGTTTTCAAGCCGCCCGAAGGCGTCCGACATGGCTTAACGATTGCTATCAATCGATAACAACCGGGACCGACGGCTTTACGTGCCCTCCGAAGCACGGAAGCGCTCAAGAAATTTTTGCCACTAGCGGTCACCCATCAGACTACCGACCGCACCCGCTGTTGCTTAACTTTGTCGATCGCTTAGGATCGACGCAAGCCGCCGGGCTATGAGCGCTTCATATTTTTGAATGTTTACGATTTTTTTTTTAATAGTTGTCTATTAAACTTATACTCTTGAGAATTATTCATTGCCATTACAATGTCTTATTTTAGGGCGGTGATAACAGATTGATTAAAAATTTGCCCTCCTATTCGGAGGGTCCGTGTTCGAATCCCAGGGCACGTACCTACCTCTGACTTTGCAAAAAAAGGAAAACATTGCCAAACCGCACTTGTTCAGCATGGTGAACTATGGTCTTAACCTTCTCATTATGAGAGGAGAGAGGAGACCTATGCTTAATAGTGGGTCCTGATGGATTGAGGTAATGATAACACCCTATGTTACTGCAGTCATTGCATGGTAGTTTAAGTTAGTAGCCACAGCCCAAGTTGTGTATCTATATTCGTCGGAAAGGCTTTGTCATCATTTACCATCGAATTATGTGCAACATCTGGTAAAAATAATAGGTCTCAAAGTTGTTGAGCTCCCTTGACAGTCGCCAAATTTTATTATATGGTAACATTGAAGCTGCACTAGCGACATCCGTTTACTGAACAGATAAGTTGGTGGCCCTATAACAAGTAAACCCAACTTAAGATTGAAACGAAAGAGGCGCTGTCGGACGCATTTGACATTCATTTGACCAATCATTGCACACTAGTAACTGACAGATGAATGACCACAACGTACTTATGAATGACTTTTCGTTAGTTCCAATTTTTGCCATTTCAGAGATAAGTTGGGCGCACTGTACAGTAGCTATCGAATTCTTCTGTACTATGAACCTAGAAAATCACCATACGGAACCTCGGCTGGAAACCCAAGCACTACGCACGACCATGGACGAAATATTGTAATTCGTCAATGGCTCGGCGGACAAGGTCTCTATCATCTATGTTATCATAATAAATAAATCCTGCTACAACACCATAACTACATGCTGGGATTCCCTGTGTCGTAGGTGCCATGAAAACAAGTAGGTATAAATGCTGTATTACACTACATCTTCATTATAGGTATAGCAGTAGCTAAGTTCGAACTTAGCACTACTTATCGTACAAGTAAATATTAAGTTTCTCTTTAAAAACATTTCTGTACGATGGACAAGTGGATGAACGAATTCAATCTAATTTATATTGCCTCACAACAATAACCTAAAGGGCTTGCGTGCACAATGCATTGTCACGAGACTCAACGTTAGTAAACGAGACATAACCAGCTTGAACAAGACAACGTCTACTAATGTGGGATGAATAGAGCTAAGCAGTCTTCCGCTGATGCATTCGGCGCATTGTGACACATCCTCTGGGCTGGTCAATTACGGTGGCTCCACAATACGCCCGAGTCGTTGCTCCCGCCGCCGCGTAGGCGTCGCGCATCAAAAACCAATCGAGCTGTTACAACCGAACAAAACACAACAACAAGTTCAGCTCCGTCACTTACCAATTTACTTTGCAATTACAGTAGCATACAGTCCGATACGGGTTCAATTATTCGTCTGTCAAGCTTACACCTTGCAATACGAAATAGCAATTACGGGTTTCATTGAAGGAAGGTTGTTCCGGTGATGGCGTTGCACAATGGAGCTGGCTGCAGGTGATCGCCGGCCCTGACCCAGTGGCGGTGCAGCAGCAGCGGTATTGTCGCGCCCCGGCCGTTGTCAGGCCCGCGCCACTCGGCGCTTGCACTCGCTTCCAACTCTGCGCTCCTGGTACACGCGTTGCCCGCCCCATACATAAAGCTGGAATGCCTTTTTGTATGGCATAGTTTACCTTCTGGGTGTTAGGGTAGGGTGAAAAATGAGTGATTTGAAAGAGAAAGTGGAGTCTCGGCCGGAGAAGATGTCAAAGAGTGGCGAGGTGGACGTGGATGCAGTGATGCGTCAGCTGGGGCAGGCGGGCCGCTTCCACCGGCGGGTGTACGCGCTGGTGGCGCTGGCGGCCGTGCAGGTGGGCCTACTGCACACCACCTACATCTTCCTCGCCGCTGACGTCCCATACAGGTAAGTTATGCAGGGTCTAGTATTGTTTGCTTGTTTCGGTAGCCATACATTAGCAAACACCAGCATCAAAGATAATCAAAGCTATTAGTGGTGATTCTGGTGATAGAATTAAAGTTCATACTATAAGCCACGTTTGCTAAATAAGTGACAAATATTTGTTCAAGTGATATCTTTAATAATTAACAACTTCAATGGTAGAATCTTCGCGTGTAATTATAACTCATAATGATAAGGAAACATATTCAGATTATTCGACTCATATTCACACGTTCGCTGCGTTACGGGCAGAGTTTTGCCGTATTTGACTTCCGAACTGTGCGGCGGTCAATTGTCTGTGTCTTACGCCCGGTGCGGGGGTGGGTTTTATATGTTCCCGTGCACGCAGAAAAGAGATAAATATATATCCAAGTTTCTTTCTTCAAATGTATTCCATTTTTCGAAAAAATAAGTACGGCATATAATGGTGCCGTAACGCACCAGAACTTAATTATTAATCTATGGTGCGAACGATGCGGCATGTATGTTGCCGTAACTTAGACGCCGTACCGCACTGTAGGGAACTCGCGCGCAGCTTCAGTGTGCCGTAGTGATGTGCGCAAGGATCATCGTTTGCACGTATCGACACTGGATTGCGCTTTATCAGCGCTCGAAAATTAATATGAAGCGTTCTCGTAAGGAACTAGATATAAATAAAGTAATTAAGACGGAAGGTGGTGAGGTATAAATGTTATTAAAATAATAGTCTTTATCTATTTTACATTTTTTCCCAATCAAAACTTAACCAGACGATTAAGAATTGATCCCATATCTTTGATCTCAAATTGCAATGATTATGTTTCTATATATTTAATTTTGCATGACAAATCAATGATAATAAAATAGCAGTTTTCAACCTATTTTGCAATTTTTTCACAATTAAATCTTAACTATACGATAAGAAATTGATCCGATACATTTGGTCTCAAATAATTTTAATGCTTATGTTTCTAATTACTTATATTTTTGTTTAATTTTGCATGACTTTAATAAATGTAAATAAAATAATAATCTTCAACTATCTTACAAATGTTTCCCAACACTAGTTTTAAATTCGGTCTATCGATCTACATGCGGCACGGCATGTATATTGCCGTGAAATCGTTGATTTTCAAAATTATGCATAACTTCTAAAATATCAGGTCGAGACCCTGGCGACGTTAGCCATGTGTCAATAGATAAACAATCTATCGATTCGTTTATTTTTTTAAAGTAAAACATGGGTTTCCATGTCTGTAAGAGCCTTCAATGTCAGGTCCTGGTACAGCAAAATACAAGCCGTAACGCACAGCAGGCAATACTGATACGGCAAGATTATGACTCGTAACGCATGGGCAGTAAGTTTTATTTTTGTGCAGACGCAGTGAACGTGTTAATAAGTAAGCGATCCTGTGTTTGATTCCCGACAGAAGCAGACGTACATTAATAAAACTTAAATGTGAAATGTGACAAAGACTACCGAGACTACCGCTGTAGGTAGTAATATTCTGATTAGCTTGGTACTGTTTAGAAAATGTCTCCTGGCCAGTATAATTTTGTCAATGATACAGTGCTACATCCCAGTATTTCAGTCTTCAGTCGAGTAAACAACCAGAGAATAACCCAGTCGTACTAATTATTTAATTCGAAACCGTAGGTTTTTCTGTGATTTTCTAATAAACAAACCTTGTGACGAGGGATACAGACAGGGGCTTTGGGAAAAACCGCAGCTGAAGCATAAAAACGATTGTTCAAAAAGAAAAAGGAAGTAAAGAAATGAGATTATACTTCAAAATTCAATTGTCGTCTTGCATCGCGGTGCTTATATTTCCAATAGTTAATTATTGTTACCAAAGGTATATTTATTAGGCTGTGCTATTTTATACTATGGTAGCACCTAATCGCAATTACCTAAATATTATATTTTCACTACGCAAAGTCTTTGAAAGCGCCATTCATTTACCAGTCAAGTATATGAAATACTTTATTTGACCTTATTTCAGACTATCTATTGAGTAATCCTTTAGCACTTAGGAAGGTATAACACTCTTCAATGATATTTCGATTGTAATAGATATGATGTATTATATATTATTGTATTGTTTCTTTACGAGGTGATGCGCAAGGTGACATATTAAATTCGTTTTGGAAATGTTACAATCTGGCATTTGGTGCCCTTCAATTCATTTCATGGGCGAAAGGTCGGATTCCTCTGGGTCGCGTCGTATTTGCCAAATCATTTGTCAAATATTTGCAAGGAACACAAAGTTATGATGTTGGATCCGTGTGGATGGATCCAAGCCACAGTCCAAATTGCGGTATCAATAGTTGAATATTGATGTTATTTGGACAGCAGCCTGGTTCAGTTTGATAAATAAAATTGATGAAGATTAACATACTTAACAATCCATCGATCCATCCATCTATCCATCAGCCTTTCTGCGCGTACATTGCTGGACGTAGGCCTCCCCTAATTTGCAATACATAATATGAAATGTCGGACACAGCCATAATTCCATTTGTCCATAACATTGTTAGTAGTTGTATTTGACAACCCCATAGCTTATGTGCTCGTCGTCATTTTGACATTTTCAGACACTTACCTTACCTATATGATGAATACAATATTGCTCGTGGATTTTCAGTGATACGTATGTTGTCCACGCAACGAGTTGGGGTGTGTAAACGTCTATTGGTAATAGTTACAAGGTCTGAAAGGAAATGTATTCAGCATCCGGTCTCTGGTGGGTTACTTTCATTTCAAGAAAAACAATAAAACTTCGTCCTTTTGAGGGCTGAGCCAATCGTTGTTTAACGACCAACAAGTCGTTACCAAGCTTGTTTATTCTGCATTTAAACATTTGATTATGGATAGTGAAATAATCGCGTGGATTATTTTATTGGTCTGATGGTGACCACAAGTGGCCGTTGACATACAACCACAAGGTAACGATTGATTGTGTTATTTATGACGCAATGGAGGATGTTCTGAGAAGTTTGCAAATTCAGAAATACTGTTGACTTTGACTCTGCACACCGATGAGATCCGTGTTTGCTATCAAATATTTTTCCAAAATTTAAATGTCGCGTTGGATCCACTTAATATAGATTTGTATAAATTGAGACGACTCCGCAATGTGGTGACTTTTGTTGCCGACTTTGTACACGCGAAGTAACGTTCCTCGTTGCTTACAGAATGTTCTAGCATTGTCGGTACACTAATTACTTCAATAAAATCACTAAGAATTATATTTGAGAAATTAATGAGATGGTTATGAAAAGGTATTCAATCGTTTCATGCGATTTAAAATATTCAGAGGATCGTTAGGAAAATGCATAGCCAAATTAGAACGAGACTCTTGCTTACTTATAAGTATGAACTGGACTACCTTTTACTAACAGGACTTCATTTCGTCGATAGATTCTACTGTTCTATAAGTGTAATCATATTCCAGTTTGTTGAGTTGAATTCAATAACAAATGGTTTACATAACAGTGCAAGAATTCGATCACAATGACTGAGGTCGTTGTCATGATAACATTGTATTACAACAGCTGCAACTTTCGGCGCCGCAACCTTCACCTCTGCTGTGCAGTGTATGCTTACGACAAAACAATTATAGGTATTATTTATTATTCAAAATTATATTATCAGTAAATAAATACATAACGCTTCACACTCATAACCCCACACTAGGTTTCCCGGAGTCGTAGGTGCCATGGACAACATACAAGACAAGGACACACACCCAGACCGAGAACGGAAATTCAAACTCATCATTCAAATCGCCGCCTCGCTGGGAATCGAACCCAGGACCCTCGGAACAGCGATCCAGCGTGTTAACTATGGCGCCATCCAGGTCGTCAAATATATTTTATAAAGAAATGGATAACGCGACTCACTTATAAATCGACACTAACTTGGAGCCCCTATGATTGAAATAGGCCACATGTCATACACCCAAACAGAGAACAGAAATTTTAAAAGAAGTGTAGGTATTTGGACAAAATGTAGAGAGCGGTTTTGCTAGTAATTTTTATTTATTGTAGTGAAAATAAATATTGATACACATGCACAGTATGCACACATTGTTGTTCCTACGCATACGTATGTAAAGTTGTCGCGAGAGCCTTCAGCCTATCACGATTTGTGATCACGGCCGAGACGACCTGGACTGGCCTAGAGCATCCGCTCCCAACACTTGGACGACCCGTGTGGCGCAACGGTAAACACGCCGGATCAACTGCCACACCCTATGGAACTAAACCAAAGTCAGGAGTCTTAACAAACCCCTGCTCTCTGTGCACCCTGAGAGATTAAACTTGGTGGTAAAGAATTCATGGTAAAGAACAAATTTCAACGAAAAGACCTTGAACCACAATCTTGTCCATTGTTTAGCACGGTCCAATTTGATCGCGGGATCTAGGCTTGGAATTAAACATCGATATAAGATAAGGATAGAAGTTGTTAAAACAGATAACCATCGGTTACAATATTTTCCATAGTTGTTTGTAACAATATAATGAAAAACTGCGACACAGTCCCAACTATTGCAGTTGTGTACATTGGTTTGTATGTTCCATTAAATTTTTAAATCACCGAATCTTTGAACTTGCCTGGTGGGTATCATAGAAAACACGCAGGGTAAGAAACAACATACCCTGGGTGACCCAGTTCAAGAACACAAATTTAAACTTATTAAAATTTCCGTCTTGCTGGGAATCGAACCCAGGATTCTACGGACGCCATTGCTGCGGTAACCATTGTGTCACACAGGTCATCAATTAGAAAGTTATTGACTAAGTTGTCCGCAGTGACAACTTGTTTGGGAGATGCAACGAACGGCGGCAGGAAGGTGTACGGCCAACATCCGCCGCCGCCGCAACGATGACAACTCCAAACCGCATACGTGATACTGCTTTTACTTCCTTTAAACAATATATGCGATTGTTGGCGCCTTTGTAGTATATGTAATGGAGGCACAAATAAAACGTTATTCTTGGTGGTAGAGCTGAAGCTGTGATGGCTAGCTAGCTATCACCCTCCTCCTGGCATGTTCTAGCTGGGAGCTCGACATTCAGTATTTTATTTCTTCTTTCAAGGCATTCATGTTCGGGTCGTGGGAGTCTCAGTTTTATGGTCCACTAGTAAACCCGCCCTCGCTTCGCTTCGGGGAACCAGTCCATTCAAAAATCTCTAAAAATTTTAACAAATTATGTTATTCCGATGTTTAAGCTATATAACTGTAAAGTTTTATGAAAATCTGTTCAGTAGTTTTTGCGTGAAAGAGTGACAAATCCACACACACACTCACTCACATCCTTATATCTTTATCTTACCTTATATCAAACTTTCGCATTTATAATATTAGTAGGATAGGATAGGATGCTTTTTCATTAAAATGGATTTAATGACATGTCATTATTTTATAAGACCCTGTAAACTATATCCTGAAATAATGATGCTTCCGGTGACTTATTTTATGAGTTCCCCGTAGTAATAAATGCATTCTTGAATGTCTTACACAAACAGAGCGCGCTTGTTGTTTAACAAACACACAGCGCTGTGCAGGTAGCTCTCGGTCAACTTCTACACTTTTAGCACTTTTTGCAAGCTATCCTGGTGTTGAACCAACAATTGTGTGGTAAATATTGACACTTGACTTGACACTTGGACAGTGGACAGCGGTGTGGCGTTGAGATTCCAAGTTTCGTGACGAAACCAAACGATTAAGCATCGCGGCGCGCGGCTAGTCTGAACGGCGGGCGCGCGCGTATCGTGCGCATACCGTGACAATACAATTCTAGTCGGAAATCGAATTGAAATTAAACAACACAAAAAATCAAAAATACAGAAATCATAGACGGTCTTGGTGTTAGTGTGTGACAAAAATAAATAAGAATAAGAAAATGTCGGAAAAGCAGGCGAGTGGCAAGGGTCTGGATGTAGACGAGCTGATGCGGGAGCTGGGCCAGTTCCGAAGGTTCCACCTGATCAACTACGTGCTGCTGGCGCTGGTGCCCTTCGCCGCCGCGCTCTACGCCGTCAACTACATCTTCCTGGCCGCCGACGTGCCCTACAGGTCACTATCATTATGATCCTATTTTTTTTTTGAATAGCAAAGTATTCAGCATCACGCTTCCGATATAGCCAATGACAATCTATGACCGACATAGAACAAGACTCAGATATGTACTTTATTTTAGGTGTTATTAGGAATTTTATTTAGTCAGTATCTTAGTAAGTACAAAGGCTGGTGTAGAGCCTGTTCGTGATAGTAAGTCCAGGTAGTTGGTTAACGTTGCTATCCTTGAGGACTAGGATAGTGCCTCTAGAAATGCAATCGGATTCACATCTTTCTAACCGGAACACAATACCTGTTAAAATTATTATTACATTATATTATTATTAATAGTACTAGGTACCGTGGCGGGCGGTGGTAGCGTGGTACTACCCCGGGTGAACTCTATAGGCTCTACCACCTGTAACTAGAATGCACAGCTTATTGTAGATACCTACACGGATACATACAGTAGGTGCAGGTACAGTACACTGAGCTTTAAAAAATCCTTGCAATGGTCATCGCGTTTTACTAATAATTTACTTTATTTAATTCCTTCCATGGTAATAAATTATAATTAATTTATAATTAACTGTAAAAGGTAAAACGGGTTTGAATGCAGAGGACCAGAGGACATTAACATATAACGTTCGTGTATTATTTTTTTTACACACCGGGGTACCTACGTCGGCATTGCGTCGGTACATTCAGATATTTCCATAAAATATACATTTAAACTATTTGTTTATTAAATTTAATCAAGCTTTTAGGACATCTTACATAACACACACAATATTAAGGTAGGATAATATTATGCAAAAAAATCCTTGCAATCCTACTACCTAGATTGAAATGTTTGTTGGCATGTCTATTAATAATTTATTTTAGTACGAGTTTTTTTTATTTGGTTTGAGCGTAGCATCCAGTCATGCTAGTCATAAAATTGCATTCTCATCAAACCTTAAGTAATATGCACAAGACCGTAGATGATGTTTTGATCCAAACACACATACCTTCATAGGTACACATTAGGTAATCATTGCAAGTGAAATAAATCATTATTCAAAAAATATAGTATGTTCCTACTCATTTTATTCTATTACCAGGAAATTTTAGAGAAACACCTCATAGATAATGATCTATAACTAGTCAAAACAGCAAGACTAGCAGGTTTAGTGAGAGGTCACCGGTAGTCCCAACATCCTTTAACAGTAAGTTACGGTGAGGCTTCCTTATACAGCGCCATGAATAATGGCGGGCCTTCGCCTTCGCCACGACCGACCGCGGCACACAGTCCTCGTTGTGTGCTCACGCCCTTACAATGACTTTGTCTCGCGAACGGAAGTTGATTACATATGCACCTCAATAAATGGCTCTTAACAGTATTTAAAGCGTTTACGAGGATATTAAAAGTCGAGGCATCGTTTCTCTGATCGTTTATCTCACAGAGGATTTGTAATGATATATCTATCGAAGCAAACTAAGTAAAGTAAATACCTTAAGGTACGTTACTTTTTAAACATTAAGATGACTGGTAAAGTAATCGATTAACGCCATGCAGGAATCCTCAATTAAAACATTTTGGACAAATTGAAACTTGCACATAAAATGTTTTGGGTCGTACCTACTCATTATGATCTTATTTCCTCTTTGAATCCAATCTTCTTACCTCCCATGCTCGTTGTGAATAAATGCTGAACATCCACAGGTTCTTCTGTTGCAGGTCGCCGAACTCTGCAACAACCAGTATAATTCGGAATTATTGCAAACATTCTCACGGTGCGAAAGTATTTTTGGCATAAAAAATCGCCTAAGGTGAAAGTTGAGCATCCTTTAAATAGCTATTTAGTAGGTATTACCTTTACACATGAGTGTGAGAGCGATGCCGTGTGGCAGTCGATCGAAGTCAATGCTCATGGGACACTTTCTGATACGTGCCGGTTGCTTTCTTATCGTATACTTACGTCCTACACCTTGCCACTGTAGGTACTTCTATTAGAACAGAGAATACTTGTAAAACTTATTCGTACTTTAAATAGGAAAATTCTTATACCTACCTGTTTAATATTTAAATCATGGACGATCCAAATTACAAACATTGGTTATTATCAATGTCAAAGAGTTTAGTATGTCCTCCAGGATGAATATTATACTTAACAAGAATGACTCTAATAATTTAAAACTACCCGGTGAAACTGTGCGAGTGTCAATCTCTACTCGTGTGTTTAGTCAGATGGTTTAGTCCCAGGAAGGTTACGCAAATACGCGGAGTTTTATTTGAATAAATTAAGCCAATATAAGTATGTTTAGCTTAACGATAGTAAAAGTAGAACGGATCTCAAGGAATTTAAATAAAACTCGCTAAGTTGTAATTGAACAGTGTAAGAAATTGTTACTTTTGCCTTTAGAAAGGTATGAACTTGTAGATAAGGCTCTGAGTTCTATAGACTGCGAATAAGGGCAGTTTTAGAGAGCACCAGTGGTCGCCTATGTTAAGCAATGGTCTACAGTGCCTCGACCATTGCTAGTCAATACAAGCACGTCCATATTTCGAAGGCCAATTCAAACCATCGGTCCCGATTGTGATCGTTAGATAAAGCCATGTCGGAGGCCTCCGGGCAGCGTAACTATCGCGGTGTCCTTATCATGGTACCACCCTTGGAAAATATACTTTCCAACAAAAAAAGAATTATAAAAATCGGCTTATCAACGACGAGGAAATCCCCGAACGCGAATTGAGAACCTCCTTCGTTTTTGAAGACGGTTAAAAATATGCCAATTTTTTTTTCGTATACGAGTAATACATAAAACATTACATACTACAAAGGGCATACCAATAAACAATATTGTTGGTGCTTTACAGAGCGTGATCGCTAAATGGATAATTATATTGATGACATTAACCTTACGAGTAATTATAAATTATTGTACACAGTAAACTTATTAATATGAATAGAGAATTGAATGATGACTTAACTTGCTTAGTTTTTTACGATCATCTACAGCAGGCAACGCAATTTTTTTATCAAATGTTCCATTCCGCAATTGAAACCTGCGGTATTTACGTGCTGTAAGAGCGAATGAAAAATCGGTCACTTTGCGGTTTGGGCTTCGGCGTGTAGAGCTCGTACCTAGTTGGTTGGTTTAATAACTTGCTAAACCTGTCAGGATAGTTAGAAACAATAATTATTTCAAAGATGGAATCAGTTAATCAAATCATGCAGCTTGATTAAAACTTACACTTAGAAAATGAAGCTGTTGTATAGAAAGTAGAGAACTATAGGTAGAATTAGGTAAGAGTTCGTCCTTTATATTTCCGCGGAAAAAGGAGTAAAGCTCTCTTCAGTCGTCGACTGTGACGTCATAATATTATTAAATTACAATATCACTACATAGTATAAAACAAAGTCGCTATTTTTGTCTGTTTGTTTGTATGCTTAAATCTTTAAAATTACGCAACGGATTTTGATGCGGTTTTTTGTAATAGGTAGAGTAATTCAAGAGGAAGGTTTTTATGTATAATAACATCTATTAAATAATGGAGAAATACTGTTATTTTCAGGGTTTCTAATGTGGTGTCGTAAATTCTTACATTTCTTGCCGCTTACATTGCGTACGCAGGCTTACAGGATTTATAAAAATAATGTACTAAGTATTGTACACCTTGAAAAGGTCTACAGAAAAGTCCGGGATGGTATATGTCTATCTCTTATCGATATCCCACAAAACCATTTTTTGTCATTTACTTTTTACGGCAAATAAGGTAAGTGTCCCATATTTAGGTATGTTAAGCCTCCGCCGACTTTAAGATTTTTTTTAAATTTTACTACATAAGATATCAGTCTGAAAGTTTTTGTGTAATGAATATGGTCTTTTGTTAGTAATTTAAGGTATGAATTATGCAGTTTTAGTTAGAATTAAATTTTTTATTAATTTATTTGTGGACCCCTTGTTTGAACCCTATTTCGTGACAAAATTTGGCTCTGTTCCTAAGTTCGTGAATTCGTGTCCCCTATTTCGTGACAACGTTTGTTAAAGTTTTTTTGGTAATTTCTAAAAATATATATATATTTAAATACTATATTTTGATAATTAATGTTTATACTATATCTATACTAATAATATAAAGCGTAAGAGTTTGTTTGTTCGTTCGTTTGAACACGCTAATCTCAGGAACTACTGGTCCGATGTGAAATATTCTTTTTGTTTTGAGGAAGGTTATTACTTACATAACATTACGCTAAGACCAAAAGGAGCAGAGAAACAAGTCTCCGAAAGCGAAACGAGGGCGTCTACTTACTTAATAATATACTATATTATGTATGTTGCAGGACGACATCCGCTTGTAATAATATAAAGGGGAAGGGTTGTTTTAATGCGCTAATGTCATGAAGTACTTGGTTCGAATTCAAAAAATATTTTTGTGTTGAATAGTGTATTGATTGAGGAAGGCTATAATAACATCACGCTTAGACAATATTATTAAGTAGACTCCCTCGCTTCGGGAAACTTGTTGCTCCGCTCCTTTCGGTAGTGGCGTGATGTTATATATCCTATAGCCTTCCTCAATAATTGGACTATTCAAAACAAAAAGAATTTTTTAAATCGGACCAGTTGTTCCTGAGATTAGCGCGTTCAAACAAACAAACTCTTCCGCTTTATATTATTAGTATAGAAGTATAGGTAGGTGGTGTTGCCTGATCGATTGCTACCTTATTTCTACAAAAAAGAAACCAATATAATCGCAAAAGCAGACTTTTTCACATTTGATGTTGAGTTACTATTAGGTCCTGTGCGTCTTTTATAAGACTTCCGAGATCTAACATGACTGCCAAAATTTATACCTTTACAAAAACACCTATACTAAAAATCAGCTTTTTAGGTATTTTTCATCCGAGGTTGTTTAATGATAGCATCTCATATAAATTAATTATATGAGATCATATATAAACCTCTGTGGTTTCCTATTGCTAATCAATACCAAATTGTTTATAAATTGTTAAAGTGATGATTAAATAAAAAAAACTTTTTATTATGTATTATGCTAATAAGTGACTGGAACTACTTTAAAATTATTTGTAACGGACAAGGAACAAAAGATAAGTCCTTTGTTTCGTGTTATTGATTTTTCGAAATTACCACACTCAAGTAATGAGATTCTTCTAGATTATATAAATTGACTATTCAGTACACTATTTATATAATAAAATATACGAATATTGACAAAACAAATCGAATAACAAACGAAATTATGCTGCTAGTACCTATGCGAATTTAGTTTAAAATTGTAGAATTGGGTCATCTTTAAGCTCGTATTATGGATTTCCTAGTAAACAAAACATATACCGAATTTAGCTCACAAGTACTGAAATTAAATACCTTATTCGTTTTTTTCATTTATATTTAAATTTTTTCAATTTTAATATAATGAACACGAACAACGAAAATGTATCTATAAAACCCCTAATTCGTGAATGTCACGAAATAGGAGACACCCGAAATATAAAATGACCGCTATTTCGTCAGTCGGTTTATTGCTATTTTAAAAGCATTTCAAGCTGCATGGAACTTTTTCATGAGTCAAATCAATTGTTATGGGACATATAAAAGCACTGTTTTAAGTGTAAGTATTTATTTGAATGGACTTACCGTTTCTTCTCTATGAGCTTAAGAACTTTGAGCGCCTGCCTTACGGTATAAGTAAGCATATTCACCTCTCACCGACGTTTGCGGCCGATGGGACTTCCAAGCGTTTTATTTCATTGAGTTTAGTAGGTAGAATATTGGAACTTGGTTTTTTAGACAGGTTAGGAGATAGATATTTTATTCTGATGTATAATTTTAATGTATAATAAGTACGTAGCTTATTTCTTGCGCCTGAAGCAAAACTAACGAAGTAATGTACTAGCACGAAGTTGTGGCCCTTTACCTTAATAGCTAATTTTCGAAGCGATTTTAAGCACTACAGCATTATTCCTTATTTAATTAAATACCTTAAATAGATTGTTGATTTAACATAGATTTATATGGCCTTTTACAGCACATAATTTCTTTGAATATTTTCGAAGATATTACAGATTTAAAATTGCGGGACGTAGCGCTTGCGGCGGTACTGGCCGGCCGGGGCGAGTGACATAGGCCATTTAAGTTTTTCTGTAGTGTATTTAGTATCTGCATTGCACCCGTGCGAAGCTGGGGCGGGTCGCTAGTAGATATTAACGGAGAAAAAGAACCTTAAACCGCTTTCAAGTTTAGACTGCAACAAAGCTCACAGAACTTCCACTTGTAACGAACGCAGGGAACTGTGGTAGTGCAGTAAACTACATTAATAATAAATAATGATCTATAATTGAATTGATAACAAAGTCAAGTTATGCAGTTGTTGACGGATCGGGCACTGAGTGTATCGCACCCGTACCAATTATCACGGACGGTGATGTATGGAACGGCTGTCTTAGAGAGAGGTCATTGTTGACAGAGTTATTACTTACATCGATCGTTTGTTACAATTATATTTTAACAATAGTGTGCCCCTGTTTTCCAATGTGTGCAATGTGCAACGAATGCGTTGAACGCCATTACTAAAGTAACTGTTTGCTCTTTAACACATTTGTCGTTCTACTGTCTACCTTAAGTTTGTACTTAAATACACAAAATGTGCATAAATTAATAAATGTTAAAACAGTATCAAATATCTCAATAAGTCCTTCGTAAGTAGGTAACTTTTTAGAGTGTAGAATATAACTAGCAAGAATGCACTTGATATGTGCTTATACGAAAGAAAAGAAAAAATGAATACCTACTGATGATATTAGAAAAAATTATACAAATATTGACAGATATGAAGTCGACATGGGTGTTGTTGAAATTTCCAAGGAAATAGCTAACAAGTAACCTCCTAATAAGAAGTGTGTTTAAACATTGCAAATACCGCGTTCAATTATCGTTGCGGCGGCGGCGGCTTGCGGTGGAAAAAACACACAAAACAAAATCCCCACTGACCAAATGTCTCGTGAACAACTTTTTACTAGCTGCTGAGATATTTCCCGTATTATAATATAATATTTTAGTTTCAAAATGTCTGATCTAAAATATAACAGGAATAAATAAGATTTAAGATCGCTCTTCCAGATTTTTGACGCTGGACCTAGTGGCGTGCTTCAGAGGCGGCTAGAGCAATAAATGTTATGCCAAACTCAGCCACTGATTTAATTAAAGCATAAAATATAGGTCTGTAAATCTTTGTCACTGACTAAGTTTCACATTTAAGGGTTTCGTAAGAAATTGGACATAAATTGCAGCTGCACATGGGTGAATAATTACAAGTGACGTCGGTGGGCTGATGTTCCTAACGGCCGCCGCCAATTCCCACGGAGGAAGCGGCCAGTTGACAGGCTAAATGCCCCACAATTTCGCGGAATTACCTTTAATTTTATCATTGGCTTTACTTTAAACCGATCCTAGCCAGTTGGCTGCTAGATACGAAGACATGGTAATGTATAGTCTCTGTAAATTGCAGATCATTAGATATATACTTTGTTTTTGTGACCACGCGCTGAAATGAGCTATTTAGACTCAAAAAAATCGTAATGTATGGTTTTTAGTGTCATTATTCTGATTGTCACAATCATTAGTTCTCAGGGCAAAGTCGAAGGTATAATATATGTTACGTGTAATTATTGCCATCAAACGTACTTTACACTACCAGTAAGCAACTCCTCACTTCGGGGATGCATTGTTTGTTATTTGTGAACCGATTGGTTTGATGCTGGCAGACTGTGGTGCCATAAGGGGGAGCTTAAGCTAGCTCCTGCATAATTATTGATAAAGGTTATAGTGGCAATATTGGTTTTTATTAATCATTTTCAGTACAGCCTGTCTGTTCTAGAGAGTCACCTAGCCTGAATGATCTAGAGAGAGCTCGAGCCAGCTCTCAAAGAATTCATCGTGTTTGTTTCTTCTCAGCTTTTCCTTGACCGAAAGCAAACCGGCCAATGTTTTTGGTGTTTCTGAGGGTCAGCGGCTACGGGAACCATTAGCCATCGTGTAGCTCATCTGCTCGATTGTACTTTATTTACATAAAACATCAACGAGGTGTTGCAAGAAGGAAAAAGGAAGCGAAGAACATGCTTGTTCAATGGTTCGCCAACTTCAACATTCCTCGTTTTCTACTAACGAATTTTACGAACTGAGTAGCGTTATGTGTGTACCTGCTCAAAAATTTACTCAATTTTCTTCAAAGACTTTTTGCTCCTCAATTATGGACAAGCTTACAAGTGTTGGTCGTTAAATATGCCATCTTTGAAGAATCATGGATTCGACCTTATTCAAGGAGGTGTATTATGACATAATTCTGCAACCACTTACGATGAATCTTCAACACCCATCAAGGATCACTTGTCAGCTAGTGCACTCTCTGTGAAAGAAGGCACTTAGGCATTATCACCTGACTAACTAATTACATTTTACTACCATTTACTATTAGTTAAGATTACCTACGAGTATTTGGTTTTGAGGTTAAATGTAATAGCTACTCAGACCGTATTGATAAAGGAGGACACAAAAGGAGATAGGTGTTGTGATATTCCACACTTTTTAAAACCAATTACAAGCCTTATCGTAAGTAATTGTGGTATTTGGAACAAGTCAATAACAAATAATACACAAAGTTTCATTATCAGTCTTCCGATTTAATACAAGTAGATTCAGATTTTTCCGGCGGCACTTGCGGTGTTACCTAACGATTGCGGATTCATTACAAAGCCTTTGTTTAAAACAAAACGCGTATTCTTGCTCTAGTACGGTTTTCTTCGGGGTCACCAGTAAATAAAATGGTAAATAAATTATCAGGTAAATGTGTGTACATGTGTATAAGTCTTATACAAAGATGGATCCCCACAAAGTTGTTTAGGGAATACTTTACACGTAGAACATTCTACATTCTGTATGTCTGCAACAATGAAAATATTGGTTGTCGCAGTAATCTGCCGCCAAAAATCATGCCACAATATTTACATACGTCGATTGTAATTGCCGATGGATGCTCGCAGGACGTTACGAACAAAATGTTGATGTTTTGTTACTGTTACAACACTGTGTTATATCAAACAATCGCCTACTTGTTAGTGTTCACACCATGATGACTGGCCGCGCCTAATTTCTGTGATTAATTTATTAACTACAGATATTATCTCCTTTTTATCTCATCTCACAGGAAGACAATTTATATCAAGTCATGTTCGTAGGTGTAGTTTGTGGTCATGTATGATCTATTTCGAATAACCTGAGATACATGCTGAATGCAGAATGCATGTAACAGTAGGTACCTTGGTAGGTAGGAACGTGAGAACGTGTCTTCAGATCCAAATACCAAGTTGACTTACATCTCTGCTTGCTCATGATCATTTTGCCGTGATATAGATATAATTATTATAATCTAGTGGTGCGGTTTTCATATTTAGGTAGGTATAAAATTTTATGTATAGGTAAAATTCTATTTCTCCTTTATGATGTCTCGAACTTAAATCTAAGTAGTTGTCTGTCTACATAAATGTGATCTATGAACATTGATAATTACCTAACAATCATTGCTCTACAATTCCGTTATTTTTATATATTAAACATACGCTGCGGGTATGAAGTAATTATTTTCCTATCACCACTGTACTCACTTACGAGTAGTTACATGAATGAGGGATACCATTATCTGTAAACGCAAGCCTGTCTTCCGTACGTAGTCCATATAGCTAGTTGGCTGTTAGCTTCTTATACAGCTCTGCCTCTGTCCCAGGCATGCATAAAAAGAATAAACGGCATCGTCGTGTGACACCACGTGTCACGCACACGAATTTCTAACCAACTATAATTGTTTCGGTTACACACAAACATATTCCCATAGTTTCCTGGTGATCATTTGTTATTAAGCTATTGCATAGCTTTTATCGCGGGCCTTGGGCGCGGGGACCGAATGCAAAAATTTCGTAACGAAAATTTATTACACCCTACACACAGACATAGTTACTATGTCTATGCACCCACACATCGATAAATACCAGAACTTTTAACTGAGTTAACTAACTTTTACTTTATAACGGCTAAACCGATTTCGCTAATCTTAGTCTTGAAATATTCGTGGAAGTTCAGGGAAGGTTGCAGCGATGAGAAAATATGAAAAATTGCGAGGAAAATACTAAAAAAATGAAAATTTTAATTTCCCATACAAATCTTACCTGTCAAACACACGATATCGGCGGATACACCTGAAACTTTAGTGGCTTTACAGAGCAAACATCCTCAAGCAGACTCCTCAACATTTTTCCTAGATCCACCTTCCTCATCTCAACCCTGTCTAATATGTAATGAGCGTGATGTCAATCTTGCAATTGCATCTTTTAAACCGGGTTCTGCAGCTGGTTTAGATGGCATTTCTCCGCAGCATCTAAAGGATCTTACTTCTCCCTCTTTGGGTGATGCGGCAAAACGCCTTTTAACTTCCATTTTAAAATTTTATGTTATCAGGCAGTGTAAATAATGAAATCATACCTATTTTATATGGAGCACACTTAATTGCTTTGACAAAAAAAGATGGCGGTATAAGACCAATAGCTGTTGGCTGTACTTTTCGCCGTCTAGTTTCAAAGATTTGTGCTTCTAAAATTCTTGTAAAATTAAAAAATAAGTTTGAACCAGTTCAACTAGGTTTTGGTTCAAAAGGTGGATGTGAGGCAGCTGTGCATGCATTACGCAGTTTTCTCACACAAGATCCAAATTTCGAAGTGATGATAAAAATTGATGTTAAAAATGCATTTAATTCCATTAATAGAGACGTATTTCTAAGCGAAGTTAATAAATATATTCCAGAAACTTACCCATATCTTTTAGATTGCTATCATCATCCTTCAAAATTGGTTTACTATAAAAACGAGATCAATTCATCAAGTGGCTGCCAACAAGGTGATCCTCTCGGTCCCGCAATTTTTAGTCTAGCGATCAACCCAATTATACAAAATTTACAGTCAAAATTTAACATTTGGTATTTAGATGATGGACCTCTAGCAGGTAACGCTGATTCAGTTCTTTCAGATTTATACAAAATTATAAAGGAATTTGAATCTATTGGCTTACATTTAAATTTTAATAAATGTGAAATATTTGTTTCTTCAAATGTCAACGATGCTTCTGATATAATTCAAAAATTCGTGAAATTGGCACCTGATATAAAAATTCTCAATGAATCTTCGCTTTACCTGTTAGGTTCTCCTATTTTCGATGACGGCGCGATTAATTTTATTCACAATTCAGTTACTAAATTTTCTACGTATTGTAATAATAAAAAATTTAAGCTACTAGCTGACGTCCTGTCACGGTCGCCATTGTAATAATAAAATTTCAGGTTCTACTTAGCGTCCGGTCAAGGTCGCCATTGCAATTAAAAAAAAATTTAAGTCCCTATCGAGTTGGGTGTAACAATAAAGAAAAAATATAAGGCCTTATTCAAAATGTTTATTTTGCTATAGTGTAATATAGTGGTTACACGTTGTATTAGATAAATATGAAAATTCCAGACGAGATTAAAGACCAAGACTTAGATTAAGGTTGACAAAAAGTTAGGTTAATACTTAGATTAATGTTTAAGTTAATAATAAGATTTAGTTTCTTTGGGGACTACAGTACACCCGGGTAAGATATAGATTGGACTATTGGCTCGCTTGTGACTTTAACAATATGTGCGGTATAAGTGTAAGATAGTAGGTATAGGTTTAGGTATAAGATAGTAGGTATAGGTTTAGGTATAAGATAGTAGGTATAGGTGTAGGTATAAGGTAGTAGGTATAGGTGTAGGTATAAGGTAGTAGGTATAGGTTTAGGTATACGACAGTAGGTATAGGTTTAGGTAGAAGTATAAGATAGTAGGTATAGGATAGTAGCTCTAGGCTGCGCTTGGCACTCGGTTACTGGCCCTCGGCTTTTTAACCAACACCCAAAAATAAAGAATTTATATTAAATAAAATTAAAAATAAAAGTCTGCTCAGCCAAAGCCGCCGCAGGAGCCAGCTTAATCCCGTGTCCAATCTGTCCACCAGCCACCAGGAGGTGCACAGCCCGCACAGAACCCGTACAGAACCGCCTGCACAGAACCCGTACAGAACCGCCTGCACAGAACCCGTACAGAACCGCCTCCTGAAGCGTACACAAAACAACATGTGTCACCTCAAGTGTTTACAAATAATTAATGCACAGCTGAATAGGGATATCCAGTCTAAGTTACACCTTATAGTTAAAAATGATAATACCTAATTAGGCAGACACCGCTTACACTTGTATATAGCAATAAGGAGTTCACGGTTCATGATAATAATTATTTAAAAGATTATGCATTTAAGAACACAAACAGCAAAACTTAAACATTTATATTCCATTACCTAGCAGCCGTTAGGTATAATGTATTAAAGACAATAGTATATAGTTAAGTTCATTTATGTTCCAATACCTAGTAGCCGTTAGGTATAATGTATTAAAGACAATAGTATATAGTTAGGTTCAGTTATATTCCAATACCTAGTATCCGTTAGGTATAATGTATTAAAGACAATAGTATATAGTTAAGTTAGAAGTTACACATTATGGAATAACTAGGTATTATTAGCGGACGGCAACGCTATCTGTCCGGAGGGCAATTATTAACATATAATAATAACTATATACTAAAGAAGTGAATCATCACCTCCCTTAGTAATAAAAAAAAGAAAAGGAATCTTACAGGCCCATTGGGATCCGATGTCCCGAGGCGGGGACAACAAGGGATCGGAATGGTCTACGGCGTCCCCGTGGACCATTCCACCACCACCAAGGAACCATGGCGAGCGGTGCCCGGCTTAACCAAGGAAATGAAATACCTAATCAGCGTCAATTCACTAAGAATCCCACAATAAATCCCAGAGCGGAGTGAATTTACTAGGTCTGAGTTCAATTTCGATAATTTAAGGTTAATTTGACAATGAAAAGGATGAATAAATTAATTAATACTCTTTCGCTGTCTAACAAAAGGTTAAAAGTACAAAGCCGGGGGACCTAACAGTTCAACGGCTTAGGTTATACGTGAAATACTACGTTTTCAATAATTTCCCCATGTGATATTTAAAATCTACAGTAAGAGAGAGTGATAATAAAACGAGAGGTTATGAAAGAAGTGAAGGCATGGAAACATACCCTACTGGAGGCACGAAAGCACGTGGTCGGCACGAGGAGCGAGGTCCCGTCTGCCGGTTTTCTATTTCGTTCAGCCAATCCCAACTGCAAGGAACGATATACTACATAACCTCGAATTCACTAAATACCGATAGGTAAAATTGCCACGAAACAAGACATCAACTACTTACGTGGTCGACCCCGACAGCCCGCTTGGAGCGGCCAACTGGACGCGCAATTCGCACGTGATTTGCACGTACAGCTCCGAAATTCGCAGCCAAAGCCCGCGGCGTTGCCCGCAGAGTATTCCTGACTTCCCAGACTCGGCACCCAGCGCACTTAGGTAGGTCCCAGGCTTCTCCCAGCTCTGAGGTCCGCTTCGCTCGCCGCTCGAAAATGGAAAGAACGAAGCCACGCTCCTCACGTTCAAAACCAGTCGCTGAACCAAGACCCCACTCCCAGTACATATTCACACATTCATTCACTTGCTTCAATGTGGTACAGATTAATAACACTAAAAACGCACTCGATGGTCACTGTACACAGACAGCAGGAATCAGTCAAGTCCAGCTTTCTTGACCAAAACATTTCCACTTTCTTCCAAATAAACACCCGAATTTCTTAACCTCGCTATACACAGAGCCAGCTGTCAAGATCAAGGTCATTCGTCCGAAAATTAAAACCTAGTTCCATAGACCCTCACATAGACCTAGAGGAACCTCAATTAATCCACTAAAAGGTTTAAATCCTTAGACCTCCGAAAAAATGAAAACTAATTAAAATAAGAACGCCTACAAGGTAATTAGTTAGGACAGAAATTTCTACAATTATTCTGGAATAATAATTTTTCAAGTGAATGAGTAGCCAAGCCATCGACAATCAACCCCGACACTAGCGCCCCTCAGCGTCACTGAACAGAGTCATTTGACAGATATTGACTTGACAATTACATCAGATTGATTTGACAATTACACCAGTTGTTTATCTAATTTTGAGGTTAAAAATATGTGAAAACTTGTATATAAACAAGATAAAATAGTGTAAGTGAAATTCTACTATGCCAAAAAGAATGCACGGAGATGGGTAAACCAATTAACAATAGCGTTGCAGCAGTGTTATCGGAAATTGCGAACCAACATATGAGGTTACCAGGTCGGTGTTTACTTAATCTTTTTAATTACTTAGGGCACCTAGAGGCTACACCTAATTACAGAAAAAAAAGGCGTTACAGTACCCCCTACTCGCCAGAATTTTGCGACAGAAGAGAGTAAAATTCACGCTGGCCCCCAGCGCCTAACATCACTACAAGACATAAAATTATGAAAAGCAGAACTCGCTGAAGAAGTTCTCTTCCTCCAGCCAGTACCTAAACTAGACATCTTACAGTTTTCAGACGGCGACCGCAGCTCGCCTGAAAAAATATTACTAAAACAACTACAACCTAAAAAGCAACTACAACTAAAAGCTCGTCGAGGCGTAATCAGTGAACCAGCTGACCTGACGCTAGCACACTGTGTGGGCCTGCGACAAACATTCTTACTAACTAAAGGACTATCCGAAGGAATAACAACTCCCTTAGGAACCCTAGGCGACCTCCGTTCTTTAGGAACTCGCGTCTTACTTTTAAAACCATCAACGTCGTTCAATAACGAGCGACGTTCACGCACCGTACAATCTTTGCTCTGGCGCTCTATGTAGAGAGCGTCAGAACGGACAGTGCCTCCTTTACGTGGAGCTTCCGCTCCTTGAGGTTTCCTACTAACCTCTTCTATCGACCGCGTCGTCAGACGCAATATGTCTGGCGCGATCTGGAAAGCTTTCCAGAAATTTATACCAAAGAGTAAAATAGGTTCCATCTCTGGAACAAGATGAAATTTAATAACTCTTAGAACAGCATCTACAACCACCGGTAAGAAAAGGTAGCCAGTAACGGTCGAAGTTGAACCGTTAGCAGTTACGACGGAGCAGACACGATCTGAATTTTGCACCTCGCAAAATTCCTTAAACTTATTTATGGCAGCGCCACCTATAATACTGATTTCCGAACCGGAATCTAACAGACCACGACTCGGTACACCACAAATTTCAACATTCAAAAAGGGACGAGCGTCCTGACATTTCTCAGTCGGGACACACTCTTCTAACTTAGAAACAACCGGTTTAGTAACAAACACAGAGCGAACGTACTCACACCACTCACGCCATTCGGTGGGAGAGGTACGAATAATAGAGGGACCCTTTTGTATGCTAAGAGTAGCCACAGGTGTAGGTGTGGGTTTAGGCCCAACGCATTGAGGACAGTCCTTCGACGTTACGCCCTTCTCTCCACAGCGGAAGCAAACTTTGATTTTCGGGGCCTTACACTCTATTAGTGTATGGTCCTTGACCCTGCAACGAACACAAAACTTGTCCACCTTCTCTACCCTATTGACAGCATCACAACGCGGACGAGTCGCCTTTCCTTTATAGGCCAGCTCGGGGACCACTACGTTCGCCGTACTCCTAGGAGGTTCGGTGAAATTTTCCGCCCTCTGCTTCGCAGCTTCTAACAACCTGCAACGCGACTTTAAGTCGGACCACGTCCTCACTTCGCAAAGCGCCAGCTGTGTAGAGTAGAATGGCCAAATATTGTATAATATTATGTTTAATTTTTCAGCGTCGTCCAGGGGTTTCTTAAGTCGGGAGAAATAGTTTTGCATTATGCTTAAGTATACTGTTATCGATTCATCCGGACCCTGCGTCCTAGAACGAATTTCCTTGAGTAAACGGTGCTCGTAGTCGTAGGGTAAGTACTCCTCCAACAACAAAGCTCTTAATTGATCCCAATTGGACACCTCCGACTTAACACTACGATACCAGTATAGAGCCTCATCTACAAAAAGTTCTACAGCCGACTTATACAACTTTTCAAGGGAGATATTTCGTGAAGCGCAAATTTCTTCCACCCGTTCCAAAAACGACTGAACACAGCCCTTACCGTTAAACTTAATATTTAATGATTGTACTGTAGCAGAGCGATCACACGTCACGACCGGCTGCGCCATCGCCATCTGTCCTCCAGGGTGGACAAACTCCTCTGCGACGTCAGCGACCTTGGGTTTAAAATCAACACTACTTGTGAAGGTGTGCATAATCCTATCCAATTGCTGTAAGACAGTCAGTAGGCGATTATCAAGATCCTCTTTCCAAGCCTTGTCCTCTTCCTCCTCAGGCTCTACCCTACTCAACCTATGGAACAAGTGGTTCCCCAGCGCCTCGATACGGTATAATTTCTTTAAAAGGAAATTTTTAGAGTTACAGATTTCCTCCAGTTCGGTAAGCTTCGACGCGATAGTTTTAAGCTCCGGCCTTACATCACCCTCAAAGAAACTTACTTGATCAGTCGGAATTTCTTTAGCTAAAGACTTTATTTGAGTTCGCAAACGCTCTACAGTACCCTCTGGGACCCCATCGCGGATAGCTACCTCGTATTGTAGTTCGTCTTTCTTTAACAAGTGAAAACGGATAGGACGTTCTTCCATAATGTTTTACAGTTAGGTATAACAATCAGCAGTAATCGTATCCGGGCAACTTACTTAATGATACTTAATAGTACTTAATAAATTTAGACTTAAGATTAAACACCAAGTGCCAGAGTATCAGACTCAGATGGCAGTATATAGAAAAAAAAATAAATACCGCAGGGCAGCAACCGAGCGCAGCAAAATGGAGAAGCACAATAATTGAAAAGTCAACAATCCGCTAGTGAGCAACAGACCAGTAACGGAGGTTACACCCGCGAAGCCAATAAAAGTCCTGTCACGGTCGCCATTGTAATAATAAAAAATTTAAGCTACTAGCTGACGTCCTGTCACGGTCGCCATTGTAATAATAAAATTTCAGGTTCTACTTAGCGTCCGGTCAAGGTCGCCATTGCAATTAAAAAAAAATTTAAGTCCCTATCGAGTTGGGTGTAACAATAAAGAAAAAATATAAGGCCTTATTCAAAATGTTTATTTTGCTATAGTGTAATATAGTGGTTACACGTTGTATTAGATAAATATGAAAATTCCAGACGAGATTAAAGACCAAGACTTAGATTAAGGTTGACAAAAAGTTAGGTTAATACTTAGATTAATGTTTAAGTTAATAATAAGATTTAGTTTCTTTGGGGACTACAGTACACCCGGGTAAGATATAGATTGGACTATTGGCTCGCTTGTGACTTTAACAATATGTGCGGTATAAGTGTAAGATAGTAGGTATAGGTTTAGGTATAAGATAGTAGGTATAGGTTTAGGTATAAGATAGTAGGTATAGGTGTAGGTATAAGGTAGTAGGTATAGGTGTAGGTATAAGGTAGTAGGTATAGGTTTAGGTATACGACAGTAGGTATAGGTTTAGGTAGAAGTATAAGATAGTAGGTATAGGATAGTAGCTCTAGGCTGCGCTTGGCACTCGGTTACTGGCCCTCGGCTTTTTAACCAACACCCAAAAATAAAGAATTTATATTAAATAAAATTAAAAATAAAAGTCTGCTCAGCCAAAGCCGCCGCAGGAGCCAGCTTAATCCCGTGTCCAATCTGTCCACCAGCCACCAGGAGGTGCACAGCCCGCACAGAACCCGTACAGAACCGCCTGCACAGAACCCGTACAGAACCGCCTGCACAGAACCCGTACAGAACCGCCTCCTGAAGCGTACACAAAACAACATGTGTCACCTCAAGTGTTTACAAATAATTAATGCACAGCTGAATAGGGATATCCAGTCTAAGTTACACCTTATAGTTAAAAATGATAATACCTAATTAGGCAGACACCGCTTACACTTGTATATAGCAATAAGGAGTTCACGGTTCATGATAATAATTATTTAAAAGATTATGCATTTAAGAACACAAACAGCAAAACTTAAACATTTATATTCCATTACCTAGCAGCCGTTAGGTATAATGTATTAAAGACAATAGTATATAGTTAAGTTCATTTATGTTCCAATACCTAGTAGCCGTTAGGTATAATGTATTAAAGACAATAGTATATAGTTAGGTTCAGTTATATTCCAATACCTAGTATCCGTTAGGTATAATGTATTAAAGACAATAGTATATAGTTAAGTTAGAAGTTACACATTATGGAATAACTAGGTATTATTAGCGGACGGCAACGCTATCTGTCCGGAGGGCAATTATTAACATATAATAATAACTATATACTAAAGAAGTGAATCATCACCTCCCTTAGTAATAAAAAAAAGAAAAGGAATCTTACAGGCCCATTGGGATCCGATGTCCCGAGGCGGGGACAACAAGGGATCGGAATGGTCTACGGCGTCCCCGTGGACCATTCCACCACCACCAAGGAACCATGGCGAGCGGTGCCCGGCTTAACCAAGGAAATGAAATACCTAATCAGCGTCAATTCACTAAGAATCCCACAATAAATCCCAGAGCGGAGTGAATTTACTAGGTCTGAGTTCAATTTCGATAATTTAAGGTTAATTTGACAATGAAAAGGATGAATAAATTAATTAATACTCTTTCGCTGTCTAACAAAAGGTTAAAAGTACAAAGCCGGGGGACCTAACAGTTCAACGGCTTAGGTTATACGTGAAATACTACGTTTTCAATAATTTCCCCATGTGATATTTAAAATCTACAGTAAGAGAGAGTGATAATAAAACGAGAGGTTATGAAAGAAGTGAAGGCATGGAAACATACCCTACTGGAGGCACGAAAGCACGTGGTCGGCACGAGGAGCGAGGTCCCGTCTGCCGGTTTTCTATTTCGTTCAGCCAATCCCAACTGCAAGGAACGATATACTACATAACCTCGAATTCACTAAATACCGATAGGTAAAATTGCCACGAAACAAGACATCAACTACTTACGTGGTCGACCCCGACAGCCCGCTTGGAGCGGCCAACTGGACGCGCAATTCGCACGTGATTTGCACGTACAGCTCCGAAATTCGCAGCCAAAGCCCGCGGCGTTGCCCGCAGAGTATTCCTGACTTCCCAGACTCGGCACCCAGCGCACTTAGGTAGGTCCCAGGCTTCTCCCAGCTCTGAGGTCCGCTTCGCTCGCCGCTCGAAAATGGAAAGAACGAAGCCACGCTCCTCACGTTCAAAACCAGTCGCTGAACCAAGACCCCACTCCCAGTACATATTCACACATTCATTCACTTGCTTCAATGTGGTACAGATTAATAACACTAAAAACGCACTCGATGGTCACTGTACACAGACAGCAGGAATCAGTCAAGTCCAGCTTTCTTGACCAAAACATTTCCACTTTCTTCCAAATAAACACCCGAATTTCTTAACCTCGCTATACACAGAGCCAGCTGTCAAGATCAAGGTCATTCGTCCGAAAATTAAAACCTAGTTCCATAGACCCTCACATAGACCTAGAGGAACCTCAATTAATCCACTAAAAGGTTTAAATCCTTAGACCTCCGAAAAAATGAAAACTAATTAAAATAAGAACGCCTACAAGGTAATTAGTTAGGACAGAAATTTCTACAATTATTCTGGAATAATAATTTTTCAAGTGAATGAGTAGCCAAGCCATCGACAATCAACCCCGACACTAGCGCCCCTCAGCGTCACTGAACAGAGTCATTTGACAGATATTGACTTGACAATTACATCAGATTGATTTGACAATTACACCAGTTGTTTATCTAATTTTGAGGTTAAAAATATGTGAAAACTTGTATATAAACAAGATAAAATAGTGTAAGTGAAATTCTACTATGCCAAAAAGAATGCACGGAGATGGGTAAACCAATTAACAATAGCGTTGCAGCAGTGTTATCGGAAATTGCGAACCAACATATGAGGTTACCAGGTCGGTGTTTACTTAATCTTTTTAATTACTTAGGGCACCTAGAGGCTACACCTAATTACAGAAAAAAAAGGCGTTACAGTATTCAGACAGACTTTCAAAACTTAACAACCATTTCTCTTTTATAATTTTAAAACATTGTCTTTTTTTACCTAAATTTATTTATTTTTTAAGATGTACGCAGTTTTGGAAATTTTCAAATCTTTTAGTTGATATTGACGACCTAATTAAAACTGACTTGGAAAAAATTCTAAATTTAAAATTTACAGAAGATTCTTGGACTCAAGCGGCATTGCCTATTAGATATGGCGGTCTCGGTGTAAGGAAAATTTCTAGCGTCGCTCTTCCGGCATTTTTGTCCTCAATCCATAGCACGTCAACACTCGTAGGTAATATTCTGCATCATAACGATCAAAACTACGGTGTTGCGTGTTTGGAAGATGGCATGAATGAATGGAGGACGACGTCTCTAAATTTTCCTTCAGCATTACATTTACAAAGAGCTTGGGATGATTTGCTTTGTAAGCATACGTTCGATTATTTACTAAATAATACTCAATCAGATATCAGTAGAGCGAGATTGAGAGCTGTGTCAAGTTGGGAGTCTGGTCAGTGGTTACAGGCGCTTCCATCTGCTTCCATTGGCACTCTCTTAGATCCTGATACTTTGCGCATATCTGTTTGTCTGCGTTTAGGTGTCAAAGTTTGCTCGCCTCATACTTGCTCCTGTGGTGCAGTTGTTGATGCTTTGGGGCTCCACGGTCTCTCCTGTCAAAAAAGTGCTGGCCGCTTTTCCCGTCACGCCGCTTTGAACGATATTATTAGAAGGTCTCTTGTCACAATAAACGTTCCTTCAGTGTTAGAACCTAACGGTATTTTTAGGAAGGATGGCAAGAGGCCTGACGGTATGTCGATCGTGCCGTGGACTATGGGACGGCCACTAGTGTGGGATGCAACATGCGTTGATACACTGGCTCCTTCTCATATCCATGGTACGAAAGTCAGAGCCGGTGCTGCGGCGGAGGCGGCAGAGAAGAGTAAGCACTTGAAATATGACAATATTTCAAGTGCTTATTACTTTTTCAAAGCATTTGGGGTGGAAACTCTTGGTCCGTGGGGTCCTGACGCCCACTATATTTTCAAAGTAATAAAAAATAAATTAAAGGAAAAAACTAGTGATCCAAGAGCTGGCAGTTTCCTCGCTCAACGTATTAGCATTGCTATACAGCGAGGAAACGCTGCCAGCGTATTGGGGACTGCACCACAGGGTCCTAGTTTATTTAACTTATTTTAGTTTTAGTTTTGTTATGTTATTTTTGTAATGTTTATATTTTTATGTATGTACCATAAAATTGTTATTAATAATTGATCAAATAAAAACTATTTATATGTAGGTTTAATTTAACAAACACATTTAGTACATAATTGATGATTAAACGAACTTACCTAAGTGAAGTTCTATCATAATTATACGAATCCTCCGTCTGAAGAGATAAGATTACTTGTAGTAGGCATCCGCGCACCAGGAGGTCTGACACGATAGTTAAGAGAAACTAAAAAACATAAGTAGAAACATATTAATTTGTAGCTATGGTAACCCTAGATATGACATATTCATTTAGTTCAGAGTTGCTTGTTTTGTACACTTTTTATTTTATTTACAAATTCACCATTGGGTAACCTGAAAGGGAGGGAGGGAGCTTATCTCTTCAGACGGAGGATTCGTATAATTATGATAGAACTTCACTTAGGTAAGTTCGTTTAATCATCAATTATACTTACCTCCGTCTTCGAGATAAGATTACTTGTAGATCTTTAGAGATGTGATATTTGTAAATAAAAATAACCAAGATTATGTTAATAAAATTGGTTAAATTAATGTGATCAGCAACCATAAACAGTTTGGCAGTACATAAAAAACAACAGATTCTAATCCTCGCTCTTGAAAATAAAATAGTGTATTCATTACACATGCAAACAAAAAATAGAATAATGATATTAATATTTAGCAACTTAATATGGTCATAGAAAAATCATTGTTATTGTCCTCAATCAAAAAAAAAAGTTATTTTGTAAGAGCGAGCAAATGCAGAGGATGAATCCGACCAACCAGCATTCAGGCGTATATAATATCGATATTAACAATATTTTTATGTGCTGTACAAGAAGATGCATGCACAGTTGAGTGAGCGGTAAATATATTTGTATTTACGCCACCTTTATTCAAAATTTCCTATATCCATCGACTAATTGATTGGGAATACATTAGTTTTAAAAGGAATTATATAAGTAATAAACAATTCACAATGCTTCGTATATGTATCTTTTGTTTCATTTAAATAGACAACTGACTTGCTGACTTTTCTTCAACTTTTTTTTTTTTTAATGCTGACTTTCCTTTAAAGAAAGGCAACATTAAGTTATGTTGCATTGATCCAATTCGTGATGTTTTGATAAGATCTGGTATATTAATCGTTATTCTATTATTATCAAATATCTCAATATCTTTTACCTTAATTTAACTTAATGTATGTACTCTGTGTGCCTTTACCAGTGCTAATAATATTACATTATTTTTCTTGATAAATTTCTTGTACCTATTTTATAATTAGGATACCAGCTTGCTAAAAAATTTAAAACAACTGATGGGTTCCAGGTATCATTATATCATGTCAAAGATGGTCGGAGCCGGTAAAAGCCCCTAAACAGTCTAGTCACCCTGTTCCCAAAACTTATATTCGTACTCATAATTAAAGATCAAGCAGATCTTTAACTTTTCAAAATACCGTACTGACTATCGGAATAAAATGTTTCAGTTAGAAAGGAAATTTCTTATGGAACTGAAGCCTCATAAATATTAATATTGTGACAGCCCTGGCGTACCTCGCTAAACAATAAACAATAGGGGCCATAAATATGCCAGGCGAAACAATAGAACAATAGCGCGCTTGCCCGTACGCACGACGCTTCGACCATTACGGCAATAGTCATACGGGCGAAAGTCGGTTGCAAGGAACGTTCTCGAATCTTTATTTCGACGCGGGTCCGGACTTCGCGGGAATATTCTCGATTGCCATGAATGGTGCGTGAGTGGTATAAAAAGGGGCGATCGGTCAAGTGCGGACACATTCTAGTTTCGGAAGCGGAACCAGGAAGATACCAGCGATACCTACGAGCGATACCAGTGAGAAATTAGTGATTTCTACGAGTGATACAGTGTTCGTCGAGTGTGTTTACGAGTACCTACGTGCATAGTGTTGTGGTGTGTACTGTGTACAGTGTGTAATTGTGTTTCTACGAGTTCAATAAAGTCTTTGTGGTACATTTTGGCATTTTCTCGAACCCATTACTCCTGACACGTAACAATTGGTGTCAGAAGTGGGATGCCTGTAGTACCGCAAAGTGAAGACGGGATTCGTACGCGACGGCAGACAGCATTGGATGCCGCGCGGATGGAGTCACCCGGGCGTGACCGCACGGAAACGGAGGCCACCACCGGACCTTCAACTACATCACCTGCATCAGCGCCGACACCGAGTGCATTCGATATGGCCTCCTTGTTAACCGTCTTACAGCGCCTGGAAAGCAAAATAGAGGGCCAGCGCGAAGCAATGGAGGGCCAGCGCGAAGCAATGAAAAGCCAGCGCGAAGCAATGGAGAGCCTGGAAAGTAAACTGGAAAGCCAGCGCAAAACCATGGAGGCGGGCCTAGGGACAATCGACGCAAAGCTGGATGGTTTCCAGGGAGATTTGAACGTCGTGAAGGAGGACCTGGAATTGGTTAAGGTGCGTACAGCCGAGCACGACCAAGCCCTCAAAAGCCATGACGCATCAATCAACAGCCTCAGTGCGTCGGTAAACTTCCACGAAACTAGGCTCGTGGATTTGGACAATAAGCTGCAGAAAATAAGAGTTATGGGCACGGCAGCAACGAGTTCATGCTCTGGGGCCCCGAAATTTAAGGTCCCAAGTTTCGACGGCACGACCTCGTGGACGGCGTTCAGGCACCAGTTCGAGGTAGTTGCAAATGGGAATGGCTGGGAAGACGAGCACTCGTTGGCGGCACTTACCTTAGCTCTTCGAGGGGAGGCACTGCTGGTCCTTGAGAACCTGCCCGCCGAGCGACGCACCTTGGAGTCGCTATTTAAGGCTTTGGAAGCTCGATACGGGGAGAAGCACCTTGAGCATGTATATCGTGCGCAGCTCAAAGACCGGTCACAGAGGTCGAGCGAAGGACTGCAACAATGGGCTACGGAGATCGAGCGCCTCGTACGCCGAGCCTATGCGTCGAGTTCCACACCCGTCGAAGACAAAATATTAGAGGCCTTCGTCAGCGGCATACGGGATCCTGAAGTGAGAGCAACGGTGCGCTTGGGTCATCACGCAACCTTGGAAGCAGCTTTAGCGCACGCCCTTGAAGTAGAAGCGGTACGAAGTGACTATAAAGGTTATAAGGTGCGCGAAGTGGTGGCAGCGATTCAACCTCGTACTGGGCCTATCTGCTACGGATGCGGTGAACGAGGCCATATAAGGATTAACTGCCGGACTCGGAAGCAACCGAAATCGGTGTCGACCGCTACCCAAGTCGACACCCAGGAGCCGTTAAACTAAGAGGCGCCAGCGCCGCGGGGCGGGCACTGGCTGGACTTCGTCGAGCCCCTACTGTTTTGGTATCACAAGCTTGTGACGGGAACAGCCTCGTAACTACTGGAGAAATAAATGGCATACCCTGTCGCTTTACGATTGACACGGGAGCATCGAAATCCATCGTTCGACCGGAACTACTCAAGCGGACTATCATGTGGGAAAATGGACGACCATCATGCAATCTGCAGACAGCGACAGGCCAGCCAGTGACCGTCCTTGGAGTTACGGAAGCAAGACTGAAACTCGGAAGTGACATCTACACGCAGTCTGTTTTAGTAGCGAATATAACTGATGACTGCATTATCGGACTGGACTTTCTACGGGCACATCACTGTATAGTTGACATAGCGAAAGGAGTGTTAAGCTTCCCGGATCAAGAAGTCTTCTTGGACGGTTCATGTTCAGGAGCAGTGTACTGTTTAAGGACAGTGAAGCTGGCACCCAGATCGGAAACCTTGGTCAAGGTTAGGTTTACCGAAAAGATACAGCTGGACCGATGTGTCGTAGTGGAAGACTATGGAGATCATCCCAGTTGGATCACGGCAAGGACACTGCTCATGACCAAACGCGACGCTAAGTTAAAGGTCATCAATCTTAGCAGCGTGCCGATACATCTCGGAAAGAATACAGTCATTGGCCGATGTGAAGCCGTGGATAGCTTGAGGAAGGTCCAAGAAAACTCAGACAAACCTGGATCAACGGATCACATGACATCTTTGCTGGAGGCGACCAGGAGGAATTTGAGCTCTGAAGAATATACTCAGGCAGCAAAGTTGTTGATGGACTACAAGGACATCTTTACCAGAGGAGATAGCGACCTTGGAAGAACAAATCTTGTCACTCACCCAATAGATACTGGTACAACCTTACCAATCAAGCAAAGACCAAGACGAGTACCATTGGCTAAGGAACACGAAGTTGCTGAAATGATTCAGGACATGGTGCGCAGCAAGGTCATCGAACCGTCAACTAGCCCTTGGTGTTCACCTGTGGTACTCGTGAAGAAGAAGGATGGCAGTACTAGATTCTGTGTCGACTACAGGATGCTTAACACAGTTACCAAGAAGGACAGCTACCCTCTGCCTCGGATTGACGACACGTTGGATATGCTTGGTGGCATGAAGTGGTTTTCGACGGTCGACCTGAAGAGTGGTTACTGGCAGGTCGAAGTACGGCCAGAAGACAAGGAGAAGACTGCCTTTACCACCGGAACCGGAAATGGCTTGTGGCAGTTTCGGGTAATGCCTTTTGGGCTATGTAACGCTCCTGCCACTTTTGAGCGTCTCATGGAGCGAGTGTTGGTGGGACTTTTGGGGGACGCTTGTCTGGTGTACCTCGATGACGTCATAGTCATGGGACGAAACTTCGCGGAACACAAGCGGAATCTGGAGAAGGTATTCAGACGATTCCGGGAGTCCAACCTAAAGCTCAATCCAAAGAAATGTGACTTCTTCAAGAAGGAAGTATCATTCTTGGGACACATCATATCGGACGAAGGTGTTCAAACTGATCCGGACAAGATAAGAGCTGTTCAAGAATGGCCGACACCAAAGAACAAGACCGATGTGAGAGCGTTCTTGGGACTATGCGCCTATTATCGTCGGTTTGTGAAGAACTTCTCAGAGATAGCCAAGCCATTACACCGTCTCACGGAGGACAAGAGAATCTTCAGTTGGGATTCCGATTGCGAAGATGCGTTCGTTCGCTTAAAGGAACATCTGTGCTCGGCTCCGATTCTTGGCTATCCCAGAAGGGAAGGGAGATTCATAGTGGACACGGACGCTAGCAATACTGGCATCGGAGGAGTGTTATCCCAAGACCAGGACGGCCAGCAGGTGGTCATTGCGTACTTCAGCAAGACCCTTTCGAAACCGGAAAGGAATTATTGTGTGACTCGGCGAGAATTACTGGCTGTGGTGAAGACCCTTCAGCACTTCAACAAGTATTTGCTGGGACGCGAGTTCACAATAAGGACGGACCACGCCGCTCTGAGGTGGCTTCTGCAATTCAAGAACCCGGAAGGCCAGGTTGCGAGATGGATCGAACAACTTCAAGAGTTCAACTTCGTAATAGAGCATCGTAACGGAAGAGCTCACTCGAATGCCGACGCCCTATCACGACGCCCATGCTCCGAAGAATGTCGACATTGCATTAAGCATGAGGCTAAAGAAGAGGTCAGGGTGATAAGGATGCAGGACCTAGACGAGTCTTGGGGAACGGAGCAAGTAAGCCAAGCTCAGAAGGAAGACAAAGACCTCAGCCTGATCATGGAATGGAAAGCCAAGGGACAGAGGCCCCTGTGGAGCGATGTGTCAGCCTCGAGCGCAACGACTAAGGCATACTGGGCTCAGTGGGACAGCCTTATATTGGAGAATGGCGTGCTTTACCGGAGCTGGGAATCACTCAACGGAAAGGAAAAAACCCTGCAAATGGTTATTCCCAGGAGTAAAGTGGCTGATTTGCTGAAGCTGGTACATGATGGCGCTTCTGGTGGGCACCTCGGCATCAAGAAGACCCTGGTAAAGATACGGGAACGCTTTTATTGGGTGCGGTGTCGAGAGGACGTTGAAGATTGGTGCAGAAAGTGTACAGTGTGCGCTTCAGTAAAAGGGCCCCGCACTAGATCCAAAGGGAAACTACAGCTGTATAACGTCGGAGCCCCTTGGGAAAGAATCGCCATAGACGTTGCTGGCCCATTCCCTCAGACTGAAGACGGGAATAGATTCATCATCGTGGTTCAAGACTACTTCAGCAAATGGCCGGAAGCGTTTGCAACCCCGAACCAAGAGGCGAAAACCGTGGCCAAGAAACTTGTCCAGGAGGTAGTATGCCGCTTTGGTGTACCATTGGAGTTACACAGCGACCAAGGCAGGAACTTCGAGTCGACGTTATTCCAGGAGATGTGTGATCTTTTGGGAATAAATAAGACACGTACCACACCGGCGCATCCTCAATCTGACGGCATGGTGGAGAGATTCAACCAAACGTTGGAAAATCACTTGGCCAAGGTCGTCGAGGAACATCAGCGAGACTGGGATCGGTACATTCCTCTGTTCCTAATGTCATATCGGTCTGCCATACACGAGTCCACGGGATTTACACCCGCTAAAGTAAACTTCGGAAGAGAAATGCGTCTGCCGTTGGATTTGCTGACCGGTACACCGCCAGATGCCCCGAAATCAACCGTTGAATACATCTCGGACTTACGGACCCAATTGGACGAGACACATGATTTTGTGAGGGAGCAGTGTTTGAAGACAAGCGAAAAAATGAAAACCCGGTACGATCGCGATGCCCGGAAACATGGTTTCAAGGAGGGAGATGCCGTATGGTTGCACAATCCACTGCGGAAGAAAGGGAAGTCTCCGAAGCTACAAGCACGATGGGAAGGCCCTTACACAGTTGTCACGAGGATTAATGACGTGACCTACCGAATCAGACAGGGGGACAGAAGAAAACCGAAGATCGTGCATGTGGACAGATTGGCACCATTTCATGGATCGAATAATGCTCGGGACGAGCATGACTAAGAGGGGGGCAATGTGACAGCCCTGGCGTACCTCGCTAAACAATAAACAATAGGGGCCATAAATATGCCAGGCGAAACAATAGAACAATAGCGCGCTTGCCCGTACGCACGACGCTTCGACCATTACGGCAATAGTCATACGGGCGAAAGTCGGTTGCAAGGAACGTTCTCGAATCTTTATTTCGACGCGGGTCCGGACTTCGCGGGAATATTCTCGATTGCCATGAATGGTGCGTGAGTGGTATAAAAAGGGGCGATCGGTCAAGTGCGGACACATTCTAGTTTCGGAAGCGGAACCAGGAAGATACCAGCGATACCTACGAGCGATACCAGTGAGAAATTAGTGATTTCTACGAGTGATACAGTGTTCGTCGAGTGTGTTTACGAGTACCTACGTGCATAGTGTTGTGGTGTGTACTGTGTACAGTGTGTAATTGTGTTTCTACGAGTTCAATAAAGTCTTTGTGGTACATTTTGGCATTTTCTCGAACCCATTACTCCTGACACGTAACAATATTATGGTTTTTACAAAATGCAAACCATTTTTTTAAAACAAAACCGTAATATTTAACTACTTTCCGATATAAAAGCACACATGACGTCTAACGCGTTGCGAGGGATCCCTCTTAGAATTAGCGCCGTGCCCATAACTTAGCAGCTACTAGCACTACTTTCCTCTGCAGATGGCTGTTGGAAACAGACAATAAAAAACCTTGGTATTAGTACGAAACTACCAAGCACGATCATGTCTTGAAAGTCATTGTCATAAATTTTGAAAAATAGGAAACCATTTTTGGGTATTAATCCATACGGAATAACAACCACGCCCTCAGCCTTATCGAGAATATTTTTCCATAAGGTCTTTGAATTGATGGAAACTGGAAAAAAAAGAATAAAAAATTTAATTTATCCAACAAAGTAAAAATAATTGATTGCCAAAGCTTCTTGGTCCCTTTGCCAAGAAATATGTATAAGTGCCACATTTTGAATGTAATCTAGTGGCGAACAAATCTATATCGGGATTTCCATGATTCTGCTGAAAGCAATGTCAGTTAGTTCCCATTCGATATCATGATGTGATCGTCTCAATTTTGCATCTACTACGACATTATCTTGGGAGCTGATGTAAGAGGCGTATACAAAAAATATCTTCAGACCATTCCCATAGCCTTATCGTAAGATTAATGAGATGCAGAAAGCGTATACCACCCCCTTTTGTTTATGTACGAAAAACCGTTACTGTCTGTGCGATGTTTAATATCTGACAGTTACTTAAATTGTTCTTCTTCTTCTTCTTCTTCCAAGACCACTCACCGTAGGGATTTGTGGAAGCGATGGCGTAGCTTGACGTTCGGAAAGTGCTTGCAAAAACCCACTTCGAAGAAATAAATAATTTGAATTTGAATTTGTAAAAGTTTTTTAACCAAAATATGCGGCTAATAGATCGAGATAAATTATGTGTTTCCGTTTTTCATCCTCACTCAATTTTCCAATAGCCTTGTCCTTACCACATGCCACCCCCCACCCTTTTTTTCTGACATCAGAAAATATATTTAAACAATAAGAACCATTTCTTATTGGATTAACCGAAATACTAATGTTCCAGCCACCAACCAGTCTCTTTTTAAATATTTAGAGGTATTTTCATGTAACTATCATAATCTTCAGTTTTTGTCTGCCAGACTAAATATTTACACCGTTCAACCACGTTGAGTTGCAGGGCAGGACGAGGTAAGGAGACCAGCTAATCTAGCGAATTGCCGTTATACAATCTGTTAACTGCATAACATTCAATATTTTCCTTGATTCCTTGTGTCAAAAATGAAACCTAAATATTTACAAACTGTATTTGATATCAAAGAATTATTCCTTTCATAATTAACTAAGAAATCCAATGATTTTAATACAACTATTGTATGAGTTTCAATTTGTTGACAGCTACTCTGTCATTCAGATATGAAACATAATACTATTATGTTTAATATGATATTATCATGTGAATAAATTGATGATATATATATCCTAAAGATCTTAGTAAGGACATTATTAGTATCATCAGCTTTGTGGAAACTAGTGGAGCTATATTAAGCTTAAAGAGCAAATCATTAAACTCATATAGTTTATTAATACTTATACGTAAATCTTTATACTTCTTAAATTGATTATTAAAATGTAATAAAAAATAAGCATCTTTTAAAACAAGTGTACATTTAAATTAATTTTTTGAAATCAATTTTAATGTTGTCCTTTTGTCTTCCATCTTGAAATGACTAGTAGAAAAAAACAAATTTAAGTATTCAATAATTTCAAATTTAGCACAAAACGTTTACTACCATTTGGTTTAGGTACTAGAAATATGCTAGATATTTATTGATTACTACATGGTGTATATTCAGATATAGCACCCAAAAACAAATCACTAATTGCAACTTTGACATCATTAGTTTCACTTGGATTTTGCATGAAAAAACAAATTCCTGTTTTGGGGTTCTAAAAAAAAAAGGTATTTTTTATCCTTCACGAACCCAAGACAAACCGTCTCCAACCCAACACAGCGTCATTAGTTATCAGGGTCCATCTGACATAGAGCAATGACAGCGGACCAGCAGAATAACCTACCTCGACTATTGCTGAGTCGACACACGACCGCGCGAGCACTGCGTCTGTGCCAGCGGCAACTTGAGCTGTGGTAGTGCAGGTTTCTGCGGAGGCGCTTCGTAGCTGCAACGTTGTTGCGCTGCTGATTTCCTCCCTGCTCTCATCTGCCTCGTCAGTGGAAGCAGAGGTCTTGAGTTTTAAAGCCTGGGCTGATCAAGCTTATTTTGATGGAATGATTTAACTTGTGAAGCGGTCTTCAACTCAGCACCGGATCTATTAATAGCTTTTGTTGTTGGCTGTTTGCTGATTATGTCAGCCACATTTTCTCCAAATAAAAAAGTACTTACCCATTTCAGTAGCAAACAAATGTTGATTCATCTCTTTCTAAATGTTTCTTTCTAAAGATTGAATTGATGTATTGAGAATCACTCAAAATCTTGCCCGCGTCCAATAAAAGTTTTATGATATTGCTGTCTGTGTTTTGGCTCGCAAAAAAACTGCTGTTAAGGCTTGACTTATGCAAGTTACAGCAACAGCTTGTTGATTTTGTCTTCGGTGAAAATGGGCTCCCAACAAATAGCTAATTCAGACTAAATCGGTGGACTATAGCTTATATTGTTAGTTGGGGTCTTTCTCAAAAGATGGAGAAAATTATCATTCGATGTAATTTGGAACCTTAGTTGATTCTGCAGGCTTTAAGGGTGTCTCTGTGATAGAATTTGAAAGTACAGGGTTATCCTGTGGAGACTACTGAATTTGCGTCTTTGCGCTTTTGCGTATTAACGCTCTCAGATCCGGAGATCTTTCGACTCCTCCAATTGATAATCTACAATTAATAATATATATGCAACCGCATACTTGATTGTGAAGTATTACAATATCCTTCAAGGATAAACTTCGGTTTTAAGCGTTAACCTGGCAATAGCAGACATAAGCTCTATGACTTATGCTCAGCAGTGGCGTCGTGAAGGTATTATCCCCAAAAGATAAACACATCACTTTTGTTAACAATGCAATATATACAAAGGCGATAGTCCCTATAAACTATCCACAATGTATTTTTAGCGTGAAGGTAACACTCACTAATGAAGTGTACACAACACAGAATAATAGTGATTACTATTTCCAGTCTTGTATTTTATGTCATTTATTATAATAAGCTTCTTAAATAGTTCCTTTATAATAGTGATTACTATTTCCAGTCTTGTATTTTATAATATCATTTATTATAATAAGCTTCTTATAAATATAGTTCCTATAGTACGTACCATCTTTTAGTGACATATCAAAATTTGAATTTTCCGAAGATGAACCATATGATCTTCGAGAGCGTTTTACTATTTTTCTTAACAAATATTCATCCTTTTAAATTTTCTTACATTTATATTTGGGCATTTTAGGAAAATATATTCTGTAACTATCAATAAAATTATATTTTGTGAAAAAGATGTGTCAAAACGACCAAGCACGAGAACACGAATGAATATGTCATATCTAGGGTTACCATAGCTACAAATTAATATGTTTCTACTTATGTTTTTTAGTTTCTCTTAACTATCGTGTCAGACCTCCTGGTGCGCGGATGCCTACTACAAGTAATCTTATCTCGAAGACGGAGGTAAGTATAATATCTCAATGGTCAAACATTTGATTTTCGCCCCGTCGGTTCGGTGTTTTAAGAATAATTACATGTAGATCTGGATTAAATAAGGCGTTGGAATCGACAACATGTATTCATAATAGTCGAATTATCGCGTATTTAGATTTAAAACATACAAAATAATAACATGACATAAAATAATGACACTATATTAATGACTTGAGGGTGATAGAGACAGTGCCATACAGGCAAGGCAAACTGTAAGGCACTGTCTCTGTCACCCACACGTCATTCACGCGCCAAAAGATCGTTGTAGGACTTAAATGTCAAATGTCAATTTTCTTTTTAAAAAGAATTATTTCATCAACTGAAATAGTTCTTATGCTTTTGTTCAGAATATTTAAATCTTCTTTGCACAAATTAATGCATTATCCGTTTCTAATAAAGATTAAAATGTCTTGCACCTATAATGTGACTTTATGATGTACGTATTCTTAATAGCGGCTACAAACTCACGCCGAGAACCCCCGAGAACACCCAAGAAGCGTGAATGTGATCGGTTTCTCGCAGTCTCGTTCTCGGGCTCGCCTGTGCTCGGATCGGTGTCGGTATTTTTGCCCGCTTCAAAGGGTTTCTCGGGCGAGAAAAGAGAACCGTATTCAGATTCTCGTTCGGTCTCAGTGGGATCGTTGTGTGTTTTTGTATTTAAAATTTACATTTCTAGTTAAAATTATCTACTGTCTGTGGTTACCAATTATTATTATTATTTTAGTACTTATATTAATTTATTTCTTATTTTAGTATTCACAAGATTATAGTATATTAATGCACACAAAACCAAAGCCGCTGCACTGACGTCCATTCCGGATGACGATCGAGGATGCGAATGAGAAGGTCGCATGAGTGTAGATGCTTTCTGGGTTCTCGCGCAAATTCGCGGCAAGATTTCTCTTCGAGACTTCTCGCGTGAGTCTGTTGGCGGTATAACAATTAGGCTTACGTCATTATTATGCGTCTCTTTCAGTGATATTGCCTATGAAACATTGCAAAACAGTGAATATCTGTACTCGTATAATTTGTGTACAAAGTGTTTTAAATATGAATAAACAAAGTGCATTTATTAATGAAGAAAGTCACGAAAAAATTGTGAAAGAAAATGAGTTATTACTCTATATACATTCATTTTATTATTATTATCACAAATGCAGTATTATTTTTTGTTTTGTTAATTTATATATAATGCTATGCAAAAGCTTTACCGCGGCAGTCTCCGAGTGCCACACGTCTTTTTTTTTATATTATAGGTATGTTTTTTGTGAAGTGATTATATTTGTACCGAATGAATATTTGTTAAATTAATTGCACCGCTGCGGTGATGTCATAATAATTTTTAATGGGTGACAATTTTCTTCATTATTTACGTATATATTTTATTTTCATCGTGAGCGATAACCGCAACCGTCTGGTCGAGTCGGACTGTTATGGGTTGCAAGTTGCAATGAGGTTTTATTTCCTTCATAGTATGGTCTAGTTAAATTATTTACTTTTATCTATCAACTCTACTTACTAATCTTGTCTTTGAGCAAGTACGAGTAGGGAGAATTAGAAGAAATCTTTTTTGACTTATATTTATTGTAAGAAAGATGAAGTTTATCTCTCCTGCTGGTGTACGTACTACCCATAGATTTATTATATAACAAGATTGGTGATTGTATCACTTGGACGAAACCAAAAATGAAATGCACCAGTGCGTGTGACACACTCACATGTATATGTGTAGTGATGGGCTAAGCACTGCAAATATCGATACTGTGTATCCTTACTAATATTATAAATGTGAAAGTGTGTTTGTTTGTGACTCTTTCACGTCGCAACATGGCTATTATATGGTATGGTTTATGTGTGTGGGGATAGTTAGGAGGGTGGAGAGTGACGTAGGCTACTTTTTACCGCGGAAAAACATCTCATTCCCATGGGAAGATCGATTTTTGTTAGTTGCTAGATATTTATTTCCGGAGTTGTTAATAGATGGCGTTAGTAAAATTCATTTGCAAGTTTTGAATCACGCTATCAAATACTACATGTAATTTACTTAAGACATAGGCAAATGTTACAGGCTACTTTTTAGCAGAGATTCCTACGGGAGTGGGACCTACGTGGCTGTTACCTACGGGTACCGAAGCGAAGCGCGGGCGGTTCTCTAGTATTGAATATTTGTTTGTGGACATAAAAATACGAGTAATAATAAACTACGACGCATCTGGCATTATGTGTCGAAATTTATCGACATAAATCGGATTCTACGTCACAATATTTCTATTCCGCTATCTATTCCGCTTTTTTTCTGACCGTCCGACAGATACCTTACCCTTGAGCGGAAATAGGTAACTACGCACTAAAAACTACCAAAAATTTAGAATATATAGCTAATGAGGCAAAATATCTATGATATTCCTAACTTCTTAGTTAAGTTTTTATGTTACTTACCTAGATGGCGTTACAATTTGGCTTTTACCGCCAATTTGCAAAAAAACAAATGTTACAGTAAGAATTTTTTATTTGACTATAAGTAGGTCCATCCATCCAGGTCTATTCACCATTTGTAGCCACTTAGACGCAAGTCCGTATTTTTTGGAAATCTGAAACATATTGTTTATTAATTAATCAAACAATATTATTTTTACAAGAATAATTATTTAAAGTGTATCCTTATGCTACGGTACCCTTAACTTACACAAGTGACATTTGAAAATGTTTTTAATTTTAATAAATATACGTCTTCATATATGACATACCATTGACTTTGACTGAGACGTATCGATACAATAATATCGATAGTGTCAAATCCCTACGAAGGTGTGTAAAATATTACAGAAATTCACGTATTTATTATTTCTTTGAATTGACTTCCGATGCTTTCACAGGACTTATATGGTAAAATGCAAGGCTTTTCCCTATCCATTTGTATACAAAACTTATGTTGTAGTACTAAAATAAAGATTTACAGAGCTAAATATTGAAATCGTACTTACACGTGAAACGCATACTTCTGTGGATTTTTACGTCTAGCGGAGTCACATCCAGGTACCGCACACGTAGCCATCACTGACTGCGACTACAAAGGACGTTACTCCACACAGAAATGTTAATTATTTTAAGTAATTTGAGGAGAATTTTTGACAACAGCCCGCTAAGCCCGCTATGATGTCAAAAAATGGTTTCGTCTATCTATCTTGCTCTGTCATACGTGTATCATATGTTTTTCTCTTTCGCATTTCCAATCTATCTAAACGTCAGTGTAATGCTACATCTATGGTACTACCTGACCACAATAATTAGGCGCATGTCAGATAGCAGTCACGCGGGCCCCCCACCCCGCTCTAGCCCCGCGCGTCCCCTAGTGAGGCGCAGTCGTGTACAATTGTACATTAAGGTCATTTAGACTAGGCTGATGTGAACTTCGTTTTCCGAGATGTTTGCGCAGGTACAGTAACTGACCAAGTACAGGTGGTAGGGCCTAGAGCTCACCCGGGGAAGTACCACCGCCCGCCACGGTACTTTGTACCATTCCTACCGTGTAATAATTGTTTTAAGAACAATAATTGTGTTCCGGATAGGAAGGTGTGGTGCCGGTTACACTTTTTAGAGGCGACCATCTCAGTCCTCAGGGGTAGCAACGCATGTGTGACCGAATTAGAACGAGACTCATTGAGTCTAGTTCTGGGTCGGTCACAGTTGTTATGGGCGGCAGCGGAAGGTGGTGCTGCATGCTCGTTTGCTATCTTAATTCCATAAAAAAAAATTGTACCTCCATTAAACATTCACCATGGTACTTTTGGTACTACTGCAGAATGTACTACGTATTCCCATCCCTATTTCCAATGACGTCTTAACTGACATGCGCCTAATTATCGTGGTCGGCTAGTATGATACGCATCTACGTTTGTATGTTTATATGACAGTAACGACGTCACTTAGGTACCTATTTATTACTAATTTATAACCTCCGAAGGAACAAAATATGTCGTAGGCAACCGAACTTCCGTATATTTCGCTAAAATTTACGGGTAACAACGTGAGTTAAAATTATTCAAGAATGTTGATTATAATTAAAAATTTAAGTAGGTAATTAATTTCATTATGCACTGCACAGTGTTTAATAATTGCTTTAGGCTAAATCCATCAGCGGCTGTCCTGAAATCAAGTAATATCGAGTCGGATGACCCTTTCAATTAACTCCCTAACATCGAAAAATGTAATAATGATTGGACCTGGACGAAGATAAGCATTTCTCATCAATGCGACTGTTTGCTTATTTCAAGCTACTAAAAAACCTTAGGTTTGAAAGAAACACGTACAACCTACAATGTAGCTAATTTGACCAATATTCATAAAATCCGAATGAAAAACCATATACCAAATAAAATGTAATTCCATAAGAAGTAATCCATAAATTACGTTACACGTTAGGGGGAGGGAGTGGGTACATTAAGTGTGACATTGTGTGACAAAGAGGTAGGAGCGATCGTTAATTTAGTGGCATCACATCTTAAAAAGTTTTAATTAAATATTTTATATTAAGTGACGTCACTCACACTTGGTCTTACAAATGTGACCGGCTGTAACTAGGGGAACGTAATTAATGGATGTAATCGTAAAGAAGAGAAACTGACACATGATAATGTATATTCCAGATGCGTGATCCCGGAGTGCGAGTCATGGAACTCGACGGAGTATAGTCCAGCGTGGCTGGCGGGCGCGCTGGGCGGCGCGGGGCGGGAGCGCCGCTGCGCCCGCCGCGCGCCCGCCCACCACCAGCTGCCGCCCGCCCAACACCAGCTACTCTGTGTCGAGGACAGCTTCTCCGACCCGCTGCTGCCCTGCGACCAATGGCTCTACGGTTCCCATGATACTATTGTTGCTGAGGTTCGTTACTTGGTTCTTTTCGATTGCTCTTAAGTATGCTGCAAGTTGGAAGTACCGCTAGTAATCATTTCCCTGCACGATTTGCGTATTTTAAGCTTTTCGAAAAAATGTGAGTCATTTTAATTTTAGCTCGTGCAATGACAAACTATTGATCGCTCATGAATACTTTCAACACTTCGGGTACAATCCAGAAATACAGGGATAGTACGAGTAGGAATAGAATCATGATGAATCGATCACTGTCATTGACAACAGCAGCTTGCATCATGCAACGTGGACATGTTTGATGTTTGGCTGCAATAGTGGATACGATTAGAATCAGATTGAAAATTAAAGGCCCTTTGAGTTTAGAGGACAGCAGTTGAACAAGTTGCCGGTCAAGGTTAAACGATAAATTCTTCAGTGGTTCAGACTGCAAGTTTCAGTAATCGGCTTAATGACCTACCAAAATTCATACTATAATAAGTATAATTTAGTTAGACTCTTAGGATGACTTCGCAGATCGCGTAACACTTAGAAGCACCTCGTCAACTATAATGCGGTAAACGTAATATGATGTGTTATATGCAATAAAAACGACATTATGTTGTTATTGTGTTTACGGCGCTCTGTGAAGCGTGCAACGCCAAGTACTTGCGAAGACACGCCATCAACGATACCATGGCTTTATCAGTAATGGCATTGGTTGACAAATTGATGAGTTTGGCTTGGTACAAGGTCGTGAGGTCATCGTCCAATGCAGCAATGACTTCAGCTGGTTTTGTGCGGTTCAGCAGTTGAAGGCTCCACACTACTCGTTGATTTTACAATAAAACAAATATGTAAACTAATGCTAAGTTACTTATGAGTTACAAATATTAAAATATAGCATTTTATGCGATGTACTTGCGTACATACATTGTATTTTGCATTATATTATGACATACGTAGGTAGGGACCTCCGAGTATGACATATTGCGATATTTGCACTTTAACAAAATATGTATGCATTAGATTTACTTATATGTACTCGTATGTCCACATGCATGTTACTATTTTTCTATAAAGAACTTGAAATTAATGTTATAGTAGGTACTTGTTTGAGTAACAGACAGAGTGAAGCCTAGTTATACTTATTTGAACAATAAAGACTGTTAGTTGTATGTTGGAAGCAATCACAAAGTAAGGTAGGTCTGCAGTTAATTATTTATATTTTCAAGAGAAAATTAAAATATTATTTTAATTATAACTAGCGACCTCGAGTGAGGAAATCAAGAAATAATTTATAGATTAAGTCTAAGTTAACGTTTTTGTAAGAAATTGTATTTAAAAAAAACTTTGTTATTGTTGTAAAACAACTAGAAAATTGGTATAGATAACGCAAAACAGGTACCTACCTACCTCCAACGCGATAAATGTGAAAGAAACTGTCGATCTGTGCTGCACTTTCACGCTTATTCTTATTTACCGGTCGAAATGTAATTGTTATTGGATTAGAAGGTAGAGTAAGAAAAGAAGAATGTCCACTCTAGGGTGTCACTAGGCTAGGTTAGGACCCCGGAAATCATACTTTTATAGGATGAAAGGGGTGGAGGGGCGAATAAAATTTTCTCAAGTTACTGTTATACTCGTACTTTATTATTTTTATAAGGTTGTGTTTTGGTATGACATAAAGAATGTTGAGGCACATGGTTTCTCCTGGACTAGGACCAGGACTTAAATATACGTATACTATATTTATGGTGATACATTTCCTCAGGATCATTAAATTTTTAGGGATAGTTTATAAACCGTTTCGGTAGTGGTAGCCTTGTTAGTTTATTTCAGGCTGATTTTCTGAAAAAGCTACCAAAACATATATCGCGTACAATACTCTCGTTACTCAAAGCACAAATCGATCCAAGTAGATATAAAGAGGATTCACAGATGTTTGCTGACGATGCGCCCAATCAAATTACTGTCGCAGTCCGCTGACCGTGACGTCACGGCTCACCGGCTCCCCGCGGACCGAATCGTGGTCCTTGGCCATTGTGGTGGGCCTAACAGCCATGCCACGATCACAAGCCCCAATACACATGCAGATCTAGAACATCACTTTTGAGAAACGGGTCAGAACGTGATGTACATACGTAGTACCCATCATAAACTCTGGTGGTACGGAAAAATGAAATAATAGTTCAGAAATCTACCATGCTTTCTTTCTTACAATATCCCGTGGAAAGATAAGAATTGCTCCTTTTTTGACTGTTAAAACAAATGTGCCATAGGTAATATCGCATATTTACTGAGTACTAAGGTCTAAAATATGTTGTGTATTTTGATTCCAGTTCAACCTGGCGTGCCAGGAGTGGAAGCGGACCCTGGTGGGCACCATCCACAACATCGGGATGCTGGTGTCTCTGCCCATCCTCGGCTATATATCCGACAGGTTTGTTTGTATTGTGAATTCTTAAACCATTCATCTGCCCCATATGATGATATAAAGTTATAAATGTGAAAGTAACTCTGTCTGTCTGTCCGTGAGGCTTTCACGCCTACGTCACGGAACCGATTTTAATGGGTACAGAGTTAACCTTGGGAAAGCGGGCAAAGCCGGCAGTAATAAGTAGGTTATATTTCTTTCGCTAAAAATATATCAATAGCATAAAGCGACGAAACATTAAACCCATTCAATAAATATATTAATGGAACTCACAAGATCTAAACGACTGTCTAGATGGGGTCGAAAGAGAGCGCTAGTTTTGAGCTGTACCCTGGTGGGAGCCATCGGATCCTTGAAAGCCTTTTCCATCTCCTACGAGATGTACGTCATTGTGGAGTTTCTGGAGACTGTTGCGGGCGCCAGCGCCTTCCCTGCAGCTTATATCTTGAGTAAGTCTTATTTTTTCCACATTTCAAAATTGTAGAATTTCTTTAATTACTCGCGATCATTATAATTGTATATTGTTATTTAATTTTATGGCTTATACAACAAAAAAATAATGTCTTAAATTACTTCTTTAGTTAATTAAAATTTCAATGCTAAAATTTTCAGCGATTGAACTCTTGGGACAAGACAAAAGAGTGCTCACGACAGCATTTCTTGGCATCATGCTGGTGATCGGCGGATTGAGCTTCGCCCTGCTCGCCAAGGCCTTCCCGTACTGGAGAACCTTCATCCTCGTCGTGTACCCTCCCTCACTGCTCTTCCTTTCCTACATCTATATTTTGCCCGAGAGCATCCGCTGGTTGCTGTCCAAGGGACGAAAAGAAGAAGCGGCTGAGATCGTCATGTCGGCTGCTAAGATGAATAAGGTTACCTTGTCCGACGAAACCATAAAACAGTTATATACCACCGATGTAAAGCCGAAAATAGACGAAAAGAACGTTGAAGAAGAGAAAGGCTTGTGGATGCAAGTGTTAAAGTCGCCGATAATAATGACTCGATTGGCCATTTGTTCGTGGTGGTGGATCACGTGTACGTTCGTGTTCTACGGGCTGGCGATCAACTCGGTGTCGCTGGCGGGCGACCGGTACGCCAACTACATGCTGGTGGTCAGCGTGGAGGTCATTGCCGTGGTCACCAACGCGCTGGTGCTCGACCGCTTCGGCAGGAAGCGCACGCTGCTCACGGCGTATGTAGTTTGCGGCATTTCCTGCATTTCTATCGCGTTCGTGCCTTCGAGTAAGTAGCTTACCTATGTATGTAACCTAGCTAAGTATGTAGGTACATTTGTGCTATCAGCCCAGATTAATTTAAACGGTCATCGTCACCCTTGGACGTTCATAATGCCACACATCTAACAGAACCTTGTCGAGAAAAAAAGGAAAGCAACATTTTTAGTAGGTACTTGCTCTCCCCGAATGTCAATCGAAACGTTTTAATGGTGTAAATACGGTCCTAGTTGGAATGGAGGTAAAGGTCTACTTAATGATACAGCATGGCGCCCTTGGTTGTATAACATAGTCTTTCATAAATATCGCTAATTTGACCCCTCGCTGTTGCATTTCTAGATCTAGCATGGCTAGCGACCCTGCTGTACCTGGTGGGCAAGATCGCGATCACGCAGGCGTTCAGCGGGATCTACATGTACACGTCGGAGCTGTTCCCCACGCGCGCGCGCCACTCGCTGCTCGGCTTCTGCTCCATGGTCGGCCGCGTCGGCTCCATCGTCGCGCCGCAGATGCCCTTGCTGGTACGACACTGTGTAGTGTAAAAGAAGATAAACAAGTCTTGTTATGATCAGTGTGAACCTCATCTATGGCTAAAGGCATCACTGATATCTTGCTGGCTAAGAAGCAGAGGATTAAAAGGAAGAAAGTACCAGCTGTTTAGCTCCCAACCAGAACACGACAATTTGTATGGCAGCTGAATCAAGCAAGGGGGTGGTATCTAGATAGTCGAGCTTCACGAAACATACCAGTTGTAAAATTGAAGTTTTGCTTGGGGTTTTGGAGGTGGTAGGTATGTTCTTGTGTGTTTCACAATATATATACATCGTTAGAAAATTTTTGAAAAAATGAACATAAATTGGAGTAAAAACTCTATTCTATGTAATTTTTAATCTCTGATTTCAGTTTTTCCACGAGCCATTTGCTCGTTCTTTAGTAAGTAATACTGGCTAACTCTAGGTGACATCTGACTAAAACGATAGCTAAGAATTTTCTTTTTCCAGGCAATCTACGTGGACTGGCTGCCATCAGTGCTGTTCGGGGCGACGGCGCTGGTGGCGGGCGGCCTCATGCTGACCACGCCGGAGACGCTCAACACGCGCCTGCCCGACACCATCGCTGAGGCCGAGCATATCACCGCTGCCGGCGCCGAGGCTCCAGGCAAGGGTGTCGACCAGGTCAATGGACAAGTCACGTCCCGGTTTTGATTGTTCGATTTAGTGATGTTTTCGATATTTTATCTGTTATTTTGGATAAAGGAAGTGGACCCTAATGTATGTGAACATGGGCGTAATTAGTGTAGATCCAGGGGCGGGGGGGGGGGGGGGGGAGAAGCAGTTGCCCCTACTGAATCTCGGATACTATTATTACTGCTACGGTTCTTGTACCTACCATATAAAAATCTGCCTCGAAAATCCGACTATCCGCTCTTTTTACCCTTCAGGACCTTTGCCACCCCCCCCCCCCTCTCCTTAATCAGGCCACGGTTGCTCGGTAACTGAATGAGGTTTGTGAATAGATAGAATACTGGGAATAGCGGTTACTGTGACGGGCGAAATTACCATTCGAGACTTTGCTGGCGGTGCTGTAATTATGTAAATTGACATATTGTGCAATTTAATTATTTACCTATCTGTTTTATAAGATCCTGTGAAGTACCACGTTATATTTTTATAACGATAGATTAAAATATTTTGTAAAATGGCAATGATTGATATGTTCTCTACATTATGACCATTGGAGTAATTTAAAACTACAATCGATGTTAGACAAATTATAAACCTGTCTGCTTTGTCTGGGGTATTTACTTATACATAATAATATTTAAATATTGATATTGTGATAAAATATAGGTAAACTTTAAGATAATTATTTATACTTACCTAGTGATTAGTACAAACGTGAGTCCACGTGCATGATTTCAGCAGTAAACGCAATTTTAATTAATTATTTATTTGTTTACATTATTATTGTCAGTGGTAGATTAGTAATCTCTACTTTCGAATTAACTTTAATATACTAAGATCGCCTTTTTCTACAACTTTTTAATTTCATGCATCAAACTTTGTATACTTTTAGCTTTTGTTGTGCTACATGTTGTGAGACATTTTGCAAAAAATGATATTAAAATAAGTACCTATTAATGTTAATAATAAAAATATATTACACAAAGAATAATAAAAAACATTGTTTATTTTCCGTAACCTTTCATTTTAAAGCAATTGCAATTTAATATATTAAGAACATTGCTATTACTACGTCCGGCGCTATCAAGCCTTATACGAGCTGGTGTAGGGCGTAGGGTCAAATCATATTCAATCATGTAAATACTTTTTTTACTTTAACTTCCCTTCTGTTCTATTAAAAGTTCCAATAGTTGGGTTAGAAGCATTTAGCAATACCTGATCAGTGCTTAAAATACTCCTTTGAAGATGAATGAATCCAGAAGGAAGCTTAGTAGTGGTCGAGGCGTGGTAACGGGCTGGGAACAGAACGACCCACATACAATCGGCGCTGGTCGTAAAACGCCCGATATAACCCAGTTCCTGAAAGAGTGCGCGCGCGCACGCACCGCCGCGGTACAATATTTTACCAAACAACGTAAATATTTGCCCAATACATCACTACATGTAATCACTCATACCATAATTCATATATTTTATTAACTACAAAATATAATGTAGTCTCGGTTTCATCGCGCGTGTCCAATACGCCGAGTGATGTGCCCAGTAAATCCCTTTAGCGCTTAGTTTAAATGTTTATAGTGGATTATTGGATATTTTATTTTTAGAAATTCCAGTTCGAATGGACGAATTGTGAGTCTGCATTTGTGATGATTTCAACATCGTTCAGTTCCATGTTAAAGGGACACGCGAAATTTCTGGGAGTGCGCACACGCACTTTCCCAGAAACCCACAGGTTGGCGTCATAATAATAATATTGTTTATGTGCCTGTGTTAAGTGTGATAGCAACAATACTGAACGACTGTTGTGAGTGACGTCTGCTACTAGTCGGTGGCAACGGAGGCTGTATAAGTCGTGACGCAACCGCAAGATATTTCGGTCACGATGTTAATGAACTTGAGAGTGATGTAAATACAGACGGTGATGTAAAACATCGCGCGACGATTTTACCGATATAGATAATAGGAGATTTATAGTTTCTAGAACTGTATAAGATTATAAAGGTGTGAAAGTGCAACTAAGGTAAAAAGCAGTACATAAAAATGACAATTGTTGAACTAAAATTACCACGAAATTACAAATATGAACATTACGGTAATTTTCTCTACCTAGCGTAAGTCAGAAAACGAGCGCAATCCAATATTTGAAGAATTGTAATAAAAATTATTGAAGGAAATCGAAAATCGGGTCAAGATGTCGCGAAGAGAAGCACGCATGGAGCGGCCCGAGTACCTCCCGCCGCCCAGCAAATGTGCCAAGGTGGGTTACTTCATGATTATACCACTGTAATATTGAATAATAAAGTTAATGAAATAAATCGATTATTTATATTGCGTTTAAGCAAGGTTGACCAGCACTAAGTTCAAAACATCATTATCATAATAATCATGCTGGTGTTTGTTAGGACACTTTTGCACGTAATTTCTTATTTTTATCACCAAAAGATTTGAAATTCATGCTAATTACAAGTTCTTTAACGCTGTTATTGCACTTCGATGATTATTCAATCTAGCTAACCTATCTAGCTAATCGGGAAACTTCAAAATGTTCGATGCGTTCAATCGAATAAAGGCTACCCAGATATATACCCAGAGATATTGATATAATAAAGTATAAGGAGGAAGGACTATTTAAGGGATGGGACGTACACAACACATGTTTCAACTGATGTTGACCAGTCACTGTATACCACGGCAACATTATAGCAATTTCCAAAGTTTCTTCTAAATAATATTTAAGGAAATCATACCAAGTGCTAGCAAAACATTTGGGGAGATAAAAGGGGAGATCTCCAGCCAGGCGATTCATGTTTTGCAATCAATATAGATCTAAGCGTAAATTCCGCATTGGAACTAGTCTCGATATCGTCAGTAAACAAACCGTGGGTGGCAGGTGCTGTACTACACGTGGAAGCTGTGCTCGGTGGTGTTCTCGCACTTCGTGATGATCAGCCTGGTGGTGGCCTACTGCATCCTCGGCGCCGTCACCTTCGAGCGCCTCGAGGCACAGCACGAGAGGGAGGTCAACTTATGTTCATATTTTGTTTATATTGTTCATAAGAAATATTCTACCTTAATATTTTTTATCCCTTATGATCATGATTACTTCCGGCGTGGCGGTATCGACGAAAATGTTCCCGCAAACGAAGCTTTACCGAACTTTTCTCATTTTCTCGCTTTCTCAATATTACTGCCGTGTAAATTAAATCGTTTATCACTGAACTTACTCGCCTATCCTAAAATACTTCAGGAATTTGGTATGCCCAAAATTTTAAACCCTCGGACATTCCTATTCATTTCGATTACATTGATGGTGTTCTCACTTTATGATTTTTTGGAGTCGCTTTTTTCTTTGTTAAATTCTTCCGTCTCTAGCCCAATTCCATTGTCACATTTAAATAACAGATAAAATTTTGTGTCAAGTATTACGAGTATTAAACAGACAATCGTTCCCAATGTGTGTTCCAGGTGAAGATGAACATATCGCAGATCCGCGGCAACACCACGCAGAGCATCTGGCTGATGACCAACCGCGTGCTGGTCTTCAACCAGACCAACTGGACCTCCGAGGTGGTCGGGATGCTTAAGGTGAATAGACCCACAGTTAATTTCGACAATGTTGACCGATCGGACAACATACGACAAATGATTACAACAGCATACGACGTAAGGGACTCTACAAGGGAAGTATAGTTAATACAAATACTAATCAACTCCACGATCCTGAAGGATAAAAGAGAAGGAACTTATCTTTACTTTCGTATGAAGAAGCCGTTACCGAACTAACACCTGGAAAGATGGCTGCATACCTAAATTCCTAAAACTTCTGTAGTTTTTGATGTACAATCTTCTTTTGGAACAAAGGGATAAAGCTCAAACAAAATTGTGTATTTGATGTTACTAAGAGATTCACCAGAGCCCGATACTTCAATTTATTGTCCCAAATTTTACCGGTAGTATTTATTTAAAGGCTTAGCAGTAAGCATTGGGTACTGACTGTTTACTTTGCCAGTGACACGACATGATGCAGATGTATTCAGGTATTTTAATGTTTATTGTTACTGGTATCTTTCTGGTTTATATCTGAGCAATTAGTTTTTGTATAAATTGGGCTTTATACGATTATTTTATTTTCATCTGACTAAAATATCAATAGGTTTCTGGAAAAGTCTGCGGCACAGTGACAATGTAGACTTACTTTTTTAAATGTAACCATGTAAGGTTAGTATACTCGCAAGTAGACTTAGGGAGTTTCTTGCCGTTTTACTTTCTATCACTCACGGTAGGTACCTACTATTTTCTTGAACGATGGATTAGTTACACTTTTTAGAAGTGTTTTTAAAAAAACCAACCTGCAGATTAAAGGTTAATCTACTTTGAAACAATCTGCGAGCAATCTCGTATGTATGATGGTGTATACTTACATGCAAGTAGCACCTCCCTCCCACACAGGAACATGCAATGAGCAAAGAGTGCATACACCAACATACATACCACCACCAACACGTGTCAAAACAGGGCATCATTAGGGCAAGTAGACTCTACGATGGTTAGTCGCAAAGTGCAAAGGGTGGAAGTAACGCCGCAGCGTGTTGCAGGATTTCGAGAACGCGATTCTCCTGGAGATGAAAGTGCGTGGCTGGGACGGCACCGAGAGCACCGAACACATCCAGTGGACCTTCACCGGCGCGCTCTTCTACTCCATCATCGTCATCACCACCATCGGTGAGTGTCTCCGTCATCACTTTGACAAATATGTAGACCTAACCTTAACCTTACCGCCAGCGCGGTTGACCGGCCCGCGGGACACGAGGCAGGACACAGGGCAAGTCTCTTGTACCGCTTAATTTTATAGTGAAAAAAAAACCCGTGCGGATGAACCGCGCAGATGCGACGTACCTTTGTAGCGCGGTTCATCGGCGCGGGTCAGCCGCGCTGGCAGTAAGCTTGATGCATCAACCCTTATAGATCACTTAAAAGATGAAGTTCGAGAACAACTTGTCATTTAATTCTAGGAAACTGACTGAATTCCTAAAGTCAAAAAACTTCCTAATATGAGGATTAATACATAAGTACCTGGTTGACCGAGCTTTGCTCGGTTGAAAATTATATTTAGTATGAATCGCAAGAAATACGAGGAATTCCGCCATCTATTCAGGAGTCAAATCATACAACTGTTCACTGAGCACAAAATTCATTTTACTTATGTTACGGCCAAAGGATCTCAACAGCGTGTTTCACAAAGTTGTACAGCGCCATCTAGTTTCATACTACTGAAACAAACAAACCGTATCTCATAGAAGTTATCCTAATGTTTCATAGATGGCGTCAGTTCAACACGTTACAAACAGTACCTCATAGAAGTTATCCTAATGTTTCATAGATGACGTCAGTATGATGTTTTTAAAATCTCTTTATCTCGGGAACCGAGCTTTTCTCGAACCTGGGACCTTGATAAATCGATTCCTTGAGCCGAAAACCCCCTAATCTGTAACTTTCATGAAAATCTTTGCAGCCGTTTCCGAGATCGTGATTATATATAAATAAATAAATATACAAGAATTGCTCGTTTAAAGATATTAGATGTCACGGATTATAGAAAATATCTATGTAATTACATGTTTCATATCGAAATCTAAACAACTTAACAAAATTAATGTGAAGATTAATGTGCAAATAGAACTATGCCATTTTTTGCTAATGTAGCATTAGCAAAAAATTTTGGAATGATCTACGTGACATTTGTTGAGACTACCGAGCTTTCGGTATAACATTGAAACGACTTATATCCATCGGAAAGCGTATGAATGTATAATTTGGTAAGTTATAGTTATAGAGTAACTGTCAGCGTATATCAAAGGAAATCGCGAGTAGCCCTGGCCGGGCGCCAGCCGCCGCTCATACATCAGCTTTTATTCCCTCCATGTCCCACTATTCAGGACGGAGAAATAATTGGACAGATCTATATCATTAATCCCACTCACATACCATTTTTTACACATCGACTCGTATGTTAGGTTTAAAATGAGACGCTTCAAATGAAAAACGGAAATTATTTCACTTCTTTATTTATTACCGTACAACCACGTGTAGACTTTTTGTTCAAGTTGGTGGAATTCTTTGATTTTACACGCTTTTTACGACGTCGGGAGCAACCTGCAAGGGTATGTAATACATGGATAGCAGTTTGTACAGTAACATTTAAACACTTAACATATAATTACAATAACATTAGAGAGTGATGTATTAGATAACGTACACGGAGTTAGCACTATTGCATACATTACAACTAGAACAATAATATTTACAATCGAGTGGTAACTATCACGGCGGCGGCGTTCACGCGCGGGCTCGTTACATCGCTGCGGAACATTAATCACAGTTAATAAATTAGTTTCAGTTATCACAGTTCACACAGCGTTTATTTACCGAAGATGGGGCCTCGCGGTCCTATTTGCCCCGTGGGTCCCCCCGGTCCGACGAGGACCGATCGCCCCGGGCCAATGACTCCGGTCGGTCCGCCCGGGCCGACTAGCACTCCAGGATTTCGTCGTCGTTGATTGAATCCTGCGGGTCCTATGATGCCCGTGGGCCCCCCGGGACCGACGAGTACTCCGCGTCCCTGAGATCCGAATCCTCCTCGCTGTCGGGGTCCAATAATGCCGGTCGGGCCCCCCGGACCAACTAACACCGGTCGATTGTATTGCGGGCCAATGATCCCGGTGGGGCCGCCCGGTCCAACTAGAACTCCTCGTTGAGCAGATTCACTTTGTCCAACATCCGATGGTCCCTCGGGACCAACAAGAATTCCTGGATTACGATTGTTATTGGCGGGGCCGATTATGCCAGTCGGACCGCCAGGGCCTACTAGAATGTTAGTGTTCTGTCCTGGGCCTATGGAGCCAGTGGGGCCGCCCGGGCCGACCAATACTTGGTTGTTTGGAGGGCCGATGTTGCCTGTCGGGCCCTCTGGACCGACGAGTACCCCAGTGGGTGTCTGGCGTCTTCCATCGCTGGGCCTGCGGACATTGCCGGGTGGGAGCGGGAACGGACCCTCTATATTAGTGTAGCCGGGCGACAGAGCGGGTCTCTCGTCATCAATCTCATTGAAGAATTCTGGAACGTGAACACATGTTACTGTAATCGTTACTATTTCGCGTCAATTGATTAAATTTTAAACCAATTCTTTTGTTTTACCTGAACTTTGCTGGGAGTTCGGCGCATTATAGCAGCACAGGTATTCATTCGCGCTGCATGCCCGCTGTAAATTGTGATGATATAAATTATTTTTACATTCAGACCATCACAAGATTATGATTCAAAAAGAATTGTACGTGCGCATACCTGTTTGTCATTCACTGGCTGGCAATTCGGCGTGGACACACATTTGCAGTACTGAAGGGAGTCCAGAGTTCCATCTGATATTTGATTCCCAATTCTGGAAATAAAACATCGTAATCAACCAGTGTAAGTAACAAAAACTGGGGCAGTTATAGTGTATCCCTGATGATATTTATGGGTTAGGTGCTGAACATACCTAAATCAAACTTTTGGTTTTCGAAACAATCAATACCCGTTTCAGATCTCTTCAGACATACTGTTTTTGATGTAGGCTTTTTTTTAGATAATTGTGAGGTAGCTTACTATGCAACTCTAGTGCAGGGTGTATTAATTGTTTATCAGTAAAAAGTATATTTTAAAGGTTGTATCCCATCTGGCCCGGTGACTTGGCCCGGTGCCGGGCCACATGGGAAAAAATTAGTTTTAACTGAAGTCTATTTCAGGTTGAGTTTTATGATACAAATTGATACGCGTCATTCACAATAAAAACTGATTATTGTATACTAAGCAGTTTTATTTATAAGTTCAATCCCTTTCATAGATGCATGTATTTAGTATTTCACAAATTACGAGGCGTATCCTCTTTAATCACCTTACCGGGGACGATGGCACTTGATTTGTGTCATTTGGCCCGGTAAACGTATCACCGGGCCAGTTAAAACTAATTTTTCCCATGTGGCCCGGCGCCGGGCCAAGTCACCGGGCCAGATGGGATACAACCATTTTAAAACTCTGCCTCAAAAAACAATTTGAATGATTCAGGAGCTTTGCGACTCTCCGATTCAGGAACTGGGTTTCTAACCCTTTTTAAGTTTATGAAGTTCTTAAAGTTCTTACTGGTTTTGTCCACTAATATTGACCGGGTAGCTGTGTCCGGGTCTGGCCTGGTACCGTTCGCTGGCCCGCGGCGGGTCGGCGCGCACGGGGTAGCGCCCCTCGCCGGCGGGCCGGTTGTAGAACCCCGTCGTGTCGCTGGCGGGCCGGAACGGGACCTCGTCTGATTGCACGTTCTGGTTTCTGTTCTGGTTGTGTCTGGAAATGAAGGGAACATTAGAGCAGTAGTTGTAGGCGTTCGTTGTCGACATGTTATTTATTTCCGCTCTGTAGTGTAACAGTATTTCGGTTCGAAACCGGAGGGAAAGTGATATTTTTCTACGAGACGGTTCGTCAGGTCATTTGTGGGCTTTACAAAATAAATCAAGATTTTTGCGTCATATTCGTCGTCATCAAAATTGAAATGTCTTTTTCTAAGTTTTAATAGAACGTAGTGCCTATGTTATTCGATAATAAATTATTGGCAAATATATTTTGCAATAGGTAAGTTATGTAGTTAGTTTAACTCTTAGTGAATAAAAAAATAGCACAATGACTGACATCTGTGTAGTAAGTTATTCTTATTATATAACCAAATGGTGCAATGATAGTGAACGTGTTAAAGTGTGAAGTGAATAAAAACAACAAAATTACTCTTTATTATACGGCCACGTACATTCGATCACTTGACTTTTTATTAAGGAAATAAAGAAAATTTAAATAAAAAATGGCACGAATTTTTGAAAAACAATATCAAGCGTGGGTTGGCCTTCGAATAGAATTTCGAATCTTTTTTTTTCATTTATTTAAGAGCTTTATCACAAAAATGATTATGTGAATTTCGAATCTTGTAGATCAAAACGCTTGTATGACTCAGGTTCAACCAGTTATGTTTAAACTTTAAAATTCAAAGAGCATTTCAAGGTCTTCTTCTGTTACCACCGTCACTGTTAATGCTGGTGTTGTTGGACCAACATGTCGCAAGTGAGCATAGCAATGAGCAGTAAAAGTAACGTTTACAAAACACTGTACAGTGACAAGTAACTGCTTTTACAGCGCGGCCTCCGATCACTTACTTAAGTAATTTGTAATTGTTCGTCTGGTAACCTATAGTAACATACTACATGTATATAAAGTAAGTTCGGAAACTACTGTAAAATCACGGGAATCGGCACAACTTAGGAATAATCTTATAATTCGTAATTATGTTGTGAGGATAGCCGTCGTCGTAGGCTTATTTATAAAACTAATTAGATCGATCGACAATTAGATCGCTTACTACTGTCAGAATGTATAGTTTTAAGAGAAGTTTACCTAGGTAGGTTTAATTTATAAGTTTAAGTTTGTGTAGAGTTAGGACAAGGTTTCGCCAATGTCAGTCAGCAATCGATTGCTGAAATATTTTTAAATGATTTTAATGAACTTTAATGGTTCTGGATCTCTGTGCTTGCAGTATTCGGTGCATAAGATGTCACTTGCTGCAATGAAGGGACGTAAGGCAATACTCGAGCTAGTATATTTCCTCCCGCCGTGCATCGCTGCACACGCATGGTCTTGCATCATGTCTTTGTTTTAGTACCCACTTGTACTGACACCATGGAATAGCGTTTACAGATATACATTACATTGGCTGATCTACAGCTGCAATTGCTTCGTTCATGATAATAATAAATTTAATAGTTATCCAACTTCAGGAATCCTAAAGAAAAAGATATTGCAAATAAATCTTTGGAAAGAGTTGCTACCAATTTTTTACCCTCGCCCTAAAAGGAACTATTTCACAATTTCAAACTTAATTATATCTTAGGTAATTATTTCATCTAAATTCTTAGCATAATTTCATTTAACAATCCCCAGGCAGCACTCGAAATGCGTGGTGGTATATGCTCTAGGCCTCCTCAGTTTTGTGTAGAGATCCGTATTCAGTATTCGGTTATTAATAGATTGAAGGCAATTGATTTATTTCAAAGTAAGTAATAAGTTTATTTCAAAGTAGGTACTGTAACTAATATTGGGTAAATGAATTTGGTTGCAGTTGGGAATTCCCAGTGAAACCGCCGCTGGCCACTCATAGCTATGCTGCGGCTGCCTTGATCCTATTTCATAACTTCGCAATTTGTAATTACTTATGGGAAACCCGATAACCGATTTTCAACTAAATTCGATGCAATTACAAATATTATGTACATTTTTAGATTCAGTAATAACTACACGTGGTAATTAAATATATTATTATAATCCAATTAAACGCTTCCATCCTTATACCGCGCGGTAATATTTTCAGTGGCGCGGGTGTCTTGGAATAGAACATAATATATTACGAGTATACTCGTATTATATCATATATGTGTGACTCCAGAATAAACAGGTATGTAACACGTAAACTTGTGTTAAACTGGGAATCGAACCCAGTGAAGTCACAGTTCACAGGCAGTGTCACTGCCAAGTTTACGAGGTCAATCTCATGCGCATTATATAACTGTCAGCGTTAGCTATCAGAGGCACCTTATGTTTACGGTTTCATTTCGGAGGATACGATGAGTCGCCGATTCATCCTGAATTCAAAACCTTTTGGAGTAGACCAGCAAGTGTACCAAACAAGTGTACCACGCTAACATGTTGGGCGGGGAATTCTTATTTTAATGACATACATTCGTAGTAAAAAGGAAAGGGGATTTTTTAATTTTTACAAGTAAATGTTTCGACGGTATCCAAAAATCTACATAAATATACAGCCATCTTCGGCTTCTATTCGACGTTTATGTACAAAATATTGAAATCAACCTGCACTGGATCACCGTGGGGCGTAGCAGCCTTAATTACGGACCTCTGTACCCCGCAATGGACCAAATGGGATGAAATTATTCATTGTCCAAGTTACACAAATAATTTTGTAGCAACATCGGCTAATGAAGTGTCGCAAGTGTATCTCACCCATTTCCTTGCGTTAGTAAAGCAATCTAGAGTGACGTAAGGTATTGTGTTCATTGTTACCGAGACGCAAGAATACTTTAATAAGTAAGTACTCGAATAAGTTGAATAGTGGGATTCGGTATTGTGGTACACAATATGCTATCGGATGTCGGCCAAGGCGCCGAAATTCGCTCGGCTGGAACCATGCGTGCGGCTAATTTATGCGAGATCTTCAATTAAGAATTTATTTACATACATTGCAATTTTATTAGCGGTGGTTCTTTCAAATGTCGAATTAAGCTGTTGATGAATTACGCGGTGTTAAGGCTGATTGCATAATTAGTTAGTTGTAGTTTATGATTCATCGTAAACTGTATTATTAAATACCTTGCGGGTTAATTGAGCTCTGTTTTGTTTAATTGTACCTAAAGGTGTCAGTGTATTTTAAACATTTTGTATCTACGTTTTGTTAAACAATGGGATGAGGACTGATATCTTATAATATCTTTTTACTGTGAATAAACTATTTATGCACGGTGTTCGTGTTGGTACTGATAGTATCTTATACATATAATGGTACATCACTTATCTAGCTCATGACTACTTTTTGCAGTCATCGTAGTCCTCAAGGGTCTGTGCCAAATTAGACTTAGACTTAGAGATTACCTCCGTCGACTACCTGCGCGGATAAGCGCCGATAAGCGCTGGCAGATCAGCGCCGATAACCAGCGTTCTACTTGAATGCGCCCTTACTGTTCATACCGGTATGACATGCAAATTGCCAGTAAGACCAGCGAGAAATCCACTATTTCGCGATGTAGTGAAGCGAGGGTGACTTACTTGTGATCAGGAGGGTCGGCGAAGCTGACCTTGGTGTCGATCCTTACGGAGGCAGCCGCCCGCGCGCGCGGCTCCTCTGGCCAGCTCCAGCGCTCCGCCCCCGCGCCCGTCAACAACAAACACGTTAGCACTCCTGGAATCATACGCCCAATGGTCAATGATAAATAAATAACGCTTCACACTCATAACCCCTCACTAGGAATCGCTGTGAATGAATGAATGAATATTTATTTGCCAAAATTGTGTTGTGTGATTGGTGCCATGGACACACACAATGAATTGAACACAGGACCATTTGAACAACGGTCCATTTCGCTGTACGACGGTAAGCCACCGCATTTCATTCCTAACATGACAAGTCAATCGATTTATTACTAGCACCTATGATAGGGGTACTTACGATATTCCATTTGTACCGATATTTATCGATATGTAACATATGTATCGATATTTCGCTAAAGTTAGTACTACAACAAAAACAAACAACAAGTTAGTTCTAAAACAACGCTATTTTATTAACATATTTAAATGTTGTTGTATGGATAGCATTGATTTATTATCAAAACGGCCGCGGCAGTATAATGTTGTCTGTATGCACATGTCTTTCGTTGATTCCCAGGAAAACTTGACGCATCCCCGACTGACCTCTACCTTGGGCGTTTTAAAAGTCCTTAAACTTATCCAAATAATATTTTATAGCAATCGCACGGCGCGCCGGATGTATATACTTGTACCTACCTGCATTAAAATACGACATGACTAATATCCGAAAACAACCTCGTTTATAAATGTCTAGTTTAAATCGTTTGATCACATACAAGTGATCGACTAATGAGGCCCTAGTGGAAAAATATAGTGTTTTTGTGCTTAGAGAAAAAACGTAAAGCTACCGATCCCAGTCGTTATCATAAGATGGTCCACCGCATCATTCAATATTATAAAACCAAGTGTCGTTTAGGCTTCCGAGCGGCATAAAAGTGCCTTACTTGCGTAAGCCACTTCCTCCACAAATTCCAGTTGCAGCAGCGTGGTAGAGTATGCCCCAGGCTTTTTCAGTTATGACGAGAAATCAGTGACATGCAGTTGATCTATAATGGTCTAAAGTCTAAAACGTTACTAATGTCTACTAAGAAATCACGTCTAGATTTTTTTCTTAGAAAGGTAGAGTCGCTAGTTAACGATTAAATTGGATATTGGCCCACGTGGCAATGTGATCATGAAATGATGTTGTGAATTATGGCTGAAGAGTAATGTAGTAGTAATAAGTAGTAGTGCGGTGATGTCTCAAGATAGTTCAGAGAGGAATACAGGTACCTACACTTGTGTAGATATTATCTACTGAACTCTACAAAACATCGCGGACGGCTAACTGCCGTCGTGTAAGTTTATTTACGATGTTCCGTATTACCGCGGTAAATGGTTTAATGGACCATTCTGACTACTGATCCTTTTCTCATTGATATTTCAAAAATGTAAAAATGTTTAATTATTGCACTGATTTTTGTGAGGGTTTAACCTAGAAGGACAGTTAGACAACTGTCCTTAAAATTTTGTTTTAAACAAACGAGGAACGCCAAAGTAGGCGAGGTTTTATGAAACTCTTGATAGTAGTCCTACTAATATTATAAATGCGAAAGTTTGTAAGGATGTATGTGTGTGTGTGTGTTTGTTGCTCTTTCACGCAAAAACTACTGAACGGATTTTCATAAAACTTTGCAGTAATATAGCTTAGACATCGGAATAACATAATTTGTTAAAATTTATAGAGATTTTTGAAGGAACTGGTTTCCCGAAGCGAAGCGAGGGCGGATTTACTAGTAATCAATAAAAGTATTACCATGAGAATGACATTCTTTTTGGATCATTAAAGTTATACTGACTAAAATAATAGGAATTTTAATAACTCTACATCAAAAGAAGATGGGAGCAGACAAAGAAACGAGATCATTTAGGAGGACTGCTTAGATCTGCCCTTCGTGTTAGCTGGCTAGGCTGGTAATACGGGCTAGATACGGTGACGTCATCTACATGGATTATAGACATCTTGGTACCGCGTCGGGCCGCGGCGTGCGTTGCTCAAACAATGGCGACCAATTAACCATAACATTGGCGCAGGCCTCCACTTACTCATTACGGTGATTCATATAATTATACTACTCGTTTGCTTCCCATTCTTATTCACAGAAAGAAAAGGACAAAAGGATTCTACAAACGGCTGTTGAAGAATCAAGGGCTAAGCGTTGGTTTTTAACTTCTTTAGATTTTCTGTCTACTTGTTATTAGAATTCCAAATGTGGTAAATTATTAGCCGGTAAATATTCCTCCATGTTTTTGCTATGCATTTGACTAAAGTGTTGATTATGTAAAGTTAGGGCTTGTTGAGTTTGGGCGTACAGAATATAGAGCTTGGCTCTACATGACATCTGATAACTTTTTGACACTACTAGAAATATTGCCTCGTCGCGTTGTGGCAATATTTTACGTGAAAATATTTTTGTTGGGATATTAAAGTATAAAGCAACCCTTTAATAGAAACAAACACCACAATACGTAATGATAGCGTGTATAGCCGACACTGTCAATGAAAACTTCCATCTTGTGACCTTTTTGTTATTATAAAAATAAATAATTCTATGGAAGAAGCATTTAATTGTATATTGTTCTAAAATTATTATGATCTTGAGGTGATATTGTGATTCTGTGGATCAAGGAATTCATAATAATAAACGCAAATCAAAATATATAAATGTAATTTAGTTTTTGATCTGCACTACAAGAACATGCAGGCAGCATTTCGTCAATATTGTTTTTCAATAAGAACGCAAATCAACCCCAAAACTGTCCAAAATTTAAGTTCAGGTTTAATTATACGCAGCAAAATATGTTGTTACATAATAATTATAATATGCGATGGCTGTGGTTACTGGTAATTGTTAGAAGAATCACAGAATTTTTAATAAAGTAATTTTTGATTTCAATTTCCAAAAGTTTACAAATGAAACCCTATAAACATGAGCAGAAATAAAATTTTAACGGATAGCTAGTTACTGTGGTCAAATAATAAAATAGTTATATTCCAAAGAAGATCCCCATACTCTACTCACATAATAGACACACCACACACACCACCCACATCCACCCAGGGCTGACTGGCAGAGAATGCCCTTGGGCATTAAGTTTTGCCCTTGTATACCTTATTGTAAGGTGTTACAAAATATATAAATAAATAAATAAATAATAATTAAACTTAAAATCGCTCAGTAAGTACGAAACGCTGTGTGATAATGCGATTGCCACTTGACCGGTTTTAATATCAAATGTTATATTAAAATGTTTTACCGGTTTTAATATCAAATGTTATGTTAAAATGTAATACAATTTTGTCACAACCCATAGTACCTACATGAATTTCTCAAAGCCAGAGAATTCACATTGGGTAACGTCGCATTTGCAAGCCGCCGGCACCCACTTGCAAAATTTAAGTATGTGTAACAAACACATTTATCCGTGAAAATTTTATATAAGGAGTATAGATAATTCAATTACAATTTATAAAAATATTATTATTGCATGATTTTTTTTCCGTGAGGGTAAAGATTCCATTTATTTGTTATCACTTGTACATATAATATATCCAATAATTTATATTATCGAATTTACTCATTATTTTATATAACCTTGGTAAATTATAGATGATTAATTTGTAATACACATACAAACACACACCCGCCTTGCACAGGATAATTATAACGTCTCGACACCGTCTTGCTGTTGTGTCATGGTACATCTTACTGTTGGATCAGATTTTTATATGTGGTGTATTATAGGAGACTTTAATATGGAACCCCAACTGGAAATCTGACATATTGATTATATTGAAATGTCAGTAGTTACTCTGCCTGCAAAACGAGGTGTCTCAGGTTTGATTTACTACCGGAACTGTTCATGTAAATGTTGGTCCTTGAGTCATGGATGTTATTGATCTGTTACCCTCTCGGCACACATCTACACCCGGCATCTTCTTCCACCATGGTGTACGTAGGTACTTGTACATATTTCCTCTGGATATCCATAGAGCATGCTTATGTAACTATTTGTTCGGTTCGACGCAAAAGCTCTACAACGAAATGTAATTTTCCTAGTTTTACGATGCAGTAAAGTTGTGGGCGCGGGTTTCGCAATGTACCGACGTGCGCTCGAGGCCTCCGTGCCTTTTAAGGGACAAATGTGATGGCACCAAGTAATTATGAATAATTCTTAACCTTCGTAACTCTAAAAGTAGATGTCACGTTTAAAGGAAGGAGATAAGTTAGCTTAAATCTTTTTGAATATATTGAATTTTTATTCGATTTATTAAAACGTATGTCTATGTAATTATTTCCTATTAAGAAAAGAGATTATTTTAATTTTATCGTCAGTCACGCCATACTTATCCGTATCTATAATATTTTATACTTTACTATAAAATGATATTTTAAAAAAATGCAACTTTATGCTAATTAAAATAAAATATTTTTTTGTGTGTAAATAAAAAATAAAATAAAAAATATACAAACCGAAAAACATTTTGTAATCACTGAGTATTATTAATAAAACATGATATCACTACAACTACTAAAAAATAATAAATAATAAATAATTTTCAATATTGTATTGGCACGCTCGCGTCGCACGCCCTCTATTATGCAACTGGCGCAACCGCGCGCCGGCCGCCAGCTTTACGGGGCTTCAGCGACGGCTGGCACTGACCGTCGCCGCCACCACCGCTGCCACTGACTACCACTGGCTACCACTGGACACCACTGCCCACCACGGACCACCACTCGCCACGAGCCGCTAGCACTAGCGTGGCGTGGTCAGTGCAAGTGTTTCCGAATCGCTTTGTTGCCTTGTGTCTGCAATCAATGATGCAATTGTGAAAGAACGCACTTACGAGTTACGAGTACTCCGGAGACATTTGGCGTAACACCGCGTCAATAAGATGTTAACTGCGATATCGATACCGTCCGCTCCGAAGTAAGAGATAGGTACCGATGTTATCTAATGCAGTAGCTAGGTATTTAGAAATATAGTTATGGATGAATGATAAAATTATTTCACTAAAATTGTATGTAATTTGGTAAATTGCCATTACTTGCAATTTTGTTACTTTGCATTATAAATAAAAGCTTGCAAAAAATATTAGGTATGTTGTGATGTCGTTTATTCCCACTTGTCCTGTTGAGTAGTCGTTTACACAAACATGTTTTAAAACATGTTTTTAAATCACGTTTTTAAATCTGTGGTTTAATGTATTTATGTTTATATCATATTCATGTTTACACTCCTCTCCACAAGTCGATTACAAGGACGACTATGAAAAAGGGTTTAAAAATAAGTAGCTGTGTATTACAAGGTAACGAAGCGGGGTAGGTATTAATGTATGAAGAGTATAGAATGTGACGGTCACTCTCGTTGTGTAAACATTTTTATGTAAGCCCTGCAATGAACCGCGTGTTGTGATGCGTAGAAACATTCTCATTTCGTTTTTCCTATTAAAGACCACAAGGATCAAGAATCGAACCTGTGACCCCTCGTTTTGCGAGTAAAGTAACAATTTAGTCTACGGGTTGGTAAAACATTTAGTCCGTCCATTATTTAATTCGTTTTTTTCATTACAATTCTGCTCATCGTCTTCGTTATTGTCGCGCTCGATATAGAAAATGAGCGATATAACTAGTTGTAACTTGTAACTTTATTAGAAATATTATAGCGAATTTACTTGACCCGTGCTCTGTAACGGGCCATTATTAAGTTGAAGTCATAGCGAATTGGGGTTATGTTTTTATCACTGGAACACCTCGCCTCGCTAGAGTATGGGGAAGCCCTAAGGTCTTCGCGTGGGCCGCGGGCGCTGCACTGGCCTACATTTGTAGGTACTAGGTACACGTTTTCGTGATAAACCATTGCTAATTTGAGGTGTACCTATTTAATTAATAGTTTAATTTTGCATGAGAAAAAACTTAGGTACTTTTTAGAAAAGACCTACTTAGGTACTTATAAAACATACTTCGGTGATGTTCTAGATAGGTACCTACTATAAAGAAAAACAAATTTATATTTGATTTATCTTCTAGAGCTCGAGTTTATAAGCAGTTTAGTAGGAATACTTAAATAAAGTAGGTAAATAAATTGATCACATTTTTATAACCGTTGCGGCATCCCGCATCTCAATGTGTGTAATTTTAATGAGATTTGTTGATTGAGTGGTAGAGATCGCTGTTTAGCGACTAGGCTGCCATTTATGTATCATACTCTCATGACATGAATTATCTTTCTTTGGTTCTCTGTTAGTATTAGTACCTACTTGTATTGATTGAAAGTGAACTGAATTAATTAAGTAGATAACCCAATCTTGCGACTGAGTGGTAAAACCCACCGGTAGGGTGTGACCACCGAACCACGCCTACCATTGCGACCTACATTAGGGCGCTAGTTAGAAACAGTTGATTGTTTGGTAATATGAATAGATACTGCACATAACTGCAGTTACTACTTTTAGTGAGGAGAGCTTCACTAATTCAAGACGCTTTGAAAGATAAAATATATAAGGATTTTATGATTTTCTGTGGTAAATAACTAAATTTCTAGCGGTAAGATTGGTATAACCTAAAGATTATACAGTGTACAGTCAGCGATGCAATGCAACAATTATTATGATATGAGGCTTACTTTTGGGTACCTAACATAAAATTAAAAATATTCTTTATCATATAATTTGTATTGCTTGTAATTGACTCCGAGATCTTACGGTCTACATGAAGAGCCGGCATCGATAGGGCTACACGGCCATAGATTTTGTTATACATATAGTAGGTATTAAAACCTAATAACTAGTACAAGGTTCTGTCAAATTGTTTCATTTACAAAAATTATTACGAAAGCAGTGGCAATAGAACCAGATACTGATCAAAAATATTCCCAAGGCCCTTATGTTCCCGTCATTATTGTAAATTTTTACAAAATAATAGTATCGACAGAAGAGGCTGGCCTCGCTGGTATCCGTTTCAAATAATATGACGGAACACGCAGATCAATACGACGCAATAAAAACTCCGACCACTTAAAATAATAAGCGCAACAAAAACGCTCCCAATTTTAACCTTTCATAACGCGGTTATTTATTTGCAGCAAACGTTTTTACCGCCGCGTCGCGATCGCAGCGTCTCTGCCATGTCACTTCATTCGACCATCTCTCTATTCTCGTATCGCTTCAAAGCATTGCGGAATTTGGACGTTGACAACATCGATTCGGCAATAGGAAGTCACAATGTAGCTAGGTAATTTGAACACTGTTCAGCTGTTCACTTTTCTGTTTGCTTAGAATGTAATAAGTTTGTAAGCCTGTTGTTGTGAGACGGATCTGCTCGTTTCTCAATGTTCGAAAACTATCATCCTAAAAATCAACTCAGCAAACCCGTGATTACCTCAGGAATAAAGATCATCCGATTTAAGAAGATATTTTATATTTTTGTAGGTATATTTTTTATAATAGTTAATACGTTTACCGATTAATTAAAACGGAAAGATATGAATGAGTCCAGGTACAGACCGGAATAACTAGTTAGTTTTTATTGGCCTTTTTTACTTAACTCTGAGACTGTCGCCAAAATGCAGTCGTTAATTTCGTTAACAGCTCTGTATTTTAACCAATCTATGAGTAAGAAGATGAGTTTATGGGTAGTCTCACCTTGTATAAATGAAGAGATGACCTATTATAAAAGGAAGATAATACAACATCTTGATTTTTTGCTACGTGTTCAATTTTATTATAAATTCGATAATCCTTTACCAAACAACTTAAACCAGTTTGACGTAGGCATGTCATACCTACTGCACTATTAATTAAAACAACCGGTCTATTTTTAACAACAACTAACAGGACTAAATTTGATAGCCCGTGCTATGCTTGCCCTGGCTACAGTCATTCTTCTATTACCTACTAACGACCTGAGCAAATAACTAATTTCTTCTTCTAACGAGAATAATCTAGGTAACCATCCTATTTCTAGAGCCGATTTAGAGACCTGCTCTAGGACATCACAGTTCCCAAGGATGGCAATCTTACCCAGAATAAGCCCAGATTCTCCTGAAACTACTTTAAATCTTGGTCATTATAATTTTTCAGCATGTTTTTAAACTGTTAAACTTAAAGAAAAAGATTTAACTGTTGGCCTGATAGCAATGGGTAACATCTATATTTTTAATGAGATTGCTATTAGGTGGCATCAGGAGTATGATGGTCTGGTCTAATGACACGATACATTGGGGTCACAAAAGCAATGGCAGACCCAGTGGAGGGTAACGAGACGGCTATCATGGCGAGATGTTATCCGAATATAGCCCCGTGTGATAACCTTCGGCCGACCTGGCCGTGACGTCAGTGACCCACTTCCCATGGAGTCGTATTGAACAATGTACTTATTGGTCATTTTTGTTGTAATGGAAGTAGTAGCAGGTAGATACATACTTATTGGTTGAATTAAAATTTTGCTGCTGGTATTTTGTATTTTTTTTATTCATAATTTTATAGCTTAAACAAAATGTTTTTGTTATTCATCATTAAAGAATTTTTTATTAAAATTACGCGTGAATATCAAATAAAAATAAAATAATTCTCCTATTTTCAAAAAATATAAAATTAATAAAAAATACAAAAATTTAATATCCAAATAAAAAGGTTTGCATCGGCCGGGAATCGAACCCGGGCCGCCCGCGTGGCAGGCGAGCATTCTACCACTGAACCACCGATGCTACAATGTAGTGGTTTGAATTGGCTTATAAGACGCTATAGTGACGTGTATCTAGTTAATTTTACTCATCATTTCATGACGTAATACGAAAGTTGGTAGACCGGTCCGGCAATAGATTGAAAGTGTGGCATTGACTATTGCCTGTGCTATTGCGTTGCTACCGACGCGACGGCACGAGCGAACTCTGATAGTGGTGAAGTCGGGTCAAGTGTGAAGGTCAATGGTGTTGGTGATACCACTCCATGATACCTACTCTTTTTACAATATTTCTGCGTTACGCATTATGTACTCAATAAAAATCTGTTCGGGGAAATAGACAAATGCAAGTCTACTACTCCATAATACAGCGATATATTTATTAGTTTTGTATGCTTAATATTAATTAATCCATTGTACCTATAAACATCTGTAGCAATCGAAAGCAATTTTCATGTGTAAATATTTACGTCTCGCTAAGAGACCACCGCTGCACCACTGTACCTATTTATAGGTAGTAGGTACTTATATTGCCATACACTAGTTTTTAGGGTGTTTACCCGTGGTTAATACGATCTTGCTGTCGATAAATTCGATTTTCCGATCGATTAATGTACCAGAGTTGTTTAACCAATGTTATTACTCGTATAAGTAAAAAAGTAGAGATAAAACAAATGCTTTCTTTTTTCTTCATTTTTATCATTCATTAAATACCTATCGGTTGAGCTATAATTTTAGTGTACCTACATAGTGTAGACTACAACAATAGTAAATATTAGCGCTGTTCCCGTGACACGATCTTCTGTGTGTCCAGGGTACGGGCACATCGCGCCGAAGACGCAGACGGGCAAGGTGGTGACCATCTTCTACGCCATCCTGGCAGTGGCGATTCCTGGTGTTTATAATTGGGGTGGCTCCAGCTTTTGTTATATAGGGTGTAGTGTTAAGTGCGCATAACCGGAAAACCATTTCTTCAGACAGACAATCTAACAAACTTGCAGTCTTTCATTAAGGAACCTACTTTGAAATCGCAAATAATTGCTTTTTACAAAAAAAATAACCGACTTCAATCTTGATAAGTAGAGATAATTCAAAAACTACTCGCCAGATGGCGCTCAATTCAACATGTAAGTGTAAAGTTCTCGTCGCTACAAATTAATCAAGCCCAAACACTAGATAACTGCAGTAAATCGTTGAGGAGTTCCCTCGACTGTCTTTCGGCTTCATCAGATCGACTCCAGATCTTCATGAAATAGTAGCGCTTTAATGTACTTATGGTAACATGAACAAACACACTAGTTGTCCATACAATTTTGAAAAGTTCCCCTCGATTTACCTGAGATGCCATCATCAGATCCTGGTGTCCTTATCACCGGACCCCACTGCGGATATCTACTTTAGAATAAAAAAATAATTATCAAAATCGGTCTATAAACGACGAAATAATCGCTGAACGTACATAAAAAAAGCATATATACGGTCGAATTGAGAACCTCCTTCTTTTTTGAATTAGGTTAAAAAGAAATTTCATACAATTTGACATTTTTATTTTTGTATGAAATAGCTGATGTTTTTTCGCGATTTTAGGGTTGGTCCCATAGTGAAAGTCCATTTTCCACTATCAACCGTTTTTCGGCAAACGATCTCGTCGTGAAAGGTCTTTCTAAAAGTTCTTGTATCACAGATTTTGTTGAATCACTCATAATTTCATGTCATTTCATTATAAACTAATTACTTACCTACTAAATAAAAAGTAAATTAAATCAATAGAAAGATAGAAACCGTAATCACAAATCTACACTATCACGAAAAACATGCGAAAACTCGTTAGGTAATGCGCCATTCCCAGCGCCAGACCCGCGTTTCAAACTCAGTGATACCACAGTATAATTTTACTATGGTGATACTAAGTGATCTCGAGGCGCGGGCGGCCGCGGGCCAACGACTTTGTATGGACTATGCATGCGCTAGCAGAAGCGCATGCCTCGGCCGCGCTCGGCGCCGACCGAACGCGAAGACAATCGCCGCGAGTCGCGTTCGTGATAGAAGACCGCAGCGCTCGTAAAATGTAATTATTGTACAAAGGTCTAAATAATTAGGTTGTAAATATATGATTTTTTACATTTTATTTAATGCTTAAAAATTATGGTATGGCGGCGCCATACGCGCCAACTTAGAGAAATCGCCACTGCATCCTGGGCATCCCGCTCATGCTGCTGTGCCTCTCCAACATCGGGGACGTCATGGCCTCCTCCTTTAGGTAAACTTATACACACACCCCACTATATACTTCTTTAACTAAACACCTGGAGGTTGTGAAATGGAACCCTATTCATATCTGTATGCAACAAGTCAGAGGGCTCTGTCTCTTGACCAGAAATAGGTAGACCCTGAATCTTTTGCAGTTTCAGTCACTTTACGTAACAGATGAGTGTTTATACTTGGGTGAAGGGTTTTATTATGTGTAATTTGTACCTCCTTGCTAATCAGCATTGTGGTGCGGGAGTATGTGAGCACTAGGCATTAATATTATTTATAACGTGTGATGGTATTATTGGTGGTATCTCAGACCAATAAACTATAGACGGCGTGCCGTGAACAAAAGCGTGAAGCCGACAAAAGTGTGCCTAAAACACACATCGGAACCAATAGAATGCCCTATGTTGACAGTTTGAACTAGAACAAATTTAAACTTTATTTTTTGGAACACAAAGCTTCATTCATTTTTTATTACCTATTAAGAACACAAAAGTCGTTTTGGTGTGAGTGCCGCCGTGTGTATTACAAAGCGAGGCGTACTTTTTGCCGGCTTCACGCTTTTGTTCACGGCACGCCGTCTATAGTTTATTGGTCTAAGGGTGGTATGATGTATAATATAATGTGCAGGTTCCTGTACTGGCGCGTGTGCTGCTACGTGTGCACGCGGCCGCCCCGACCGAGCCACCGGCATCTGGCCAGGTAACACTTACAACCCCCATATTCAGAATAATAGGTGACCAATTTATTAATGGAACTCTTTACCTCTCTAGATCCAAAGTTATAGCGCTTAATCTATAGCTTTAGACGTGTAGCCAGGGTTTCCCAATTTTCCTCGTACAAAAATTGTCGCAACAATTTTTCTTTTACTATGTAGAGCGCTAAATGTAACATGCTCATTGTGATCATACATTAGTATTTTGTTCGAGCGGGCAACAAAATGCTTCGCAATGGAAACACTGTACAGAATTCCAAAAGGTCGTATGGACGATGACCATTTTAATGTTACTTAAGACTTATTTCACCTGCGCAGGCGTTCACTGCACGCGAGCAGCGTTCGCGCGTCCACGCGGCGGCGCCGCCCGCTCGAGCGCGCGCATTCCGACACCGACTGTAGGTACAAACATTACCTGTTCATAAATTAGTGCTATATACGGCTGAACTAACTAAAAGTAGGTATGAACAAAATATTTAAGAGGACTGGTATAAAGAAAAATTCGTACATCGGGTCTTGATACCATTTTGTCCATGTTAAAAATTTGTAATTTTAGTAAGCGGTCCAAGTTAATTAGTCCACACTAGGCTTCTGTGAGTTGCTGGCGAAATTGTCTCACGTAAATGAGTTATTTTTACGCATTCCCTATGAAACAATTCTTACTGGTTATACCAGTGTGACATGTCAGTATGACCACCGAGAAATGCCCTGATCAACACCCTTGAAAATACATAAAATATGTAGGTATTGAATTTAGAATTGATCAAATTGCTTTTAGAATTGATCAATTTGTCACACTAGGTACCGCGACAGTGGCTACAACAGCGCTCGGCCGAAACGCCCGCGACCGCCCGCGCCGCTCGTACCGCCCGTGCCGCTCGCGCCGCCGCCGGCCCGCACGCGCTCGCAGCCGCCTCTGCACTCCCGTCCGCCAGGTAGAACTGCCATAAGGTATAATTTGCTATGGCACATCACCTTTGTTGCTAAATAACCCGATACAGTCTTGAAAATATTAAGTAAAAAATAAAGTGGTTGTGTGCAATATGTAAGATGACCTTACATTTTTAACGTTATTTCTGGAACGTTTGTTTACCACTCCTGAAGATTGCTCCAAGTATTGTATTTTCGGCCGTTCTTCTCGCTTATAATGATTCTGGAAAAATATATAATCATGAATCATGACTTAAGAAAATTGACAATACCACACCTGAGGAATGTCATATTGCCAACCTTCGATATAGATTAAAAGATTTTAAAATGGGTACTATTAAATAAAAATATCAATAAAAATCTTTGTTAAAAGGCCCCAGGGATTATGAACGTGAAGATCGCTCTCCTGTTCGTTATGAAAAATACGGCAGAGACACGTACGATGAAGAAGGTGAGTAACAAATAGTGATACGAGATTTATAGTAAATTTTTTGTTATCGACGTAATAACATATTTGATTTTGAAATAAATTTTGCAGAAGAATTCCCAAAAATATCGTTACCTCTTCATGATCTACAAGCGGCGTTGAAGGATTTGGATGACTTCCAAGTTAAAGCATCCAAACCAGAGCTGCGAAGCAAGTCGTTGCCGAGGCCATCCAAACTAAAGCCGGAGTACGGGCCGAGACGAGATTTCGATGACCAGAGACATTACGAGTTGGATGACGGGAAGGACAACTTTGAAATGCACGACCTCCATGACGTTGATTACGAGAATTACAAGGAGAGGAAAGCTCTCGAAGAAAGAGACAGGAGACTCAGGGAGAGGGAGGAGAGAGATTACGGCTACAGAGACAGAGGTTACGATCCTGAAGACGATGATTTTGAGTTTGATATTCCTCGGTATAGAAGACCTCCAGATAGAAGGTGTGTACCATCATTCTGTAATCGTTGTCAATATTGCCAAAGAATGAAGAAGTGATTAAATAGGGGTGATAAAAAACCTAATATCAACTTGCAGGTACGATCGTGGTGATCGCGGCAGATCAGAGTACTACGAGAGGGACATGGAAGAGTACGGCGAGCGGAGACGCGGGCGGCGCGCGCGCAGCGCCGTGTATGACTACGAGCGACGGGAGGAGTGGCCTGAGGAGGACCGAGATCCCGAGGTGGGGCGCCGGCGGCGGCTGCGGAGACTGTACACCGTTGATGATACTGGACGACCACCCTACAGATATGTAAGGATACAGTGAGCAAATACGATGTTTCCATGCTCCAAGCTTTTTTATGATCAATCAATCAATAAAGTCTCTAATACCAGTTCTTTATTTATTTTAACTTACTTAGTCATAGATAGTTATTTAAATCAGGAATCAATTTATATTGTTTTTATTATTTTATTTCAAAATTAGTAATTTATTTTGTGGTTTTGCAGTCGGTTTCTCCAGAAAGAGAAGAGTGGAGTGACGAAGTACCGGTTCCCATGCGACGGGGTCGACCAGCAGGTGAGTCGTCTGCGTCTATCCAAACACACAGACACACAGATAGCCTTTACAACAAAGCTTCCACAACTACTAAGAATTGTACATAAAGTAGTAACAGAAGAAGAAGCAAATTTGGAACTATGTTTCAGCATGGGGGTCGCGGCAATCTGACCTGTATCCAGCGCCGCCGATAATAGCACCGGCACAGAGCAGGGAGGAGGTACTATCCATACATTACATACACGTATATAGTAACTACGAACGTTTTATGGACAATTGTAGTTTGTAGAAGGCTATAGAAACTACCGCAATGGATGAGAACCGAGTGAAACATGAATATAATTATAGTGCATTTTTATTACTTGGTTAAAACTAATTTAAGTCCAATAAAGGGAATGGGTCTCTCTTTGTATCTATGAAACATGGAAGCTGTGAATTTTTTTTCCACTAGCAGTCTCTGCGGTTACTGATCCAACTAGTTGAAATTGCCACTCCTCTTTAAAAAATACCGTTGCACAGATAAAGCCGGTCCCGATCTGGCTGTGCGTGTTCCTGGTGGCGTCGTACATCGTGGCCGGCACGTTCCTGTTCAAGCGCTGGGAGGGCTGGGCCTACCTGGACGCCGCCTACTTCTGCTTCATCACGCTCACCACCATCGGCTTCGGGGACTTCGTGCCTGCACAGGTATCAGAGTACTTCAAATTACGTTCGCGCGTTTGAATTGGTTACCGTTGACTTTCAGGTTGTCTCCTCGTTTTAGTCATAGGCTTCGGTAAGCTTCGGTAATCATGACAAGTATTGAAAGCATGATTGTTTTTTAAATTGTTCAAACATCAGAGCTTGTACAATTATGTAAGGCGAAGAAAGTATTGACCGTTTAAAGAAAAATCGTTAAATTATCTTTCGCTCTTCTTCAACGGTCAGTGTCAGTAGTAAGAGTATAGTAAGTAAGAGGTGGAGTAAGGTAAATCAGTTACACATTTGAGTAAGTAGTCGAATTTGGATCAGCCACCTCAATTTTAAAAGGTAAAAACAGTTCTTCGGATGAATTTGGGAGTTAGATGGATTTCTGGTGTATGATGGGTAATTGGGTAACTTGGTAGCTGAAAGTTTGAGAGCACTTTCAAATAACATAGGTATACAACGTGCAACTTCTTTCTTCTGTAGGTGCCGTTGTGATGATTACCCTCTACTTCAATTTTACTAGAATAAAACAAGTTATATCTGGATACAATTAGGCTGTATGTAAATCATTACTATCTATTTGATAAAGTTTATTACATAGAAAATGTTATTATGTAGCTTACATTTAATTTTAATCGCGATACGCATAAAATCTACAAATTATCTTTTATTAATCAATAGTAACAAAGAGTACACCTGTACTGTACCTACGAATTAATTTATCACACATTGCTAGGATACGGAGCAGAACTTAAAATAAACCGTTTACCGCCATTATTATCATTTAGGTGTCAGGTCATGTGAAACTAGTATCCCCATAAGGCCACTGGGACCATCTCTGATCTATTGTGGCCATAAAACTTTATTTATTTATTCAATGCTATAATTTTTGACCAATGACAAGACCCCGAGGAAGACCTATTCCTCGTGGTCCTACTATGACCAAGAGGAATAGGTCTTCCTAGCCGGTGTGTTGTTGCAGGGTCAAAGCGGCGAGGCAGCAGACGCGGTGCACTCCATAGCGCTGTGCTCGCTGTACCTGCTGTTCGGCATCGCGCTGCTGGCCATGTCCTTCAACCTGGTGCAAGAGGAGGTGCGCGCCAACGTGGCCGCCGTCGCCACGCGCCTCGGCATCATCAAGCCCCGGGACCATTCCGACAACGAGTACTGAGCCCTACCACCGGGGGTAGGGCTCGGTGTATGGCTCGGTGTATAGTGGGTTCACATCGATCGCAAAAAAGTGTAATTTTTTACGTTATTCGTGGACAGAGATCGTTGTAGACATTGGTGAGCGTGGCATGACACAGCACGAGAGAAATTCAACGGATAGCTGTCTTTATTTGTGTTTTCCTTATCGGCACACCAGTCAATTTCAAGTGATCCTACTTTATAAAAGTGTCGGGTCCTAATATTGTCAGTAAAAAAGCTAGTTTAATAAAATAATATTTTCTTGAGAAAATAAGTTAAGTTTTAGGATGGTAACTTGAAATATTGTTGTAATTTAATTTATAACTGTTTGCATTTATGAAATTTAATAAACCTTTAAATATAACTTCATGTTGATTGAGAGCATTGTTACAATCCGATATCACTTAGGGGGACAAGGCAAGGGGCAGAAGGGACATCACTTACATCAGATGGAATTATTAGCTCTTCAGATCAATAGGGCAAATCTACAAACCCACCTTACGGTACGAACCCACCCCTCCATTGGCAGCTGCTTCAGTATGGCATGAAGCCATCTCCCAGGCCACAGGCTCTAGGGAGAAGTAACAGGAAGGGTATTCCCTAGTATTTACTGTATGTTATATTATATGTCGTGAATGTACATTATACGTACTTAAATTAAATAAAGTTTAAGAGAAAAATTACCAAACTTGATGTATATTGTGAGACGTGAATCTACCTATCTTGGAATTTGTAACTCCTTCTCTTTGGGTATACGTAATCCAACCAGTAATCATGTAGAAAAAGATAAACATAATGCAATTTAATATTATAATGGTATCTTATCTACAGACTAATAGATCCTTCATACTTTTCTACTTCATATTCTTTCCTACTAGATTATATGAAAACATACCTAATCGGCACATTAACCTCAAGGTCCTTCAATAGCCAAAACATTCGCATTATTTAAAACGGTAGATAAAGGCAATAATCAGCATCGCTGCGATATCTCGGTCGATACCCGACATTATAGGGCGCTATAAATATTGATGCGATAACAATAATTATCCTTAATAAAACCGATCTTATCAACCAGCTGTACTGATGTATCAGTTCACTAGTGCAAGCAAAAACTGTAACTGAGGTATGTATAGACATTGGTCGGATCTCGGCTCCTTATTAGAAGAGATGAAACCAGTACTGTAGCATTAGATCCGAATGTCGCTGATGGTTTTGAACAGACACGCAGGGTCATCTGTGACGTATGTAAAGTAGGTCTTCTATCGTCTTGTCAGTACGATACAGTTGAATATATCAGCATCGTTGGTCCTAATCTTTCAAGGTTGCTTCCTTGCATGATTAAAATTTTGTGCAAATAGCAGTCGAACGAGTAGACGAAACGCTTGACTTGTATATTACTCCAAAAATTTCGAAGTGCGTGCCCTAGGATTCGAATTCAGACTCCCCGAGTAGGCCGAATTCTTAAGCACTAGGCTATCAGTAACATGTTTACGGAGATTATCACTGAGTTCATATTTACTGATGACTTTACAATAAGTTTTGGTTATACAAAGACTTATATATAATAATAATATTAACAATATAGATTCATTAATTAGCTCCGTATATTCAACATAATATTTACACAGAGCATTTTTAATTCTTCTAGTTTAAAACAACAGTTATGGCAAAATGAGTACAGCATGTCAACGATATAAAATAGTTGAGCAAATCCAGCAATAAATGTTAGTTTATTGATACAACTAAAGCACTACCAACAAAATAAGAGTCGTATATAATCTGATTATCAAAGGCTATTTAGATTATTATCAAAGGAATATGAAATTAACGTTAAATTTGGCGTGTGGGCAACAAGTGGTCGCGGTGCCTGCTGGTGTCTCCGGCAGGTCGAGGCAGTTTTTTGATTGATATTTGAAGAGTGGAAGTGCAGCATGTCTAGGGTGGAGAAAGGGCAGGAGGAAGTAGATAAGGGGGTGAACTTAGACACGATCTTGGAGCAAGATGTGGGACAGTTCGGGCGGTACCAGCTCATCATGCTGCTTCTTGCGGCCGTGCCAGTTATCTTCTCGGCCTTCGCTTCAGGAGAATACATCTTCACTACCGCTCGGATACCATCGAGGTGACGTATTTTTAGTTTTTGAATCTAGGAAAACAAATTACCTACAATCGTTATATTTCAATTACATTGTTGGGTTATCATGTAGATCTTATATTTGTAGATATTATTTAGTAAAATACAAAAGATTAAGAGTTCATTTTATATCCTTGTTGCACGTTTTACACGTGCCATTAAAAGACCACGTGCATCATTTGTGGCATGGACTTTTATCCATAATGCTTTTTAAATTAAAGATATTGATTAGATCTTAGATTAATCTTGGTTTACCCCTTCACACATTTTCAACTATCATTATTGATACTATCTCTAATACTCCTGTCCAGTTTGTCCATTTCACTATTTGCCTTATAACTTGAATTCTAACAGAATTTTTCAGGCTTTTCAATAATGGATGAATTTCCAGATGTCGAATCCCACAATGCGACGGTCCAAACCCTCAGTTCGCTCCAACCTGGGTGTTGAATGCGATCCCGGGGACTAGCCAGACCAGCTTCGAGCAGTGCGAGCGGTTCAGCAACAGCAGCCAAGGGTCGGGGGTGACTGGCGTCTGCCCCGCCGCCTGGTTCGACAGCTCACAAGTCGAGCCCTGCCAGAGCTACGTCTACGAGAACACCCTCAGTGTTGTTTACGATGTAAGTTGCTGGTTAATCTTAAGAGTTCGGTCAATAGTAATAGTGGTGACCTACTTGTAGCTAGTCTTCGTTTAATTTTAAAGTATTACTTAAACAAAGATAATCTCTACTAATATTAGAAATGCGAAAATAAGTCTGCCTGTCTATTTGCCTGATAATCTTTCACGCGTAAACCACTGACTTGATTTTAATTAAGTACTTCTGGTACAGTTATAGAATTTTATTGACCTTAGAAAAGTTTTTATGGGAATTTATCATAACTATTAAAACATAGATAATACTTTATAGGCAATAGATCGTCTTCACGCTCAACTGAATCTCTAAATTATTTTGATGAAATTTTCATGTAAGTAGGCTGAGATCCTAGAACGGACAAAGATGCCGGCAAAAACTAACCCTTAATAATGATAATCATATATTTCATTTATTTTCTTCCAGTTTGACCTTGCCTGTGATGAATGGCGCCGCTCGCAAATTGGGTCGATCCGAACCATCGGTACGCTTCTGGTTCTGCCCATCACCGGGTTCATCTCGGACCGATGGGGCCGCCGCGTGGCTCTCACCATCAACGCCTTCAACACCGGCTGGATCGGCCTCGTTCGATCGTTCGTTAACTCCTACGAGTGGTTCCTAACGCTTGAAGTCTTAGAATCGACGGTGGGCGCTGGCGCCTTCTCGTCATGCTATATTTTAGGTACGTTATGTTGTTTTTACGTTTGTACGTTAACAAATCTGACGATAAGTGACAACGTAGCCTATAGATGGTGTTGCGCCCTACCTTATAATCTTAGGAAATTATTATGTCACCCGAAGCCTTTTGCCTTTTGAATTGCCTTAATGGCTCTCGGAGCATGGAAGCGCTCAAGAATTATTTTGCCACTGGTCACCTATTCAACTACCGATCGCGCTAACAGTTATTTAATTGGGTCGATCAATTTACGTCGACATAAACCGTTGGCCATAGCGCTTGAAAATTTTATAATTATGTCTAAAATTTTCAGTGACGGAGCTAGTGGGCCCCAAGTACAGAGTAGCAGCTGGAGCGACTATATCGACAATGTTCGCTGTAGGACAAGTGCTGCTGGGGCTGATCGCGTGGGGCGTGCCATCGTGGAGACCACTCACTCAGGTCCTGTACGCGCCTCAGCTTCTCGTCGTGTCCTACTTCTGGATCCTCGCGGAATCGGTCCGATGGCTGATGAGCAAGGGACGCTACGAGGAAGCTGAGCAGATCCTGAAAAAAGCAGCAATTATAAACAAGAAACAATTGTCCGAAAAGTCGATGCAAGCTTTACGTGCTACCGCTGAAGCAGAGAAGCTGATCGAAAGACCCCAAGAAGAATGGCTCCCGGTGCTCGTGTTTAGGTCGAAGAGAGTGCTCCTTAGATGTATTGTGTCCCCGATCTGGTGGATCACAAACACTCTGGTGTATTACGGGATGAACATAAATGCAGTGAATCTCTCCGGGAACCGGTACCTCAACTATGTGTATGTGGCAGCCATCGAGATCCCTGGTTTCTGGACCGCCATCTTGCTGCTGGACCGCATCGGCAGGAGGCCTGTACTTATCGGAGGTTACTGGATATGTGCGGCTTGTCAATTTGCCTTCGCGTTTATTCCCTCAGGTAAATATTGATTTTATCCTTCGTGTTTGTTTATTAACGCCTTAAGGGGTTAAGGGTACAAGCTTATTCAGATTAAGGGTACAACCTTATTACAATCTTACAATCACAAAAACAGATCTCCGAAAAAGAATTTAGTAGTGACTTTACCATTTATGTTAAAAATATGTTGCCAACAATTCATTATATCCAATTCATATATTGTGACGGTAAAAAACGGCAGAAACTATAATTATCCATTATGATATAAAGAAAATACACGTACGAGTATCTGCCTTATCAGCATATAAATAATTTTACATTTCCAGAAATGACAGGCCTGTCTCTGGCGTTCTACCTGATCGGCAAGTTCTGCATCGCGATGGTGATGACGTCGATCTACGTGTACACGGCCGAGCTGTTCCCCACCAGGTACCGCCACAACCTGCTGGCCTTCGCCTCCATGATCGGCCGCCTGGGATCCATCACTGCGCCGCTTACTCCTGCCCTTGTGAGTATCAGCTGCGAATTAGTTTAAGGTTTTGTTACTCTTATCGTAATGTGGAGTCCAAGCCACCTTCAAATATTCGAGGTGCTGTTGTTGAATTGAACAACAAAGGGATGTATCCATGACGATGCTTGTAAGGCTTGAAATCGCTGGGTTCTGTATCAGTTAAGGGGGTTTAGAGATCTGCCTTTTTATTAGGTTATTACCCTTACCAAATAAGGTGATATATTTAACAACGTATTTCGGTTGCAGTCCGTTTCAAACAATCAGTCTTTTGTGTTAACTGATGGCTATGGGGAGACGACACTTTTTGTCATTAAATGACCAGTTTCTTGTTTATCGGCCATTGCCATTCTGAAGAACATACCATAGACGTGTCATTTTTATGATCTAAGTAAGTTGTAAAAGTTTTCCGCTACTACAACCTAATTGTACTACTTATTAAATTACTGCGATAACGGGTGCTATCAACCTTATTAATCTGCTAAGTCGTATTTCTGATAACAAGCAGCCTAAGCTTTACTACATTGTCAGGGTTTTTTAATATTTACCGTGTCTTGCAGGCGCTGACTGTATGGGACAGTCTACCATCAGTCCTGTTCGGGAGCTTCGCGCTTCTGTCCGGGCTGCTGATATTCCTGACGCCGGAGACCCTGGGCACCAGGCTGCCCGACACCATGGAGGAAGCGGAGCAGCTCGGCAAGAAGACCCCCTGAAACTCATCTCTGAACCACTCGTTTATATTGTAGTTATTTGTAATATATCTATTTATACTTTGTTTTATTTGTTCTTGTATATTTTATCTCGTCCTGAAACACGTATCCAGGTTGGTGTCAATATAACAGATTTTTTATGTTATGAACTCTTAATATTCATGAATGAGTTTTCACAACACGAATGACTGGCAAAGAAATAAACTAACGAGATGCCGGACTGCATTAGCGCAAGTGTGAAGAGAAGAAAAATTGTGCAAGAATTTAGTCTTCTCGAAATAGTTTTTGATCGGGTTCCTTTATTTATTTTACCAATTATATCAACTTAAGCATTACGTACAATTGGTAAGGTACGTTGTGTGTACCTACTTGAGTAATATGCATTTAAATCATTAGGTATAAAAAGGTCCTGCGTTATAGTGAAGAAATTATTTTATTCAAACAATCGTTACAAACGAGCACGGATATCACAAATAACAAAACATTAACATCATACCCAGGAAATAATCATTTATTTATAAGTAAATTGAAGCTAAGGAGTAAAGTTGAATAATCTACCTGGCTCTATGTCAGTCTATCATTAATTACTGCATTGTGACATGGGGAGCGGCCACCAAAACTACACTCATTAGACTAGACCGAGCACAGCGAGCCCTATTAATTTACTACTCGGCTATTAGCGAAGCTAAAGGTATGAATATAATTTCAGCCGGTATGTCCGACACGTCACAGATGCTCGACAGGTGCCTTTCTCCAGAGAATTTTTTATGGCTTGTTTTTTTATGCAATCTACATTAAGATTTAACAAGGTCATGGATTTAACAAGGATGGTCAGTTTCGTTAGCAAGTTGAGTTAGAACATTGCTTGGGCAGTTTGCTACAATAAAATTGTTTTTACACACTGCAAAAAATTTTACAACTTTGTCTCCCGATTCTGTGATGACAACCTTCACGTCCCTCGGGGTGGCTTGTGTCTTCACTCACAGAAAGACGTACATACCATTAACCCATCATGCTCCCTAAGAAAGTATGGATTGGCGGATTTATTACACCTTGGGAATGTTTACACTTTGGGAAATTTTCACGCGATGCTTTGCTTTATATAGCACACATCATTTAAAAACGGTACGCTAGATCCAAGTTTTTCTAATGAGTCCTCTTAAGGCCTCATCAAGGCCTCATCTCGGAAAAGGAAAACAGACAGAACTTGGTTAAGTTACTTTAGTATGAAGATTGAGTATATTCCTTATATTCCTATCTCTATGGAAGATTGCCAAGAGGTTTTCTGTAAGTACTGTCATAATCAAATGTTGCCAGTCTTTAAATAATAAATCTCTTTATTTATTTAAAAGTAGCGACCCCAAAAACTTATAAAATTTATTCGAGAAGCTAAGAGTTTGTTTGCATAAGAACACTGATGATTGAGGTGTCATTATCATTAATTACTTTCGAGTGTTTTAATGATACCTATTTAGATTAATACTGTTTCAAATTCTTTAAAGAAAAATTTTAAGTATTTACCATTCGAGGAAATTTTGAAGGCAAGGAAGCAAAGAACACAATTTTGGCAAATCCTCAGGTAAAACCGCCCTTCATTGATGACTTTAAATGCTCATAATCATCAACATCATCTCAATCCATCATGGCCCGCTATTGAGCATGGATCTCTTCTCAAAATCAGAAGGTTGAGGCCATAGACCACGCTGGCCAAGTGCGAATTGGCGGACTTCACACACCTTTGAGGTTTGCGAACTTTCCGGCATGCAGGTTTCCTCACGATGTTTTCCTTCACCGTTTGTAGCAAGTCACATTTAAATCCTTAAAAGACACATAACTCCGAAAAGTCAGAAGTGCGTGTCCTGGGTTACGAATCCGGACCCTCCAAATAGGAGGCCGAATTCCTAACCGCAAGGCTATCACCGCTTGTAAATGTTTAATACAATCAATTTACTTTTTGCGGTGGACTAAGTTTGGATGACGGTGTAAAATTGGTGTGACGTATGCCTGCACCTCTTATCACAGCGGCCACCGACACTGGAATTCGAACGATAACGGCTAGTTTCGCACTTAAGCATCTTATCCTATTGCTTAATATTTCTTAATGTTAATCATGTCGATTGTACACGATCAAAAATAGCTTAAACTTAAACGTAAGTTTTAGGGCTCATATACACGAACGGCACGATGTCAACGGCAGACAACGGCAGAGACAACTGCACCGGTTGGCGGCGGCCGTCGACGAGTCGGCGGCGGCCGTCGACGTGTCGCATGGAAATACAACATGTCCTATGTTCCATAGTACAGTTGCGAATTTAAGAATATGTTGGCATTGGCTCAGAATGAGGTACGATATTATTGCAATGCAGCCTCTGATATTTCTATTTCAATACCCATGTCTGCACGGCTCGTTTTGTCATTAGTCACAGAGGTTATCGTTAGACCCGTACTACGATTTCCTGTCATGAGTGCCTTGGACAACACACAAGACAAAAAACACACGTACCTAGATCAAAAACAAATATTTAAACTCATCATTAATATTTTCACGTTTCAATTTCATCATCAAAATGTAAGTACATGTAAGCCTACTTGACTTACAATTTTAAAGTTCACGCAGATGACGTCTTGGGCGGAAGCTAGTGAATTAATTTTATAGTTATATATTTTAAAGACGATAAATATGGTATTGTGATGGACATGTTATCCTATAAGCGCAGGAAGACACGCGGTCGATATGGCGGTGGTCGCAAAGAGATAATTAATTTAATTAATTAAGACGTGATCGCAAATACATACCCTAATTATACTGATTGATGTGATCCATAGAACAGATAGTGTCGATACGATCTCGGGGAAAACAAGCTTAACTCATGGTGTAATTAACATGTTATCACTACACGATTTTTGACGAAATACTAAATCGATTATTATTTTTTATTTTAACTACTAATTTGTGATAACGAACTTAATAGTATATAGGTACAAGTCTCTATTGTTTTGACGTGATAACGTCTTATAAATTGGTTTACCGGGTGGCACTTCAAGAAACTGCGTCACGCTCCGCTCACGTTATGCGCTTACAATGAGAGCGAGTGAGAGGCACGCGTCCCTTCCACTCGGGCATGGTTAGCCCGCCTAAGAGCGAGAGAAACAGACATAAAAAGTGAAAGGCACGCGTCCCTTCCTCCTTAACATTACTTATGGTAGCTACGGCGTACACACGTTGGCGTGTTTCAGAAAATGGTACAGCGCCATCTCTGGAGAAGTAGAGTAATCTCGTTTGTTACCTCACTTAGTTGTGACTAATGGTTAATGGTCTAACGGTTAGCAGCGCTAGATGGCGGATGGTGTTACAATGTTTTAAATATAATTCTTTGTATAAATAAATGTTTTAAATTGTTACTATTATTTCATCCTTCTTCCTACTATACGAATGAATATTCACATTAAAATTATTTTACCACTCAAAGTCGTTGTCACGTAAAACTTTCGCCCGTATACCGACTTTACAGGCAACCAATTTTTTAAGCAGTAAAGCACTAGTTATGAAAGCAAGTCGCGGAACAATGCTTGTATGTAACTAATTAAATAGTAAAGATTAAAATAATGATATGCGACTTATCTGTTATTGTTATAAAAATTAACTGATTATTTCACAACATCAAGACGAGTTGTTTAGTGAGAATAAAGCTCTCGACGAGACTGGTCTGATCCGAGATGGGGGAGAAGGAAGCGAAGATGACGAGGGTCGATGGGGGCTCGGAGGAACGGCAGGTGAAGAAGGTGGACCTGGACACCATCCTGGTGGAAGAGATCGGCCAGTTCGGCTGGTTCCAGGCGAGGGTTATGGCCCTGATGGTGGTAGTGGTGATATTCGTCGCGTGGGCCGCCACTGAATTTATTTTCACCACTGCACGAATTAACACAAGGTAATTGGCGCTTCCTTTCGGTTCTTTACGAACAATTTTGAAACCTACATTTTGAATGAGCATTCAATACTTAGTTTATCATGTTGTAAAATTTGTCATTATCGATATTTATACTGTGTACAAAATGCAGTTACCGATCAGGTCACAATATTTTATCTAGTTGGCCTGTAGCAACTTGCAAGATGTTCTTCTTAAAATAGAAGAACGTAATAAAGTGTAATTCACAGACAAAGAAGCGTCTTTCTTGTTCTTAGTAATCCATGACTCGAGTTTCCTATTACAACGTGAGGGGTAAAGGACACCGGAAAATTTCGGAATTCTTCCCATTTTAGAGACTTTATAGCGAACACTCAATATTTACTTTAATTATCACACACATTCATTTCCGAATATTTCGCGAGCTTATAAAGTTCAAAACGAGACCCCACGTTTTGGGAGTCCAAGTCCGCTTATTATTATCGGATAAATTTTTAATATGAGTAATAGTTTGATTTTTTTCTGTAAATTGGTATTGATTTTTTTATTAGTCCTATTGATTTAACGAAGAAGGGAGTAAAGCTCTACACATTCATTAATTTCCTGTGGGTACTTTTAACAAAAAGTCAAGTATAGATTAGAATTCTTCTGCAAAAATAGTACTTTCATACCGTTAACTCCAAATTCTTCTCTTTAACTTCAAATCATCATCTAGTACTGGGCACGGGTCGTCCATCACAACACGAGGGATATGGGTCGTGATTCACGCTGGAAAACTGCGGATTGGCGAATCTTAACATATTCGATAACGATGTGGAGAACATTTAAATGGGCAGATTTCCTCGCGATAGTGTTTTTCACAAAAGCAAATAACTAAATTCCAATACGCATAGGTACATGCTTTTAAGACCATAGATGCGTGCACATTTCGATCCCAGACGTCATGGATTGGGAGTTCGACGGTTAATTAGATATATCTAATTAATTTTTGGGTCCAATTCATTGGGTGCAAAAAGAGTTCTGGTTCTTGGGTGCAAAGAGAACTTCTGGGTCGGTTTTGGTGTTACTCGTGTCCTTACGACGATGACCACTTACCATCAATTCTTCTGCATTTACGTCAGCTCTTCAGGGTATAATAAAACTTTATTTACGTAACTCCAAATTACAGATGCCTAATCCCCGAGTGCGAGTCTCATCCTCCGGAGGTGTTCAATCCGTACTGGATCTTCAACGCGGTTCCGCAGCAGGGCAGCAGCTTCGACCAGTGCTCGAGGTTCGCCAATACCTCCGCGCCCAGGTCTGACACCTGTCCTCGCGAGCTCTTTGATCATGACAGGGTGGTGCCCTGCGAAACCTTCGTGTTTGAGAACACCCACAGTGTAGTTTATGATGTAAGTTTTTGTAAGTTTAGCCTCTTATTAGTCGCTCTAACGTAACATTTCCTTAGCGATCGATAGTCTACAAATAACGTACTACTTCGTGTTATAGAATGACATTCACTTTTATAGAAAGAAAACAAAAAAAGAAAAGAAAAACTGCATTTATACTCTAGTCAAGAATAAGTGCTTAATACAGAAATAATAAATGATAAGAAACCGCGATAAGCATTCTATGATGATGAGGTGCGGATTGTGGACGTAAATAATAATGGTAATATAACCGAAATCTATGATCACAGTATGGTTTATACCCAAAGTTACGAAAATCTCAGATTGATCCATTAAAATAAACTTCAGATGCCTATTTATAACAACAAAATTGGTCTATCGGAAGTAACCAGTATGAATAAGATTTTACTATAGTGTGTAATTAAAATTAATGTAAATATGATAAACATTGAATTGTTGACCTCGACTACTTTAAATTATCTTGTCCGTGCAACGTTCCGTATAGAGATTAAAGTGTATACTAACACAGACGTCAACATTATGGCGTAATGCGTTACGTATACTGCCTAATCAAATCTATATTGCATAAATTAATGAATGAGTATATTAAAAAAATAGCTGAAAGTAGCTAAAATAATAGAATACTTAAAAGGAAGCCGAATGTTGTAGTATGAGCAAGTGAAAAAGGGAGGGAAAACGGAGGTGACGAAAAAAGTGTTTGAAATAATATATGTGGAAGGATCATCGAAGAGGAATAGGCAGACAAATGATGATGAGCCACTGGACCATTTTCTGTTCATATGCTCTATCGAATCCGTCTCAAGTGAAGAAGTAACGGGGAAATCCACGGTTCTATACGGTTCTGAAATCCCTACTGCAATCAAAGACACAAAAGTTACAAATGGTTAAAACGTGGATTATCGTTGATGTTTAGAGAAAGTTGAAATTGTGAGTGAACATAGTTTTTGTGGTTACAGGCTTTACTGAATTTCTTATGATATATTCTGGAGTGTTTTCAACATTTTCTGGTTTCTAGTACGGCTTGGCTTGCGACGAGTGGCGGCGCTCGCTGATCGGGTCGGTGCGCACGTTGGGCACGCTGCTGGCGCTGCCCATCACGGGCTACGTGTCGGACCGCTGGGGCCGCCGCGTGGCGCTCTGCATCAACATCTTCAACACGGCCTGGCTCGGCGTCGTGCGCTACTGGGCCGACACCTACCTCGGCTTCATGTTCTCCGAAGTCATCGAGTCCATCGTCGGTTCCGGAGGGTTCAGCTGCGCCTACATTTTATGTGAGAATTGTTGCTTCGTATCCATTATCAATCTCAGATGAGGTTTTTTGAATCTCTTTCTAGGTCAATCATTAGTGAAACCTATAGTATAACTGGTGACTACTTACCGTCAGGAGGCTCTTTTGCTCGTTTGTCGGCTATTCTATGTAAAACACTACTATAAACATCGTGGAACCTGTTTAAAATGGTTTCTTATATGTAATAGAAATTTCTTCTGCACTATTTAGTAAAATGTTAGCAACAATAATAAAAGCATTACTAAATATCAGAAAACTCTTTAACCAGTATGTTTGAGAGGTATCAAAAACACTCATTCTTTTCAAACCCCATATTTTTGATATGACAAAAATCAATTCATCCATGCAAGCTCTCCCTGAAATTTCTGCTGATTTGCCACTTTATCTTGAAGACATGGTAAAAAACAGTTTACTCGAAATTTTTCCTCTCTCGAAAATCGGGATTTTGCATTGATTTTTTTGGGGCTTTAGACACAGTTTTTTGAAAAAAAATACTAATAAGATTGTATTTATGCTATAAAATAGCTGGGTTGAATTTGAGAACAATCATGCTTATAGAAACCACCGCGCGAGAATAGCCAGCATAGCTTCCTCAGAGTTTGAAACGTGGAGATCGGATGAAAATTCGATTTTTTAAAATCGGAATGTAACCAATAACAATATTTTCATTGTTACTTGGTGGATGATTAAAATTAACAAGAGTTTCAGGTTCATAGATTACTCGTAGTTCCATTTCCGTGATAACAAAGATCCTAGATGACAGTATGATCGATCATTTTATTCTAATATTCAGAATTTATCTTTGATTTACGATATTCATTTATTGTTTACGGATTAAAACGTCCTGTTCAGGTTGAAAATGGTTAATCAGCATATTTGGTCACGCATCAACTGTAAATTATCGGAGATTAAGATAAAAATATCTACGACATTGTAATACTCGTACATTGAATAAGATACGGCTTAAAGATATTTGTAAGGCTACGACCATCGGTTATTGATAATCGAAACGGTAATGTTTATTTATTTTTAATTCCTTGTTTATAGAAATCTCGGTATCTACTGTATTACTTATGCTTTATTACGTATACTCATAAACGAGTATGAAGCAGTTTATAGATAGATATTTCAAAATTAACTGTAAAGAGACATGAACAGGGCTTACTTTTATGTGCAAATCAAATGTCATCATTTAGAAACATTGCATTGATATGCAATAATAATACATGCATAAAATTGCAGCTTTAAAATCATTTCATTGGTCCGGGTTGCACGGACCAATGAATTCAATTTTTCACCTCGCTAGGTATTGAACCCAAGATCAAGAACCATGGACCGAAAAGGCAACCATTGTTAGATATCAACATCGGTTTGACATCAATCCCAAAGTTTGAATAGATTTAAAGGTTCACTGCTGTAGTTTTATCCAACTTGTCCATCCCAATTTTTCAGTGATGGAGCTGATGGGCCCGAAGTATCGAGTGATCGCTGGCGCCGCAATGAACACCACCTTCTCGATTGGTCAAGTAACTCTGGGTCTCCTCGCCTGGGCCGTCCCCAACTGGAGAAACCTTACGCTCGTGCTGTACGTCCCTCAGCTCATCACCATATTCTTCTTCTTCTTTGTCACCGAGTCCGTGAGGTGGTACATGAGCAAGGGCCGCTACGACGAGTCCGAAGCTTTGTTGAAGCAAGCTGCGCGGTGGAACGGACGAACGCTTTCGGACAAGTCTTTGGAGCTGCTGAGAGAAAACGCTGAAGAAGAAAAGAGAAGAAAGGCTCTAGAGGAGGAAGAGAGGGCGGCTGAACCGTGGCTGGTGGTTCTGGTGTTCAGAAACCGACCGATTTTGATTAGAGTGCTGACGTCACCGGTGTGGTGGGTGACAACCACGTTCGTCTACTACGGGCTGTCGATCAACTCGGTGAACATGGTGGGCAACCGGTACCTGAACTTCGTGCTGGTGTCGGCGGTGGAGATCCCCGGCTACTGGACCGCGGTGTACCTCATGGCCAAGATCGGCAGAAAGCCGGTGCTCATTGGCGCATTCTGGGTGTGCGCTGCTTGCCAAGTAGCCTACATATTCATGCCGGATGGTAAGTGACATTGTATTCTTAAACTAACAATACTTTCAGCGACCAAAGTAGGTAATTGATAAATCATTAATTTGTAGTAAGTCTGCATATTTTAGGAAATTAGAGGCGTGCTGGATATGAAGGATCGAAGTCTTCACTTTGAATCCTCACTGTTTGGTGGCCCAACGTTTCAAACAAAATAGTAATATATAATTATGTAAATATCATTGATTATTTAATTTTTAATTAGATATCGTATCTTGTTTACGAGAATGCAGGTCGTAAACAAAACACGGAATCAAATTTCGGCGTAAAAATGATATATTATCTACACGATCTATGAGGAACTGAATTTGATTTTGATACATAATATTACTTACTGACGCTTCATCACTGATGTCAGGATAACTATATTTCTAGTCAAAGAAGAGAGCAGGAATGTTTCTTAAAACTCCAGCTCCCAAGTAAGAAGAAAAAAATCAGTTAACCCTAGAGATCATCCCTTAAACTAGACTTAAGTTAATGTTTCATAATCTCTAAGTAACGTTGAAAAAACTGTTTTATCAAATATCTTCTGAACGGATCAACTGATTTTGAAGACTGCGGCTGATTGAAACTCGACTTGTTTCAATTCAGGAGAAATCAATAACATATCTTTTGAACTTGAACTTAAAAAGTCATCTATTTAAATCTAGAAAGGTTATTAATAATGACACGTTTACAGGTAACTACGGTATCTCGTTGACGGTGTACCTGATCGCCAAGTACAGCATTGCCATGGTGATGACCACCGTGTACGTGTACACCAACGAGCTGTACCCCACCAAGTACCGCCACAGCCTCTTCGCCTACTCCTCCATGATTGGCAGGATCGGATCCATCCTGGCACCACTCACTCCTGCTCTGGTACGTATTTTACTTTTAGATAAACGGCACGAGATAATAAGTGGTCATTGTAGCCTATGGATAAATGTAAGCTACCTACGACTTCAACTTAACGTGGTCTACCCCGAAAGTAGAGAGAACAATGAAATAACATACTGGCTCTTAAGTCTCTACGAAACGGAACACGACGGGAGGATTGGTGGCAGACTCATGCAACAGATTAGTGGCTAGATGGTCTTTGGAACTAAAATAGCTTATAAGAATTCCGCGTCATCTTTCTGCTGCTGTCCATGAAAACTGTGACAATTAGGAACGAGATCCAAACGAAACTAGGTTTTAGAATTTTATTGGTTAATTCGTTATGGATATGAGGACTGAGGCAGATACAGTTAGTGTTCGATACCTAGCCCAATCAATCAATCAATCAATAGTCTTTATTGTGGAATACAGGTAGGTACAATTTTCTTGGATGTTACAGATAGAATATGAACTCTGTATTCCCGCCACAAGCGGGCATACAATAATTATCACACAAAAAATAAAACTAATGAAATTCATACATAAAAATAAAACTAATGAAATCATTAAATTAATTTCAGAAACATCAAAAAAAATATATACATCATGTCATTATTATTATTATAGTAGTCATCGTTGTCGAATTATCAATTAGTTATACAAATACAAATAATTAATAAAATAAAAAATAGTATTAAATTAAATAAATTATCCTAATTATTATTTCATTAAACACAGCATTACATTATTACATAAAAATTGAACCATTAATTTAATCCATCTGTTAGGTATTCATTTATTGTATAATAACACTTGTCAATAAGCAAACGTTGTAAGGTTTTTTTAAATACTTCAACATCATTAATGCTCTGAATTGATGAAGGTAGTTTATTATAAATTAGTGGTGCTTTGGCAAAAACGCTCTGTTTAAATAAACTAGTTTTACAATGAACTGCACATAGTTTTTGTTTGTGCCTTTCTCGATCATGGAATCTGAATAAGTTTGAGTTTGCTTTGATGAATACACAACACTCCAGTATATAGACACATGGAACTGTTAAAATTTTTAAGTTAAGAAAGTGCGGTTTACATGAATCTCTTTGTTTGAGATTACAAATAGATCTTATGCATTGTTTTTGTGCTTTGAATATACGATCCTTTTCAACAGAGTTTCCCCAGAAAATAATACCGTATATATATATATATACCGTATATATATATATACCCAGTTAATAATTGTTGCTAAGAATCCTTGCTGTTTTCTGCTTTATCCAAAGGTCGACTGGTAGAGAATGTTTTTAGCCGTATGTATATATTAAGTCCACCTTTTGAACCAATTAGTTTAAAGCAGGGATGTTATGGATATCCGTAACAGTAACCGAAACTATCGGATATCCGAAATAAAAATATATCCGTAACCGTAACCGTATCCGCTAAAAACGTTTCGGATAATTTCGGATAAGGGCGGAGTTTAAATAAAACACGTTACGACAGGTTTTTGTTTCACCACTCACGCGCCATGTAAATATTGCTATTTGTTTGTTTTTTTAGTCGTAATGAGTCAGATCAATGTTTTTTTATTATCACCCTATCTAAAAAGTAGGTAATCAATCCCTGATGAAAGAATTATTATAAAAAGCATTGTAATTTCAAGTGACCCATTAATTCTCAGTTTCTCCTATCTGATTTATTCATTGTATTATCAAATGATAACCTAGACTTGATAGTAAATAATCCGAAATAATTAGGTATCCGTAACCGAATCCGAAACCGATATAATTTTATTCCTATATCCGTATCCGTATCCAGATCCGAAACTCCACATCCGTAACATCCCTAGTTTAAAGGGTATAATAAAGTGTAAATAAATAAATAATTAAAAATCTCTATGTACTTAATTAGGTTACAAATTTTTTGTTCCCTTGGGGATTACGATAGTCGCCTCCAAAAAGTAAACCTAACTAGCACCACGACTTTCCAACTGATAATCAACCAACTCTAGCATCCTGTTAAATAAATTAATATTTTTCCAGGGAAGCGCGTTGTGGGAGGATCTGCCCTTCGCACTATTCGGGGGCTTTGCCCTTCTGTCCGGCGCCCTGGTGTTCATCACGCCAGAGACCCTGGGCTCCAAGCTACCAGACACCATGGAGGAGGCGGCAGAGCTTGGCACTAGGAAGAGATGATTGAGATTATGACTCCACAGTCATAATCTCAATCATTTTATATTTATTGACAGTCATTATCATTATTTATTTACATTAATTAAACGAGTATGGACAAGACAAAAAATGTAGCCAAATCTGTTCCTGCAGAAACTCACAGCTATTTAATTATCACATTTAACAAATTAATGCAGTAGATATCATTAGAATTACATCATCAGCTGGTTACAAGTTCTATCACGTTACACTAAATTCAATACGATGTCCTGTACCTAGAGGACAAAAATTCTTTTTAATTATAATTATATTTCACAGCTCGATTTTTACTGATTCTAGTTTGCAAACTTTTGTTATAGGATAGGTTACATTTACATTTCATCCAGATATTTTAATTTATTTAAGTAGTATTAAGTATTGACATCTGTTCCTTCCTTTTTGACATACAAATTATATTTATGGCATTTTATTTATTTATTTACTTGACATTTGGTACTAAAAATGCAGTTGAATCTAAATTTAATGACAAATTATAAATTATATTAATCAATTTTACTTCAAATTTTAATTTCAATTTCAATTTCAATTTCAATTTCAATTTCAATTTCAATTTCAATTTCAATTTCAATTTCAATTTCAATTTCAATTTCAATTTCAATTTCAATTTCAATTTCAATTTCAATTTCAATTTCAATTTCAATTTCAATTTCAATTTCAATTTCAATTTCAATTTCAATTTCAATTTCAATTTCAATTTCAATTTCAATTTCAATTTCAATTTCAATTTCAATTTCAATTTCAATTTCAATTTCAATTTCAATTTCAATTTCAATTTCAATTTCAATTTCAATTTCAATTTCAATTTCAATTTCAATTTCAATTTCAATTTCAATTTCAATTTCAATTTCAATTTCAATTTCAATTTCAATTTCAATTTCAATTTCAATTTCAATTTCAATTTCAATTTCAATTTCAATTTCAATTTCAATTTCAATTTCAATTTCAATTTCAATTTCAATTTCAATTTCAATTTCAATTTCAATTTCAATTTCAATTTCATTTTATTGTATTGTATGTATTTTGCTATATGATATGACCCAAGAGGTTGCAATAAATGAATTATTATTATTATTATTATTTGATTTGTGTTGGTCAAGTATGTTTTTTATAATTAATACAAATCCATCCGACTAAAATTTGTAATTGACAAGATGCTGTAATATTTCGGTAGTAAAGCAATGGTAAAGGTAGCCATTGACGATACGTCCATTTGGAATGCTTCTAAATGTATGGAGGTACTTCCATATATGGAAATCTTCCATTTAGAAGCATTCCAAATGGACATATCGTCAATGGCTACCTTAAGTGTCAAGCTATTTACTATGCAGAAATATTTGTCATCAAATGTGAACTACCTCGACAACTACCACTCGTATTATTTACATCATGGTAAGGAAGTATTGTAATCGCTTTTTTATCGAATTTAATTGTGTATTGGAGTACAATAATTAATAGTTTTAAATGTTGTACCTGCTTCAAAATAAAATATAATATCGTAAACATTTTTATTTCTTATCCTGTCCTTCCTTTCACACAATACATCTACATATGCCTTAAGTACTCACTCCAAACATTGCTGCTCATTTATATCAGGCACTGAATTGTTTTTATGTTCACTGTTTCCATCGATGAAGAGATTAAGATTAAGCCGAAAGGCTTATAACGTTCTATAAATTAGAAAGATAAATTTATAACAATACATTCCCTTTGTTCAAATTATGTGATACGATGACCTTCATGCTGAGTTATCCTGCGAGAATGGATGGTTCATGTTGAAGTGTCGTTATAAGGGTGCGGTTCCACTGAGGCGGAGCGGAGCGGAGCTGTGCGCGATTCACCAATCACATGGCTTGAAAACCACGCGACGCACAATGAGATGTGGATTTCAAGCCATGTGATTGGTGAATCGCGCACAGCACCGCTCCGCTCCGCCTCAGTGGAACTGCACCCTAAGTGTGCATAGTATAATCTAAACTGCTTCAACGATGCCCGATCTAACATACGGATTGCAATTACTCGTAAAATGTTTTGGTTGTCATAAGCCCATCGGTGGTCCAGCGGAGAACAGCATGAACTGGAGGACTTGGCTCGAACTAAAGGAAATTTTCGCCTGATAACTGACTACTTCCTATTAAAGAACTCTTGAAAAAAATAGCGTTGTCATTAACCCAAGACTTGCTGATAACATCATGTCAGTCAAAACAAAGTAGAAGAAGGCATAAATTATTAATCTACGTAAACTGGTTTTCGTTACTTTGCTATCAATTTATCATAATTATTGTAAATATATATTGCTTTATAACCTCGTAAGTTAGCCAACCTGAAGACTAGTGATTAGCATGTGATATAATATAATCGTTATCATTACATGCATTTGATGGTTTTAAATATACACATATTTACAGTTCTAACTTAGGGCTCTTACACACGAACGGCACGATGTCAACGGCAGACAACGGCAGAGAGACAACTGCACCGGTTGGCGGCGGCCGTCGACGTGTCGGCGGCGGCCGTCGACGTGTCGCATGGAAATACAACATGTCCTATGTTCCATAGTACAGTTGCGAATTTAAGAATATGTTGGCATTGGCTCAGAATGAGGTACGATATTATTGCAATGCAGCCTCTGATATTTCTATTTCAATACCCATGTCTGCACGGCTCGTTTTGTCATTAGTCACAGAGGTTATCGTTAGACCCGTACTACGATTTCCTGTCATGAGTGCCTTGGACAACACACAAGACAAAAACACACGTACCTAGATCAAAAACAAATATTTAAACTCATCATTAATATTTTCACGTTTCAATTTCATCATCAAAATGTAAGTACATGTAAGCCTACTTGACTTACAATTTTAAAGTTCACGCAGATGACGTCTTGGGCGGAAGCTAGTGAATCAATTTTATAGTTATATATTTTAAAGACGATAAATATGGTATTGTGATGGACATGTTATCCCACAAGCACAGGAAGACACGCGGTCGATATGGCGGTGGTCGCAAAGAGATAATTGATTTAATTAATTAAGACGTGATCGCAAATACATACCCTAATTATACTGATTGATGTGATCCATAGAACAGATAGTGTCGATACGATCTCGGGGAAAACAAGCTTAACGCATGGTGTAATTAACATGTTATCACTACACGATTTTTGACGAAATACTAAATCGATTATTATTTTTTATTTTAACTACTAATTTGTGATAACCAGGTGATAACGAACTTAATAGTCTCTATTGTTTTTAAGCAGTAAAGCACTAGTTATGAAAGCAAGTCGCGGAACAATGCTTGTACAGTAGAACCAAAGTTATAATGCGCGTACAAATCTTCGCCAGTGGTCGCGTTTCCGGAAACAACCGAATTATTGAATCGTAAGAGCCCTAACCAATGCTCTTGCATTTAGCATCTTGTGCGATAGAAATAGGAGTCAATATCAATCGATAACAAGTTCGAACAGTCGGCGGCGGTCGACGGGCACCGTCGGTCAGATATACGTTTAAAAAGGATCAAATATCTCCGAGAAATAAAACAGCTGAGAAATGCTGGTAGAAACATAGTATTTATGGACGAGTCATACGTGCATACATCGCATACTAAAGGTAAAACTTGGCAAGACAGCAGCAAAAAAGGTATTAAACAACCCATTTCTAAAGGAGAGCGAATTATTATTGTACATGCAGGCAATGAAAAAGGCTTCGTCTCAGGGGCTTTAATGTTACATAAATGTGTCGACTCAGAAGGTGACTATCATAAAGAAATAAACGCCGAACGTTATCAAACTTGGCTACGCAATCAGTTGATTCGCAACTTGCCTCCTAATAGTGTGTTGGTAATTGATAACGCCCCATATCATAATAAGCTGTCTGTAAAACCACCAAACTCAAATACACCCAAACCACAAATGATTGCGTGGTTACAACAACACAATGTTCCTCATGACCCAAATAAACTCAAACCTGAATTGTACGAAATTATAAAAAGACACAAAGAACAATACACAGAATTTGCCATTGACCGTATAATGGAGGAGCATGGGCATAAAATTGTACGATTGCCACCATATCATTTGGGCGCAAATAAAACAACACGTTGCCAAAAGAAATATTGCAATGAACGTTACGTCAGTTAAAGAAGCTATTTTAGAAAAAATCAACAATATAGGTTCGGAAGAATGGAAAAAAGTTCGTGATCATGCCCTTAAATGCGAAGATGAGTATAGGAAATATGAGTCAAGAATCGATAGTTATTCAGATGAAATGATTATTTACACAGGAGATAGCAGTGATATAAGTGAAATTGGAGACCTTGATGAAAATTCCGACGACTCTATGATGTCAGGAATAGAGAATCTCCCTGATTCTGATTAAATATTAACCTATGTTCTGATAAACGATTCTGATTAAATAAAACTTTTTTTTCCTAATACTTATACCTAAATCTTCTTTTCATTTAAACCTTCTTTTTTCCATCGTTAAATCGTCGTCGTCGCTTTCCTATGTGGGTCATGCGTGAAATCTCGTTACTGATAAATCAATATTAATTTATCTCTTTTACCACAAAAAAAATATTGTAAGGTGTACCCCCACAGGTAGACTAGGAAGGGCTATAAAAGGGCGGTGGATGGTAGTGGTCGGTTTCATTCTCTCACCATCGCTCGTTCGGAACGCTGCTCTTGTCTACGGGGTACACGTGAGCCAATTCTTGTACTTTTTTTTTAATTACCTAATTGTTTAAATCTTTTAATTGCTGATATTGATAATTGCCTTAAGTATTCATTTACGATAATTGAGAATTGCGTTATTTGGGTTGTGAACAATTTCTGTGATTAGGAATTATTATTTTTGTTAATAATAAAAAATTACAATTAATTAGATTTTGTTTTTTTTTAATCAATTAATCTTACTTCTGCTAAAATCAGAAGTGGGATAAAGAATAAGTGCCCACTAACTGCTTAAAATAATTGCAATATTATAATTAAAGAAATTACTCACATACCCACATAAACTTTATTTTTTTTATTTTTGTTTTCTATACCCGCGAGTATTAACCTAACTGTTTAACGTGCTGATAGTGTGAACAATGCGTAGCGTATCGCGCGAACGGAATGGCTCACGTGTACGGGGCCGCCCTCGGTCGCGTACCCCTTCGAGACCGCGTTCTCGGAGCCCGGCTTACGATAGGCGTCGTTCTCGGGTCAGAACGCATCGGAGTAGTCGTTCACAATACCGCTCTCGCACGCGCTCGCGCTCTATCTCCCGCGCTCGTAGTTTTCGCTCTCGGTATTCCCGCGATCGCCGTTCACGTCACACACCCAGTGTGACGCCGCCGCGACGACTCTCTCCCGACAATACACGTTCATGCAGCCGCGAGCGTTCTCGCCGCTCGGAAGCTTCTTCTCTCGCTCAAGCTTTGCTTACTGCTATAAAAACGGCACAACCCGCCCGATCACAAAATTATTTCGTCTCCAATTTTGATCCTACCGTTAACAATATCGATGCGTGGTGTGAGGAGGTTGATCGCGCCGTTTTAGCCAACGGATGGGGTGATCACGAATGTTTGTCAAGAGTGGCTAATTGCTTAAAAGGGGATGCCAAGGTGTGGCTTAGTGAGTGGGTGTCGAACGATCGAACCTGGACGAACATTAAGCGAGAATTTAAACCGCTGTGTCCTCGTCGGTTGGACTATGCCAATATTCTCTTTGATACGATGAATACTACATCGGACAAGTACCCGACGTATGCGGAATATGCGCGGAGAACGCTCTTACGCTTAAAGATCATTCAAGGTCTAAGTGATGAACTAAGGACGATGATCGTTATCCGCGGTATAGAAAACGCGCAAGTTCGTGCGGCGGCTACTAATGCCAATCTCACAACGGACCAAATTGTTTCGTTCCTTGCTATCTACACTAAACCTAGTAACAGGCTTTCGAAGCCAGATACCTCATCTTTACCTAACGTTTCAAAGAAACGTTTTCCTCGTAAACAAGATCATCGGTCAGGTATTAAATGTTTCAATTGTGGACAGCGGGGACACCTTAACCGTGATTGTCGCAATAAATCAATGAAAGAAACGTCCAGTAACAACCCACCGCCGCCGAATATCCCATCTTCCAGTGATACCTGTACTTTTTGCAAAAAAAGAGGGCACACAGAGAGCACTTGTTTTCTGAAGGCTCGTTCGGGACAGCGTAACCCACGTAACGTAAATCTATGCGCTCAATCAAGTAGCACTTCACCAAATAATGACATTACTAGTGCTATCGTAGACGGTATTCCTGTCGACATACTCATTGATAGCGGCGCTCTTGATGTGTCCCTTATATCATCTGATGTCATAAAATATTTATCATGTCAACCAAAGTTTAAGCAATGCGTCTTGAAAGGACTTAGCGACAGAGAGATCACCACTAACTCATACGTGACAGTCACTATCGAATTTACACACATCGCGTTAGAAGTCGACTTGGTAGTGGTTCCATCGGCATGTATGAACGCACCTATTATTATTGGCACAGACGTCCTTAACCGTGAAGGAGTTATTTATGTGCGTACTAAGGACGGTCAATATCTCACTCGTTCAAACGAACTGAAGGCTGTGAATTCGGTGGAAATTCATAATAACACCAAAGTTAATACTCCCCTTCAGGGTTCGGAATTTGACAATCTAATGTCCATCATCGGAGATTTCTCTCAATTTCTTATCAGTGGTACAGCTGCTACAACCGTTAAGACGGGTGAAATGGAAATTAAATTGACTAGCTCCGTACCTGTGGTGTACCGCCCATACAAACTCTCATACCAGGAAAAGCTTAAGGTAAGAGAAATTACCAAAGACCTTTTAGATAATGGCATAATCAGACCGTCCCGATCAGAGTACGCCAGTCCTATTATCTTAGTAAAGAAGCGAGATGGTTCCGACAGACTTTGTGTAGATTTTAGGGCCCTCAATCGCATTACTGTAAAGGAACGTTATCCTCTTCCGTTGATCGAAGATCACGTCGATAGGTTAGGCAGCTATAAGTATTTCTCTAGCCTCGACATGGCAACTGGATTTCACCAGATACCCATCAAGGAGGACTGTATCCATTTAACTGGCTTCGTTACTCCTGAAGACCATTTTGAATACGTGAAAATGCCGTATGGGTTAGCTAATTCGCCCATCGTTTATCAGCGTATCATCAATGACACGCTTCGTAAACTCATTGATGTTGGTAATGTCTTGGTATACGTTGATGACGTTCTCCTATTGAGCAACACAGTAGACGAAGGTCTCAAGCTGTTGCACGAGACCCTCGAAACTCTGACAACAGCAGGATTTTCTATTAACCTACGCAAATGCTCCTTCCTGGTATCTGAGGTGGAATACCTAGGCAGAATAGTCTGCAACGGCCAGGTAAGACCGTGCACCCGGAAGGTGGAGGCTTTGGTCGGTACGTCGGCGCCAGAAAACGTCAAGCAGGTACGTCAACTCCTTGGACTAGCTGGTTACTTTCGCAGATACATTAAAGATTATGCTAGGAAGACAGCACCTATCGCACGCCTTACGAAAAAAGGAGTCGAATTCAAATGGAGTTCAGAATGCGAAGAAATACGCCGCGATCTCATCAAAATCCTAACCAACGAGCCCGTACTCACCATTTTCAACCCCAAGTTACCTACGGAAGTGCATACCGACGCAAGCGCAGCTGGCTATGGCGCTGTTCTTCTCCAGATGTCACCTGATGGTAAGAAACATGTTATCGCCTATTTTAGTAAGGTCACACAAGGAGCAGAAAAGAACTACCATTCCTACGAGCTAGAGACGCTTGCGGTGGTAAAAGCTCTCCAACACTTCCGCCACTATTTAGTTGGGCTACACTTCACAGTCGTTACGGATTGCAATGCTCTCAAATCAACAGAACGGAAAAAAGATCTTCTGCCAAGAGTTGCTCGATGGTGGATGTATCTCCAAGACTTCGACTTCTCTATTGAGTATCGAAAAGGCGTCATGTTACCACACGCTGATTACTTCAGCCGCAATCCCACAACGACGGTAAGTGTGAACCAAATATCTAGGCCTCGTAATTGGGCACAAATAGCACAACTATCTGATAACGAGACCCAAGAGTTGCTTGAGAAGTTAAGAGACGGACACATTGACGGCAATCGGTATGTAGTTCGTAATGACCTCCTGTACTATAAGTACACGCCAACAGGGGAAGAACCTAGGCTGTTGTGTTACGTCCCTAAGGGTCACCGACTGAGCTTGCTCAGAGTATTTCACGATGAGCACGAGCATATCGGTCCAGAAAAAACCCTTGACCTCATCCTTAAGCATTTTTGGTTCCCAGGGATGAAGCGTTTCGTGACCAAATACATAGCTCATTGCTTAATTTGTCTCTCAAAGAAGCGAGTTCCTAGAGCTCCCTTACAGACCATCACTTCATGGGAAAAGCCAGGTACACCATTCCACACTGTTCATATCGATGTACTAGGCCCTCTGCCAGTGTCTGAGGACTATAAGTTCGTCCTCCTGATAGTGGATGCGTTCACTAAGTACTGTCTACTATACCCAATGATTCGGCAAGACACTGAGGAGCTCAAACGTGTTGTCACCCAAGCTGTATCACTTTTCGGCGTACCGAAACTTATAGTTACGGACAAGGGACGTATGTTCGAATCTAATGACTTCGTTACCTGGGTCAACGATCTAGGGTGTGACATCCACTTTATAACCCCGGAAATGCATCACGCCAACGGACAAGTGGAAAGGTATATCAGAACAGTACTCAATATGTTACGTATTGAAGTTAACAACAGGAACGAGTGCTGGTCCAATACCTTATGGAAACTTCAGTTGGTGTTGAATATCACCAGACAGAAAACCACTCAGACTTCACCAATGAATTTGCTTATTGGAACAGTGGCCACTACACCTGTTATTCGGTCCCTGGTTCGTGATATAGCTATCGATGGGTCGAGCCCCAATCGAGAAGCATTACGAGAAATGACTAGAAACAGGGCCCAACAACTACTTAAAGAAAATCAGGCTAAACAGGATGAACGAGCGAATCGAAGAAGACGTCGACCACGAGAATTTAATCTTAACGATCTCGTGTTTGTTATAAAGATTTCTCAATCTGTCGGAAAATTAGATCCTGGCATGCGTGGCCCTTATAAAGTAACACAGATACTACCCAACGGCCGGTACGAGTTGAGGTTACTAAGTGGAGGACGTGGAAAGACCACACAGGCAGCCGCCCAACACATGGTGTTGTGGAGAGGCGAGTGGTGCCCGGAGTCGTGCGCAGCTCTCTTCGAGGGTTCAGGTATGTTAACTCTGTAACATATTTACTGGTGCCTCTATACACCACTTTTATTTAACAGGCAGTTTAATTACATTGCTTGCTAGCTTATTCGCTAAGTTCGCTAACTGAGGCTGTTGGCTGTTTTACACCAATGAGGCGCGAACCATCTAATTAACGTGGCTCTGATAGTGGATGAGGCAACAGGTCCCCATGAACATTTTCATGGATGAGACAATGGCCCCTACGCTACATTACATCATTCATTACACAACAAAAAAACACCACACTGATCAATACACCACACTATACAAACTGGATTTAAAGATACTTGCCTCACAGTCACACATCATGGACGAGGAAATGGCCCCTGTGAAGACAGATGAGGCAAAAGTCCCCCATGACAACTACATCATCATGGACGAGGAAACGGTCCCCGTATATGTATACGGCTGAGACAAAGGTCCCCCATGACTAGTCCACAATAGAAACATGGACAGTTTGACAATATTAGTTTCAGGTCAAGCCACGGAGCCTGCCAGCTACATGTAAACACGCACAATACTTACAAAATGAAAAGGAAGGAAGCCCAAACGGAATTTTTAAAGCCATGCGCTACCATTTTCATTTCAATGCAATCATGTTACCTAATTGTGTATTCCAAATGATCGGTATGTGAAAGGGATGTATGAATTACTTGAACGCAGTATGAGTGTAAAATAATTTATTTTCTTTTATTAAATGGAAAAACAATATTCGAACATCAAACAATTGAATAGGTTGCAAATCTAATTACAGTTTCTTAATTATCATACTTTCCAGATGAAAGCGAAGACATGGAGGACATAAATGTCGAGTCAGAAGCAGGTCCCTCGATGCCCCTGCTGGATGAAGATCAACACCTGGATCTCGCTTCAGCTGAAGGGCATTGATCATGGGCGAGGACGCCCAAATGTCAGGAGAGGCCGTGTAAGGTGTACCCCCACAGGTAGACTAGGAAGGGCTATAAAAGGGCGGTGGATGGTAGTGGTCGGTTTCATTCTCTCACCATCGCTCGTTCGGAACGCTGCTCTTGTCTACGGGGTACACGTGAGCCAATTCTTGTACTTTTTTTTTAATTACCTAATTGTTTAAATCTTTTAATTGCTGATATTGATAATTGCCTTAAGTATTCATTTACGATAATTGAGAATTGCGTTATTTGGGTTGTGAACAATTTCTGTGATTAGGAATTATTATTTTTGTTAATAATAAAAAATTACAATTAATTAGATTTTGTTTTTTTTTAATCAATTAATCTTACTTCTGCTAAAAATATATATTAAATTATGCATGAAGTAAATGTACTTTCCACTCTATATAGATATCATCTGACAACGCTTCGGAAATACGACCGATCCCGAACAATGGCGAAGAATGCTACGCGCATTCTCACTTTGGTTCTACTGTACATATGTAACTAATTAAATAGTAAAGATTAAAATAATGATATGCGACTTATCTGTTATTGTTATAAAAATTAACTGATTATTTCACGACATTAAGACAAGTTGTTTAGTGAGAACAAGGCTCTCGACGAGACTGGTCTGATCCGAGATGGGGGAGAAGGAAGCGAAGATGACGAGGGTCGATGGGGGCTCGGAGGAACGGCAGGTGAAGAAGGTGGACCTGGACACCATCCTGGTGGAAGAGATCGACCAGTTCGGATGGTTCCAGGCGAGGGTTATGGCCCTGATGGTGGTAGTGGTGATATTCGTCGCGTGGGCCGCCACTGCATTTATTTTCACCACTGCACGAATTAACACAAGGTATTTGTCGATTCCTTTCGGTTCTTTACTAATCCTTTTGAAACCTACGTTTTGAATGAGCATTCAATAGTTTATCATGTTGTAAAATTTGTCATTATCGATATTTATACTGTCCACAAAATGCAGTTACCGATCAGGTCACAGTATTTTATCTAGTTGGCCTGTAGCAACTTGCAAGATGTTCTTCTTAAAATAGAAGAACGTAATAAAGTGTAATTCACAGACAAAGAAGCGTCTTTCTTGTTCTTAGTAATCCATGACTCGAGTTTCTTATTACAACGTGAGGGGTAAAGGACACCGGAAAACTTCGAAATTCTTCCCATTTTGGAGACTTTATAGAGAACACTCAATATTTATTTTAATTATCACACACCTTCGTTTCCGACTATTTCGCGAGCTTATAAAGTTCAAAACGAGACCCCACGTTTTGGGAGTCCAAGTCCGCTTATTATTATCATCGGATAAATTTTTAATATGAGTAATAGTTTGATTTTTTTCTGTAAATTGGTATTGATTTATTTATTAGTCCTATTGATTTAACGAAGAAGGGAGTAAGGCTCTACAAATTCATTAATTTCCTGTGGGTACTTTTAATAAAAAGTCAAGTATAGATTAGATATTCTACAGAATTCTTCTGCAAAAATAGTTCTTTCATACCGTTAACTCCAAATTCTTCTCTTTAACTTCAAATCATCATCTAGCACTGGGCACGGGTCGTCCATCACAACACGAGGGATATGGGTCGTGATTCACGCTGGAAAAGTGCGGACTGGCGAATCTTAACATCTTTTATAACGATGTGGAGAACATTTAAATGTGCAGATTTCCTCGCGATAGTTTTCTTCACAAAAACAAATAACTAAATTCCAATACGCATAGGTACATGCTTTTAAGACCATAGATGCGTGCACATTTCGATCCCAGACGTCATAGATTGGGAGTTCGACGATTAATTAGGTATATCTAATTAATTTTTGGGTTCAATTCATTGGGTGCAAAAAGAGTTCTGGTTCTTGGGTGCAAAGAGAACTTCTGGGTCGGTTTTGGTGTTGCTCATGCCCATAGTCGACGATGACCACTTACCATCAATTCTTCTGCATTTACGTCAGCTCTTCACGGTATAATAAAACTTTATTTACGTAACTCCAAATTACAGATGCCTAATCCCCGAGTGCGAGTCTCATCCTCCGGAGGTGTTCAATCCGTACTGGATCTTCAACGCGGTTCCGCAGCAGGGCAGCAGCTTCGACCAGTGCTCGAGGTTCGCCAATACCTCCGCGCCCAGGTCTGACACCTGTCCTCGCGAGCTCTTTGATCATGACAGGGTGGTGCCCTGCGAAACCTTCGTGTTTGAGAACACCCACAGTGTAGTTTATGATGTAAGTTTAGCCTCTTATTAGTCGCTCTAACGTAACATTTCCTTACCGATCGATAATCTACAAATCACGTACTACTTCGTGTTATAGAATGACATTCACTTTTATAGAAAGAAAACAAAAAAAGAAAAGAAAATCTGCATTTATACTCTAGTCAAGAATAACTGCTTAATACAGAAATAATAAAATTAAATGATAAGAAACCGCGATAAGCATTCTATGATGATGAGGTGCGGATTGTGGACGTAAATAATAATGGTAATATAACCGAAATCTATGATCACAGTATGGTTTATACCCAAAGTTACGAAAATCTCAGATTGATCCAATAAAATAAACTTCAGATGCCTATTTATAACAAAAAAATTGGTCTATCGGAAGTAACCAGTATGAATAAAATTTTACTATAGTTTGTAATTAAAATTGCAAATAATATGATAAACATTGAATTGTTGACCTCGACTACTTTAAATTATCTTGTCCGTGCAACGTTCCGTATAGAGATTAAAGTGTCAACATTATGTAAAGACGTCAACATTATGGCGTAATGCGTTACGTATATTGCCTAATCAAATCCATATTGCATAAATTAATGAATGAGTATATTAAAAAAATAGCTGAAAGTAGCTTAAATAATAGAATACTTAAAAGGAAGCCGAATGTTGTAGTATGAGCAAGTGAAAAAGGGAGGGAAAACGGAGGTGACGAAAAAAGTGTTTGAAATAATATATGTGGAAGGATCATCGAAGAGGAATAGGCAGACAAATGATGATGAGCCACTGGACCATTTTCTGTTCATATGCTCTATCGAATCCGTCTCAAGTGAAGAAGTAACGAGGAAATCCACGGTTCTATACGGTTCTGAAATCCCTATTGCAATCAAAGACACAAAAGTTACAAATGGTTAAAACGTGGATTATCGTTGATGTTTAGACAAAGTTGAAATTGTGAGTGAACATAATTTTTGTGGTTACAGGCTTTACTGAATTTCTTATGATATATTCTGGAGTGTTCACAACATTTTCTGGTTTCTAGTACGGCTTGGCTTGCGACGAGTGGCGGCGCTCGCTGATCGGGTCGGTGCGCACGTTGGGCACGCTGCTGGCGCTGCCCATCACGGGCTACGTGTCGGACCGCTGGGGCCGCCGCGTGGCGCTCTGCATCAACATCTTCAACACGGCCTGGCTCGGCGTCGTGCGCTACTGGGCCGACACCTACCTCGGCTTCATGTTCTCCGAAGTCATCGAGTCCATCGTCGGTTCCGGAGGGTTCAGCTGCGCCTACATTTTATGTGAGAAGTTGTTGCTCCATATCCGTTATCAATCTCTGATGAGGATTTTTGAATCTCTTCTTTCTATGTCAATCATTAGTGAAACCTATAGTAAAACTGGTATTTTCACGAGATGTTGACTACTTACCGTCAGGACGCTCTTTTGCTCGTTTGTCGGCTATTCTATGTAAAACAATACTACTATAAACATCGTGGAAACTGTTTCAAATGGTTTCTTATATGTAATAGAAATTTCTTCTACGCTATTGAGTAAATTGTTACCAACAATAATAAAAAACTGGTTGTCTGTAAAGTCGGTTTACTGACGATAGTTGAACGTGACAACGTCTTAAGAAAATACTGATGGAATGATTGACAAATAATATCATCAAAGTAAACAAACGTCATGAAATCGTATTTAAAGTTACAGAAATTTATCAATAAAAATAAAGAAGGAATACAGGAAACATTTATAAAAAGGTAACATTTAAAATTTATAAATAGTCCCAGAAGTCAATAACAAAGTAATAATTGGATACATTACCAAAATATCTACCTCCAAAGTAATCAAGCTGCCGAACGCAAAGGCCGATTGTGCTTTTTATGTCTGTCTCTCTCGCTCTTAGGCGGGCTAACCAGGGACGCGTGCCTCTCACTCGCTCTCATTGTGAGCGCATAACGTGAGCGGAGCGTAACGCAGTTTCTTGAAGTGTCACCCGGCAAACCAATTTATAAGACGTTGTCACGTCAAAACATTACTTAAAATCGGAAAACTCTTTAACCTGTATGTTTGCTAAAAATCTCTGCCACTAAAGTTATTGCAGCTCAGTTTTGGAGAGGTATCTTTCTTTTTAAACCTCTTCCTAACCTTAAATTAACAAGAGTTTCAGGCCCATAGATTACTCGTAGTTCCATTTCCGTGATAACAAAGACCCTAGATGACAGAATGATTGATCATTTTATTCTAATATTCAGAAATTATCTTTGATTTACGATATTCATTTATTGTTTACGGATTAAAACGTCCTGTTCAGCTTGAAAATGGTTAATCAGCATATTTGGTCATACATCACCTGTAAATTGTCGGAGATTAAGATAAAAAAATATCTACGACATTGTAATATCTACTCGTACATTGAATAAGATACGGCTTCCTCAAAAGATATTTGTAAGGCTACGACCATCGGTTATTGATAATTGAAACGGTAATGTTTATTTATTTTTAATTCCTTGTTTATAGAAATCTCGGTATCTACTGTATTACTTATGCTTTATTATGTATACTCATAAACGAGTATGAAGCAGTTTATAGATAGATATTTTATATTTCAAAATAAACTGTAAATTTACTTCAAAACTGAGACATGGACATTATAGACAGGGCTAGCGTATATGTGCAAATCAAATGTCATCGTTAAGAAACATTGCATTAATATTATGTAATTTACTGATAAACATTTAATACATAAAATTACAGGTTTTAAATTATGGGTTGCACGAACCAAGGAACACTTAAAATTTTCGCCTCGCTGGCTATTGAACCCAAGATCTTAAGAACCATGGACCGAAAAGGCAACAACCCCAAAGTTTGAATAGATTTTAAGGTTCACTGTTGTAATTTAATCCAACTTGTCCATCCCAATTTTTAAGTGATGGAGCTGATGGGCCCGAAGTATCGAGTGATCGCTGGCGCCGCAATGAACACCACCTTCTCGATTGGTCAAGTAACTCTGGGTCTCCTCGCCTGGGCCGTCCCCAACTGGAGAAACCTGACGCTCGTGCTGTACGTCCCTCAGCTCATCACCATATTCTTCTTCTTCTTTGTCACCGAGTCCGTGAGATGGTACATGAGCAAGGGCCGTTACGATGAATCCGAAGCTTTGTTGAAGCAAGCCGCGCGGTGGAACGGACGAACGCTTTCGGACAAGTCTTTGGAGCTACTGAGAGAAAACGCTGAAGAAGAAAAGAGAAGAAAGGCTCTAGAGGAGGAAGAGAGGGCGGCTGAACCGTGGCTGGTGGTTCTGGTGTTCAGAAACCGGCCGATTTTGATTAGAGTGCTGACGTCACCGGTGTGGTGGGTGACAACCACGTTCGTCTACTACGGGTTGTCGATCAACTCGGTGAACATGGTGGGCAACCGGTACCTGAACTTCGTGCTGGTGTCGGCGGTGGAGATCCCCGGCTACTGGACCGCGGTGTACCTCATGGCCAAGATCGGCAGAAAGCCGGTGCTCATTGGCGCATTCTGGGTGTGCGCTGCTTGCCAAGTAGCCTACATATTCATGCCGGATGGTAAGTGACATTGTATTCTTAAACTAACAATACTTTCAGCGACCAAAGTAGGTAATTGATAAATCATTAATTTGTAGTAAGTCTGCATATTTTAGGAAATTAGAGGCGTGCTGGATATGAAGGATCGAAGTCTTCACTTTGATTCCTCACTGTTTGGTGGTCCAACGTTTCAAACACACTAATAATACATCATTTAATTTTTAATTGGATATCGTATCTTCTTTACGAAAATGCAAGTACTTAATTAAAACACGGAATATTTCCGCGTAAAAATGACAATTATCTAAACGATGTATCTGGAACTGTATCAGATTTCGATAGATATCTATTACTGCCCGTGTATTACTAATGATGATAGCGTAACTATATTAAACTTACAGTCAAAGAAGAAAGAAAGAATCTTTCTTAATGCTCATATATCAAAAAGAAAAAAGTGGTCTTTCGGATTTTTAGTGATTTTCTCAATTCATAGGATCGGTTAAAATTTTTGTGAAATCTAGTTCAGTGGAACCTATTTGGATCGGTCAAGTCGTTCCAAAGTTTACTTACTCACGCATCCATGTTAACCTTCACGGTAATAATCAGAATAGGTTTCTAAGACTTCAAAATATACCCAGAGAGCTGATTAAAATTCAATTTTTTCAAATTTAGGAGAAACCAATAACTACCCTATTTTTTATTTTTCAATTTTCTTAGTTAATCTAAGCCTAGAAAGTTGTTAATAATAACACGTTTCCAGGTAACTACGCAATCTCGTTGATGGTGTACCTGTTCGCCAAGTACAGCATTGCCATGGTGGTGACCACCGTGTACGTGTACACCAACGAGCTGTACCCCACCAAGTACCGCCACAGCCTCTTCGCCTACTCCTCCATGATTGGCAGGATCGGTTCTATCTTGGCACCACTCACTCCTGCTCTGGTACGTATTCTTATTTTACAAACGATATCGTTGGTAGTAAATGGTTCCTGTTGCCAATGGATAATGGATATAACACTTAAGGCTTCAACGATGTCTTGCCGATCAAGAAAGTAGAGAGAAGAATAAAATAATCTACTGGCTCTTAATTCTTCATGAAACGGAACATGACGGGAGGTTTGGCGGCAGACTCATGCAACAGATTAGTAGCTAGGTGGTCTTTATGTAAAGAAGTAACATTAATAGTCATTAGGACTAAACTGGTGAACCTCAATTTTCAATGAGGCAACCGCACTACATTTTCTTTTCATTCAACTAAGATAGCTACGATAGCTAGCTTGGGGACTATGAAAGTCGTTTTCGAAACCGGCACCACAACTTTCCAACTGACAAAAAACAAACACTACCATTCTGTATAAATAAGTTGATGTATTTTTAAAGGGAAGCGCGTTGTGGGAGGACCTGCCGTTCGCCCTGTTCGGGGGCTTTGCCCTGATATCCGGCGCCCTGGTCTTCATCACGCCAGAGACCCTGGGCTCCAAGCTGCCAGACACCATGGAGGAGGCGGCAGAGCTTGGCACTAGGAAGAGAGTGGAGTCATAATCTCAATCATTTTATATTTATTGACAGTCATTATCATTATTTATTTTTTACATTAATTATATGAGTACGGTGAAGACAAAAAATGTAGCCAAATCTGCTCCAGTAGAAAGTCAGAGCTAATTATCACATTTAACAAATTAATGTAGTATCATTAGAAGGGTTTTGAACATCAGCTGAATTCAGCTGGTTACATACACGTTGAACTTCCGTTCAATATAATATCGTTTAGAGCACAGTTAGATTTTTACTGATTTGGGTTGGAAATTTCAAACTTATGTCTTGTATAGGTTAACATCTTTCACACGCTACGTTGATTTGTTTTCGTTAAGTGTGTACCTATGTTTTTATTAATAAATTCAATTCTGTAATATTTCGGTGGTAAGCAGTAGTAAATGTCCCGCTATTTACTGTGCTGAAATATTTGTCTTACCAAATGTGAACTACCTCTACAACTACCACTCTTGTATGGTAAGGAAGTATTTTAATCGTTTTATTTATTGTAAGTACCTATCTTATTATGTAGTGGAGTGCAATACATGGTTTTAAATGTTGTACTTTTAAAATAAAGAACAACATCTTAAACATTTTTATTTCTTAACCCGTCCTCCCTTTCACACTTCTATGCCCGTAAGTACACTCACTCCAAACATTGCTACTTAGTTATATCAGGCACTGAATCGATTATTATGTTCACTGTTTTCATCGATGAAGAGATTTAAGCCGAAAGAATTATGCCGTTCTATAAATTATAAAGATAAATTTATAACAACACTTTCCTTAATTTTTTAAAAATACTTAATTCGATGACCTTCATTCTGTGTTATCCTGGAAGAATGGATGATATTATGTAGATGATAAGTATCGTTATAAATGTGCATAGTATTATCTAAACTTCTTCAGCGATGCCTAATCTAACATAAGGATTGCAATAAAAAAAAATGTTTGTCTTTAGCCCATCGGTCGTCCAGCGGAGAACAGCATGAACAGCTAAGTAGAGGACTTGGCTCGAACTAAAGGTATTTTTCGCCTGATGCACTTTTGTCCGTAGTCACCTCGAATATGCATCTGAAGTTTGGAACCCAACTTATGACACTTACGCTAACCGTATTGAACAAGTCCAGAAACGATTTCTTCGATTCCTGCGGTACCGTACCAAAAGTTCTTTCGCTTCTTATAATGAGATATGCTTAAGACATCACCTACTTCCCCTGTATGAACGAAGGCGGATTCCTGACATTGCCTTTCTCAGTAAGATTTTGAATTCTAAAATAGACTCGCCTGAACTATTGAGCAGTATCAACTTACGAGTACCAAGGTCAACCACACCCAGAGTACCTGCTCCTCTTCACGTCCCGATCTCTAAAACGAACTACAGGTCAAATTCATATATTATCAGAGCAAGCAGGTCTCTGAATACTATTTCTCGAACCGTAGATTTTGTAATATTTAATACTAGTGCAAGTACTATAAAACGGAAGTTAAGCTCTAATTTCTTTGATACGCAAATGTACAAAAAATAATATTTAATAAATAAATAATAATACTTATAGATTATTACGTTTCCAAAATAACATTTCTACTATTCCATAATTTCTTACTGTTGTTAATTTCTTATTTATTGTGAAAACTTGTAATTGGCCTTATATATTGTATATCCTCTTCTACTGTATTTTTGCTACCTGTAAGTTTTCCTAAGATAAATAAATAAAATAAATAAATAACTAGCTATTTCCTATTAAAGAACTCTTGAAAAAAATAGCGTTGTCATTAACCCAAGACTTCCTGATAACATCATTTCAGTCAAAACAAAGTAGAAGAAGGCATAAATTATTAATCTACGTAAACTGGTTTTCATTGCGTTGCTATCACTTTATTGTATACTGTAAATAAATATGACGGCGCAGTGAAAAGCTCCACCAATCCGCACTGGAGCAGCGTGGTGGAGTATGCTCTATGCCTCCTCAGTAATGAGGAGAGACCCGTGCTCAGTAGTGGGCCATTAGTGGGTTGTAGCTTTTTAGCTTAGTGAAAAGGAGGTCCTTATATCTGGACGAGTTTGACAACTGACGTAACACCGCGTGCTAAAGAAGCATTCACGACATGGCGACAGCAAGAAGAGGAGCTGTCATCAGGTTGTGGAGGCTCCTTACGTGTGCTGGTGGAACGTCGTGATATGAAGATACAATCCGTGATATTCTGTTAAATCCGTTATAGTTGTTGAATGGAATCATAAAATGTACCAAGCAAATCTAAAGGACTTCGTTTGTATTCAAGGCCTGGTCTCCTTATTGATACCTCATGTATTTGTACTCAAGATAGCCGGCATCCTTTCTACAAATATATTGCTTTATGACCCGTAAGTTAGCCAAACTGAAGACTAGTGATTAGCATGTGATATAATATAATCGTTATCATTACATGCATTTGATGGTTTTAAATATACACATATTTACAGTTCTAACTTACAATGTAATGTAAAGTTTATCTTCAACTTAGCCACCTGGTCCTGAGTTCTTGGTCTGCCTACCGGAACACGTCAAATTACTACTGAGCACTGCTCCCTCCTCACCATTGAGGAGGCCAAGAAAATTGTGGAGGAAAAGGGGAGATCTCCCGCCAGGCGATGTCACTGCCTGGGGACCGCGGCCCGAATGTTAACTCGGACCATTTGTATATATGTTAGATACTGTAGAATCTTCGTTAGCGCGGTTGAGGATGCGTCTTCTGATTGGCCAGTTCAGAGTGACGCGTATGACGTAGTCTAATGTTTACTTTTGCTCGGTGCATGTGGTGTAATGCTATGGTCAGCATATCATGTGAGGCGCGCGCTCATGTTACTGCAAGAATGCGCGCCGCTACAGAATTCTCCACCACCATGCTTCGGTCCCGACTGGTAGATTGAAATAAATGAATTAACTCTAGGTAGCATTATAAAATAGTTTAAACAAAAAAAGAAACACGACGATAATCTATGAGTGTAACAGACAAAGAAATATATGATTAATGTGACGTATCTTATAGTGTAAAATAATAAAGATTAAAATGATAATCTCATGATATTATTTTATTGTCGAGTCTGAAAAAGAAAATGATTAGGTACCTACTTATATTTACGAACAATTTAACTTCACAAACGGCTACTAATTTTAATCGGTCTTTCTCACTTTTCGCGACTGCCTGAGAAACTCACATCACTCATCCACATTGGGAAAAGTCCGAAAAGTCGCAGGCCGGAGCTAAAAAATTCCTAAAATGGCAGTGCATGTGCTGGAATGATATTTTTAGGTATATTTTTTACAACTTGGCCGATTTTATCATAGGGTATTTCGAGCGCTCCTTTACATTACATTTATTTAAATCTTATGATCATCTCGTTTTACTTTTTACTCTGTAAATAAAGCATTCTGGTAAAATATTTCTTTAATCCATCCACTACTCTCTACTCCGGCTACTCTTGGGTTCATTCAATGCTAACAAAATAATATTTTCCTTTTATAATACCAATTAATGGATAACGCTATCGATTATATGGTAGAGCTGACCGATTTATAATCAATACGGCTATTTTTATTTGTCCTTCTGTATGGTTTGCGGCTGTAATGAGATGTTGCATTTTTCAGATCGATACGTCCGCAGAATTGACATTTGGGAATCTTTTACTTAAGTAGACAGAATTCTTTCCTTTATAATGTTATACCAAAATTCTATCAAGTTTTAAATTTTACCTGTAAAACAATTCGGTAGGAGTTTTTATTTTTGTGGCAGTGCTTTTACAGGTTTGTATATTACATTACTGTATTTACTCTAAAATAAAGAGCGATAGTACATAGGTATCTCACTTTTGCGTAAACGTAAAGTGGTACGTGATAACATTGCAGAGATTTTGTGTTCCTATCACAGACATAATTTGTTTTGATTATAATTTATCAATAATTTTCAAATAATGTGCCAGCTTCTCTAATGTGCTTCTCTAAAAATTTCCTAAAAAAGCTATTGAAGACCTAATAAAGTTACTCGAAAAAAGCTGAAGAAAATGCTAGTGCGTGTGACTTTGGTGCAGTATCGTAAAAAGGTATCATAAAAAATATCAGTAATATTTATTTTTAAGTTGACAAACAATTATCAGTCCGCACACAAGTAGGAGTTACTTGGTATATCCAATCCAATCCAAAGAGGAGTACTTAAGGAGACAAGAGAGATCCAAGATGAAGAATGAAGCAGACAACGAGGAGAACTCGAAAGAGGGCCAGGTGAAAAAGGTGAACCTGGACACCATCCTGGTGGAAGAGATTGGTCAGTTCGGCTGGTTCCAGGCACGGGTGCTGGCATTGTCAGTTCTTGTAGTTATCTTCTCTGCGTGGGCTGGTGTCGAATATATATTTACGACTGCGCGAATCACTACGAGGTAACGTCAATAATTCGTTATACTATATTTTTGTCACTAAACCGTTATCATTTACTGTTGCAATCCAGCTACGCTCCTTTTATGGTCAACTCCGGCTCGACTCCGATTCAATTCGATTATAGAAAAGCATTGAAATACGAGCTTCATTAAGTTTAACTTACTGCAGAATTTTCAGACAAATCAGAGTTAGCTGTAGATTATGATGCCTCCATCGCACCTGAGTCAGTTCTTTTCTTTCCCATAAGTTGAATTAGAGCCGAGTTCGATTTGAGATATTGAAAGGAATCTCAAATTCAAAATTTTGTTTCTCGATTTTACAGGTGTCTGATCCCCGAATGCGAATCGTCGAATCCTCAGGAGTTTCGGCCAGATTGGATTGTCAACGCAATACCCGGCAGCGGCAGCTCCTTCGACCAGTGCTCTCGGTTCGCCAACGCTTCCGTGTCCAGGTCCTACACGTGCCCTCGCGAGATGTTCGACCACAGCACGGTGGTGTCCTGTCAATCCTTCGTGTACGAGAATACCCATACTGTCGTATACGATGTTGGTAACTGGTTTTTACGTCACACATTGATTAGCAACATGATAATCCTACCTATTTATGTTCACCGCTGTATTGCGATTAGTTACCTACCTATGGATCAATTTAACCCCATATTCTCATTTGTCCCCAAATATGTGTCCTTAATGGAAGAATGGAACACATGAATGGAGGAATGATCATAATATTCATAATCTACATTTTATCCTCGTAACATTCTACATTGAGGAATTTGATTAGACTCGCTATTACATTTCATATGGCTCGATGTTGGACTAAGCTTCATTATTATCATGTTTCTAGTACGGCTTGGCTTGCGACGAGTGGCGGCGCTCGCTGATCGGGTCGGTACGAACGTTCGGCACGCTGCTGGCGCTGCCCATCACGGGCTACGTGTCGGACCGCTGGGGCCGCCGCGTGGCGCTCTGCATCAACATCTTCAACACGGCCTGGCTCGGCATCGTGCGCTACTGGGCCGACACCTACATCGGCTTCATCGTATCTGAGGTCATTGAAGCTGTTTTTGGCTCTGGTGGCTTCAGCTGCGCTTATATTCTATGTGAGAATCCTTTTCTTCTTCCCCTTGAGTAATATTTGTGTATGTTTTGCTTTTTGTTCCAATTTATATTTAAGATTTTATGAATTCTTTAACATTATAGCAGGAACATGATCAAGGACCAAATAGCGATAATTTTATTAACAACAGCATGACTATAAATGCACAGATAAATAATGGAGAATAGTTTCAGTCACCTAATAACTTCGGGTACTAAAAGGTCTATGACCCTACTTGTTATGGATCTATAATACAAACCGTCAAATAAAATTTTGATGTGTTTGTTGCATTTCAGTAATGGAGGTCGTGGGCCCCAAGTATCGAGTAATGGCCGGCGCCGCCATTACTTCCAGTTTCTCTCTCGGAAAAATAACGCTAGGACTCCTCGCTTGGGCTGTGCCCAACTGGAGAAACCTAACGCTCACGCTGTACATCCCGCAGTTCATCACCATATTCTACTTCTTCTGGATCACGGAGTCCATCAGATGGTGCATGAGCAAGGGGCGCTACAACGAGTCTGAAACCATTTTGAAGAAAGTCGCTAGGGCAAATAGAAAGACTCTCTCCGATAAATCTTTGGAGTCGTTTAAAGAGAATGTTGAGGAAGAAAAGAGAAAGAAAGCTCTCGAAGAACAAAAGAAAGCAGTTGAGCCTTGGCTGATAGTTCTGGTATTTAGAAACAAGGAGATTTTAAAGAGAGTTTTGACATCGCCTGTGTGGTGGATTTCCGCTACCTTTATCAATTATGGCATGTCAGTAAATTCCGTCAATATAATTGGTGGAAATAGCTATTTGAATTTCGTGGCCGTGGCGGCAGTCGAAATTCCTGGCGATTGGACTGCGGTGTTTCTGATGGGTAAACTTGGCAGAAAACCTGTGCTAATCGGAGCATTCTGGGTGTGTGCTGCTTGTCAGATTGCCTACATTTTCATGCCTGAGGGTAAGGGAAATATTATGTTTCAATTTAATTTTAAAATTATCCTTTCTGCGGATTCGATACATGTCACAAATTACTATAATTCTAGTTTTTTCACTTGATATTTTATTATGGAATCTTATTTATTAGATACAATTACAATATATCTACTGAACCAAATGCTATGAGAATGATATATCACTAAATTAGGATTTTGCCGTGGTAAAATTAAGATTAGTTTCTGAAAATGGTGATATGGTCCCACATTAATACTACTTATTTAAAGATTTTCATCACGTGCTACATCTTATTCTTTAGATTTAGACAGTAATTTAGATGTAACTGGTGACCTATACAAAATGAAATTAACAAATTTTTCGCAAAATATCCCCAAGCACCCTTCAAAAACGATGTTTATTTATAGATAGCTACGGTTTATCCTTGACGGTGTACCTGATCGGCAAATACACCATCGCGATGGTTATGAACATCCTGTACGTGTACACCAACGAGCTGTACCCCACCAAGTACCGCCACAGCCTCTTCGCCTACTCCTCCATGATTGGCAGGATCGGATCCATCACTGCGCCCCTTACACCAGCTTTTGTGAGTATCTTCGGTAAATATTAAAATGAATATCATCGAATGTCGAAACAAAATTTACTTTTTAAATTGTAGATTACTCTCCCAAATCGATATCCATTCCGGATGATGGAAACTACGAAGAATTGCAGGAATTCCTGTTAATAATTTACTAAAGTTATTTAATGTGGTAACTTTTACATTGAAGTCCATCATTAAGTAGGGGAATAGGTAGGTAAGTAGGTATCATGGAGTCATAAAAGCACATTTTAACAGACGACGATCATTCTACCGTGATTCTCAAATTAATTATTGGTAAAATAAAAGTGTTTACGGCTAGAATAGTCTCACGATGCTGCCCTGATGAAGGAGGCCATAACAAGATATTATGAAACAATAAACGAGCAGAGGGCACGTCGTCTTCTGCGTTGACACTGATATCACTGAGGAGTAAGGATACTATCAAAGCTACGGAACATTGGCTTAGAATGAAGATGGATGGTGCCCTTGACATTTAAATACGAAACATCTGTTTCAGCTTACAGTTGAACGTATTGTTTTCTAGAGCTATGCCGTGTGGGAGGGCCTGCCATTCGCCTTGTTTGCTGGTTTCGCTCTGCTGTCCGGCTCCCTGGTATTCCTGACGCCCGAGACTCTCGGCACCAAGTTACCCGACACCATGGAGGAGGCAACAGAACTCAACAAGAAGAAAACGGTTTCCGATTCTCAGCCGTAGATGTCGATAGTATTTCACTGTTAAGATCTCTTTATTAACTGTGTGTTATTTATAATATGAAGGAAATTATATCTTACTGAAATAACACATAAGTGGATTATTATCAATAAATGCTTATTCTTACATTAAAATATTTATCTGTAATGTAGTTGCATAAAATAGTAACCTCCATCCGATGACAGGAAATTCCGGTATCATTGGAAGTTAAGGAAGTCTTCCACTGTCGTCTGACTTGCTTCTACCTTCTTGAAGTATTAGCCGCTTAACGGCTTGTAGTGATCCGGTTATGAGCGAAGTATTTCTTTCTTTCCCCCTCCTTTTTTCCTGGTCGACAACGCACCAGGAATACCTTTATTGCTACTCGATATCTATGGGCGACGATGTCCACTTATCATTATCTGGTCGTATTTATTGTCTTGTATCAACAAAAAAAGTGTAAATGTTTTAATAGATTTATCATTATTTAATATTAATACTGTACTGTGTTGCAATACTGACAGATAATATGTAAATGGTGAGAAATCGTTGTAGGTACCAATTCTTTGTTCTCTGATACCAAAAGTAACGCAGACGCTTCAATATAACTAATTATATTCATTGTGGTGGTCAGGGAATTACTGTCCGTTTCGGCGCCCGCACACGTAGCGTCAATATTATAGGCGACGACCTTGCTTATAATGGGTACGTCCAAATCCTTCAGGTACAGAAATGTGTCAACAACGTGTTAACAGTTTTAGATGCAGTTTTCACAGAGATGTTGTTGTAAACCAGTCATAGGTAAATGGTTTGAACTTTAGAATCATGTATAGAGCAGCTGAATAATTTAGGAGCATTGGTATTAGTAGACTATTTTCACTTGTTTCAATGATTTAAATGCATGGGGAAACCTGCGCACCTATTATTTATTCATCCCAGCAGTAAGGAGTTGTGAAGATGAAACAAATTTTTAAACATAATATTTCCTTTGAACACATTTAAGGTACATTATTCACACAGTCAGTTTGTAATGAAACAGATTTGACGAGACACGCAGTGGTTCACGTAAATAAAAACATCTGGTAATCATTTTAACCAGCTCCGTGGTTATCGGCGTGGAGTGCTGGCGAGCCGTGGTAGAAACAAATCTGCATCCCGTAGATGAAAAAAATTATTTCAGTAACAATGTTTACCCATATTTGCGGTTCCTGTGACTCAGAGAGTGGTATGACTGTGGCCGGCGGGGTGGGGCGGCGCGGGGCGCGGGCGGCGCGTGAGCTTACACTTTGCACTGGCTGGGTCAGTCTGATCTGGAGAACGTGAGTGTGACGTCTGCCTAGTCTCCAACTGTACCAGTGATTTATATTTCGGTGCTCCTGTACTTACATAGATCTGGCGTTCGGTGTTTCTCTAGCGGGAGCAATTTGTCGCTCTCGGTCAATGTTACAAATGTTGCTGATGACATAGGTACATACCATTTAGGAGACATGGTGCGACTTGCTACGTTCCCTGGTTCTCCTGACGCACCAAGCAAGCCAGGTGTTCATTGGTTCAGAAATGTTCAGAACAAGAGGACTTAAAGCAGTCAGTGATGAAGTTTCCTATAACTCTTTGTGTGCATTCATTTGATGTAAGGTTGCAAAAAATAATATAATTATTCATTTTTGTTATCAATCCACAGTTCAACTGGAACATAGCACGTGGGCCTTATCTACAACTTAAATTTTTTTTACATACGAATTATCGAATGTCAAAACCTTGTGTGTTATTAAAATTATATTAATAATTATTTAATATATTATGACTTGAGTTGTCTACATTGGGGTAGCCTGGGAGGAGCACATGCCATATTCAAATTAGGCGACCATCTCAGCGTGAGACTCATCCTCAGGGGTAGCAACGCATCTGTGACCGAATTAGAACGAGACTCATTGAGTCTAGTTTTGGGTCGGTCACAGTTGTCATGGGCGGCAGCGGAAGGTGGTGCTGCATGCTCGTTTGCTATCTTAATTCCATAAAAAAAACCCGTCATAATTTGGTCTAGCTTGTCAGTAAACATCGGTATGTTAGTTATGTCTACGTGATCGAACTATAACGCACCGTTTATCTCTAACCGCTTCATGAGCCTTCTCTCGATCTCATTGAAGTAACTACATAAATGTTGGTATTCGCTTATTTGCTCCCGTGCAAAAATTACAAGTGTGCCCTATGATCCACATTAATAAAGAAAAGGGAAGTGGGAAGTGAACATTTCTTAAAAGTTTTGTGATTCAAGAGGATATAAATTCAACAGAACATGCAAGTCAATGTTACTAAAATACCTACCTACCAAGCAGATAGCATACAATGTCGGTTGCATAATAACATAATACTGAATTTTATAATTGGATACAGTGTGAAGTTATTTGTTTTTGGATTGTGGATGTTAGTACTCGTACTTATCTTAATTTGTTACCACGCCGCAGGATTTCATATTCCTATACATACTCGCCCTATATCACCCTCGCACGTATTTTTTAGATTTGTGATGCAAGCAGGATTCGTCTGTCACTGCGTTATACTACGAGTATATCTATCGCTGTATTAGTAGATATTATTATAAGTTTGGTTTAAACGCACAGCAGTTACTGTTGTCCACCGATTGATTCTGTTTAAATGGAATCCAATGTGACTTAATTGTGTGCGTAATAGTTGAAATTAACGAACATAATATTTTCTCAACAGTATAAAGAATCACTGCCGATAGCTCGCCTTATCACAATAATGTAAATTCATCCCACATTCTAAATAAAACATAAGATAACAGACAGAATTCTGCGCGTGGTGGAAAGCGTGTGTAGCCATGGCGGCAGTGAAGCCGTGTGAGGTGGACGGTGTGGTTCAGGAGCGGAAAGTAGACCTGGACACGATCCTGGTGGATGAACTGGGGCAGCTGGGCTGGTACCAGCTCCGCGTGGTCTTCCTCGCAGGTCTGATCATCGTCTTTGTTGGATGGACCAGCACTGAATTCGTGTTTACTGCTGGACGGATCCGAACGAGGTAGGTATCTGAATTTTTCAATGAGAATGAACTCTGACTAAAAGAAATTAATTTACCAACACTTTCAAATGTTTTATGAGTAAAAATAACTATGAAGTACTTAATTTACGAACATGGCAATATAATTAATGTACAGCAACAATCACTAATCATTGTCAGAGCAGGCAATGTAAAGATGTAAAGTTACGAGTACGGCTGATTGTTCTTTTAAAATCATCCTATTTATGAACACGGGTTTATAATACCTAACTTTTTAACTAAAGAGATAATAAATTCATAATATTTTTAAATCGACATGGACGATACTACTCGTATACTTCAAAAATGATAGTTTATTAATTAAATATATTGTATCTTTTACCATGAAAACAAAATAATTTTCAGATGCCTGATCCCAGAATGCGAACCCGAGGGCGCTCAGGAGTTCTCTCCAAAGTGGATCTTGAACGCCGTCCCGACCAAGGAGCACTCCTTCGACAACTGCCTGAGGTTTCCTAACACTTCCTCCGCCATCAGCGATACTTGTCCAGCAGAACTCTTCGACCGCAGCAGGACGGTTAGATGTGAGGAATTTGTGTACGAAAACAACAACACAATTGCTTATGATGTAAGTACTGCATTGCTTTTACTGAGCACTGTCTACAATTTCTTTTTATATTCTTTTAAACTCTTCGTCCCCTTTAGGAATTGTTTTAAAGTCTTTTGTCAGAGCTATCTAAAGTTAATTTTTCTAATTCCAATAGTTTATGGACAAGACTTCGTTGTCTGTCAGTCACATAAGTGTAATATCTGAGGTATTGTTTGTAATTACATGTCGAAGTTTTATCTTTAAAAAGTAAATTCACTTATCTTGGACATTTTATAGTTACCTAGAGATACTTAAATTACGTGCTAAAAAGATATTTCTTAGGATTACTCCAACTTTTTCTTTTATAGTCTTTTTAATTATGGTGAATTTATTTCCAGTATAATCTGGGATGTGACGAATGGCGCCGAACCCTGATTGGGTCGGTGCGGACCATTGGTACCCTGCTGACGTTACCTGTCTCCGGGTACCTGTCTGACCGCTGGGGTCGGCGGACGGTGCTGGCTATTGTGGTCTTCAACACCGCCTGTCTTGGAGTCATCCGGTACTGGGCCAACTCTTACACAATGTCCCTCGTCCTGTCGCTTATCGAGGCCATGCTAGGGTCTGGTGGTTTCCCATGTGCATACATTTTGTGTAAGTAATCCCAAGTATTTAAATAATTTATTTTATAGAAGATGTCACTTAATCCATCTGAATTGTTGTCAACAGTAATGGAGATTATAGGCAAGAAATACAGAGTGGTTGGAGGAGCGATTCTCAATACCGCGTTTGCAATCAGCCACGTTTTATTGGGTGGTATAGCGTGGGCGGTTCCTAATTGGAGATACTTGACTCTCTGTATCTATATTCCACAATTTGTGGCAATTTCATATTTCTGGCTTATGTCTGAGTCTGTGCGATGGTTAATGAGTAAGGGCAGATATGAAGAATCTGAAAAAATCTTAAAAAAGATCGCTAAAGTTAATGGGACCTTTTTATCGGCGAATTCGTTGCATGGGCTTAGGAATAACGCTGAAGAGGAAAACAGGAGAAGGACTTTGGAAAAGGCACAAAATTCCAACGAGCCATGGTTGATAGTGACAGTGTTTCAGCACAGACCTATTCTCCTGCGATGCTTGGTGTCCCCAGTATGGTGGGTAACAATGACTTTGATATTCTATGGGCTATCAATTAATGCCGTGGACATGACAGGAAATCGATACATCAACTACATGGCGGTGTCGGCGGTAGAGATCCCAGGGTACTGGATGGCTGTGCTCTTAATGAATAAATTCGGAAGGAAGATTGTGCTCATCACCTCCTACTGGTGCTGTGCCGTGTGTCAAATGGGATATATTTTAATTTCAAATGGTAATATATTTGTATATAATGCATGGAAATATGATTATTTACTAGTAATATTTTTTACTATAGTCGGCACAATCATAAGATTCCGATATGACGTCTGTCATGTATGAACACAAACTAACCTTGTATGGACGTCTTCAATTTACTTATTACGAAAATATATTTTTTTAATTTGAACCGCTGGTAATGATACTATGAAGTGAAGATATTTCGTAGTGAATGATAGGTCACTTTGGTTAAATTATGCAATGCACTATTTACTGTGCATATACAGTACACAGTTTATATTTATTATCAATGCAGCTTTATAAGTAGGTACATAATGTACTTGTGAATCCACCTCCTCTTCGCTTTGGAAAATTGTTTTTATGTTTACAGATAATAAACACTTCTTCCCATTTTTGCAACATATTTTATTGGTACATCGCTTCTATTGCTCGTAGCATGATGTTATAAAATTGCCCACAGTTTGTTAAATATTTTAATTAGGCATTAGTCCGTAATATAAAAACGCAAGTAACTAGCGGGTTGAACGAATTGGAGTAATATTGTTTACTTACTACGAGTATTTAGATAGGTACTTACTTACTTATACGTACTTACATTGGTAAATACTAGAAATTCTGGCGAAATATGTAAACCATCCCTGATTGTTTTTTATTTGTGTTATTTATAAATTGTTTAAATAATTTTATTTTATTTTAATCAGTTTACATCATAAATTGTGTAAAATTGAACAAATATTTAAGACGTCACTACAATGTTTTATAAGGAGGCTGGATTTATAGTTATGTGACCTCTTGAAACAATTTATGAATCGACCATAATCGATACATTACTATAATCGAAAGTATGTGCTACCACGTCACACCCAAAATACAAATAGTTATAGATTCCTTAATATGTCTAAAGCATTGCGATTTTTCGTAGCTATTATAAATTCCCGATACATACGTTTTTAAGCCTTTTCCACTCAAATCGGATAATTATTAACCGTTTAATAGTTTCTTCGTTTTCACTAGATTAATGAAATTTCCATTTTAATAACTAATATAATTTCCTCACCTTAACTTACTAGTCAAATTGTCTTATTATCCCTTCCGGTGTTAATCTCAACGCTACATCTGTTTTTACCTGATTTTAAGAAAACAATCAGAGATCGGTTTATAAATTATCGTTCCGAACTTAATTAACGAAACGATTAGAAAGTCTTATTACTTATAATCGGTTAAATTTATAAATCGGTTTATTTAATGCATCGATTTTTGTTGTACTACACTATTGTCACTGTGATGACAGCCTTCATATCGGAATCTTATGATTGTGCCGACTATACCTAAGCTTCATTTTCTATCTTACAGTTTCAATACCTCTTTGACTGACACAAATTCAACACATGTTTGTGCATTTTAATTGACAGTGCCCCATAAGACCAGGTCATTACTCTTCATGTCATTCCTTTAAGCTTAAAAGAATTCTGAAGTTGATTTCTTAAAACAACGACAGGACTGATGAAATGGCGTTTGATCTTTTCCTAAATTTTCCCTAACCACCACTTCACAGAGCAGTACTGGCTCCTCCTAACAGTATACCTGGTGGGCAAGTGCAGCATCTCCGTGGTGGTGACGACCCTGTACGTGTACACGGTGGAGCTGTACCCCACGCGGCACCGCAGCAGCCTGCTGGCGTATTCTTCCACGATCGGCAGGGTTGGCGCTGTCGTCGCGCCTGTTACTCCGGCTTTGGTGAGGCTGCATTGTTGATTTTCCCAAACCATCACTTCACAGAGCAGTACTGGCTTCTCCTAACCGTGTACCTGGTGGGCAAGGCCAGCATCTCCGTGGTGGTGACGACCCTGTACGTGTACACGGTGGAGCTGTACCCCACGCGGCACCGCAGCAGCCTGCTGGCGTACTCCTCCATGATCGGCAGGGTTGGCGCTGTCGTCGCGCCTGTTACTCCGGCTTTGGTGAGTGTTGATTTGATTAGGTTATGTTTTATGGAGACAGTTTTGAAACTTGCTAACCAGAATTATTGTCAATTTTGATTGATTGTTGTCAGCATGAGTCATTCTTCATACTCGTACATCATCACAATGGTATCCGAGAATGTTCAGTAATGTTTGTAGTAAATGTCGAGAAACTCTGACAAGGTTTCCATACTTCCTTGAATAATTCGAATGTCAAGGGCATTGTCTGCCTTGGACACTACAAACATTCACTCTACACACATTCTCTACATGCATTCCAAGTTAAAAATATTGGTTAACTTCAATCACGGTATGACAGTCTAAAATTTTTGTTTTATCATGAAGAGTCATAGGTGCCTTGATATAGACAAGATTCTGTAACTCCCATTTAATTTTTCCAGGGAAAAGTGTGGAACAAATTGCCCTTCGCGATATTCGGCGGGTTCGCGTTCGCGTCCGGCGCGCTGGTGCTCCTCACGCCGGAGACCAGCGGCTGCGACCTGCCCGACACCATGGACCAGGCTGGCCGGCTAGGGGACAAGGACACGGAATAGGGTGGAGGGACAGAGGGACAGTTGGACCTGAGCCGCCGAGAAGCCACTCTGATAAAAACTGTACTGTACTAACTTATTACCTTTGTTAACAGTGCAGTTTAGCTTGTAAGCAAAATGTACTTATGGCATTCTTAATTTTCGTAGTCAATCTGAAAATTTAACGTAAATCCACAGGGGCGGAATGCTGGCATTTATGTGAATACATTTAAAACAAATTCAATGTACCTATAGCGAAAGCAGTCAAGGGCCAAGGGGGTTTGTCGATGGTAACAAAAAAATACTACTATCGTACTAAGCCTTAATTATATTTAATTTAACTTAATTATTTTTTATACTTAAGTATAAGTAATGATTGTCAAGTGATTTGAACGTTAGACTTTCGAACATAGTCACACATATTCTCACTTGCTTCGGCCAAGGAGTAGATCGAGAAGAAACTTGGACATCTTTGAGTCCTCCATAATGTTCTCAAAGGTGTGTGAAGTCCATTCATCCATATTGGTATTATTGGTCTAACGCAAAGGTATATCGTCTGTATTCCTCACGTTGTGATAGGAGAACTAAACCACAGATTATAACATAGTTAGGTACTAGTGAACCCGAGCCTAGCAGCGAAATTGTTAAGGAATGTGATAAGGATGGTGATATTAAAATTTACATTAAGACTAAGTATAGTGCTCGAAAAAATCTCATTTTATAATGTATCCTATGGTAGGAGTCTTGCATTAAGTGCAAATAATTAGTAATGTTGAAAATGAAATTTGTCTACAGCGGCTTTCTTTTATAGAATTTTTAAAAATTACGAACTAATGAATAATGTATTGGCGTTAGAAATTAAAATCTCACTTGTAAGCGTAAGCATAAGTATTATTAAAGCCATTTTATAACAGTTTTTTTATTATCAGTTCAAATACCTAATTGTTAACGATAAGTTATGTTATGAGTGTTTCCTACTCCCAAACAATTTAATGATTATAACCTGAAATAACTGAGAACATAATATTTTGATAAATTGTTTCTCGTAATGTCTGTATTTTTTCAAAATGCGGCGAAATTTGGTGTAGCATAGAAATGGCGGAAACCACACTATTTTGTGGTGAACGTAGAAGCAGATGTACCTAGTAAACGGTACACAAGAGAATGCATTCCTATGTTAAAGGAAGACCCACCTTATGTAAATATATTTGAGGTTATTTAACATTATAACTGGTTGTCATGGAAGACTGTTAACACTTATTAGGGAGGCTCGTTTGTCGCTCGTTGTTTGCTCGTTTCTTATTTAACCGATTTAAAAATAAGTTCCATGTTCAACACATATGGTAGGTAGGTGTGTTTTCACAGGCCCAGGGTTTTCGCCAACATTTCTGAACACATTTTTAGTATTTCTTTATTTAAAGGGAAGCGCGCTCTTGCTGCTTATACCGGGACACTTATTTAACTATTCTCGCATGCGAGATGGTTCTCCATGTCTCTAATCTCCATGAGTAGCATAGCAGATATAGTTTAACTAGACTCCTTTTACAATCTATCCTGTAATCACTGTTGTAATGATATTTGCAAATATTCTTTATCAGGCGCTGGTTATGCAATGTAATGACAAATAATTCAAATACCTACTATACCAATTAGTTATTTATAATTTTCTAATGACGTGAATGATTACCAGACTACTAGAGAGTTTCAGTAAGCTTGTATAAATAACAATACATTTCCGTCTTTATAAAGTACCTAAGTAGTTCCTATCTACTGACGGGTTACCTATTCTTATTTCAGTTTAATAAAGTACATTATCGTTTTGAAAAATGCTTAGTCATGTGAGGAAAATGCGCCTCTTTGTAAACAAGATATTAAGTAAGCAGGTTTATAACAATGACTGTAGTAAAGGAGGGTAGCTAAGGTTCAAAACGGTCCACCGATTTGAGAAAAGATCTATGAATGGTCGTAGAAAGACTGGTGAAGTGGTTATTAGTCTATTGACTTGTTAGTAATTGGATGTTCGAATGCATTCACGGACATCGCCGGCACGTGTAAGCTCGACACGTTTTGGCATCTACTCACCATGTTTGTTGTTGAACTGACCGATCCACACACGATTATATAAAGTATAATTATTTATACCTACTTTCCGTGTCTAATAAATACTACTTAGTATAATTTTCGTCTGAGAATATTGATAAATTAATATTGTTGTCGGGTAAAGCAAATTTGGCAAAATACGCCATTGATTAGATTAGACATTGAGTGGCAACACGACTTAATTTGTATGATCTAATTTTCCATTAAGTAGCTATGTACATAGGTAGATATTAAATTCCTTACGCCCACATTTGTGTTTATTAGTATTGGAATTACGGAATTGGCATCTCTCTGACGTAACGAGTAATTGAAAACACTGATTGTAAACACTATTAGGTATTATTATGCCAATATTTCAAGTTCCCATATCCTTTAGATAATATATAAAATGGTTGAAGAAAGGAGCTCCATTTTAACCTTCCAAAACATGACTATAAATCGTGCCATTGCTTATGACTTCATATCCAATTCCATAGCTCCACATCACTTTATCACATATAATTTATGTAGAGCTGTGGAATTTAATTAATAATTATTATTCTGTGATAATTAGTGTCTTTTTTAGAATTAAATCAGTTGGATTTTGAGAAATTGCGTACAGCTCAACAGTCTCCATTTGGATAAAGTGGGACACGAAGGATTCCAATTCAGGACCAAAAGACTTCAAAGTGATCAAACATTTTACGACTGATGCAGCAATTGGATTAGAACTATTTACTTAATCCACTTTGCTACGGAATATAAGCCGATTTAATAAAAACGATGAATGTGGTTTTTCTCATAATTATATCTTCTACATAAAGACATCGACCAGCTGTGAACATGATTCATGATAAATTATGATATGCTACAGGAGAAAGGTAAATAGCCACAGGAAGTGATTCCATGATATTCTTGCTGCATGCCGTCGCCGCCGTCGCGTCGTACGCACTACGTAGTACGCACGGCTACGCGAGCGACCGCGCCACTACGCTGTAGCCAGTCGCACTACGCAGAGTACGCATACCGCGGTACGCAGCGAGAGTCGAGACGCTTTCGGCTCATCTGACTCACCGAATATTTCATCGTACGATAGTACATCGAGTTAATTGGATGGCTCTCGAGCACGTGGCAAGTCTCGTGTATCGTTTTGAGGGTGTTCGTACAATCGTATATTTTTCTTTCCAATATCTTGGCCAGTATGTGTAAGCAACAGCGGGCGCGGTCGGTAGTTGGATGGATGACCGCTAGTGTGGCAAAAATTTCTTGAGCGCTTCTGTGCTTCGAAGGGCACGTAAAGGCGTCTGTCCCGGTTGTTACCGATAGATAACAATCATTAAGCCATGTCCAAGGCCTTCGGGCGGCCTGAAAACTTCTGAGACTGGGTTGGTCACTAATCTCTCCACAAATCCGCAGTAGAGTAGCGTGGTGGAGTATGCTCTAGGCCTCCTCAATAATGAAGAGAGACCCGTGCTCAGTAGTGCGCCATTAATGGGTTGCTTTGCTTTGCGTATCTTTTTTAAAGATCATATTATTGAACTGAAATGACAATATTGTAGTTTAAGTACAAAATTACAATTACACATTAAAATTCGTTTTTTTGGACTTGCTGTTTAGCAGAACTTTTATGACGTCATGAAGATATATTATCATAAAAGTTCATGTTTCGAGCCACAGAATTTTCGATTGATATAATAGCCAAGTTGATTAACCGTTCTTGTCCCATAGAGTCTCTTTAATAATTTTTAATCAATTTCAGTTGTAAAAATTATCGCTCGGCACTAGCGGTAGTCACATGAATGGTAAGAAATTATAGAAATGCAGTGTGTGTACACTTCAGGAAAGCTTGAAGATATAATTAAGTCTCTTATAGAAGATGGCTTTTCTATTTTATATCTAAAAGAGGATCAAAAACTGAGGATTTCCTTGGAAAACGATTCTAAGTCTAATTAGTTTCGACCTTATTTTAATATTATTATTGGAAAAAACTGAATCCAACGAGAATTGATATGCTCCGAACCCTGTCTGTGGGATGCTTGAGGCTCGGTTGCCATAGGAAGGTCATCTCCATCGTTAGTAGTCACAGAAAAACTTGAATCGGGGATTACCCGACCATCAGCAGTAACACCAACACGCGTGGCAAGCATTTTATTATCTATCGGATGCATTCTAAAAACTCGGTAACAACTTTTTTTTACAAATGCATTGAAATTTTTATACATTTTTTTACTTGTGTATACAGCTAAGTATTAAACTTTAATAAGTTTTTTACTAAATGTTTAATAATAAATATTGAGATGATGAGATGGGATTCTCCTCTGACCGGGGGCCCCTTACGGCTGGGGGCTCGTGGCGTTTTGCTGACTTGCCACTCTGTAGCTACGCCACCGGCTGCAGCTGTTTCACAGCAGAAGAATAATCAATTTGCCATGGTCACGTTTCACGAAAAATATAAAATTCCCGTAACTAATAAAATTCCAATAACTTACATACGCAGGTCATTTCAACGAAAGCATTACAAAGAAAACAGTTGGACGCTTAAAGAGTGTCGCCGGTACAACACTTCTCACAGTGGGTACGCGCTACGGAGTCGACGCGCGTCTCTCCCGCGCATTCAGATTCGCCTGCGCGTATCACTCGTAAACCGCGCGCAATTCCTAGCGTAATGTGAATTTGATTTACGCTTTGATCTCAGTTATAGATACCGCCGGTGTATTATTGAGTGGCCGCGCAATGTGCTGAGGATGTTTACGTAAATATCAAAATAAACTGCAGCGCGGCCCGGAGAAATTATTGTTCTCGGACAAAGAGAATTCGGAGAAATTATGCGCCGTAGGGCCCTGCATGGAACTTGAACTGAAAGGTAAAAATTAATCATTTCATTTGTGAATTTTTAACCGACTTCAAAAAAGAAGGAGGTTCTCAATTCGACCGTATGCCGTATGCTTTTTTTTATGTACATACGTTCAGCGATTATTTCGTCGTTAATGGGCCGATTTTGATAATTCTTTTTTTGTTGTAAAGTAGATATGCGCAGTGGGGTTCCCTGATAAGGAAACCAGGATCTGATGATGGCATCTCACAGAAATCGAAGGGAACTTTCGAAAATTGTATGGACGACTAGTGTGTTTGTTCATGTTATCTTAAGTACATTAAAGCGCTACCATTTCATGAAGATCTGGAGTCGATCTGATGAAGCCGAAAGACAGTCGAGGGAACTCCACAACGATTTACTGCAGTTATCTAGTGTTTGGGCTTGATTAATTTGTAGTGACGGGAACTTTACACTTACATGTTGAATTGAGCGCCATCTGGCGAGTAGTTTTTGAGTTATCTCTACTTATCAAGATTGAAGTCGGTTATTTTTTTTGTAAAAAGCAATTATCTTCCAGAGATTTTTAGGGAAATGTAAACTTTATGAATATGTTACCGTTAAAATGCATATAATTAGTCAATATGCACATTACCTAGGTACCTAATGTGCGGATTCACTGATATGATACGTTAAAGTGTAAAAAAAAATCTTATTTGCACTTTACCCAGTTAGTCTGCAGAGTAACGGATGGTACATCGTTAAATTGCGGAAGACTGGCTACCTGAGTACCAATTTGTGTTGATGTCGTGGCCACATCGTAGATTTGCTCACATCATGAAATGATTGATCTGGCCGATCGATCGAGATTTGTTCGAATCGTAAAAACGCGGAAAATAGGGCATAACGAAAATAGGGCGTGACGTCTCCGGCGCTGCGGAAGGTGCAGCCCCTTCGCCCTTGCGCAAAGCACAGACACCCACGCTCGCCTGCGCAGCTTCGGCTTGCTGGTCGCCTTCGGCGACCAGCCTCAGCCGCTCCGGCTCGCCCGGGTGTCTGCGTTTTGTTACAGCGGGCGGGGGCTGCCCTCCCTCCGCGCCTCCGGGTTCTAAAAAACACTCTAGGGGTAGGGCATACAAGACTACGTGGAGGAGGGGTTGGCTAATTCGGTTCTGTAACCAATTCGACCTACCTACACCTTGAAGAATTTGACTGAATAGTAATGGAAATGAGTATTCCTTGTTTTAGATCCAAAATCAACTCAATTTTTATGTTTCCGTTCAATGTTACTCGATTTTAACAATTGACGTTTAAACAAGAACCTATTTTATAGACTTTACCGTATGCATGGTCGTCAGTCTGCAGATTAACTAGGAAGTTTGCACTTTAACTAGTTAATGTAGGAACTCAATTATTTTTTTCCACTTTAACTGACTCAGCCAGATAATCTGCAGAATACCTCGTTAATCTGCGCTCTATCTGATTTACGCAAATTAACGGTAACAAATATACGTTTACGCATAGGTATACCTACTAAACTAGAATTCTCTGTTTCGCGGGTGTCATGGACAACACAAATAACACAACACACAACCTTTGTTTGTTACTTGAATATCGCTTCTGCCGTGAATCGAACCCGGGCCTTTGGCTTCGCTCGACCACTACTAACTAAGACACAGAATTGTCGATGTGCCCACACATTGATAAAAAACAAATTAACATTGCCGTGACCATGGGCCATGAAATTGCTAAATAATGTCATTCATCTTGAGCACCCGTTAGTTAAATTCATACTTTCTGTCAGTAATATCAGCGCAATGAAAAACCACTGAAAATTGAGTTCCTTCTATGATACAAATTGCATAGAATTTTGCTGTCATCAGACCTTACGTGCAATACAAGTAATATACTTGTTTTATTGAGTAAATATTAAAACGTTTCTGATTGACTGATCCCTAAACCTAGACCTACATAACAAATTATGTACAGAGAAAATTTTGAAAAATTATCCCCTGAATTATTATTATTATTAGGTACAATATGAAGTACCTATATAAACAAATTTTGATCGAATCGAATTGAATCGATAGATCGAAGTAGGTATCTTCACGGAACATATTTGAGAAAGAGTATTAGGGCTCATTCCCACGGAATACGTCTTTGACGATTCGGCAAAAAACACGATACGTCTTGACGGATGGACGTTCACATTGAATACGGAATCGTGTTTTTTCACGATTCGTCAAAATATCCGCATTGAAGTTCACATTTATTTCGTGATTTAGCTCAGTTCAGATTGGTTCAGAAACACAATGGACGTGAATACTACAATGGATTTGTCATAATCATAAAACATTCACGATTCCTGATTTCTAAAAGACGTATCCGTATTCGTCTTTTTTCACGATTCGTCAAGCGTGTGAACATGAGTATTTAAAAAGCATTGCCTCCGTCAAAAAAAATAACGAATCGTGAAAAAAGACGATTCGTGAAAAAAGACGATTCGTCCTCGTGCGAATGAGCCCTTACTGAATTATTTATAAAGTAATCATATACTTAATATAAAGTTTGCTCGTACGTCAGTTTGTCAAATTGACTGTGCAAATTCCCGCAAATCTCAGAAATGAAATCCAAATGAACTGACAAATATGGGTACTATTTAGTATTTTGACGATTTTTTGTCTTGATTTTTCTTGTTGATGTATTTGGACTCTCAATCGAAGGAGTGTTACATCTCCCACTACCCAGCGTGGTGAACTATGGCCCGCTCCAAGTTTGAAGTTTGAAGTCCGACACAGCATCGATACATCGCGGTGTCGCGGTCACTTAGTTGACGTATTTGTACTAGCAGTGGAAGGTGTGTTTCATCTGCCAGCAGTTGGCGTGTATCGTGGTGAAGGCCCAAGTTTGGCCGCACGCGACACAGCATGCATCGATACGTCGCGGTGTTACGGTCGTATTGTATGTGTATCCGAGCGAGTTCGTGAACTAGATGATAAGCGGTCGATCGCGCCGACTACCGCCCCTTATCTATCAATGTCTCTATTACATTAGATGGGCTTTTCTTAGCTTACTGGTGATAAGGCGTAACGCACGTTCGCACAGGTCTCAGTGGGTAACTTAGTATGGATTTCCTTCTTGTTTGTGAATGGGTATACATATAGCAGGAAGTTAGTTTTATGGTGTAGGGATTTAATTCATCTTTGTGGATAAGCCGACATCCACCGCTCGTGGTGACCCCTGCTCAGCTACGGACGAGGTTTTGGTGCCCTGGTCCTCTTTTTAGAAGTTGCTAGACTTTGTACCCTCTAGTTTATCCTGAAAATTATGCTAGGCTTAGTGGTAAGGTTGTATCTCTAGGCTCAAACCACCCTCGTAACTCGAGTGAACAGTCATACAACTTATTCGAGGCTTCAGAACCAATGTTTTATGTTTTCCCTTTTCTGACCGGCCACGCGTTGGTAATGCCTGAGGTGTTTTTGATATTCTTGAGTGTCGGTGACCACTTTGGAGCATGCGGCATACCCCTGTATCTACTTGTAGGACCTAACGGCATCTAAGGTCATCGTAGTCTTTGGGCTTGTAGAAGTAATACGAGGCTGACAGCCTTGAAGGACTTAGTAAACTAATTTTTGAAGAACGGAACTAACTTGATAACTTAAAATAAACACTAATCAGGTCGGCACGTCGAGACTGGTTGCTAAGTAGGTAATGTAACCCGTGATATCGTGGGCCATACTAATATTAACTAATTTAATGTAAACAGCTGATGATGTGTAGTGTGTTGTGGATTAGTGGGGCGATACAAATAAATGCGAATAAGGTCGAGTCCTTATCATCACGCCCCGTATCGGTGGCTGGCGCTGGCCGGGTGGCCTTACTGGAGACACGAGCTAGGACCGTATTCCAGTCCTAATAGTCTAAGGGACCATAAGGATGTCAGTGTATGCTAAATCTATGGGTTCGATAAACTTTACATATCTCTTTATATTACATCGTTGGTCGATTTTTGTCCCAGGCGATAAGATAAGCTGCACTAAAAATTTAATTTTCAAGAGATGCAATCTTTATGGAAGCGAAGTGAGGATGGCTTTATTTGTACCTACCAAAATCTGTTTATTAATAACAGGAGCTATTTATGCACTGTGGACAAGTGTTATATTAGTAAGATTTATAAAAGTAAGTAAATAAATAAACACATCAAACAAGGTTGACAGTCGGCAACTATGTAAGAGTCGTGTGCCAATTTATCAATTAATAAAAACGGTTGTTTATCGTCCATTTCTCGCATTATTTAGTGCGATAATAGTTATGGTTACTACGACAAACAAGGCTATTCAGTTTAATTTACTCTGGTACGTTATTCATCGCTTTCTACGTAGCAAATGATTAGTTGTATGTATTGTTCAAATTTATTTCTTTTTTAACCTAATTTTGTTTGCATGTTTTTTTTTGTCCCATGGGGTTGACTGAAAGTCAATAAGCATTATCTTCGCCCCTGCATTTTACGTAAAAGGCGAATACAATAAAAAATAAATAAACTATTTGTGTTGTTACATAAATCTTAACAAGAGAAATACCTCAATAAAGTAGGGCTTTTCTACAAAACCATTAAATGAGAATGAGAAAATGTACATCCATTCATTACCAAAAGCACAAATTCTATTAATAAATTAAATTCCCTGACTTTCGTCAAAATTACCGCGGGCCTATTCTGTAAACCGGCGAAAGAGGCTGTCACTGTCCAAGTTAAGCTCCCTAGGATAAGGCATTACGTTTTGGATTCGTTTTTCACTAAGACTTCTTGCCTATTGTCGATATTTGACTGCTAGTTAATTACGGATCAACAACTGTGTTAAGGAGTTGAGGCTGGTTTCCGCCGAGGCTTGTCAGACACCCCGTAGACTCACAGAAGTTCCAACTCGCATGACTTAGCTTAGCCCCCAACATAGATAAAAGTGCATCAAACAAACTGCAAAATAGCGTCTGTTTGCCCCCGTGATACCACGGCGACGTAACACCTGCACAATCACAAAGATTGCACCGCGCGGCAGTTTACTGCATAATACTTAAATATAATGTGCATTACAACACACATGCTGCGACAAGGCCGTGACGTCACGCTGATATCGTTTTATAGAGTCGGTGGTGGTTGAACCTCGTGTACCAATGTTTCCAGAGGTGGTATAACTCATCCCGCGTCAATGTTTATTGTTCCGATTGCTCGTTCACCAATATATCCCGCAATGATCCCACTTAACCTCCTTCAATATCTCTATTGTCATACGACACTAGATGCATTGTTGATAAGTTTATTTTCGACCCGTATGGCGCAAAGCCGAACCTCCGTGTGAAGGGCTCTGGGATTGATTCTCAATATAAATTTTGATAATGATCAACATTGATGGAGAAAACTACAATCGTCGCAGATCTTCCATTGTAGCCTTGTACGATGGATCATCAAATCATTATGGAGAGAAAATAAACTGAGATCCTGAAATGTCTCCACATGTGCCAATTGGCAATGAAGTTTTCCCTAAGTCGTATAAAAGATGTTTTACCAAAGCTGAAAACCTGACCAAGCTAAATATAACTGTGACTTTATTAGATTCCTGAAGAAATGGTAAGGTAAGTAGAGTAACTGTATTGTGAATATGTGCCCTAAATTAGGTGTTAGGTACCTGGGAAGGTGCCTTTAGGGCGTGGTCTTTCACTTTGGCTTCTAGTAGTGGACAGGTGCTTAAACCAGTATCGATCCAGACAAATCTGGAAATGGATTTATATACCATTTGATAATTTATCAAACAGATAATAGGATTTAATAACGAACGTAGTGACATAATCTCATATTTTGAATATGTAGACAACACGTGAAACGATAATAATGATAAAATATTTTTCTTTTGTCCTCAAGATTTCCGCTGTTGGTGCGTGATAGGGTAAAGGCTATTAAGGACCATATTACTTGTACTAAAGGTTGGTAGGCGTTACACAGGCCTACCTACAGTTGAGAGTGCTACTGAAAATGTTTGGGCAGTTCTTCATAGTCACTGAAGTTTCATTGTATCATTACGTGTAGGTCCATCCATGTAGTGTACCTATATCCAAAGTTAGAACCTCAAGAGCATCCAAATTTGAAGTAGTTCTTTTCACTTGCTGATCATTTATCTAAACATCACATTCAGTCAGCTGTTGAAGGAGTGATCATGATCGATTTCATATTTGGAGGATATAACGACAAGGACATGTTAATCAGAAGCAGCTGTTATCACTCGACTTATTTATAAAAATTAATTGATTAACGTAAATGTTTAAGATAATTCCTACCCTCAAGGCCATATGTCTGTCCCCATAATTGAGAAATCCAACAGAATATTCCACCAGCTGCTTCAGTGCTTTTGTGACCCACCCAATTTATTATTGTCAATTTTCCTATCAAATTCCCCTGACTAGGTAGTGATCATCCACACAACATCGATCACTGATCCACACAAGCCGCCTTAAACGCTTGTTGAAGTACACTATTTATAATAATTAATTAGATAATTCTTATTACTAATTACAATCTACATACATGGTGTGAGTCACAATGGATTGCGCGTTTTAACAGATGTTTTGACTTAATTAAATTAACACATCGGCGGCTTGTTTGTTTGTATTGTTCACGAACACCTGAATATTGAGAAAGGTCTTCTGAACCAGCTGCATAGGTTATCATTAGAGAGATGTTCATCCATCTGAACCATCGACGACAACTATTAACTGCTGCTTAACAAAGACTAGTCCCCTTTTAGTAAAAATATTTTGTAATTGTCTTCAAACTTTTTGATTTGATTCTAACTTTCTATTCCTTCTCTTGTCTCTTACTTTTTACGTGTCTTAAAAATATCTGTAAGCATGATTTAACAGATATAACAATACATATTAAATATAATATGACATTTGAATAGGACGGTAAATTGCTTTTAACGATAGCATAGAAAACATAAATTAAGTTATGTATGTATTAGGAGATGACTTCATAAATAATACATACAGATATAAATGACTGCGAAACCAATCCTGAAACTGCTGAATTTTTACACTGAAATCTGACCGCAACAGGCACAGTATTTGAATACAACCTTCCGACCGACATCCATCCATGCATGAAAGGATGAGAAAGTGAGTGGTCACAGGTTTCAGTGAAGCCTATTCACATTCGACCAGCCTGTGACAAAACAAGATACCGTTGAAAATCGTCAGCAAACATAAGCACAAGTGTTGTGTGGCGGCCGCCGGTGAATCATGGGTGTGTGACGCGAGTCCAATTATTGTAGGTGCATCATATTCACGCTTGCAAGCGACCAATAAATAAATGACTACAGAGTTTAAAACAAAACAATTGTGTGTAGTGAGTCATTAAATTGTTGTCATTCCATCGGAGCGATCAATAAGAATTCAATAAGGATCAGGAGAAATTTTTCTCCCTCACCAGCAGTAGGATGATGGAAAGTTGTGGTCTTTTTTAAAACCGTTATGGAAGGGCTAATTCTTAATACCTCGCGTGATTGTATCTAATAAAATATACCTACTGTATAAATATCCTCCAAATTTGTGAATGTTACTTGTTTAGCTTCTTATTGTACAGGTTTCTGGATCATTTTAATAACGTAGTGACTCAATGGCAACATCCGTATCCGTATGTTCGTAAATAGTAGGTAGGTATACTAAACTTAATCCTATCTACTAAATAATTTTGCGGTTTTCGTAAATCTTCGGAGATTGAACGCTGTCCTTTCAGAGCCTGTATTTTATAATATCTCATCCATAGGTCTCATCATTAATAAAGCCGATTCATTCTTCTTTATTTGGGTATATCGACAGATGTTCTTGAATTGTATTGAATATCTACTTTACATTGTATCACCTCGCTATTTTTGTTACTCATGTGTTAAATGCACGTGAAAGTCTTACGCAGTGATACTCGGGTGGTTTAAACCTTAAGCTTACCTTTAGTGCTTATTTTCAGATTCACGTGCGTAATAAAATTTGATCCGTACTGTTTTAACAAAAACATCATCAGGGTATGCGTGTACGTAAGAGTTCCACACTATATTTTGGAATAATCAATGGGAAATTCAGTTGGGAAGCTTGAGACTTCTCTCACTAGGAGAGGTGTTATTTTGAGAGAGGGAGGAGTTGATTTTGTTTGACTTCGTTTTAAACCAAATACTATTAAAATGGTCTTAGCTTTTATTTTCATTTACATTTATTACGCTTGAGTCGACAAGCATATATGGAGTTGCCGCTCCGCGCCATAACCAGACCTATTTATTGCCTATGCTTACGGTTCAATTGGGCTTATAAGCAAAATTTTAGCCTTTTTAGATACTGCCGTCAATCTTAAATGTGACTTAATTGCATAGGCGGAAAGCTAGCATTTGTGTGCCACGCAATTATAACGATTTTTAGATCGATCGCGAAGACGGTATAGGCACAGCGTGCGTAGAGTAGGTAGGTACGTACTTACTACATCTAGCGGTGCCGTATGTGTTTACAAATCGTCGATCGCGAGCCCTGCATGTGATCTTACATGTGACTTTGGTTGTTTATTTTTGATTGACTTACAAAGTAGCATAATTTAATCTTTTATTTTGGAACGAAATAACAATGCCAGACGGCAAGCATTCCTGACGTAGAGGGCATTGAAACCGATAGATGTCGTAATCAATCTGATATTTATAGAATCTATGTATTCAAACCCTATATACTTATCCAAAAGTGTATTGTGCCTACCTTATTTTTTTCTTATGGTCGCTAAACACTATTAGACCTAAGACCTACGTTGGGTCCCTATATTGTTGGTGCCATGGACAATACACAAAGCAAAGGGACAAAATTTTTAACTCATACAAAGTTCCACTTCGCTTTGAACAACCAACTGTTCCTGATCCTGTTACTAACCAAAGTAGCGTTAACAACTATTACGTAAACGTGGTGGTCAGGGAAACCGCGACACGCGATGAGCAAGCTGCGGCCAGGAGCCACGGGCAGCCAGTGTTTTGACGTCACAATGCCCATTCAGCTTGTGTAACCGGTTACGCGTCACCGACTCTATTCTTATTGTACACTCCTGAATTACACCTTATGTAATTTTTTTATAATACGAACTTTGGAATACGAAATCCTTGAATGTGTCCGCGTCTTGAAGGTACTCACCTGTAATTGTATCATCCATTTACCATAGACTCGGGCCATCTCTCAGACTTGACTTGTCGTAGACTGAGGGATTTATTAGCAGACGCACATTCATTGCATGCTAATTAGTCTAAGTAATTACCTTCAACTAATATCTCAAAAGTACTACTAATAACTCAAAAGTATTACGTGCTTGTAGTAAATCTACTCTAACAATAGAGAGGTGAATGACATGTAGCAGTAAATCTTGTGAACTATAAGGTAGGTACTTACGCTACTTATCGGAGATATTGATGGATTTATTAGGCTACAAAGACCACTTAATAGTTGATCTTCCTGTGCTACTAGTAACTATGAATGAAAATGATGATAATGATGATGAATGAAAGTTGTTATTGTTCTTATGTTATGGTCTTCAAACATTACAATTGTCTGAAGCCATAAAATGACAGGCTTCTTCAATAACTTATCAAAATTAATATCGCTACTGTTTTTTGTTTACTTTCACGTGTATAATAAAATTGTTATATTATTGGTTGGCGAGTGTTTGTATGGGATAATATAAATCTGAATTCAGTGCTGTTCCGCCACTTACTAACAGCCAGGCTTTTGAAGTACGTTATATCTTTCTACTTTGACTGCAATCTTTTGAAGGCTCACTACTGAGCATGGGTCTCTCCTCATTACTGAGGAGACGTAGCATACTCCAACGTGCTGCTCCAGTGCGGAGTGATGGACGGGTTAGTGGATAACCTTACAAAGCTTAACGACTACTATCTATAGATTAGTTACCAATTAAGACCAATCAAAAAAATTTGCCACTAGCGGTTATTTATTTCGATATTTTCACGGAATTGGAAATAAAAAGTATTTGAGACCGAAAAGGCAGCAGTGAGGCAATAACGTAAATGATGATGATGAGTTACGATTATGATCCTTTTTCAATTAAAAATATACATTGTTCCTCGTTGCAACGGTAAATAATGTCTACCATAATGATTCCGATGCGTATTAATAGTGCAATAATTACGTAAAATGATTTGAAATTATAATGGAGCTGTATTGTGGAGCATCGCGCACGTTTTGACCTCTGACTGTGAGGTCTACCTGGGCTAGAGCACTGCAGGCGTAATAATATGCGTTAAATCAATCGCTCAATAAAACTACCTACATCCTCTTTACTATACTTACCTACTTTGTCATTGATAAGACCGAAAGTATTATCCGGTTATCCTGTTCAAAAACCATGTTTCGAATTCTGAACCCGTGTCTCTACTCAAAGGTCATTCCATTATACTTCTATTAATTATAGATACCTACCTACTACATCAACTACATGTGCACTAGGCGTAGGTCCAACGTTAATGGTTATTATGAGACATAAATAATATTTAGTAGGGTATTTTGCATACTTTTCTTTTCAAGCTATCATCTTAGAATCGGTTAGACTGTTATCATCATCAATATCATCATTGTTGTTATCATCTTAGAAAATGCGATCACATGATCTGAAGACAGACCCCAAAGGCCCTATGAGTCATGTGTATTTTCTTTTTCCGTGCTTTTTTAACACTTGTACAAAGACAGTGAGTAAGGCAATGAGTAAGCCGAGGGCTACTAATACCGGCGGTTGGTTTCAGGGACAATGCGTCCTGCGGGCGGCCAGTGAGCGCACGACGTAGATATGTGCAAACTGGAAGCCAAGCTTAAGGTAACATGATATAGGTACTATTTTTTTACTGGTGCTGGTAGTGGATGGTCGTGCAATTGATAGAGGTTAGGAGTTTGACATGACAGGAGCACCTTGAATTGAATTGAAATTGTAAAGGATTTTGGCCATCAAGAAAGCTGGTGGAAATTTTCTTTGTGTACTTGAGGGCCTAAAGGCACCTACTTCCTTTCTTCAACCTCTCTTTTGAAATGCCTTCCAAAGTGGCTGCCGTACCCATTTCTCGGCTATGTAATATAAGGCTATGTACCTTTGTACAAGAATTCATAAATTATAAAGACCAAAATACGTTATCAGTAAAAGTAGTTACGTACAGTATTCCGAACGATATGTCAAGGAAGCTTTATTGCTTTATGTCATTTGAATGAAATGGACAACATAGGTCGTCATAGGTAATGCCATCACTCAAATGACTGAGTTAGAATATTTGATCGAGGTGGCTCATTTCTCCCAGATGGCGGAAGAGGGCTCGGGTGGCGAGGGGTTCAACCTGGACGGCATCCTGAGCGAGCTGGGCAGCTTCGGCAAGTACCAGCTGCTGCTGCTGCTGCTGCTGGCCTTCCGCGACTCCTTCCTCAGCATGTGCAACTTCAACTACGTCTTCACCGCGCCGGAGGTGCCCTTCAGGTATGGCTCATCAGTACGGCTCACTAATACGGCTCACCAGTACGGCTCATCAGAGATGGGTAAATGTAAGCATGATTATAGTGTACGAGGTCACCTGGTGGATTTTGCCCAAAATGTGTCCATGGTTATCGAGTACGCTTACATATGGAAGTACGGAAACGCCCCCCCCAAGAATGTTCTAAGAATATTTTGTAGAAAGGCGTTCGCGGGGGCATTTCTAGACCTCCAGATGTAATTGAATTTTATTGTGCGTAACCGATCATAAATAAACCTTACCCTTGGGTCATATTTAGTGTTTCATATTGTTCTAAAGTGGGTTATGATATCAAATGTTACGTAAGTTTTCTCTTAAATAATCGAATTATGATGTTATAATAGAAATCGCTTAGCGAGACAAATCATAAATATGGGGCTGTAAGAATTGCATACTGTGATCGCTGATACAATTTTCGTTATTTGGCCAAGGACTGTGACACATCAAGCTTACTACGTGTATTATAAATGAACACGAGAATAATTAATAAAACGTGGTCAAAGATAATTAAGTAAGTAAATTTACGTTCACGTGACCGATCGTTTCGCCGACGGCACGTTTCTTATCGCGCTAACAAATGGAAGGAGTGCTCTTACTTTGGTAATAAACATAAACATTGCCAATATTAATGCAATCGCAACACGTGATAATAGCAATATTGCATGAAATTTACGATTCAATTATAATAAAATTATAGGCCTTTACGGATAAATTACTACTTTCATTTTATGTGTATACGTAGTTACAATATCTTCTAATTTACCCGTTTTTATGTACCTAAATATCTGGTAGCTTCTGATGCTAAGGTGATCGTCAGCCATTAGTAACTTTAAAGGCATAGGTTTATCTAATAAATGTGTAAATGACAGCATCTGTCTGCAAACTATAATAACTGCAAGATATATAAAACAGCCAGGATACGGAGAGGTAGCTTCATAAATTAACGCTTAGCTAAATTCGGCCGTTTTGGAGCGGCCCAGAAAACACCTCAAATCCAATAGTAGCAGACTAGATATATGAAGGCGATAGAAACCGACCCTTGCTCGGTGGTAGATTGGCTAGCTACTGACCTCGTATTTATAAGTCAACTAGTAAATCCGCCCTCGCTTCGCTTCGGGAAACCAGTCCCTTCAAAAATCTCTATAAATTTTAACAAATTATGTTATTCCGATATCTAAGCTATATTACTGCAAAGTTTCATGAAAATCTGTTCAGTAGTTTTTGCGTGAAAGAGCAACAAACACACACACACACTCACTCACTCACTCACTCACATACATCCTTACAAACTTTCGCATTTATAATATTAGTAGGATAGTAGGATAGTAGGAAGTAGGAAGTAGGATGTCATCACGGATAATTTTGGCCATAATTATTGTTTCAGTGGTCTAATCTTCCATCCGTAACTCACTGTAAAAATATTACGTTTACAGGTGTAAGGTCCCAGAATGTGAGCCTTTGGACAACCGGTACAACGCGACCTGGGTGAATTTCGCACTTGACGACCAGATGGAAAAGTGCTATAGAATGGCGCCCTACACCACCGGCTCCAGCGACGTGTCCGTACGGAGACCGCAATGGAACGCCACCAATCCCTTAGCTGAATTTTGTTCGTCGGAATCCTTCGTCCGAGATGAAATGATTCCTTGTGATGGTGTAGTTTATGAAGATTACAATAGTATTACTGCGGAGGTAAGTACCACGGTAGTCACTCCCCGTACTAGACAAAATTATGGCGTGAGGTTCATTGACAGTGACATCCTATACGATCGTTGCTCTCTTCAGAGGCTCAGAATCAGAAAGTTTTGGGATTCATAGTTAACATTGCCCATAACTTCTTCTGCTCTTATTTTAAAACATGCTATTGTGAAGCATCTAAGTTTCTTGGCCACGTCTCTATGTGATACAATGACTCGATTAAGCAATAGTGCAAGGTAGATTTGAGGGTACCAGGCACGCCCTTGTTATTTGACCGATCAATTTAAGTTGCCATGTCACATACAACATGACAACTGACAGAGCGGAAAAACGAGGGATAATGAGGGGAGTTATACCTATCTGTCTGGCAATAATGCGAATGCTTTCCGATCGCTACCGTTCTTTCAGAATGAAACGAATGTTAGGAGGTGATTATGTTTAATCGTGTACATGCAATCACATGTCAGATCAAATTGTAGTCAAGCATTAGCCTACCACACATTTATGGTCCACTGCTCTGTCTCTTTGTCCGTTGCTTGCCGTTGTTTGCTGCGCGATTTGGTGGAGAGGATTAACTTGTGCCTTCAAGCATTAACTTGTATTTAAATTAAAAATAATTATCCATCGTGATTATTTTGTTACTTTTTTAATGTGACAATTACGCTAACGATTGCCTATGCCGTGGACAGGAAACGTAAATTGCTCGAAACGTGGTGTTTGTTCAGCTTGGCTGGGCCGCTGATGTCGCCATGTCGCTGCCACCCATCGCTGATTGCATCGTTTCAATTACTCACTTATATCACAAACATTGTATGTTACGGAGAAGTATACTTACGTCTTAACACGTTATATATTGAGGTATTTAAACCGTAACTAATGTCCTACGCGTAACTTATAACAATACACAACATTTAAAAATATTAACTGAAAACAATAACGTAGATACAAAAGGTGATTCACATTTACACGGAAAAAGTAACGGGCGTTACAAAAGACATTCACAAAATTATACACCTATTTTATGTACAATGCTATTGTTGAAATTCTGCCTAATTCACTTGTTTTAAATTCGTGACATATTATGTAGCTTATGAGTAAATTCTCAGTAGAGAAGGCTTGCTTGTCGATGTGTTATTGGAAAATAACAACAGAACGTGAGATTAATAATCGTGGTGGTAAATACGAGTGTAGTTCCGTTTTTGCATTTACATCATTAATGTGGTCTTAGAGATGAGCAATGAGTACAGAATGTTTTTGAACTTTATGATGAACAACAAACAGTGGTTTCAATGGTCAGAGAGTAGGAAGTAAAATTTTAAGCGTTAGGGCCGGAATGACCACACGCAATAAAAGGAATGATGATCAACTGCTTATCTACTGGTTGGAGACAAATAGATAACCGGCTTAGGCCCTACCACGTCAATAAAAACAAAAGCAGTCATTTCATGTTAGTAAACGCAAAGCAGGCAGGTAAATGGGTACTTATAAGGTGCAATATTTCATACTGTACGACTCAAATATGAGTTAATCTAACAATAACAGTCTGAACTTTACAATTGTCATGCGATGAAATTATCGTAATGCAGCAATCAAAGATGATGATATACTTAGCATCATAAATGAACATCATATATAACAACATTGGTTAAAAATAAAAAATTTTAAAGACCGTTGACTACAATAACTGTACTTCCGGTTACCTTTACAAGTTCACTGCTACATCTTTAGTCTTGTTATCTTTCAGAATAAAGTCTGATGGATAGAGAATTGCCCGTATATCAGAACGATATCAATCACGGAAGGGATATTCTGTCGTCCTTCACATGCCAGCTATCACTCAAACAATAAATTATATTCAGGGAATAATCTAGGAATATTCAGGGAATTAAAAAACAAATGGAAATAACAATAAGGTACTGAAAACATGTTTATGAATCAGCACCGCCCATATCAACGCGTGACTTGCCGTCGTGGACGTTCGCAATAATAATGCTGACGATGCATTGTGCAAGTGCGAGTCGTGGTTTTCTTGTTTCCTAGCGCGCGCCCGACAGCGTATTGCTATGGTAATAGCAAACACAAAGGTTGACGTCCCGGAAGGCAAAAGCAGCAAAGCATCTTCTAATTAACGTCATCGCTGCTTACCATTTGAATACTGACAATAACAAAAACCTATTTAACATTGCAAAACACATTTATGGGACGACGATAAGGAAATTCCTAAATCGCCGATGTTTTGAACCAATTAAATGGATTGTAGTGATCTGGGTTCTCGTAAGTAGGTATGTACAATCCTCAAATAAATATGTAACAAGTTCATATTTTGAGGCATTTAAATGCACATATCTGAAACGACTGTAACGCAGATGACACATTCAACGGGAAATGGCCCCATATCCTCATTCGTTATTAAAGAAAGTAATGAAGTGAATATTTCAAATGACTCCGAATGACTCTGGGTCTGGATGCTATGAATGGCACCCTTTGTACTGGAAAACACAATAATCTTACATTCAATCAGACTGATCTATTCTAATCAGTGAGCTCTGATAAGCTAATACATATGGAGTAAATCAGATTTTATTTGGATCCGGACATAACAATCGAAAATTTTATCAGTGGTAAAAATTATCGCTTGATTAGCGAGTCAGCTAGCCGATTGAAAACGCGTAGACAAAAATAATATTATGAACTATGTAATATCGCAAACACTGATCTTTTAGATCGACTCCTAAATGAAACTCCTTGCCAGATTGATACATTCCACCACTTAGTACAATTTTATTTTATATCTATACGTTGTATGATATTAATTGTGTAATAACAGCAGGCAAATGAGGAGGTTTACAACTAAGTGAAATGTTCACGATAACGCCATTGGTCTAAGTTATAACCGTTCAACCAGGAAAAAGATTGTCTTACAACATAAACTGTTTATTGATTTGTGTGTCTGATGTTTCCAGTTCAACTTGGGCTGCGAGCCGTGGAAGCGGACCCTGATCGGCACCGTCCACAACCTGGGACTCGTCTTCTCCTTCATCCTCTCAGGAATCATCTCCGACAGGTAGGTAATATGAAATGAAATGAAATGAAATGATTTGAAATGAAATGAAATGATTTATTTATTTCGAACTTGGTTTTTACAAACACTTTTCGAATGTCATCTACGCCATCGCTTCCACAAATCCCTACGATGAGTGGCCTTGGTAGAAGAAGCGGCAAGAAACTCCCAAGGAGTTTCTTTTTTCTTCCCCACTCACAGTTACAGAGAACACTTATCACTACTTAAGGCTATATTTCAAACTCATGTCCAGGCTGTTTCATCTTGAAAATATTCATCCAGTTTATAATAACCCTTCGTCATAAGAATGTCCTTAACATGAGTTTTTAGCTTACAGTATGGCATTTCCGTTAATTCTAACGGAATTTTATTATAAATTTTTACGCATCTACCCATGAACGAGCCACCAGTTTTACAAAGCCTAAAATTTGGTACAATCAGCTTAGCCTTATTCCTAGTATTAATATTATGGACATCACTTTTCTTTAAAAAACTATCATGGTACTTTTTAACATACATAATATTATCCAAGATATATTGTGATGTAACAGTGAGTATATTAACTTCTTTAAACAGATCTCTCAGCGAGTCCCTAGGTCTGAGGTTGTAAATTGCACGCACTGCCCTTTTCTGTAATATAAAAATAGATTCAATGTCTGCAGCTGTGCCCCACAACAACAAACCGTAGGACATCACACTATGAAAGTAACTAAAATAAACTAGTCTTGCTGTTTCCACGTTAGTTAAGAGCTTTACTTTCTTAATAGCGTAAGCAGCAGAACTGAGTCTCCCAGACAAGGCTTCAATATGGGGACTCCATTGCAACCGAGAATCTATCGTAAGGCCAAGAAACTTTGTAGAATTTACTAAGTCAAGTACTTCCCCATTTAGAAGTATGTTAGTTGGCACCTGTTTTACATTCGGTAACGTGAATTTGACACACTTGGTTTTTTTCGCGTTTAACATCAAGTTATTACAAGTAAACCAGTGTAGTACCTGCGAAACAGTATTATTCACATCGTCAAAGCAATGTTTTCTTCTATCTACTTTAAAAACTAAGGATGTATCATCAGCAAACAATACAGTTTCACACAAATCCCGAGTAAAATGAGGAAGATCGTTTATGTATATTAAAAATAGCAATGGTCCCAGTATTGATCCCTGAGGCACACCCATAGAAATGTGTGCTCCTGAGGACTCTATACCATTAATCACTACTTTTTGTACACGCTCAGACAGGTAAGACTTTATAAGGCTAAGTGATAGTGCTGAGATACCATAATGCCTAAGTTTATTTATTAATATGTTGTGATCAACGCAATCAAAGGCCTTTGAGAGGTCACAGAATATGCCAATAGCATCCTGTTTGCACTCCCAGGCAGTAAAAATATGCTTGAGAAGAGCAATGCCCGCATCAGTAGTATTTTTTCCTCTCGAAAAACCGAACTGATTTGCATGAAATAATTTATTTTTAGAGAAATGTGACAGCAGCTGGTTGTAGATGATTTTTTCAAAGATTTTACTAAGAGCTGGTAAAATAGATATTGGTCTATAATTAGTGGGGTCGCTTTTTTCACCAGCTTTAAATAAAGGTATTATTTTACCATGCTTCATTAAATTAGGAAAGCTGCCATCATCTATACATTTATTAAAAATAATACATAAATGTGGTGCAATGGAGGCTATAATTGATTTAATGACAACTGTAGAAAGACCCCAAAGATCAGTTGACTTTTTAATATTAATAGAATTGAAGGTTTTTACTATTGTATCAAAAGTGATGTGGTTAAATGTAAATGAATTATTGCATTTATCAACACATGACTCCATAATATTCAAAGCTAGCTGAGGGCTGGCCTGCAAGTTTTTTGTAATTTCATGTGGTATTTCCGAGAAGAAATCCTGAAATGTGCTTGCAACTGCATCATCAGAAGACACATTTTTGTTGTTGACTATTAAGGCAAAACTACGATCATTAGATTTAACTTTACCTGCTTCTTTATTAATAATGTTCCAAGTGGTTTTAATTTTATTTCCAGAATTCTTGATTTTATTTGATATGAAGATCGACTTAGCTGTTGCACAGACTTGTTTAAAAATTTTTGAATATCTTCTTACATAATTTATAAATTCTAAGTCTGTGGAAGTAGACTTTTTTGCATAGAGTTCAAAAAGTCTTATTCTGCTTTTATATATTCCTGTTGTTGCCCAATCACTAAATTTAGTTTTTTTAATGCTACATTCAATTCTTTTTTCCTTAAAATTATTGTTAAATTCGTACTTTATTAAATCAAATACATTGCAGTATGCTTGTGTCATAATTTTATAAAATGTAATCTTATTTTCGTAATAATTTTATGAAAGGTAATCTTATTTTTATTAAATGGCAACACTACTCGACCCCGCCACTCTTTTGTGACAACTTCCGGTGAAAGGATTGAGAGTGGTGGGGTTGAAACAGCGTTTGGATTATTGAGTCAGGAGCTCGGCCAGTCGTTCGATAATCGTCGAGGTGATAAGTTGTCTAGTTGTTGAAACTATGCTAGTTGACTAATAAGCAATTATATAATAATTGTTAAAAAGTGAAATAAAGTATTTACTGTGCTGAGAATTGGATTTTTTTCTGATATTTCAGAAGTGAGATGTAACTTCACGTCCCACACATGGCGGGCTAGGTTAATTAAGTTTTTCAGGTTATAATTGTCAGATGATAATATTGTGAGGCGTGGATGGCAAGTGAAGAGATGTGAAGATCATGCCATGGTAAAACTTAATAATTTTGAAGTTAAATGGCAAGTATCGGTATGAAGGATTTTCAAGTAAGACGGCGAGTATTGGTATGGCATAATTTTTATTTCATTACGTCCGAGGTGATATTTCAATGGTCTATAGAAATATGAATATTTCATTGCTTAAATTCTTGTGTAAACTGGATTGTGTGTGTGTGTCAAATAGTTTGTTAAACAATCTTGAGTGATTAATAGTAACATGAATCTCCGGTTATAATGGTTTAAGGCAGCACTGGTAGCGACTTTATTTTCTTTTGTTTTCTTTCGCTGAAAAAACAAATCATTCAAATACCTTGGTCGAAGCCAAAGTTGCAAGGCTTTGATTTAAGTGTAGTTTAACCAAGTGTCACACAATGAAAGATGGTAATAATTTACGTTCCCTTTTTTTTTAAATTTTATGAGGGTAAATTTGGGGTTAGATTACTAGGCTGCCTGAGGGTCAAGTACGATTTGAAGTATTGTGTTATAAAGAGTGAATTTGAGTAGAGTATGTAATAGTGACGAATATTAGTTCAGCTGATCGGCTCTTTGTGTTTTTTTGTGAATTTGAATTTGAATATGTTTTCGATTTAAAATTGAAAATCTACGTTCACAAAATTGTTAAAGAAAAAGGGGGTAAGGTACTATAAGGTCGTGGTCGTGCCTAAAAAGAAAAATAAACGTTAGATGTGATAGATTTTGTTATTCGATTATATATACATAATATATTATAGTATATAAATATATTTTCAATTGAAAACATGGTATGGTACCTATACAGTGCAGTAAGTTGCTTTTAATATACGTGTTCTTTCCTTTCGTGACATGTGTTAAATTCTTATCATTATAGCTTGGCAAGAATAGTATCCTTTTAATGATTTTGGTGTGTGGTGATTTGAAGCGCCGCATATTGCTGAAAAGGGTTATTTTAAATAAAAACTCACAAAATAATTTGCTTTATTGGTGCTCAACTGGACGAAGTATTCGATTTAACGAGTACATAAATAATTAGCGTACAATTTCAAAAACTGAACGGTTTGGTTTTTCACTGGTAACGTAGTTCGAATTATAATCAAAAAAAAAATGTTCAATTACAGTACAGCTTATTTGTTTACGTTGTTTTAAAAGTGAAACACAATAATAATTTTCCAAGTTTTGTTTACTATGTGACGTAATATTTTGAAGCTGTCTTAGTTTTCAGTTCAGCTTTCGAGGATGTACAGGTTATTTCAATGACGATCGGAAACAAGAGCAGCTCGCGCAGGTTACACGCGTGTTATGTGGAACGGCACGAAAGTTGCGTGCGAGGTGGAGTGCATTCGTGTGACATTGGACGACGAGGTTTGGCAACCATTGTTCCGGGAAAAGGGTAACCCATTATGCCTGTCTGGAGTTACTGCTGCGGATCTGACGGAATATAGCAGGTGATCTGTATTGTTTGTTTTCTTAATTAATCAGTCGAGTTCATAAATGAGCTTTGGTTATTGATTGTTGGTTGTCGGAATACTGGTTATAACAGAATATTTAACAGGAAGAATAACTCAATATAACATATCTTCGGGACAACAAATTAATTGAATTAAAGTTTTTTTATAACATAAGGTAAACACCAGAATTACGGACAGTTTAAGAAACTTTTTCTAGTATTCTTGAAATTTTACCAATGTTGTGAAAGTTACAGTACTGAATATTCTTAAAGCGTAAAGTCCGGTCATTTTTTTTTAAATAATCAACTGTGTTACGCATGAGATACAGCAAAGCTGGTTGCAATTTATTTGAGAAATAAAAAAAAATCTAGTTTTTATCCAGTTATGAACATAACCTAGTTGTGGACATCCAATAATGAACATAATAAATCGGACTTTTACCAGTAATTTTGTTTTGCAAGTTTATTCTAGGCACAATACTTATACAACACATACAATTTATACAATTACATACAGTACAATACTTACGATTTATTTGCTGCTTCGGATAATTTTAACCTTTTTTTTTTTACTGCTTCGATAGCGCCCAGCCCATTTGTTAAGGCGTATAATTTTCTTAGGAGACATTTTTTTTAAACAAAAAAAAAATCTCTATCATTTTATATCACAGTCCATTACAGGATTTCTATAAAATATCCAATAATGGACACATATGTCCATTACTGGTACATATGCGAATTTTTATAAATTGCAAGGAATAATATTTAGTTAAACTAGCTATATAATCAGAATACATGAAAGTAAAATTAAGTTTCGACACTTGTCCATTATTGGAACTATTCAATTACAGCACATCAGTTATAAACATCATTAAAATATATAAAAAAAAAACCATTTCCCGGAGTAAGAACACTGTGCGTTGCTATCTTAATTTCATGGTTAATAAAAGAAATAAAACAGATTTTGATTAAAATACAACAATACTAGTTTCCAGACGAAACTTTTTTCTCACTACACCAACAAATTCCTTAAGAAAAGCTGCTAGTATCAATTGAGGATCACATGAACACTCACGTTATTTTGTCTATCTAACAAACCGAATTGAATCAAATTTTAAACTTAGAGAGCTCGATATCTATTGTACATATGTCACAGTGTTACGAATTAAAATAAAATATTTCATGTCCTTATTTTAAAGGATTAAGTACTTTATTTTTTTGTCCATTACTGGTGCGTTTACGGATGGAATTACAACTAAAAGTACTCCATTAAGTTATTACTAGAGTTACCGTATGGGTTTTAAGGTAAAAAAGTAATCTGTTTACTATTATTTTGTCAATTGAGCTAAACCAAGTAGTCACAATTATTTATTTTTTTTGAGTTATCTGAGTTTGAATATTAATGAAGTGAGAATTTTGATACAATGAAACTAAAATTATCAATAATGGGTCTTGAAGTTTATCAATCAGTTGTACCTAAATATTAAGATGAGAAAGTAATTATTTGCTTTGATAATTTTGAAGTAACAAGTTACTAGGTATGTAACATTTGAGGTAGGTACCTACCGATCTGTGATATTGTCTCGAGGGGCATTTCATGACATAATTATATCATGATACTTGGCAGATTTAAGTTATACTTAGTGAGACGTCACAGAATCGATTTCTGAGTGAAGGCATTATATCCTGCAGTTAGTCATGATATGGACTAGTAATTTATTTGGACTATTTTATAATGATTCAGTGAATGGAATTTAATAGAAACTTCTATAAAATGTTCAGTATTAAATACTGATTTTTGAAATTATTACTAAATGATATAACAACGAATTACATGACATTATATTACTTTAATTTTTTTTAAATTTCACACTTATTATTTATTTATTGAATAAAATTCAATTTATTCATTAATTATAGCGATACAATATAGGTATTATTTATTATTATTATGAGAATTTATTAATACGACAATATTTATACGTCATTACATTTTGTTTTTAATTTACTTGGCAATGGAAAAGTTAAATGCAATTGAATTAATAGCTGATAATAATCTGAAATTGACGCTAAAGCATCCTCCTCTCTTTTAAGTTGCCGTGCCCGACAGGGTCCATGATACTAATGTAAATAATTATATTATACTTACCACCTATTGTACCTATCATGCGGGATCTTAAAATCCAGGCATGTACGCCCTTAGGAAAAAAAAGGGAGGAAACTGGAGTTAAAATTACATTAAAATGCAAATAGATATACGCAGTGGGGTCCCCTGATAAGGACACCAGGATCTGATGATGGCATCTTAGAGAAATCGAGGGGACCTGTCGAAAATTTGTATGGACGACTAGTGTGTTTGTTCATGTTATCATAAGTACATTATAGCGCTACCATTTCATGAAGGTCTGGAGTCGATCTGATGAAGCCGAAAGACAGTTGAGGGAACTCCTCAACGATTTACTGCAATTATCTAGTGTTTGGGCTTGATTAATTTGTAGTGACGAGAACTTTACACTTCCATGTTGTATTGAGCGCCATCTGGCGAGAAGTTTTTAAGTTATCCCTGCTTATCAAGGTTGAAGTCGGTTATTTTTTGGTAAAAAGGAATTATTTCGATACCTACTGTACAAATACGACACTATTAAATTGCATTTGATAGGGGCTACTCTCCGGTAATGCACAAACTGTTACACTGCTATTCTCCAAAGATGCAAATCATGCATATACATATGTTACATAAGACTTTTTATTGAGATCATCATTTACATCAATAATAAAAATATTTATTTACTGACTACTGATTTACTTTTAAAGCATTAAATGTGAGTTTAACTCGTAATTGCAATTTAATCTATGTATATTAAATGTATACTACCTATTTTGAGTTTTAGACGTTTTACGTGATATTTGGAAATAGAATATGGGTAATGATAGCATAGTTATACAAGCGAGAACCCCCAATAAAGAAAAACTAAAAGACGCTTCTATTTTATTATTTATGAGACTTTATTTTTGTGCGGGTCTTTTACTTACTTTTTAATTTTTGTATTGTTGTCAGTTGGGATTGAACGCGCTTTGAACGACTAAACAGTGGAGAACAAAGACGATCGCGGGATAATGATTGAGCGAACAATGATGTTCGCTGGATAATGATTGAGCGAGCAATGATGTTCGCTGGATAATGACTGAGCGAACAATGATGTTCGCTGGATAATGATTGAGCGAGCAATGATGCTCGCTGGACTGGAAGAAATTGTTGGGATTGAACGCGCTTTGAACGACTAAACAGTGGAGAACAAAGACGATCGCGGGATAATGATTGAGCGAACAATGATGTTCGCTGGATAATGATTGAGCGAGCAATGATGTTCGCTGGATAATGACTGAGCGAACAATGATGTTCGCTGGATAATGATTGAGCGAGCAATGATGCTCGCTGGACTGGAAGAAATTGGTCTGTATAGTTTTTAAATAATAATACGAGCAAACCACAATATCCATATTTATTACATGGTTTGAAGTTAAAGACAACAATTACATTTAATACAAATTTAGAACATATATGTTCGGAGTTGCACCGAACAGCTCATCGGTCGCGCGTTTTGCATGTTTGCATTTTAACTGCCGCGCGATCACTTGCCCTAGTTTTAAGTTAATCTTATAAGTAAAATAAGAGTTTTGAGTGAGTACGTGACCAGCAGCCACTCAGGCGCCTCGTATTCCTAACCATTTAACCATTTTACCAATTACCAATTTACCAGTTTAATATTAATGTCTAGTATAGTAACCATTTAACCAGTTGTGATATTTTGTCAATCTAGCTTAGTATACATAGTGTTAATTAAAACCATTCAAACCATTTACATCTTTCCCTATCTCTTCTAATAACACCTATTACAAACTTTGGTAAAGGGATAGTCGTCCACACCATACCATACCAGAGACGCGCCCTTTACAATATATATTTTAAATACACCACAGAAATGAGTAAACTTTGATGTAAATAAGAGAGACTTAGACATGATTCTAGGGATTTAATGCATTTAGGTAAATGAAGTACTTGAATCGTAACATTTTTGATCTTATCATTATTTTTTTGTTTTATATCTAAATATAAGAGTTGAATGGATGGAAAGCTAGTCAGAGGAATTTTCAGATTTTCAGATATGACGTCATACGATGACCAAGTTAGAGGTACGCCACCTACGACTCCACCAAGGAAGCGTAAGGACGCAAAACGGAGGAAAGTTAGAAGGAAAAGAACTAAACATGAAGTGGAGAAAAAAGATGTTCACTGGATACTGATTGAGCGAACAATGATGTTCGCTGGATAATGATTGAGCGAACAATGTTCGCTGGATAATGATTGAGCGAACAATGATGTACGCTGGATAATGATTGAGTGATCAATGATGCTCGCTGGACTGTAAGAAATGAGTGAACTTTGATGTAAATACGAGAGATTCAGACAATTTGAATAGTAACATTTTTGATCAAACTTTTCATCATTATTTTTTTTTATAAATAGGAGTTGAATGTATGGAAAGTTAGTTAGAGGAATTTTCAAATGATGTATGCATACTTAGTACAAAATCCATACTAATATTATAAATGTGAAAGTTTGTTTGTTTGTGGCTCTTTCACGTCGCAATGTGGCTATTATATTATGATATGGTTTATGTGTGTGGAGATAGTTGGGAGGGTGAAAGGTGCAGTAGGATACTTTTTTTTTTTTTTTCTTTTCCGGGGTAAAACATCTCATTCCCACGGAAAGATCGATGTTTTGTTAGTTGCTAAATATTTTGTTCTGGATGTTGTTAATAGATGGCGTTAGTAGTTAGTAAGATTCATTTGCAACAGGTAATTTGCTGAAGTCATAGATACTATAAGTTGACCAGAAATATAAAAAAACCTCGCCATATTGCGGTAAACTCATGGAACTAATTTATTTTACTGGCAACGATTAGTTTCTAAACGTCAATCGTAAATTGCTTGTCAGTGAGTTTGAATGTCACAGTGTTTGTCTTTTTACTGTGTTTGTCTTTTTACTTTGAGTTTCTATTTAGTTCTAAAATGACAAAAACTGTTCATATTCGTAAAAGAAAAGTGGTTTTCTATGCGCTAAAATAACATTTCGTATAAATAACATTTCCGATATAGTTGTCAAAATGACAATAATAACACGAGCGTTACTATAGTTACAGTTGGCTGTGCTGTTGCCATATAAAATTAAACTTTAGAGCCCTCATGACAGGTTTTCTATTTTTCTGGTCAAGCAATAATAATATTCTCAATATTTCAATTTCAATATTTCATAGATACTAATACATCCTAATAAATTCAATTGCATTTTAAATTCGCGCTTGATAATTTGTTGTTTCGATTTTATATTGTTATATTGGAATGTAAAGGAATTAGAGTACTACAATAAGTACCTACGCTTTGATTTTGGTTTTGATTCACTTCGTGAATTGCTTTGGTTGACTGTTGTTGTTTTGGTTTAAAATAGAAATTAGTTTTATGGAAAAGTACTTTAGATATTTTATGAGATTTAATTTGTTAAGATTCAATAGATTTTAATTACTTGTAGTCACTTATTTATCCACCAGAAAAATGTCATGTATCTTAAACAACTCATTGTTAATTCTCTTTGACCATGCGAGCGAATAATTGTATGTATAATTTAACAGTCACATGAAATCTTTTAAAATGTATAGAAGCTACCTTAATTATTTAAATTTAGACTAAAATATAGGTACTTCTATGAGATTATACTTGTTTAAATCAAAATTAAATTAAGATTTTATTCTATTCGCTTCAAAATAGTAATGAGTAACTTAAGTTAGTAAGTAATTTATTGGCAGAGTTCCTGATGTTTTTAGTGTGCCGGGAGGCTACACATTTCGTAGGATGGCCGAATGTCATAATTTTATAAAATGTAATCTTATTTTCGTAATAATTTTATGAAAGGTAATCTTATTTTTATTAAATGGCAACACTACTCGACCCCGCCACTCTTTTGTGACAACTTCCGGTGAAAGGATTGAGAGTGGTGGGGTTGAAACAGCGTTTGGATTATTGAGTCAGGAGCTCGGCCAGTCGTTCGATAATCGTCGAGGTGATAAGTTGTCTAGTTGTTGAAACTATGCTAGTTGACTAATAAGCAATTATATAATAATTGTTAAAAAGTGAAATAAAGTATTTACTGTGCTGAGAATTGGATTTTTTTCTGATACTTGATTTGGTGTATCAGTATAATTAATATTTATTGAAGAAATTTTTCTATCTATATTGCTTTTGAAATTGTTTAAATTTTTTTGAGTAATTGGTCTGCAAACTATGTATTTTTTGGAAAGGTCACGATGGTACTCAATGGTGGCAAGTTGTCCGCTATGGTCTGAACTAATACAGCTTAATAGTAACTTATTAACAACAGTACAATTACAAAAAATGTTGTCTAAGCAAGTAGCTGATGATGGAGTTACTCGAGTAGGTTCAGAGAATGTATAATCTAAGTTAAATGATTTAAATAAACTAATAAACCTTACTGCGAGTGAAGTTGGAACAAGAATATCAATGTTGAAGTCTCCACATACAACTACTTTTTTATTTTTCATACATAACACTTTTAAAACATCCTCCATAGCGGATTCAAATAATGGGTAGTTGCCTGAAGGTGGTCTATACACACATACAATGACCACCCTTTCAAGCTCTATACAGGAGAGCTCTATAGTATGTTCAATAGAGAGGGATACTATGTCTTTACGCTCCTTATAATTTAAACTATTATGAATGATGATTAAAGATCCTCCCCTCAGTATGTTTTGTCTACAAAAAGAACTGCCTATACTATAATTATCTATGGATACAATTAATTCATAATTTTTCAGCCAGTGCTCTGTAACGCAAATAATGTCAATATTCATTTCATTTAAAAACAAATTTAATTCCAAGTCTTTGCCGGAAAAGCCCTGTATGTTTTGATGTACAATATTTAAGTTATGATGCTTTCCCTTTGTCGACTGATTGCTAGAGGTATTCTCTGTTGTCTCGCAAATTAATTTAAATGATTTGGAACGTATTCCAATAGTTCATGCTGTATGTCAGTAGAAGACTGCTCAATAAAAGCAGTGGTACCAGCCAAATTTTTGGCTAAATTGTCAATATAAAATGATAGCACCATTGCTATTTGTCGTTTATGATAATTTGACAGATATAAATTATCTTTAGTCAAATAAATCTTAGATATTAATTTATTAATGTCAATAACTTGTAAATAATTTTCACTATATAAAGACATAGTGTCCATGGTTACATTGAGATTATATCGAATCTACTACTTCTCATTCTGCTTTATCTTTTGAAAGATTTTCAGTTGTTGCTCACAGTCATTTACTAAATCACTCGATGTGTTACGTTGATCAAAGGTTAATTTTATTATTTACGTACTTAGGTTTTTTGCACCTAACGGTAATATTTATTAGTGTCCTGAATTACATTTACAACAGAACGGTAGTTTTCATAAAATATCACCTCTATTGTCTTGAGTCGTTCTGGTTCTATGTTCATTAGTTTCTTTTATCTTTTTTCTATTTCGGTCGTTGCACGTTTTGTTTGAATTTTGTCCTACTTATGTTTATTCTCTCCAGTGTGAAGTGTTATGAATGGTAGTATTTAAATTTTTACAATAAATAACAACTCTTTCAAGATCGTTACGTACAATTTTATGTGAATAGCCGGCATTATGATCAGACGAGCCACTTGATGTTATGTGGTTACTGTCGCCTGCGTACATCAGTAACTAGAGGAAGTAGGTAGTAAAAAAAATTAAAATTACAATACCGACTGGCTCTCTAGTGCCGAAACACAAGACGTCTTTGATGTATTTTAAAAAAGGGACCGGGTGATTAAAATGGTTCTCATCCGTCCCACTAGACCACGAACTCTGATCATTCAATTGTGTTGAACGGGCACTTCTGATTTTTGAGTTGTGTTCGTTTTAGGCATTTAAATGTCACTCGGTACAATAGTGATGGAAAACATTGTGAGGAAACCTGCATGCTGGGTTCGCAAAACTCAAAGGTGTGTGAAGTCCGCAATCCACACTTGGCCAGCGTGGTGGTCCTTTAGCCTGGGACAAATATGAGTTACGATGATGATAATGATGATCCATAGAAACTAATCTTTGACTTAAATATTTGACAGATATGGTAGGAAAGTGGTTATCGTGGTGACGCCACTGGTGGTTGGCGTGGCGGGCCTGCTGAAGTCGTTCGCGATGGACTACTGGATTCTACTCGTCTTGGAATTCTTAGAAACTGCTCTGGGATATGGAAATGCTTCTATGGTTCTATGTAAGTTGATCTTTTGATCCATCATGCTATTATTAATAAAAGTCTACTATGTACTTACCTACAGTGTACACTACACTCAAATATAATGGCGAATGCAAATGATGGTGAAACAGTAGGAATGCGGCAGTTCCGTGATTTGTTTATTTGACAATTCTGGTAAAATTATACCGGTTGGTAAAATCTTACAATCTTTAGAATGGACCTTACGAATTGCTACGTCTGTCAATTTTTGAAGTGCAGTAAGAAAATAAAAAGATAAATTGAACTTGAGGATAGTCCGTTATACTTCAATTTCTTACGCAAATTGCTGACAAACAAGCTAATCAGACTTCTAGTGGGAAGTGGTCACCGGTGCCCATGGACATCAGTAACAATAAATGCTATGAAACTTACGATACTACAAACATTTTATGCAATGTTTTATTTCTTTCAAACCCATCCAGCATTAGAAGCCGTCAGCCAGAACAGCCGAGTGGTGTACTCATGCATGTCAGACATCCTGTCCACTCTCGGAGGCGCTTTCTTCGGCCTGGTGGCGTGGAAGGTGCCATACTGGAGAGACATGATGCGCGCCATATACGCTCCGCTCCTAGTTGTAGTAAGTGTGTATTTTTTCACATGAATAGCTGAGAAATGATACGATAAGCCTCCTGGTGTAAACGAACATCGATTTCTAGTCAGCCGAGAAACAAAATAGAAGATAGAAAATTCTAGCTAACATCAGCAACTTCTTTTTATTTATCGCTTACATTATTTTTCTTAATTCTTGCCTCATTATGCATATTATCTTCGATAGAAGTTCCGGGTACATGATAAAAATATTAATCAATATTTCGTTACTTCGCAACAAACGATTCGCTAATCAGCGTGCCGTACTTATTATGCACCTCAATCAATAATAACGGAAAAAAACAATCACCGGCGATAACATTACAGGTAAACATGTATTCCATCAAAATCGGACGTTAAGTCTTTAAGGATATTACGCAAAATTGTGCTCGATGTGGCACCCTATAATTATGGGTACACTAATATATTTGTTCCACTTAGCATAAGTTCTTTAGATTTGTATTAAGTGTTATCTGTGTTGGGAGTCCTATTAATAAATAAATAAATAAAATAAATAAATAATCTCATGATCGAAGGCTATTGTATGTAATGGTGCCCGCGTGTGGCGTATTATGGTAGTAATCGTTTATCCAGAAACAAAACAATAGCATAACATCCATTATTTATTTCTTGAGCAGAAAAATTGTATTGCACTGCACTCTTTACCTTGTTTGTACCGACTGCAGTGCTGCTGTCATCAGTGTCACTGCTTTATTAAAAAGGATGACGCCTTTTACGTCCAGGTTATTATCAGAGAAGCCAAGTTTCTTGAAACGTTTTTCTTTTGTTTTGTAAAAACAGTCTCTTTTCAGGTATTCTACATATTTCTAGTGGACGAGGGCGTGCGGTGGCTGCTGGCGCACAACAGGCGCGATGAGGCCGTGCGCGTGCTCAACAAGGTGGCCAAGGTCAACAACATCACACTCTCCAATAAAGCCAAGGCCATGATGGACACCATAACTACGGAGAGGAGCAAGTCTGACGAGGTGCGTCCCGTTAATAATGCTGTGTCTGTATTTTACGTTACGAGCAGAATAGTCACCTGTTGATAAGTGGTTACTATAAAGATGTCACGAAATTCTTACTGTATAAGTTCTTAAAAGTACCATGAAAATAATCTTACTGACACCCGCGCCATTCCCTTGCCCGATACAAAACAGGTATAGGTACTCTTTTATGATCGTACTAAATATTTTTTTCAAATAAGGTGTGAAACTTACTGTTTTAAGTCTTTGACTTCTTTTAAAGTGATTATACATAAATTCAGCATGTTCTACAGTCCTATTTCTACTACATTATTCATAGTAAACTCTATATTTTTTCAGGCAACTCAACCCGTTCCACACGAGACTCCTCAAATCCTCTCGGTGCTGCGGTCAAAGAAAATCTTGATGCGCATAGCTCTCATCTCAGCGTGTTTCTTCTGCTGCATGTTCGTGTACAGCGGCGCCATCATCAACTCCGCCAGCATCTCTGGGAACAAGTACCTCAACTACTCCGCCATGATGCTAGTCGCTGTGCCCACGAGAGTAGTCACGGCTTTCACTCTCACGAAGTTTGGGAGAAGGGCGCCCATTTGCGTCGCCTACTGCCTTTGTGCGCTTTTCTTCATTACCTCCGCATTTGTACCTAAATGTAAGTACAGTTTTTATTCATTCCAATTTCCTTATTCATTAGCATTTAATTGATAACAACAATACGACATAATACAACGTAAACCTTGTATGTGGATTACATTAACATAATCAAGTATTGCCGGTATTTAGGTGAACTGGCTTTTTTGTTTTGTTCCTCATTTCGAAACAATGTTTAATCGTAATCGATAATCTCATCGGCCTATTGACTATACTGTCAGGGCTCTTCCACGATTTATCTAAAGAGGACATCTCGATTTCTACAAAAGATTACTTACTACTTTGTCGATTAAGAAAATTTCTCATAATGTTAGTTAGAAACTTACTAGAAGATTTTTGACAAAGAGTTTGTTCCCCAGCAATCGGCTGGGCATCTATCCTATTCTACCTGGCGGGCATGATGAGCAGCAGCTACGGGATCTTCTCCATCCAGCTGGTGGCCATGGAAGTGTTCCCCACCACGTCGCGGAACTCGCTCACCAACATCGCCAACACCGTGGGCAGGCTTGGCTCGGTGCTGGCGCCTCAGGCTCCACTACTGGTAAGTTGGATGTTTGTTCGTTCTTCTTGTTTATTTTTTGTTCTGTCACGATACGGATGATTTTGGATATCCATGAATGATTTAAGTATATCTTGCTTATCTTCAAAATCCGTAAAATATTTTTTGTAATCAGGCTATAAATAATCAAGAGGCTCTGAAAACTACGCCTAAACCGAGTTCCCATTACCGTCTACGAACCTAAAATTCTCTTTCCACTAGTATACAGACCTATAGTATAGATACTAGTAGAAAGAGAATTTTAAGATTTTGTTTTACTATGCGTGATAGCTTGAATACGGGAATTAACCAGTGACACTGTACCAATGTCATTTCCAGGAGCAGTACATGCCTAGTCTGCCAAGCCTGACGTTCGGCGTGGTGGCGCTGGGGCCCGCGTTCCTGGCCTTCCTGCTGCCCGATACCAGCCGCAGCGCGCTGCCCGACCGGGTGGTCGACGCTGAACGGCTCGACTCTGATGCCGAACCTGCCACCACCCCCACTTGACGCATTTTCAAAAAATTTTGCGTGAACCTCAGAATCTCAGCAGAAGTGATAAAATGTTAAAAATTAAGATAGAGATAAACTGTTTTTCAAATTGTCTCGTAGCCTGAACCCCAGAATCTCAGTTATTAGAAGTGATAAACTGTTGAATTGATAAAGTGTTAAAGCTATGTTAGTGATAAACTGTTATGACAATATGGTGCTATGAAGTTACTACTTATAAGATTTGAAGACAAAAGTTGATGAAAGTATTTTTAATTCAAATGTCAACGTTTGCCATTTATCAATCACCTCATTGCACTGGACTAAATAGAGCCATTACCATAGTGTAAAGTGTGAATCTCATTTGTATAATTGTCGTATTGTTTTTAGCGTTAACTATTCCATAATGATGTTTTATCTTGAACCTCGTATACATAAAATAATTTATAAAAGCATTGTTATGTGTTCAATGACAAGGTATTAAGACAGGACTTTTTTAGAAAAAAAGATGGACATTGAAAAATCCATTGGTTTCTGTTCATTCTTCAGTTTTTAAACTGACTAAAATACTGATCATTGGCGTCATCATACGTAAATTAGCGTAATTGATGTGAGTTTAGTAGAAATGCTGCTTCCTTTATATTGAGTAAGATAAAGTGACCTTACATTCGACGGTAAGATGTCGTCTGTTTATCTGTGTTGTCTGTTTATTTATCATGCAACTTCGACGTGTAATTTAAGATTGTCGATAGTCAATCGTAAATACGGATAATCGTAAATACGTCATTTAATTATGATATATTAGCCGTTATATAAGTACATTTAGGTATAGACATGAATCATGTACTAGGTTATTGAAATGTGAAGACTGACTTAGCAACGGTAATTCCATTAGCGTTTGTATTTTTTATGATAGAGATAAAAGAGTATCTCACTAGCCAGATTCGGTTTGATTGAATGCAGTTGCGAATAATCCTTTAACGTATTTTGACCTGTTTACCTTTTCAGGAAATAACTTTACTTCGTTCTCTTCGAATAGAAATGCCATTCAAATTAGGCCAAAGCCTTCGAATTCGAATCATGCCAAAGTATTAAATACATTTTCCGCCGTAGACTATCAGTTCCCAAACATAACTCGATTTACTACTACCCTCTTCGTGTTTGTACCGATGTCCTTAAGTATCTTCCGATAACAAATCCCGCAATGCACATAATTTATTACTAAACCGCGCTATCAGGTACAGATTATGTACCGCGTTGTCCTATCTTTCAAAGATATTTAAATCCATTCATCAATCATTTGGAATTTACTGTAAAGTGCCCTATTGTAATCGGTTATTAACATGGGATTAAAAGCTGAAGTACTGACCATCTGTTACTTATTTAAGATCTTTGCTCAGAAAAATCTATGCAAAATACTAGATATTTTTTGTTTTATTTTTAATTCGTGTAGCGTGGTAGGTGTCGATGCGCTCTCACCGTGTCTTCAAATTCCAACTCATTATTAACGTTTTGTCAATTGTTATAATGTTATTCTATTATACCTACTACTGGACATTTTTCAAATATTTAAGGCATGCTCAATTGAAATTATTCATGTGTTTAGAATATTGAAGAGTTTCAGTAAATTGTATAGTTCACTTATGAAATAAATATGTACTAATTCTATTTTTAATTTGTGACTTACATTGCCAAAAGTATAATTTAATGTTAACAAGGATCTATTTTATTGCATAGTGTCTAAACAGATTCCAAAGTATTTATTTGTATTTTTACGTAACTTAACTGTAATCGTGTAAGTCCGTTTTTGTTATTTTCTATTTAATTAACATTAAATGTATGAGGTATTGATTAAAGATGTAAATAAAAATAACTAATATTTTTAATAACGTATTGCTACTTATTTATTTCATATTTAGAATTCTTATACAATAATAATGTTCATATTAACCTTTTTTTTTTATTGAATTAAGGTAGCAAACGAGCATGCAGCACCACCCTTCCGCTGCCGCCCATGGCAATTGTGACCGACTTAGAACAAGACCCAATTTAGGAACTAGGGTGGTTAGTCCAATTAGTAGATGGTGTTAGAATGTTAGTTGGTTAGTTTGTTAATAAGTGTGAGGACAGGGACTATTAGTGATAGTTAGTCCTGTTAGTTAATATTAGTATTGTCCAGTTAGTAATGATTAGTGTGAGTCTTGTTCCAATTCGGTCACAGATGCGTTGCTACCCCTGAGGGCTGAGATGGTCGCCTCTAAAAAAGTGAACCAGCTCCACACCTTCCCATCCTAATATTTATTCTTAAAAATATTCACCTATTAGCTCAATTAACTAGTAAGTACATATACAAAGCCCCTAAGCCTTGCTCTAAATAAAGGTACGAATGTAAATACTAAGTATTATGCTTAACAACTAAAATAAATTACTATCACTAGTGCTACTGTTAAGAACACGAATGTTATACATAATTATACAAATACTTGCATATATTATATACCTAAATACATATTGGTACATTTCAATGGTATTGTAAAAAGAGGAAAAGAAAAGGCGGAAGTATAATTATTTTGTACTTTGTACGCTGTTTGTACGTTATACAGAGAATGTTCTTCATGATGACATTAACCCGCGAGCACTCGCGCTATGAGCATTTCCCTCACGGTGAATTTCAAATTCGCGCCATTTTTGTATTTATTTAACTATGGACGTCGCTCGCCCTATAGCTGAGTTTTATACTTTCCCCGTCCCGCCCGTAACATTTTTTTCATGTTAGTGTGCATCAATCGTGCACTGGAGGTGGCTTGTCACGTCCGAGTCACGTCGCGCGGCGTTTTGCTCATCGCGCGAGTGACAACGTAAGTATTATTTTATTAGTAACTAGCTGTGCCCGCGGCTCCGCCCGCGTGGAACTCTGTGTGTTACAAAGTTTTTCCTGCGTGAATCCCGACCCCGCGATAATTCTAATATAAATAATGGACTATATTATTACTCCACACATACCAACACACACAAAGAGCAGTTGATTTTTACTTTGTCTTAGTCACACCGTACAAAAATCCGTTCTGTAGATCTTGAGGAAATCGACAAAAAGACTAAGATATAAATGTAGAGGATTTTATTCTAAAGTTCAAGCAGAGTCCATGAGTTTAGATTTTAACATATTTTTTAATTTGGTTTTTACTTGTTAATGTATAGATATTCATAATGTATCTACTTATGTATAAATATATAGATATTGATGAGCCCCCGAATTCATTCGCTCATAAGAGATTTTCCCACGTAAATCCCGATCCCGCGAGAAGTCAGGAACAAAAAGTAGCCTAATATGATGCTCCATATCCTGATCTACTTTCCACTGAAAGTCCCATAAACATTTGAACCCCGACCTCGTTCCCGCATATGAGATTTCCCGCGTTAATCCTGATCCTGGGGGAATTCCGGGATAAAAAGTAGCCTGTCCCATAAAAAATCTAAGCCCATCCATGACTTCGCGCATAGGAGTTTTTCTTACGTGAACCCTGATGCCGCGGGAGTTCCGGGATGAAAAGTAGCCTATATGTTGTTCCACAACTTTCTCTATCTCCTAGTGAAAGTTCCATAAAAATCGAAGCCCGTGACTTGGCGCATAGGAATTTTTCACGCGTGAATCCTGATCCCGCCGGAATTCCGGGATAAAAAGTAACCTCTGTGTTGCTCCAGAATCTCCTCTCTCTCCCAGTGAAAGTTCCATAAAAATTTAAGCCCGCGAATTCGCGCATAGGAGTTTTTCCCGCGTGAATCTAACGAAATGAAACTAATTAAACAGATCCTAAATATAAAAACAATTTTAATTAGAATAGGAAAGATGCGAAATAAAGTATCAATACTATGTTTAGAAGGTTTGTATTTCCAAAATTTTAGATTTAAATATACCATAAACAAAATACCATGAGACTTTGCAATATTTATAGTTTTCCTACGAAATAGTCATTAGCGTGATTCAGCTACTTGAACATCGCCATCTTAGACAAACACATCTTAGACATCGTTATGTATGACAAAACTTAAGTCAACTCGAATAAACACTGTATCTCTAACTGTACCAACTTTGTCCCCATTTTTTGCGCCCTTTGCTGGCTATTTTTTAAAATCCTGAATTTACATTGAAGATTACTTATTTAGCTATAATAATTTTTAAATATGGGGTTAAAAATATTTCCAGTTTAGTCAGAAAGTTACCTTAAAAATTAGAAATTTCCGCATTTATTTGTGTTTTTTTTCTTTTCCTTACAAAATATCGAAAAACTGAGAAATACGTATTCTATTAATTTAAGTGGTAACCCTTTGTTGCAAATTTAAAGTAAATCGGACGACGTTATAAAAAAATTCCATACAAACTTTAGTCACCTCTCCCTAGGGAACCTTAATGTTATTCGAAAAAAGAAGTGCCCTATAATAGACACCAGTATATAGGTAAATAACTTTACCAAGCTTCAATGAAATCCGTCCAGTGGTTTAAGCGTGATGATCGGTCAGACAGACAGACAGACAGACAGACAATAAATAAATAAAAAATATTTTTGAGTTCTATCTCGATATGTAAGTGCCCCTTAGTCGAAATTTTAAAAAAATATTCAATGTACAGAACACGTGCTCCTACAGTTTTATTATAGTATAGATTCTTGTATTGGAAAATAGTATTTTACCTAATTTAAAGTCTTTATTGTTTAAAAACGTTCAACAATGAGTATATTATACATGTACGTATAAATATAACAATATTTTTACAGATGGATAGCAGAGAACAACAAATTCCAAAAGTGCGCTTAAGAAATGCCCATTTAATTCCTAAATTTGTAATTAAATTGTAATTAGTGTAATGAATGTTATATATTAAAAATAAATAATTGATTTGATTTTACACAACTGTTTTATTATTAACAAGCAGTAATATAAATAAATATACTATAATTTTTGTACTTTTTCGCTATTTATAAAACGTGAGAGAAATGCTCTATACGCGAGTGCTCGTGTAAGTTTTAAAAGCGCGAGTGCTCCCGGGTTAAAAGTATACCTAGTCTATTGAAAAGTTACATTTGGATTTGTGTTTCTCAGAGACCGTCAATTCATTTTTAGACTAGATGACAAGAGGGGAATAATTTAAAGTTAAATCTAAGTTTATCCTTAGGCCTTAGCCTAAGTCAAGGAAGCAAAGACTCACATAAAAGTAAAAGCATTTGCTTTCCAAATAATTATCTTCAACATTGGTGTAGTAACTTTTCGATGTAGACTCAAAAAGAGTTTATATGAAGTCCAGAGAACTGTATATGATACGCTGTACCTGAACCATACTGAAACATCTGATAGAAAATCAAAATCATCAACTGAAATAACAATGGATTTGAGTAGGTATACCAGTAGCGCCAAGCAACAGAATCGGTGAGAGGGACTTATGAATCAGATCAGTCGGTAGTCTTTTTGGACTTGCCGAGGGCCTCTGCCTCGGCCAGGGTGTCAGGCATCTTGGTGCCCAGCGTCTCCGGCTGCGTCAGCACCAGCACACCCGACAGCAGCGCCATCGACCCGAACATGATGGACGGGATCCCGTGCCAGTAGTCCATCTGCAAACAAATGTCACGTTGCACTACGGTAGCTCCTTGAGAGAGAGTTGATCAAGATCGTTGACGAGAGATTATCCTCCTCTGTTCCTAATGACTATATAATTGATGTTTTCAGAATGTTGGCAAGCAAATTTTTTATAAGTGGCGAGCGATGGGCTTTCAGGTTCATTAGAGAATATCAGTTTAGTATCTAAAGCTATAGTACAAATAACTACATTATATCGTCTAGTCAATATGTTGTTTTTGTCATTTCACTCATATAATTATGTAAATCATTTTATCAGCTAAATAATTCATGGTATTATTTATTACCACTATTATGGTTTACATTGGAATTCAAATCAAATCAAGAGCTGAAAATTAAAATTCTGGTTTTATCTACAAGCGGCTTATCTTCAATATTATTTTCTAAGTACTGAAGAGCTAGGGTGTTATTGGAGAAAAAATCTGAAGGTATTTTGGGACTGGTAAGTCAGATAAATGAGGCCACATACCAGCACAGGAGTGAGCGGCGCAGTGATGGAGCCGATGCGGCCCACCATGGAGGAAAAGGCCAGCAGCGTATGTCGGTACACTGTGGGGTACAGCTCCGACGTGAACAGGTACAGCGACGTGAACACGGCAGAGATACCGAACTTGCCGGTCAAGTACACTATCATTCGTAAAGTTGTCAAATCTGAAATAAACAAGACAAAATTGTGTTTTGCTGTGAAATAGTTACAAGATCATCGACAGCTATATCACAGTCAAGGGCTAATTTATATAAGGTAAAAAAGGCTTGAGCCCAAGATAAGCAAAGTACTTATGAGAAAAGAGCTACAATTATTAAACCTGACATCCAGTCCGCATTTGTCCGATGAAAAGATGAACCAATCCTAATAAAGCATAATATTTCAAAAGAATAAACAACATTATTCATTCCGCCTTTTCATAAACCAATATGGCGATCATATACTTAGTGTTCTTAAAATTTTCTGGACATCACTTGTTAAGTACAATTTTGCGTACCTACTAGGGATGCCCGATTTTTTGTTTTGAATCGATTTTTTGGATCATAATGGTTCGCAACCCCAAGAATCGATTCACGATCTGAATCGTATGGCATTGAATCGATCTCATTCGATTTACGAAGATCGTATTGTATTGTTTCTAAATGAACGAAAAGCCACAAAAATAAGCTAGATTCCGTATTTCAACCAGCTTTATTTAATTTATACACCTAATCAAGGGACATAATCAAGGGAAAAATTCAGTGTGGAACACAAGTTCAATTTTATTTCATTTGTATTATGGATCGACGACCCGAATGGCGCAATGATTAACACGCCGGATCGCTGTTCCGAAGGTCCTGGGTTCGATTCCCAGCGAGGCGGCAATTTGAATTGGCTTTCACGCAAAAACTACTGAACGGGTTTTCATGAAACTTTGCAATAACATAGCTTAATATCGTAATATAGCTTAGACATCTGAATAACATAATTTGTTAAAAATTATAGAGATTTTTGATGGGACTGATTCCCCGAAACGAAGCGAGGGCGGATTTACTAGTATAAATATATATTTCTAATAAATAAAAAATATACTCAACTTTAAAATAAACTTAATATTAACATCCACCTTCATATTTCATACGTACCGCTTAGTTTGATCGGTGTAACTCGAAACTAATCTCAAATACCTATCTGATTGAAGTTAGGTAGGTAATCTTACATTTTCGTTGATAAAGAACAAACATTTTTGTAGATCTTTATTCTTTTACCGCCAACACTAAGGTGGTGTATGCAAATACACGGGCAAAGATCATATTGTTTAGGTTGTTACAGACCTACAGTTTTAATGATACGATTTTTTTCATACGATCTTCTTGGCATACGATTCGATTCAGGCGAAGATCGCAAACTGTTGGTTCGATTAAAGAAATCGGTAGATCGTATTGCCGTGAATCGATCTTCTAAAAGATCGATTCAGATCGAGCATCCCTAGTACCTAACTACCTACCATATATATTTGAGAAAATAATTGATTATATTCGTGGCTAATTTAAAAACTGTTGTCAACAAAATTATTTGATTGAGCAGATGTGACACTGATTAGATACTAATGACCTCCTAGGTATAAAGCTGTAGATTAATGATTTTAATAATAATATCGTAAACACATTACAGCTATTAATTATGATAATAAGCAATTATCAGACTTAATTAGGAACTCAGGTGCCATCTAAAGATATGTTAAAAAACCAAGAGATAAAAATTCTGATGTTTATACCTAAAAATTCGAAATTTTCACTCACCAGCAGGTATGAAAGCAAAGCTTATGTTGCATGCAGCGCTTAGGAAAAATCCTATCGATAAAGTCATTTTTCTTCCAATTCTGTTAAGAACCAGAGCTGCAGTGTAGAAACCAGGAATTTCAATAGCACAAGTAAGAATGTAGTTGAGATGCATAGTATCCGAGAGGCTCGTGGAGTTGATGGACAAGCCGTAGTAGACGAAGGTTGTTGTGATCCACCAGATAGGCGTGGTGCAGATTCTTCGGAGAAGAACAGGAGACCGGATGATGGATCTTACTAGACCAGGATCTTCTTCTCCCTATAAAAATCCAAACAATACATATACAAAAAAATATTCTTCAGAAAACAATACAAAGGGACCAATATTAAAAACCCATTTAAAACCTTACCGGAATCTGTTGGGGTGGTGGGGGTGGGTTTAACAATCCTTCCATTGATTTCTCGCTAATTGTCTTTTTATTAACCCTTGCCACTTTCTCTAGTACTTTTCTTGCATCATCGAATCGCCTCTTGGATAGGAGCCAGCGGACGCTCTCCGAAAGGATCCAGTAATATGACACGATCAAGAAGCACGGAATATGAAGAACCATGATCATTGTCCGCCAATCCGGAATGAGCCAAGCCACACCTCCAAGTATCACTTGTCCAGTTGCAAACATAGATGTTGACGTAGCACTTGTTAACACACGGTACTTTGGCCCGACAAGTTCTGCGGCTGTAAGAGAATTAGAATCATGACACTTCTATTCATAAAGCATATAGGAAAAAATATGTAACCAATGTTAAAGACTATAAATACCGAAAATATAAGCTGAGCTAAATGTTCCAGCTCCTAGAGTTGTCTGTAGAATTTGAAGTGTGAGGTACATCGGGTAGTTGACGGAGAAGGCGCGGATTAGACCGACGAGTGAGAGGTTGAAGATGCTGATGACTAGCGCAACGCGTCTCCCGAATCTGTCGGAGATGTAGCCAGTGATGGGTAGGACCAGAAGGGTTCCCACGCTGTTAAGGGTTCCAGCAAGCGCTCGCATCCATTCCTGGCATCCAAGATCGAACTAAAACGACAAAAAATATTTTAGCATGGTCGTCAAACATTCATTTCATTCACGTTATTTTAATTTTCTTATAAGAACAAAAGACTGAAGAAGCAGCAACAAGTCTACCGAAGTTTAATATCATTACGGTATAACAATTCTCACTTACTTCATACACAACAGTGTTGTCTCTGGCGTACACGAAGGAATCGCAGCCTTGCCTGAAGTCAGGGTTGAAAAGATAAGCAGGGCAGTAGTCCAGGGAGCCGTTGCCGACGGACGGACGGACGGGCGAGAACCGCTCGCAGCTCACGAAGCCGGAGCCTGTCTGCGGGACTGCATTTGGAAGCCACTCCGGCTCGAACGGCATAAGTTTACCGGTTTCACCGCACTCGGTAATGCGACATCTGTGATAATAACGTTTCTTTCGTAAATCCAGGAAAATAAAAAAATATATTTTTTTATCTGATAAAATTAAGTCACCATCATTATCATCGCAACCTATAACTATCCCACTGCTGGGTATGGGTCTCTTGTCAGAAGGTTAAAGGTAAATAATGAAGTAATTTTAATTAATACTTACAATTTGAATTTTAATAAATTTTTGTTTTCTTAGTATTAGAAACTTTTGCAGTTGTTCGAGTCGGAAAAAACTTCCGTTTGACACTATCTTTTGGGACAGCAGTTAAGTTTAATAAATTAATATTTAGTTTATGTTTAATTTTGACGTGACAACGTCTTATAAATTGGTTTGCCGGGTGGCACTTCAAGAAACTGCGTTAGTAGCTCCGCTCACGTTATGCGCTTACAATGAGAGCGAGTGAGAGGCACGCGTCCCTTCCACTCGGGCATGGTTAGCCCGCCTAAGAGCGAGAGAGACAGACATAAAAAGTGAAAGGCACGCGTCCCTTCCTCCTAACATTACTTATGGTAGCTACGGCGTACACACGTTGGCGTGTTTCAGAAAATGGTACAGCGCCATCTCTGGAGAAGTAGAGTAATCTCATTTGTTACCTCACTTAGTTGTGACTAATGGTTAATGGTCTAACGGTTAGCAGCGCTAGATGGCGGATGGTGTTACAATGTTTTAAATATAATTCTTTGTATAAATAAATGTTTTAAATTGTTACTATTATTTCATCCTTCTTCCTACTATACGAATGAATATTCACATTAAAATTATTTTACCACTCAAAGTTGTTGTCACGTAAAACTTTCGCCCGTATACCGACTTTACAGGCAACCAATTTTTTATATTGAATTAATTAAAGTATTTAGTGACAATATTTTTAAGTGCCATATATTATGTGTTGGCATCACTTGAAAAACAATTGATTAATAAAAGTTACCTAGGCATTATATCATTAAAAAATTTGTTTTCATTAGTCTCCAAAAAGTTTTAGAAAACCTTTACCTGTGTGGAATTGCTGCTGCCGAGAATATGAATTCGCTCATGAAGGCCGACATGATGGTCGGGATGGCGACCAGCAGCATATACCGCAGCTGGAACCAGCCGAACTGGCCCAGCTCGTTCACCAGCACATCGTCCAGGTCTACCGGCTTCGCTGTCATGTCCACTCCTCCTTTCGCCATACTCTCCTTTCTTGCGGATGGAGGTTCCACTGAATTCCCTTCTACTCCAACAGCCGTCATCTTATCTACTTTTTAATGTCCACCACAGCAGCCACGCCCGCGATCCCCGGCCGAATGTCCGCAATAACTTTAAAAACTTTAAATACTGCCACCTTCAGATATTTTTGAAGTGATTACGGTACCAAATGATGGATCTACATCTAATCGCTTTTGTTAACGATAAGGTCTACGAAATTGATCGCGAAGCGATCGCGTGCTGGGATTCTTCCAATTAAAATTGTCAATATTATATGAGTATTATCATAATGAGCGATAAGATTGATTTTGAGGAACTTAAGGAAGGATATCAAATCCATTATATTGTTTTCCTCCGAGAGCTATTATGAAGAGATAGCGCCTGTTCAGAATGTAATAGCAGCCTCAGTAGAACATACCAGCTGTAATTTACAGAAATGTATTTATGTACTACAAAAAACCAACCCTCTGTGAGTCCTGTGTGCTGTGCTATGCTGTGCAGCACAGCACAGCAGCTAATTCAAGTCTCTGAAGTTTCCAACATACAGTTTCCATGCAATTAATAGGGAGTAAATAAAATTCTAGAATCTGACCTTTTACTGAACTGTCTCGTTTTGCTTAGTATCATTCATTAAATACAGATAAAATGTTATGAATTTTTCATGCAATGTAACAAATGAGTCAAGGGCTGCTGTCGATTCTCAGGCGGATCATAATATACTCGTAATTCTGTTGCAGAAATGTTTTTCCTTTATCTAGTCATGTTTGTGATGGGCTAATTGGGTACATAAACGCATTCCGCGACACGCTGTCGTGCAAATGTATGAGCGTTTACTTACAGATTAAAGATTAATCCACTTTGCAACAATCTACGTTTGTAACTACTTATTTTTTTGTAGATATTTAAATGCAAAAATGGTACCCTCCCTAACACTTAAGTATGGTGGTGTATATTAAATTTCCTTTGTTAAATTACATGTATCCAATGTGCGATTGAAGTGCTTTGTTTTTGAAGGTAGAATTTGCTCGCGAATTTTTACAAAGTAGATTACTTAATCTATAAATCCGCAATAACAGAATAACCAAATTAACGCCTGATACAATTAACGTTTACTTATTTCGTATTTTATGAAAAAGCTTTAAATGAAATGTTTTGTGTACAATATCTAAACGTTTATAATGAATAATTGCTACTAATTTTATTTAGGTGTTTAAAAACATTGTTTACCTATGTTGTTATTTTATGCAAAATAATCTAATACGCCTTTATGTTTTAAGAAATAGGAGAATACACACACGTACAGTAAACTATATGAAAATCAGCTAGACGTATCAGTAGACATACATAGATGTGACGTGCCTTAGCAACTGCGAGAGACATTCAAGTTAGTACAGTTACTTGCCGGTTCCCTGTTCGCCTGTAACACGTCATCCTCCTAGTGTCACAGGATGCTGAACCGCCTGGTTCACAATACCAACCATCCACGACATTGAACCCAGTGATCGTGCTAGCAAGATCATTGTGTTAATACGACGGTCGGCTCGTATTTACCTACAGTAAGTAAAGGAAGATTAGGTCTAGCGCGTCAACCTCAACTATCTCTCATCAGCGGTTGCGCACTACCTAAAATAATACATTTATCTGCGGTACATACAGACAACGTAGGTATAATAATACGCTATAAGTACAAAACAGTAGGTCTGTAATCTTCACACTCGTTTGGCTTCATGGCGTGAATGTGTATGCCATGTTCGTAGTATGCAGTGTAGACGCACTCAAACAAACTGTAGCGTCCTTAGGCCTCCAACGAAAACCTTTATGTGCAATGTGCATTCGAAACTGCATCTGTATGCGACATAACGGTGACGTGCACACAAATAAGTCGTGCAGGTTGCAGGTACCTTTGTTAAAAGATAACCTGAAGCTCCGTATACATTATGTATGTCCACTCTGATGAAAATGTAAGCGTAAGTAGCGATATAATAAATGTTGGAACTTTTTCAAATATTCTAAGGAAATAATCTAATTTAATTCGTTCTCATTGAAAAAAAGTGTTATGTTCATCGCTGCGTAATGATACTCCTAGCGACATCTAGGAGTGGATAGAACTATAAAATTAATGTTTTGTTCTGTTTTATTTTCAGAAGATTTCAGCATTCGTTGTGATATAGGTCATAACGATATGTATTCTGTACATACTTGAGGTGTGCAGTCTCGTTCCAGAGACAGGTAGCTGTTCACCCTTTCGGTAAGAAACTCAAAATTACGTTTAAGTATAAAATCCAAACTCATTGCCGGTCGTCATGCGTCTATCCGAAATGATCGACCCAATTAAGAAATAGTTGCCGCTATCTTTAGTTGGATGGGTGACCTTTATTGGCAAAAAAAATTTAAGTGTTTCAGTTTTGAATTGCTCGCCAGAGAAGGTCTCCGACAATTCCAATTGTCATCGTTGGATTGCAGGCATTAAGTCATGTATCCAAACGTGGGGAAAATGTGGATATTTTGAACCACATTTGGGAACATGACTTAATGTGGAGGCCATTGGGCGGCAGATAACCTACCAGTACCTGGGTTGACTACCAACCTTTGCACCAATTCGCAATAGAGGAACATGATGGAGTATGCTCTAAGCCTTTATCTATAATGAGAAGACACCGGTGGTCAAAAATAGGAATTTAATGGACTAAAACCGCAAAAACCACCAATAATTATAAATATATATTCGAAATTATATTTGTCAGTATCTTATAATTAATAATAATAAGTTAAATATACGTAGAAAACTATACCTACATAATAAATATTATATTTTGGATATAATTTTACCCATTATTTCCTCTATCCTTAATTATTCCATTTCCTCGGCTTCATATCCTTCTTGTTGGAAAGATGCCCAAGTAATTCCTTTGCCTAAGATATCCAAACCATGCTCTCCCTTTGACTATCGGCCCATTTCCATACTTCCTTTCCTTTCTAAAGTAATGGAACATCTTGTCCAACTCCAATTAAATTCCTTCCTCCTTACCTACCAACTATTGAATCCTTTCCAATCTGGCTTTCGGCGCGGCCACAGCACTACAACTGCTTTACTCAAAGTCACCCACGACATCCGTTATGGCATGGAGAACCAGCAACTCACCGTGCTGGCGTTGCTAGACTTTAGCAACGCTTTTAATTGTGTTGACTACGATATTCTCGTAGGGATATTGCGTACTCTTAATATATCTCCGACCGCTATTGATTGGTTTCACAGTTACTTGCATGGACGCCGGCAACGTGTTATAGTTCAAGATGTGTCTTCCACGTGGTCTGCACTGTCTGCCGGCGTACCGCAAGGTGGCGTGTTGTCTCCTCTTCTCTTTGCCATCTTCATCAACTCGATATGTTCCATACTTACTTCGTCCTATCACCTATATGCAGATGACTTACAAATTTATACACAAGCATCACTTGGGAATTTGCCTAATGCGATTTCAGATTTAAACTCTGAACTTGATAAAATTGTTTTATGGACTGAGGCATTTGGACTCAAAGTTAATCCTAAAAAACCCAGGTAATCATTATAGGTAGCTCTAGACTAGTCGCAAAAGTGGATTGGTCAGCGCTGCCAACAATATCTTTCGGGGGAGTTCCAATTCCGTACTCCAAGGTAGTGAAAAATCTAGGAATTTTAATTGATACCAGTCTATCTTGGGCACCGCAAATAAATGATGTTAGTAAGAAGTTATTTGCTACGATCGGTAGCCTGCGTAGATTAAGAAACTTCCTTCCTATGGCTACTAGAATTACTCTTGCGACCAGCTTACTCCTGCCGATTCTTGACTATGCTGATATCTGTTATCTCGACTTAAATGAGGAGCAACTGAATAAACTTGAGCGTCTCCAAAATGTATGTATTAGATTCATATTTGGTCTTCGCAAATATGATCATGTTTCCGAATTTCGTTCTAAACTCAAGTGGGTCCCTATTCACATTCGCCGGAATGTGTGTGTGTGTTGTAAATTGATTAAACTCCGCTATTTATGCACATCATGTACGCCTGTACCTATTTACTTCTAGTGCTGTCCTTATCTTGTACTGGGTTGCCTGGAAGAAATCGCTTTAAAGCGATAAGGCCGCCCATTGTTTGTGTTACCTTCTTGTGCTTTTGTATGTGTATTGTCTTTTCTTTGGTGTACAAACAATAAAGTGTTAATAAATAAATAAATAAAATAACCTAACATAAAATCTTATACTTTCCAATTTTAGCGCCACATTCAGGACTGGTGTTTAACTTACGAATATTTTTTATGGAATATTACAGCAAACGAGCACACAGCACCACCCTTCCGCTGTCACCCATGACAACCTTTCCCAACTATATATACTATGAAATAGGGGCTACGACGGTTAGTCCACCACGTCAGTCGGTAGTCTTCTTGGACTGGGGCGTGCCAAGAGCTTCTGCTTCAGCCAGCGTGTCGGGCAACTTGGTGCCCAGCGTCTCCGGCTGCGTCAGCACCAGCACACCCGACAGCAGCGCCATCGACCCGAACATGATGGACGGGATCCCGTGCCAGTAGTCCATCTGTAAGCAAATATGACATTACGCATATAGGAGTTAACCTTTATTAATCGTCTCTTGTCTATGGACTTGGGTAAGTATCGGAAATACGACGTCTATATTGGTCCTAGGACGTTAGTTATAGTGCATCTAAATCGTTTGGAATCAATAAATGATTTATAATTGGGTAAAAACTGTTTCTTTCCAAGAATTTCAAATAGATGAACCACAATATATGATTCCATAGACGTAGAAGGAGACATAGACTTTGTTTCAAACCAATTATTCCACGATATTTTTATTGAATTTGGTCGCGACCCCAGCTGTAAAACGCCAGTTGCTCATGATACTTACAAGAACAGGAGTGAGTGGAGCCACGATGGAGCCGAGGCGGCCCACCATGGAGGAGAAGCCCAGCAGAGAGTGGCGGTGCACCGTGGGGTACAGCTCCGACGTGTACAGGTATAAAGCTGAGAATACCACCGAGATACCAAACTTGCCCACCAAATAGACAACCATACGCAAGACCGACATATCTAAAAAATAACAACGAATATATACAATACAATAGATCAAATACAATAGCAAATCATGATAATGAAGATATTGGACAAAATGTCATAGAATAAAAAGGTGTAATTAACATCCAATATTTATAAAACAAAAAACGTATTGATAAATTAACATGGTGATTTTAAGTAGCCCAGGTAGGTACATTATTATTTAGTAGATTGCATTGCACTTCAGTTTATGATCAACTTGCATAAAATAAAGCTACACTAAATGATTACGTTACTTATGCATTGTCTTTTGTTAAAACGCGTGATATAGATATACTCGTAAAATCGGCTTACATCAGGACTTACGCGGAATGTCGAAGATAACATTCAATATACAAATAATATAATTCATGTTTTATTTCAAATTACAGTTTGAACTCACCAATGGGGATAAAAGCAAAAGATATATTGCATACTGCACTCAAAAAGAAACCACATGATAAAGTCAGCTTTCTTCCAATTCTATCTAGTACAAAAATTGTAGTGTAACCACCAGGAATTTCAATAGCAGAGGTAAGAATATAGTTAAGATGCATAGAGTCCGAAAGGCTGGTTGAGTTGATAGACAAGCCGTAGTAGACGAAGGTAGTAGTGATCCACCAGACAGGTGTGGTGCAAACTCTTCGGAGAAGAATAGGGCTTCGAACGATAGATTTAAACAGACTGATATCTTCTACCTGTAAAAATTGAAGAAACATGACCAATAATACATGCTTTTGATGTCATCAAAGTAATAAGTAAAGTAACAATAGTACAATAATGATAACTTACTGAAGTATTTTGATCGGGTTCTGGGGGGTTCAACAACCCCTCCAATGACTTCTCGCTAATTTGTTTTTTATTAACTTTTGCAACTTTCTTCAGCACTTCTTTAGCCTCATCGAATCGTCTTTTTGATAATAGCCAGCGGACGCTCTCCGTAAGTAACCAGTAGTAGGAGATAACCAGAAAACAAGGTATATGAAGAGCCATAATCATGTACCGCCAAGGTTGAATTAGCCAAGCAACACCGCCAAGTGTAACTTGTCCAACAGAAAACATAGACGCTGCGAATGCACTTGTTATTACTCGGTATTTTGGACCAACTAGTTCTGCAGCTGTAATAGAAGTATAAAAACGATAATATTTAATAAATTTCATTCACATAAACACAAAAAACAAAATCTCAAGGCTGTGAAATGGATAATAGCAGATACCAAAAATGTAAGCTGCGCTAAATGTTCCAGCTCCTAGGGTTGTCTGTAGAATTTGAAGTGTGAGGTACATCGGGTAGTTGATAGAAAAGGCCCGGATTAAACCAACGAGGGCGAGGTTGAAGACGCTGATGACTAGCGTAAGACGTCTCCCAAATCTGTCGGAGATGTAGCCAGCGATGGGCAGCACCAAGAGTGTACCCACGCTGGTCAGGGTTCCAGCAAGCGCTCGCATCCATTCTTGGCATCCAAGATCGAACTGAGAAAAAAATCATTACGTCAAAAGACCAAAACGAACCTTTAATGTAAGTAAAATACAAAATTGTCCACAAGGTAAATAAGGTAAAATTTATTCATACAACATACACAAGTAAGGTAAAATTTATTCATACAAAATTTCACGAATTACTTACATTAAACCGATTCAGATCAACAAAGGTGTTGTTAAGTTAAGGGATGGATTAGGAATTGAGACAGTTTTATCGGACGAATTTAATATAAATAAGATAGCGAAAGCGATATGCAGTGGAGATAAAACATGAATATTCACTTACTTCGTAAACAACGGTGTTGTCTCTCGCGTATACAAAGGAATCGCAGCCTTGCCTGGCATCGGGGTTGAAGAGATGAGCAGGGCAGTAGTCCAGGGAGCCGTTGCCGACGGACGGGACGGGCGAGAACCGCTCGCAGCTCACGAAGCCGATGCCTGTTTGCGGGATCGCATTCGGAAGCCACTTTGGTTCGAATGGCATAAGTTTGCCGTTTTCACCGCATTCGGGAATTCGACATCTGTATTGAAAAGATTTGCTCTCAAACCTTATTAAATTACCAACAATGACTTTTTTGATGGAATTAAGGTAGCAACTTAGAACAAGACTCATTTTAGGATCTGAGATGATCAGTCCATAAACAGTCCATAATTGCGCTTGTCTAAGTGCTGGTGATGAATATTTCTCTACATTTTACTTTGTTGAAGTGAAATGTGGTTACGAGTTATCGTAGGTATGGTGAACTGAGCTGGTAAGATGTGGAGTGGAGAGGTGCTATATATAGGAGAGGTGCTTTAGAAGACAGCAGAAAAGAGACATAGAGAGGATCGAGGTCTCAGCTGTTTTAACAAAACGACACTGACCAGCGAACATACCATTTTCGAGATTAAATATACGATAATTAATAGCAAAGTAGGAATAAAGTTAGATGACAATATGATTTTTGAATAAAATGATTCACCTCCAGGAAAACACAATCCACGAGATTTTATATTCTGAAGTCGCAGCATGGGCATACAGTTAAAATGACAGAATATTATAATTTATTGCGCCCTAAGTGTTTGTCAAATTATTGGTAAACATACTTAGGTATATATAAAATATCGACCCAAAAGTCCAAGAATTTAGAGAGAACTTTCAGTCAAAATTTAATTGAAATAATTTTACCTGTGAGGAATAGCTGCCGCTGAAAATATAAACTCGCTCATAAACGCCGACATAATGATGGGGACGACCACCAATAGGACGTTCCTCAGCTGGAACCAGCCGAACTGTCCCAGCTCTGTCACCAGCACATGGTCCAAATCTATCGCTTTCTCCTTTACCCTTGTGTATTCTGGACTAATATCTTCTTTCTCGTTAGGTAAGGTAGGTGGTAGTTCCATCGCCTTTTGTTCTGGATTGTTTGCCATTGTAGTCTGTGTTGGTTGCTCCTTTACTCTTGTGTATTCTTGACTAATATCTTCTTTTTCGTTAGATGGTAGTTCCATTGCCTTTCGTTCTGGATTCTTTACCACCGTAGTCTGTGATGGATGCTATCCCAGCCGAGACTGGCGTGGCTCGACGTCCGTCACCGCGAGCACTTCAGACCAGTCTGCTAGCTTCAAAACTTCAGGAGTTGCAAATTTTGCATTGATTATTTTTTCAATACAGAATCTAAATCTAATCAAGACCGTTATCGGAGAGTTTAATGGGATTAATCGTGATGTGACTCCAATTTCAACTAATAGCAGGTATCTATCTACTATCTGTTGTTATCGGAAATAGTTAATGTAGTAAATACCCAAAGACTGGAATAAAACAGATTTATGACTAGCTATTAAGTCTTATACTAGGTGGATCAAAAAGTTTCCGGTAATGACATAATATACAAAAATATAATATAAAAAAATATTTAATCTTCAACATACCTACTCTCTTTCCACATCAGTATACTTCAAAAAACTTTTTTAAAGACGCCTAATTCTACTTAAAAAAATCCTTTCATTGACACCTCAAAAACTCCTCCGCAGCGGTCATGACCTCTTCATTATTGTTAAATTTTATAGCTCTGATGTGGTTTTTCAAAATGGAGAAAAGATTAAAGTCACAAGGGGCTGAATCACAATTTGTTAGAGATGATCCAATAATTTAAATCCAGCCTGTTGGATAGCAGCAAGGGCTACTTCCGATCGATGTGCGGGCACATTATCAACATTCTCGGCACCCATCTTGCGTAAACCTTGAAACAATTGAAAGTAAAGTTGTCTTAAAAAGTAATTAAATAAATAATAATAATTAATAAAATATAAAACTACTTTGAAATACAAACTAAAAATATAAATTACCGGAAACTTTTTGAGCGACCCTTGTAGTTAGGTATACCTACATACATTTTCATCACTATTATTCACGATAACATTATGATGTTTAACCAGGTGAATTATTCAGCAATTTAACTTACGTCGTTCCAAGAATATACTTACTTGAAAACTGATTATAATATATTTCAACATTAAATAATATACACAAGCTGCAAAATATGTTTTCTTGTGAAAAGGTATAATTTAACTATAGCACTGAATTACAAGCGAATGATTAAAAGTCTACTAAATTTAATATACGGCCTAAAATTAATTCAAGTTTACTCATTACTTATTACGGCAAAATACTTGAAAAGCATAATATAAATCTTATGGAGGAGGCAGAGCTATACAAAAGGCGAGTTTTAAATATGTAGGTAACCCAAGTTACATCATTTAAGTCACAAGTCACAAGTGTTGTTTAAAATTGAAACGAATGAAATAATCGATAAAAATCGAAAATATTCATAAATCTAATATGTTCCACATTCGATACAAATATTCGATTAAAAATCGAAGAATTCTTAAACTCGACTGTTAAAAATTAGTGTTTCTAGGTTGGTAGCATTGCCAACATTTTTGACATAGTTTAGGGTTTAGATACTAAATGCAGCGGTGTAGCGAAGGGGCAAAGGAGGTATCACGCCTTGGGCAAACTCACAAAGGGGCGTCAAATGGCCCGAAAAACAAAAAAAACATGTTGGTTTATTTTTATTAAAAATCATTTCTGTAAAAATATTCTTAGCGAGTGTAATAATCTATAATATATGTATGTTAATTCGTAATTTAAAAAGGAAAAAAGGAACACTAATAGTCATTTAGATAAGACTATAGACAAACTATAATAATATTATCACTACATTGTATAAAACAAAGTCGCTTTCTCTGTCCTTTTGTGTCCTTAAATCTTTAAAACTACGCAACGGATTTTGATCCGGTTTTTTTTTATAGATAGAGTGATTCAAGAGGAAGGTTTATATTATTTATAATAACATCCATTAAATAGTTATTGCACCCGTGCGAAGCCGGGGCGGGTCGCTAGTTTATAATAAAAATTGTACGGCTTTTCCACAGACAGATCACTCGACCTGTGTCTGTCAGCACCTTCTACAAGGCATTTACGCTGTTGTCTCGTTGTCGTTGTCTGATAAAATAATATAAATTATGTTATAATAAATATTTGCAGTGAACAAACTTCAAACATTCTTTCCTTCAGAGCACTATTTATTTTAGTTTAAATTCAATGTAGCTTACGCTTGCTAATTTAAAACGATAAGAACTGCCGAGCTATGGGCTCTTCAATATTTCCTTATCAATTTAATATACTTAAAATAAAAAATATTTATCCTTTGCACTAATTCTAGATCTAGGTTTTGTTTTGTCAACTATTACATTTTTGTCTTCAATTTAAAACCTAGCTTGAGCAGAGGACTTTATTTATTTTACATTATTTATATCATAAAAACATATTTAATAATTTTAAATTACACAACGACCCAACTTAATAATTTTACAGGTGATTAAAATTGTTGGACGCTCGATCTTAAACTACCTACTAATAAAATAAAAGAACGCAACAGTAATTAAAACTTTATTGTAATTTCCATAACAAAAGTGGGCAGTGAATAATTTGCAGCGAGCATATCGAGTATGATATTTTTTCAGCTTGATTGATGGCAGTAATCCATTTCAAAATAGGATTACACAGGTGTAATTAATATTATTAGATATTATTGCTACATTACTTTATCATTCATTAATAGTCTCGCGTATGTGCCAAAACCGAGGTGTTCAAATTACTCCGTCCATTTTTATTTATTTTTAATTAATATTAATAGGTATTGTTTGTACCAACTATATTCAGTTAATTAAGTCAAGTAAACCCCGCTCTCGCTCCGCTTCGGAAAACAATCGCTTAACAGACAACTGGAAACTACCCACACTGAATTTTTTTAACACGGTAGGTACTCTTACTTACCTGTAATTTTATATCTTATAAAACATCAATGATAATAATTTGCTTTAAACAGCTGATTAATTAATTAAATAACCATTATCATACATGTACATGTAATTATGTCCAAGTTAACCGACCAAAATTAATTTCTGTAGATTCTGCAGCAGGCACGTTTAAGTTTTTATTATGACATAAAGTTAGGTTAACGTTAGCAATTAGCAATAAAAGTGTCAAAATAGTACGAGTCTTTTTTACTTATTTTTTTCTTTATTAATATAATTCCCTTTTAAACAACCGGAATAAAATACATAAATCAAATTGAAAACTGTATTAAAATTAGATGCAGTCTAAAAGTTCTAAGCATACACACTCGAAAACTATGTTATGAATGATACAAGTTTAATATTATATGTTTCATACATAAAATGCTATATTAAATAAATAAATAAATAACGCTTCACATTCAAAGCCCCACACTAGGATTCCCTGTGTCGTGGGTACCTTGGACAACACACAAGACAAGGACACACACCCAGACCGAGAACGGAAATTTTAAACTCATCATTCAAATTGCCGCCTCGCTGGGAATCGAACCCAGGACCCTCGGAACAGCGATCGGCGTGTTAACCATTGCGCCATTCGGGTCGTCAAATTATATTATATTACAATGATTAATAAATTTAAGTCATAGATTTATTATATCTAAACGTCAGTGTATGCTAAATCTATGGTTTTTTACCTAAATAACCTTTTTTCCCAAAGTGCGGAGTCCTTAAAGGTTTTGTTACAAGTGTTACCTACAACGCAGACTGTAAGATCGGACCCTTTAACGAGAGCGAATAAGATTATTCATGCTGTCAGGCTGACCACTGCAGAAGTTATAATCTAGACCGGGGTTTATTTTATATTACTTAACTGGGTATCATGGTCGCATCCAGTCATATAATGATGTTAATAACAACTTATCTACTTTTCACACATCCACATAATTAACCATTGATCATCGTCCAACTCAATTTATTTTGACTATTGGGTACCGTTAATTGCACTTATCAATTGATTTATATTTTTATCTATCATACGGTATAATTAGGTTTGCTGAATGGGAAGACGGTTGTTGTTTTGTAAATAAATAATCGGGAAACCAGTATACAATACAAATAGCATGGGAAGGTCCCCGACGCGTTACCGATTGAAACCTAATCACAGTGATGTAGCTGTATATTATGTAAGTTACACAATTAATATAATTTAATAAAATTAATCAACTTCTGCGAAAACTAAACACAATGTGTGGGTATTTATTAGATACATTTAGGTATTTAAAAAACACTTTTATCGTAAAAAGGAAAGAGATCTAAAATGATGACATCTTACAACATAAGTAGTAACACATACATAAATTAAAATAAACACTTTTTTTTTATGGAATTAAGATAGCAAACGAGCATGCAGTACCACAATTCCCCTGACGCCCATAACAACTGTGACCGACCTAGAACTAGACTCAAAGGGACTAGGATGGTTAGTCCAGTTAGTAGATGGTTTAGAATATTAGTTGGTTAGTTTGTTAATAAGTGTGAGGACAGGGACTGTTAGTGATAGTTAGTCCTGTTAGTTAATGTTAGTAATAGTCCAGTTAGTTATTGTTAGTATGAGTCTTGTTCCAATTCGGTCACAGATGCGTTGCTACCCCTGAGGTCTGAGATGGTCGCCTCTAAAAAAGTGTACATTATAAATAATAATTATTTTCTAATAATATTAAAACATAATATTCACATTCTCGTATACGGATATATAGTGTCATCAATATAAATAAATTACAATTTAGAAATTTAATTATATCGAAAACCTTAACTTAATTTAATATTTATCTACCAATAAGAATGAAAAAAGTCAAATTCAAATTAAATTCAAATTCAAATTCATTTCAAATTCATTTGTTTTATATTTGTTTTTCTGAATAATACATACTCCTAACGTTTCCTATTAAAGGTACATACATTATCACTATGTAACTATCTCTGTAGTGCAGTCTCTATGTCTAGAAGAAATGCAAAAGCCAAGATCATTTCTTCTGTATCTTGGATTCTGGCGTCCCGAGGGCCTCGGCCTCGGCCAGCGTGTCGGGCATCCTGGTGCCCAGCGTCTCCGGCTGCGTCAGCACCAGCAGCCCCGACAGCAGACCCATAGCTCCGAACATCACTGACGGGATCCCTTCCCAGTACTCCATCTGGAAGACAATATAAATAACGAATAAATGAATAAAGACTTGAGGTTACGCGGAGCTCTAACACGAATCAGGGGGCAGATTTCAATTGCCTCTTAAGACCCCGCGATCTAGGTCAGCATTCCAGGTCGCCTCATAGAGCCATGTGCAGCGTCCGATCGACAAAGTTAAGCAACTACAAGCGCGATCGGTAGGTACTTGGATGGGTGACCGCTGGTAGCAAAATATTCTTGAGCGGTTCCGTGCTTGGAAGCTCTCGTAAATCCGTCGGTCCCGGCTGTTATTGACAGACCGCAGTTGTTAAGTCATGTAGGATAGGAGATCAACAACCCCTCCACTAATCCTCGCTGAACTAGCATGACGGATTATTCTCTAGGTCCTCTCAATAATGAGACTCTTGCTCAGTTGAGAGCCATGAATGGATTAAAGCCTATTGGTACACACCAAGACCGGAGTGAGCGGCGCAGTGATGGAGCCGATGCGGCCCACCATGGAAGAGAAGGCCAGCAGCGTGTGTCTGTACTCCGTGGGGTACAGCTCCGACGTGAACAGGTACAGCGATGTGAACACTATCGATATACCGAATTTACCCAGCAGGTATATTATCAGCCGCACAACCTCGTAATCTGGAAAAAATGGAATAGTTACAATGAGCCTAGAATCCAGTTTTAACAGAGTCCAAAAAAGGAAGAGGTTATCAATTTGACTCTTTATTTTTTTAGTGTGTTGCTTCATAACCTTTTTCTTGGTCTACCAATTTTGATGAATCTTTTTATATTCAAAAGCTGATGACTGTCGTGTGGTCCCATTTTATGAAGAGATTTGAAGAGAAGTCTGAGTTATTCTTGATAATGTGTATTTAAGTGACTTCGATTGTGTTGATGATTGGTATCTCAATTCATTACTTGTCGATGTGGAAGTCGGTTTACGTTTGTTAAATTTTATTTGTTATACAAGTACATTGACATTTTTAATGGTAACTGCGAAATTAATCTCCATTATCAAATAATAATTTTATTGCGATATATTTTCTGATAAGATAACAGGATTATCAGACTTTAAAACAAACGCCAGATATGCAAATTTCAATACACACTCGGTTGCTTGCTAAACATAAACTATAATAATGTATTATTATGTACATAGACTTACTAATGAGAAAGCCAGAATCGTAGCAAATAAATTTGGGAAAAACTTGGGAATTTTAATCAATGAAATCTGTTACAAAATCAACGAGGCGGAATATCTATTTCATGAATTACGTAAAACGTCATCGATAAATAGACGTCAATTATCGCGATGTAGGTAGCGTCTATATTGAGTTACGGTGTATTCATTGAGTTACCCCATTAGATTAATAAAAATGCGTTTATTGTACAAATGACATGTATTATAGCGATGTGTGATAAACCACCATAGGAATGTGCGAACCGATTTATTAAGTAAGCAAGTAATTATTGAATTAGGGCAACACTTACCGTTAGGAATAAAAGCGAAGGCAATATTACAGCCGGCGCTAAGGAAATATCCAACGGAGAGCGTGGGCTTCCTGCCGATCCTGTCCAGGACGAGGACGGCGGTGTAGAAGCCGGGGATCTCGATGGCGCAGGTCAGGATGAAGTTCAGGTACATTGTGTCCGAGAGCCCCGTGGAGTTGATGGACAGCCCGTAGTACACGAACGTCGTGGTGATCCACCAGATGGGCGTGGTGCAGATCCGCCGTAACAGAATCGGGGAACTGACGATGGCCTTGAGCAGACCGGGCCCTTGCTCCTGAAAACGTGCAATATATTTGATTTGCTGATGGCTGTAGGTGCTTTTATGGAAGTAAAGTAATGAGCATGCAGCATCACTCCATGATAACTTTAATGTCGGTCAAAAACAAGACTCAAATCAACTCAACTGGAATGGTAAGTCCATTAAACTCCCAAGCAAGAAACTACCCAGGAGTTAACGGATAATGTTAGAATATTAGTTGGTGAGTTTGTTAATAAGTGTGAAAACTTGGACGGGGACTGTTAGTGATAGTGCAGTTAGTTGTTGTAGTGGAAGTTTGGCAAAAAACCAATAACATATATTAAGAATGTGCATATTGAAAAGTTAGAGATGCCATCATTTTTTGTGACTGTCGATTTGTATGTGCGTTTATCTTGCTAATCAGAAACAGTTTATCTGGTTTGTATCCGGTTATTACTAGTTTATCGAGGTAAGCCTAGTTCAAAAATTAAAACGATAATAATCATGTAAATATTTTCAATTTATAGAATTTTATCCGAATAATTTTCAAGTATGAATATAAGACAGATTTCCCGTAGTGTGGTAAGGGCATTAACTACTCTAGCCAGTGATGTGTACGATAAAGTCGTCATTTATGTACTTACAATGTCATTGACACTCTAACACTTGATATTTATCTACATTTAACTTCGAAAACTTAACCGCTAGAGTAGGTACTTTACGGCTCTACACTAGACTACAGTACAGTACTGTACACTAATAGACTTAGGTATTATCTGTTGCCTGTGGCGCGGTGGACCGCGAGGAAGCATTTATGACTGATTTTCAATCCAAATATTTACAAAGCCTTGGGGGTTGATTTATCAAAAACGTTGAAATCCTAGAAGCAAATTTCCAAAATATATGTTTTCAAATCGAAGATATTTCAAACAAACTCAGCCCCTATTTTACCCCTCAAGGAGGGAATATGAAATCCGTTTTTAAAGGGCGTCCGCTAAATATATGAACTACCTTCCTGCCAAATTTCACCATCATACGTCAAGCGGTTTTCGATATTTCGTGATGAATGAGTGACTTAACGCGTCAAATTCAGCACAGAAAACACTTACCGTCGGGGTATCAGCGGGCACCGGTGGGTTGAGCAGCGCATTCATGGACTTCTCACTGATCCGCGTCTTGTTGACCCTGGCCACCTTCTCCAGCACCCGGCGCGCCTCCTCGTACCTCTGCTTGGAGAGCAGCCAGCGGACGCTCTCCGACATCAGCCAGTAGTAGGACACGACGAGGAAGCAGGGCACGTGCAGCGCGATGATCATGTACCGCCAGGGCTGGATCAGCCACGCCACGCCGCCCAGCACGATCAGGCCCACCGCGAACATGGATGATGACGTGGCGCTGGTTACCACGCGGTATTTGGGGCCCACCAGTTCCGCCGCTGGAATATGGAATTTTCATTATTTTGTTCATCTCCACGCGTTAGACCCGCGAAGCTAACAGAGGAGCCATCAATTTAACACGAGTACCATGTGAATAAATTTTTCATCTTTTTAAAATTTGTAAAATTAATCAAAGAAAAGATGAAGATTGTTTGGTTTTATTCATACCTACAAAACGTCCAATTCGTCACATTCTGTAAAGTATTAACCAAAGTGAACTCTTACCAAAAATATAAGCAGAACTGAAAGTTCCCGCTCCGAGTGTGGTCTGCAGAATCTGGAGCACGAGGTACATGGCGTAGCTGACGGAGAAGGCCTTGATGAGGCCGATGAGGGCGAGGTTGAAGACGCTGATGACGAGCGCCACGCGGCGCCCGAAGCGGTCCGAGATGTAGCCCGTGATGGGCAGCACCAGCAGGGTGCCCACGTTGCTCAGCGTGCCCGCCAGCGCACGGAACCATTCTTGGCAGCCAAGGTCGAACTACAATGAAAAAGAATCTTTGTCGTAATCTACTTTTCAGGAATTGTTCAGCCATTCGACAAAAGATGATGCAGATGTCTGTCTATAAGAAAACACGATTGAACTTGTATATCGGGATACCTTTTGTTGGTTATTAATAAATAAATATTTAATTGACAGTGAATTGTCATAATAACTATAGTAATTAACTAAAACCATCATGTTACAACAGGCAGCATTGGTAATCTTAGTCAACTAATACGTACGTCATAAACCACCGAATTATCCCTCGCGTACACGAAACCGTCGCATCTGATCTTCTGTGAGGTGTCAAAGAGGTTCGCCGGACAGTTGTCGAGCGTCCCGTTGGGCATGCCCGGGCGGGGGGCGAAGCGCTCGCAGCTGGCGACCCCCGAGCCGGCCTGCGGGATCGCGTTGGTCAGCCACTCCGTCTCGAACGGGACGCTTCTGCTGTTCTCGCCGCATTCTGGTATTTGACATCTGGAATTTCATGGCATGATTTCGGTTATTGACTACCGGGATATTGTACGATTGTCGTATCTGTGTGTATGTGTGTCTATTTATGGCATCGTGACTCCTAAACAAAATGGAAAAAAATGGAAATGGAAAAAAATTAGGTGCCAATGCGACACAAGACCAAGTTACTCGTAGTAGAATTGTGTAACAAATCCTACTTTATACTTTTTTGGAACAAAGACATACTCAGTAGGTAATAATAAAAATGATAGAAAAAAATATTACCTATGCGGGATGGCAGCCGCTGAGAAGATATACTCGGTCATAAATCCTGACATGATAATAGGAATGGCCACCAGGAGGATGTTCCTCATCTGGAACCAGCCGAACTGCCCCAGCTCATTGACGAGGATGTCATCCAGGTCTACTGGCTTTTCGAACACGCTGGCCTTTCTGGAGGCCGCTGTGCTGGCCTTTCTATCTGGCGCAGTCTCCATATTGGAGCCCCTCCGTGCAGACATTTTTGAAGCTTAATCCTACAAATAACTTCGGCCCTCTCCACCACGACTTTCGGAGTTGCGAATTCTGGGCCGAATGAACTCTCCAATTATCTTAGAAATAATATTACGTTATTTATTAATGGCGTTATAAATAAGGGGTTTAATTTATCAGATACGTGTTATCGATCGTTGTATAACACCGATTATCTGCGCAGATTAAATATTTGGCCTTATTGAACCATAATGCCGTATTATACAGTAAATAATATATTTACACTTAAAGCTAAAATAATTTCCTACAGCACGTTGCGCACAAAACTGCAAGAGTGATAAGCAAATTGTACCTAATCTTTAAAAAAGTTAATGGAACAATAACGCTGGGCTATAACTTAACTATTTCATGGTCTTTTGTCACGATATCTCAATTCTACGAAATTGTATTGTTTATGTTACGTTTATCAGGCATCGAAAACTTGTTAGATCGTACTAATTTTATAATTTCTAATTAATCCCCAAAGGAATTTACTGTCTCTACACAATAACAAAGCGTTGTCACAAAATACGATGTCAATATTTAATAAATAATCTTCGCTTTCGGGTAGGATAACACATCAACTAGGAATCAAACTCATTACACACATAATATATGGAAATGCAATAGAATCGCGCCTGCCTCGGCTCGGCTGATCGTCATCTCGACGCGGACATCACTACGAGAAGCGATCATTACACGATCATCATCATTAACAAATATACTTACGTAATGATACAAATATAGGTACAAATTTAATTGACTAACAATGGAATTAAACAAGAGCTACAAGGTAGCTAAAATCTTTCAGGAAGTATTCAGTTACTCTGTACGTAAACGGAATGCATATTTTAATTTCTATATAATTATGTTCTTATGTTGAACGCTCACCGTAGAGGTACTCCGTATGAGTAAATTTCTAGCCATGCCTATAGCGCTCAGTTAGAACGGGGATTGAAATCGGGGGGTATAAAATTAATGCTTGTGGGGAGTAAAATCAAAGATTTGAACTGTTAAAAAATTGCAATTTACAACCCTCACGAGCAAGTTGAGGGTATTGATTATTTATGAACGCATGCAATCTTAGAAATGTAATAATTTGGTAATATAATTATTTATTCATTAATAACGTAATGTACGTAGATTGCGAGTTCCGTATGAGATAAAGTTGCCTGATATCTTTATGATCAGAATTTCATGCGCAAACGCGATAAATATGCGGTACCGACCTACCGACCGGCTACCAAATCTTCCCGATAATTGTGTGCTCACGTGCGAGCGATGCTCGTTATCTAAATAGTATACACGTGTTGCCCGGATTAACACTAATTTAATTGAACATTGAATGAGTTCTTTGGTCTACAAGAATCACATTGACTACAAAATCCAATCGAAAGCTTACGAGTAAAAGCTGACATAATAAGTAGACATATAAAGCAGAAGAGTTTATGTTGTTTGTTTGATCGGGCTAATCCCTGGAGGTACCTATTATTCGAACTGAAAAAGAATTTTTGTGTTGAATTAAGGGAGGCTATAAAGTAATAAACATCACACTACGACCAAAAGATTCACCTGCCGGGTCCCCTAGTTAATGATGTTGTGGTAAGAGGCAAGTTAGATCTCTTGGACAATTTAATTCATTATTTTAAACTATATTCAATCAAATTACCATACGATTGGTCCAATGGTCATCGTCTGCCGGTCGAAGGGTCCTGGGTTGATGCAGAGCAAGGCGGTTAGTTAATTATGGCGGAATGGTGTAGATTACTCTAGAAGGTCCTACTAGTAGGACAAAACAGTAGGACCACGTGTCCTAAAAGTAAATAATATTCCTGCAAATATTAGAAAAGATTAAAAAAGTTTTTACCTACCTGGTACCTACTGATTTTATTGAACATGCATTCTACTTAGTCCTAATTTATACTGAGAGATACGGGGGCGGTCACAACAAAAGGTATTAAAAGAGTAAAAACAATATTAAATGTTAAAAATTGTTTTGAAGACAAGGTTATTAAGATAAAGACTATCAGTGATCAGGGGTGGCTTTAAATGCATGTAAATATTAATAAAATTATTGTACCCATAAACATCTATTAAACATTTTGTGTTAATAACCATAGGTATATTCAGGTATTCTTTGCAGATGGAAAAATAATAATAAATAAATGCTATGGGTCACTTGGCCAACAGCTCTATGTAACATATGCGAGTATACGAGTATAAGATAGGATAGAATGTAAGATAGGATCATGTCATACAGCTCCAGCACCCATGACAGCTGTATCCGACGAAAACAAGACTCGAATCGAGAGTAGAATGATTAGAAATGACGAGTGTTTTAATAAAGTTAAGTTATGCGGTTTTTTTTTATATAGCCTAAGCAGGCAAACGAGCAGACGGGTCACCTGATGGTAAGTGATCACCGTCGCCCATGGACATTGGCAACACCAGGGGCGCCACCAACGCGTTGCCGGCCTCGAAGGAAGCGATAGACCCGCTTCTTGAAGGACCCCATGTCATAGCACTGTGGGAATACTGCGGTTAAGCTTCTAAAAAGCTTAACCGCATCCACGCCTCTCCAACAGAAATAGGTACAATTACTGCTGCCATTGCGGGGATTGCCTGACACGGGCCTCAAGGGCGAAGCTCTTCAACATTTTCTTTAAGAACATATCTAAAGGTCTTACGATAATAAAGTAACAAAGTATTGTTATCATATTAAACAATCTTAAGATAACAGGGATCATAGGGATCATAGGGATCATAGGGAGAACCTTTTTGAAATTGTGGAGAAGCTGGGACATCACATCGGATTGTCCATCCCTAAGGAGCAAATAAATAATATATCGAGAATACCTATGCGAAACGACAAACTTAATAAAACAATCATAATTTCGGTGCATAACAGATATATAAAGGAGGACTTCGTCGCAGCAGCAAAAAAATTTAACATTGTCCCTGCTGACCTCGGCCTAAAAGGAGATATGAAGATCTTCATCAATGATCACCTGACACTGGAGAATAAAATACTACTTAATAAGGCAAAAAACATAGCAAGGGAGCGAGGTTTTGCTTTCGTATGGGTAAAAGGGTGCAAAATTTTTGTGCGGAAAACCCCAACATCACCTCCTATGACAATAAAATCCGAGCTGGACTTAAAAAAGTTAACATAATTTTTAAATATGCACTGTTACCATTATTGTTTATATTGTCACATCTATGTTTTGTGCAAATCAGCAATACTGTGGGTTTGAGAAACATTGGCTTGCTCGCTTATCGCTACGATACAATGCGCGCGCGCGTCGCTTCACTCCTATCGACCGGGCAATTATACTGTCTTACTCGCACTCGCACGGCAATACGCTTTATTCTGTTATACGCTGCATCCTCTTGTTTTAATTATTACCCTATTTATTACTTTTCTTTCGGACACAATGATTTTAAGGTAGATAGTTGCTTTGATTGTTTATGCATATGGAATTTAATCAAATTTTATTCTTTATACACTATTACGCCTATGCGTTGCCTATATTTCTGTTTTAAAAATGATTAATATTTATTATCAGAACGTCCGTGGTTTGCGGACAAAAACATCGTTGTTCTATCGAAACACTTGCAGTAGTTCGTATGACATTATATGCCTCACGGAAACTTGGTTAATAAATGATATCAGGGATAGCGAACTATTTGACGATAGGTATATAGTGTGGAGGCGAGACCGCGATTATGAAAAAACTAAGCAATCAATGGGTGGCGGAGTGATAATTGCAGTGCGCAAAGAATTAGCTGCGGAATCCCGGCCTGACTGGTGTTCGAACGCTGAGGATCTGTGGGTAACATTGACATTGCAATGTCGGAAACCCTGTATAAGGTATAAATTACATTTATGTACAGTTTATATATGTAGTCAAGGGACAGTCTCTTTAACAACACAACTGAAGACATTTTCGGATCAGCTTGTCGATATCGTTTCAAGTAACCCGTGTGATAAATTTATATTGCTAGGTGACTTTAATATGCCAAATATAATATGGACACAATTAAACGAGGCGTCTCATCTTGCAGCCAGCAATATCCAAGGCTGTAATCAAATAGATTTCTTTGATTCCATCAATTTATGCAACTTGTCACAATATAATTACATTAACAATACTAATAACAGAATCTTAGACTTAATATTTTGCAATAGTGAGTTAACTGTAGCCCGGTGTTACGATAAATTGCTGCCAGAAGACGATCATCATCCGGCTCTCTGCGTGTCCGCCGAATTCGTACAACTACATAAACTACGTTCCCGTCCATATACTAAATATTTATATAACTTAGGTGATTATGACTCGATTATTTCCAAAATGGATGAAATTGACTGGCGACAAGAATTATTCAATAAACCATTAGAAATTGCAATATCGTATTTCTATAAAATATTAAATGAACTTCGTAACTTATATATCCCCACTAAAACGATTACTCCATCAGACAAATACCCACCCTGGTTTAAGAATTCATTAGTCAAAATTTTAAAAGAAAAATACAAGTTTCACAATAAGTACAAAACATATGGTAACCACTCGGATTACCAGTCTTTTGTTATACTTAGGGACCGCGCCAAATTATTGGAAAAAGAAATGTTTAACCACCACATTTCTATCATAGAAAACAGTATTTCTAAAAATCCTAAAGCGTTCTGGACTTATATTAAATCAAAAAACCAACATAATACTTACCCCTCAATTTTAATCTATGGAGAAAATTGTTCAGAAAAAGGAGAGGAAATATGTAATATGTTTAGCAAATACTTTCACTCCACCTTTTTAACAGATACATATACGGATTATACAATGAACATCTTTGAGAACACGTCTGCATCAGCTGATGTGGGAGACATAGAAATTGTACAAATAGAAGTATTTAAGCTATTGCAGTCACTCGATGTCAATAAATCTGCTGGACCAGACAACATCCCAGCAGTATTTATTGTTAAGTGTGCAAAGAGTCTAACGCTCCCATTATCGTTGTTGTTCATGCGCTCCCTGTCTGAAGGCGAGGTCCCAAAGGTTTGGAAATCGGCGTACATCACACCCATTCATAAAAAAGGGCCAAAGAACATAGTAGAGAATTATCGGCCAATCTCTAAACTATGCCTTTTTGCTAAGGTTTTGGAGCGGATCGTCTATAGGCAAGTATATGCTTGCCTCAAACACATTTTCTGTTTGGAACAACACGGTTTTTTGAAGGGTAGGTCTACGACATCAAACTTAGTGTTGTGCTCTGATTATATATCAAATCATATGGCGGAGGATGGGCAAGTTGACGTCATTTATACTGACTACAGCAAGTGTTTCGACAGAATTGATCATTTACAGTTATTGAAAAAATTACAACTCGTAGGTATAAGAGGAAATCTTTACAGATGGTTTACGTCTTATATACAAAATAGATCCCAGACTGTGGCGCTAAAGGGTTTTACTTCTAGTGCTATGCATATTCCATCCGGCGTACCCCAAGGCTCCATATTGGGTCCTTTATTATTTAATATTTTCGTGAATGACATATCCTCATGTTTCATTCACTCTAAAATTGTGTTATATGCTGATGATATGAAAATAATGTACCCTGTAAACTCCTATGAATCAGCATTACGTCTTCAGGAAGACCTTCATAGATTTGAGACGTACTGTGAAAACAATAAATTAAATTTAAATGTATCTAAGTGCTATGTATGTACCTTCACGCGTAAACCCAATCCAATTATTTTTGATTATGAATTAAAAAAGTTGAAACTAACTAGAAAACATTCAATAAGGGATTTAGGAGTAATTTTCGATTCTAAACTAACATTCAATGATCACATTAACAGTATTATAAATAAAGCCTCCAAATCTTTAAGTTTTATATTGCGTATGTCATCAGACTTCTCCTCGATAAAAACATTTAAAATTTTATATTGTAGTTTTGTAAGAAGTCATCTGGAATATGCGTCGCAAGTCTGGAACCCAGCCTATAATACATACACTATGCGCATTGAGCGTCTTCAAAAAAGATTCCTCCGTTACCTACAGTTTAGAATTAAAAGTTATATTCCAAATTACATTAGGCGTTGCCAAAAATTCCATTTATTACCTTTGCAGGAAAGAAGGCGTATAGCTGACCTCGCTTATTTAGTTAACATAGCGAATGGGCTTGTGGATAGTCCTGAACTATTGGAGCGTATTGGTTTGCGTATTCCATATGCATCATCTAGAAGACCTACATCATTGCATATTCCTACAGCTAAAACCAAGTATACTCAAAATTGTTTCTTGACGCGAGCGTGCCGAAGTTTCAACGAAGCCTCAGTGCAACATAACCTTGATTTGTTTAACACAAGTAGCAGTAAGCTTAAGCGCATACTTGCTGATGACTTTTTTAAAAACGAGCATCAAAAATTCTAATTTAAGTGTCATTTACCCAATATTCTTTTTTTTTTCTGATTCTTAGAGTTTTTTATATCTATGCACGGTTTGTATGTTATAATTTTATTAGATTACCTATAAGTGGAAACTTGTAATTGGCCATCTTTAACTATCCAATTGTTATTTAAGTACCTAGCTGTTAGTTTCCCGAAAAGTTAATAAAATAAAATAAAATAAAATAAAAATATTTACGTAAAATGATGTGCCTGATGTTCTGAAACTAAATAAAATGAGCGTAAGAATGAACTTTGGGTATTTTTATGTACCTAAGTAATGAGACTGTTGCCGAGCAATCTGGAGATACTCATATATGGTCAGATGGTCACCGTTGCAATGGACATGAGTAACACTGAGAGCGTCAACAACTCGTTGCAATGCACGTCGAGGAAACTGTAAGCATATCCATTCATTCTGAATCCAAGACTCCTCATTGTAAGCAGATCCATGCATTATGAGTCCAAGAGTCCTACTTTTGGTGCACCCTGCTGAAGAACGGCTAAAAGCCGATTCAGACATATCAGTGAAGTCACAGTTTCGTCACAGTCTCAGTTCTCAGTTTCAGTGCTAATTAACAATGCCGACAATGTATGAAAGATTTGCCGGTACTGTGACGGAACTGTGACTTCACTGATATGTGTGAATCGAGCCTAAGGCTACGTAGGTACAAAGGTGTCTCCTCTGGTTGGAGCTAGCTGGACGCCATGCCACACACACTTTGGCCATTAAACAAACCCACCATCACCAATACTTCGGTCACAATGGCATCGCCTAAGATGTTACTGACGTCCATGGACGACAACGACCATTTACCATTAGGTGGCTCGTCAGCTCAATACATCTAACAATCCATAAGTACTTAATATTATAAATGTGAAAGTGTGTTTGTTTGTTTGTGGCTCTTTCACGTCGCAACTTGGCTATTATATGATATCGTTTATGTGTAGAGATAGTTGGGAGGGTGGAGAGGGTCGTAGGCTACTTTTTACCACTAGTGGAACTGAATAGTGGAACCAACAGACCTAAACCGGAAAAACACCTCATTCCCATGGGAAGATCGATGTTTTGTTAGTTGCTAAATATTTAGTTCCGGATGTTGTTAATAGATGGCGTTAGTAAAATTCATTTGCAAGTTCTGAATCACGCTATCAAATACTTCATGTATCGTTAGGTAAATGTTATAATTTATGTTCCAGTATAACATATAGGCTACTTTTTATCTCGAGAATCCTAAGGGAGCGGGACCTACGCGGCTGTTACCTACGGGTCCCGAAGCGAAGCGCGGGCGGTTCTCTAGTTATAAACATAAAAATCTCAGGTTATACTTACCCAAGTACTAAAATACACTAAAAAACTTACGGATTTCCAAATCAATATTACGAATCAGAATAGTTGTGGTGGCACATACCGAGCAAGGAGATAAACCGATTGCCCAGTAGCCAACCGCACCGGAGCGACGGTAGCTCTGAGATAACTGCCCTGCGCCGAGCCACACCTACTGTTTGTTTATTAGATAGATTAACACGTTCACTACGTTAGTCAAATTTGATGACTTTCAGTTGGTGCGGAATGGGGTCTATTATATCCGAAGCACAACTTTTTTCTGGTGCGTCGATGGGTCGAAAAGATCCGTTTGACTTCCATCTGTTTAGGAGGATTTATCTTCATAGGCATAATGTTTTAGAGCGTATTTTTTATAGCAATATGTTGACAAATAAACACTAAATAAAAGGCTGAAATCGTAGGTAGATACACTGCATGGTTTGTTAGTAAATAAAGGAATTACTTGGAGGATCGTAACGACCCGTTCTCCGCACTGGTTAATAAAAGTGTCGATATATTTTTAGTGTTGAGCATGATAAAAAACATCGATAGCGATAAAATAATATATTTTTCAAATCCAAACTTGATTTTAGGCTGGTTGAATAATCTTGTGTTTTAATATTTGTATTTGATCATTATGAGCTACACCTACTGGTAGATGGTGTGGCTGAATCTGGTAGCTGGGAATTGATGGCTGCAGTTCGCAAGATTTGTAATGTGTGACCAGTTGACGGGCTAGTATATATAAATTATCGGACATATTCCACTTACCGATCATTGTTTGTTTTGGGGAACCTTCACTTACTTTATTTTTATTAGGTTTTTCACATTCACATGACTTAGACAACATTTTCCTGGATCGTTTCATGTTAAATACACTGTCTTTTCTTTATTTGTAAAAAACTTGTCTAATCATATGGACGTTACTAGCTCAACTAGCATATAATCTAGTGCGGCTATAGGGTCATCGGGCATCGGGTCGCTAAGAACCGATAGACGCACTAGACGTAAAAAATTTAGCTTCAGTCGGCATCGGGTCGTAAGAATCCGATGCAATTTTTTCGCATTTATATTATCTATTTAACGAGGCAATTCCAAAACACTAACCATCTCATTCTTATTCACACGGAGACCAAATATATCTGTCCCGCACCAGCGGTAAGTACAGTAATTTTTACCCCGCACCGGAGGAAAGATGAGCATCGGATATTATCAACCCGCTAAGGCACCGAACGTGTTAACTCTCGATGCATCGAACTCGGTGATAATATTTTACTCGTCACCAACAGCTCTTGTTCAATTGTTTATCTATAGTGTATATTTTTTAAAGTAGGTAGGTAGGTACTTCTGAAGTTATTCGCCTTTGATGGCGAAAAAACACTTATCAGCCCATGTTAGCCACATTTTTAAAGGGTTTTCCTGTTACTCTGATATTTTAATCTTAATTATGTTGTAACAAAAAAATGAGATTACTCAAAAATTACGCGTCAGATGTCGCTCTAATTTATTTTAATGTCGCTTATCTCAAATGCTCGCCCACCCTTTAAATCTTCGACAACAGACTGCAAAAACTTTATGCCATAAGGTATTGATGTGTAATGGCAACCTTTTAATTAATGTGTAAACTTTGAGCTGGCATTCGCGGCGATTTGTGTTGTCGAGACGTACCTACGTAAGTATATCCATTTATACATTTTAAACAATTAATAAAGTAAAAAGATATCAAATAAAAATAATATTCTGTATAAAAATACATTTAATTATTTGTAACAGATAATTAAGTAGTTCAAACGATCCAATCAATAGATAAAATAAACGCCTACAATCTATGAACATAAATAAATACAACTATTATACATCTATAATAGCTACCTGATGCCTAATACAATAAAATACTTGCCTCACGGACTCTATGGGAACACTCAAAAGACCTTTTTTGATCTTACAACATTGAATTTTTACAAAAATTAAACCTGAGCTCAATGATGGATTGCTTTTTCTTTCAGTATCTATTAAATTGCTGACATAAAATAATTATATTTGAAAACGGTTATCACACTCATAATTTACTTTGTAATGCAAACGCTTGATTTACTATCTACTACTTATAATATTTGAGCAGTTCCCTTGTTTCCACATGAACCCTATAATTCCAGCAATAAAAAATGGAGTAATATGTAGGTACCTATCAAAGTTTTCTAAATCGGTAGATAAGTAAATGACAAAGTTGAATCGAATTCATCACTTGATCATAAGCTGGTTATGAATAGGATACAGGTATTGTGGACTATGCTTTTTTATGATCTATAGAGGAGGGTACAAACCATTTAGAATACTGCGAGCCGCAGTCGCTTCAGAGGCGAGCAAACAGCAAAAGTATACTTTTGGATCCAACATGTACTACATGTTAACTTATGTAACAACTTAACAAATAAAATAATTATTTTATAAACAAAACACTGAACATTTACAGTAATTATTTGTACATTATATATTATCATACTTAAATATCGTAGGTACGTTACAATTAAATACTATGAGGTAACGTGTTAATATCTTTGGGCAAGTCTGGAACAGTTAGTAGCAGCATACACGATAAAAATGTTTCTTTATAGTCATTTATGAAATTACCAATAACTTATCTCAATGTACAGTACATTCGGTCTTTTTCAGTCTTCAGATTATTCTCAAGAAGGTAAACGTAACCCAAGAAAACATTATACAATCCGAACTATTGCATAGCTACTACACTGTTAAGACAGACCATAATTCCATCTGCACCATACACACAGACACCATACTTACGTATTATGCTGCATTCATATCTACAGACATCGTCCGGGGCAGACACGTCGCGTGGCAGACAAAATAATATTCTTTCATATACTTTATATGGACGTATTCACATTTAACCGTGCCGGCGCCGCCCAGCATTTTCAACGACAATTTTTTGTCTGCCATGCGAAGCGTCTGTAGATATGAATGCAGCAGTAGAGGTACTCAGTACACACAAAGACAGCAAGCAACCGGAGCGAGAACAAACGTCTGTCACTGTCACACAACTGTCTGGCGGCGTTTGTTAGAAGGGCAGTCAGGACATCACGTCTCATCCTGCTAGTCGACGAGGATATCAGTGGTCCTCCTCTGCTGCGGTGTGGAGATGTCCTCAGCCTGCTGCACGGTGTCGGGCAGCCGGATGTCCAGCGTCTCCGGCGTGAGCAGCATCAGCAGCGCCGCGCCGAACGCCATCACCCCGAACAGGATGTACGGCAGTGACTCCATGTACGCCATCTGGTGGATTCACCATGACTTATTAAGATTTTGATATGGGTTCAAGCAGTTGTTCATTTAGTTGAGGACGACTGCAATGGATGGTCATTGAATGAAATAGGTACTCTTAGGTGGAGGTAGGTGGCCAGATTGGTTAGTACCCTAATATTATCATTGCATTGACTTGAGATTAACCGTAAAGGAAAATGTAGAATAATAATTATGCTCTCTAAAATGAGAATGTAGTAGTACCTAGTTATAAATGGTTGTCTTAAAAATCGTGAAACTTAGGGATTAAAGATGCCATTATTATCTACTCCTTACTATAATTTACTTTTTCTCAATGAAATCATCTTACATTCAAAAACATTTTATTACTTTTAGGAACAATGGGTTTATTTAAAAAATTGAAGACGGAAAAAAATTAACGTAATAACATATGAACAAAAACAATAATTATCTACATAGCTACAGCTAACGTCTTGATTACTTAATTCTACGTTGCACCTACAATACCAAATAAAAATAAAATCGATAAGGACGGTTATATGAACAGGAAAATAATATTTTACAAGCTCGTAATACGGAAGTACGAAATACGGAAGATGACTACGGAGTACGAAATGACTTACGAAAGCATAATAACGACATATTTTCATACTACTGTGAAAGCAAAATATTCAAGTACGGCCAAAATACTACATGAACAAGTGGTCACACGCATGCAAGCAAAAGTCATTACCGTCGCGGCACCGCTTTGAGAGCTAGGAAAACTTTGCATAATCATTTGCTAAAGTCGTTTTACACTTGTGGGTTCACGTATTTGCGCAAATGTGAACAACCAGTCACATACTACCGTCCAAGCCAAATATTCAGGTACGAGCGACATACTAGGCAAAAACATAAAGGGTCGATTCAGACATAATTCAGTGAAATCTCTGTACCGGCACAGTTCCATCACAGTGCAAAATATTATTTCATCGTTTTCCATAAACGAATCCCTACTTGTAAGAGTCAGTGACGACACGTGTCATCGTTCTCAGTGTCAGTGCCGACAATGTCGAGATTGTATCAAAGAGTTGCCGGAACTGTGCCTTCATTGTTATGTCTGCATCAAGCCTAAGTGACAATGACCAGCAAGGGCGTCTGCGGCGCGGTGGTGGAGCCGAGCCTGCCCACCACCGAGCACACGCTGAGCAGCGAGTGGCGCAGCGGCGTGGGGAACAGCTCGATGGTGTAGATGTAGATGGACGCGAACACCATGCTGATCGACAGCTTGCCCACCATCGTCAGCACCACCTCCACGTACGCTATTGGGGAGAACATGTTAGAGAGGACAGGTGATGTTGGGATTAAGAGGAATGGGAATTTAAAGGATTCAACAGCTTCTTTTCGGCAACGCCTCACTGTGCCTGTGACTGATATGATGAGGATTGAGAATTTGAAGGATTCACAGCTTCTTCTCAGCAATGTGCTGCTGCGGATTTGACGACTTAACACCAGGTGTCTTATCTGTTCTTGTGTCGTTATTCGTATGGAATAGCAGTTTTGTTAAGGCAAAAAATTGGGTGATATTTCAATTCGAAAACAATATTAACTATATTAGATCTACAACATAGGGAAAAAATAACTCTGCCAACAAATCCGCAACCCTTGGTCCATGGCGCAGCACATCCCATTCCAAAAAATTAACACTGCCATCAAACCAGCAATCCTTGGCATTTGCCCTCGCACCACACTTCGATGAGGATTAAAAGTAACAAACCAGCAGAGGAGTCTGCGGCGCGACGGTCTGGCCGACCCTGCCGCACATGGAGCAGACGGCCAGCAGCGTGTGCCGCAGCGAGGTGGGGAACAGCTCTGACGTGTAGATGTACACGCTGCTGAACGCCATGCTGATGCACATCTTGCCCAGCATGTTCAGCGACGTCTGCAGCCACTGCAGGCCTGCAAACCCATGCCGCGCTACTCAACTCACTACTACTACTGATCTAATTCTACCGCTACGGGCGCTATGACTTATTGCTACGTGAGTAACGAAAAGTTGGTGAAAATGGTTTAAAAGCCCCCCAGGAAGGACAAAGTACTATGGATGAAATTACTATGCGTGTTAAGTACAATATTAACTCGTCAACCACAATCTATAATTGGTAAATATCTATGATACTACGAAAATAACCAATATCAAACAATTACAAAGTTCTAAAATGAGTAGGTAGGTATCTACTTGCGATAACTTCTGATAAAATAATTATTTGGTTTAAAAAATTAATTTAATAAACACGAGATACGTTGCTACAAAGTAATTAAGCATTTACTGAAATCAATTTGTACCACTTATAAATGACACATATGAATAAATCTAAAACTATAATTGATAATTTTACCAAACGGCGCAATAAGCTCAGCCATTCAATAGCTGACTAGAATTCTAGCTGAATAGACTGAAGAGAGATTCAATAGGAAAAACTTTCACTAATCTGTACGAACGATTTTATCTATTTTAATTAATCAGCTGTACTTACTGTGAGGTATGAAGGGAAGGACCACGAGAGACAGCCCACAGATGAAGAAAGCCGTCATGATGGAGCTCTTCCGCCCAAACCTGTTGAGCGTCACCATACTGATGCAGTATCCTGGAATCTCGATGAGAGACGTGAAGATATAGTTGATGTAGCTGTTCCCCGCGAGCGACACTGAGTTTATCGACAACCCATAGTATATGAATGTCACTGTTATCCACCAAAAAGAGCATATACACACGCGTGACATCAGCACCTTCGACTTTATCACTTGTAACACAACCGACACCTTTTTGGGTTCATCTTCTGTAGGTTTCGTGTCTTCTATTTTGATATCTGCTGCTGTTAATTTCTTCAACGTTTCTGGTGACAGCTTCTTTTTATTAACTTCTGCGACCTTGTAGATAATCCTTACCGCGTCTTGATTTCTACCCTTACTGAGCAACCATCGCACGCTCTCTTCTATGACGAAGTAGTACAAGAGGAATATGAAGGACGGAGCGTAGATGGCCCTGGTGAAGGTTCGCCACTCGGGAACAGCCCAGGCCACGAGCGCGACGGTGGCCTGGCCCAGGGCGAAAGTGCAAGAAATTATGTTTCCGCCCAATACCCGCTTGTTTAGGCCCACCATTTCAAGAGCTGGAAATACAAAATGAGAATTATGAGCTATAGTCGATAACATAAGCAATATTGATGATATTTTTTATTTCAAAATCTCGGTGTGCTCACAAATAAATTTTAAAAGAACATTATTATTACACACGTTACAATGCATGGCTATTCAGAACGAACTTGTGGAGTTAGTCAGTTCCGCAATCAGGGTGCACAAGTCTCTCTTCATCAATGAAGACAAAAGCGTACTCTACTTCGCTGCTCCAATGTGAATTGGTGGAAGTGAAGTGGTGGAAGTGTGAGTATCGGAAGTTTTTATACCGCCCGTAAGCTTTAGATGTAACTTTGCGACTGCTATCCAACTATAACAATGACTGAACGCTCAAGAATTTTTGCCACTAATAGTCATCCATTCAATCACCGTTCGCCCCCGAATTTGCTTAAGTTGGCCGATCGACGTATCCCTCGGAGGTTTTGATGGCTCTGATTTGATTCCTTACCAAGGATAAAGCCGGAGCTATAGACCCCGGCACCGACGGTGGAGTCGAGGAACTCCAGCGTGATGTAGGTGGCGTAGTTCTGCGAGAAGGAGCGCGCGATCCCCACCACCGCCGGCAGCACCGCCGTCAGGATCAGCGCCACGCGACGACCGAACCTGACGAATTGGCAGAAGTCATAAGACAAACAATAGCATCCCAGCATATTCTGTGCCCTCATAAAGTTTGTATTATTTTTCATAATATTTTTATTACCTGAACAGGCAACCGAGCAGGCGGGTCACTTGATGGTAAGTGATCACAGATCACCGTCGACCATGCACATTGGCTACCCACACTAGGGATGTCCCGAGCCGTTGGAAGCCATATATTTAGTCGTCAATCAGTGGGGGACCGTCATAAGCTACTTGGATTTAGACATAAACATCTGAGTTAAATATGGACGTCACACGAAGGAAACACGAGAAGGAAAAGAAGGAAAGGAAGGAAGACAATTAAACACGAGAGCTTCGCGTAACTTCTTTCTCAATCCTGGATGTTAGACATCATTGCCTGCATTCAGAGCAGAAAGCAAACGCATGGTGTATGTGGTGTAGGTATATGGTATATGCATGGGCTTACGTGTCAGAGATGTAGGCGGTGAGCGGCAGCGCCAAGAACAGGCCAGCGCTGTGCATGGTGCCCACCAGGGTACGCTTCCACTCCTGGCACGCCAGGTCGAACTGCAACGTACACCAATTTACATTTGTTATTCATCAATTTTATAAATAAAGATAGGGGAATAGTTGGTATAACCTCCAAGCCAAAAGACAAAGGACCCCTACTGTTTCGTCAGCAAAAACCAACAGATGCAGATACAGAGGGGTATATGCTAAGTAAGCCGATTAAGTGATAACCAAACCCTATTTTCTCCGTCAACATTTAAAAATTAAAAAATTTTACAACCTCAAAAAATTCTCATATTTTTATCGTACATTTTTTACTAATAATATTCATAATAGTGTTTGCTTTATTTGAATCGATTCATAAATAAAAAGTTAGATATTATGTCAGAATCACGCCCAAAATTTCCGAATTGACTACTTACTAAGGGACTAGTTTAGTTACTAAGGGGCGAGTTTTATAACGTAAGTTTCGTTGTAAATTAGTCACAAGATACTTTGCACCCTTGAATATTGAAGTTATCGCCTCTAGAAACTGTAAGCTCCGCTCCTTTCTAACCAGTACACGAATGCTATGAAAACAATGATTACTTCAGAAACAATGCTATTATGATGCTCGTACACCCAGGCGTTGCATCGCTTGTTCTGGCTGGGGTGGAAGGAGCTGGCGTCGCAGGAGTTGGCCACCGGGAGCCGCCGCTCGCAGCGACCCCCGCCGGCGGGGTACACCCAGCCCCCCCACACGCCCGGCTCGAAGGTCGGAGGAGATGCCTCGCACTCCGGCACTTTGCATCTGGAATCAGGAATGGGCAAAATTAAATCATCGTTACACCTGGAGGAATGAAGTACACAGATATATTATCTTGAAGAACTGCAGACATCTTACAACCCCTACTGGTCAAACTGAAATACTTTTATTATGTATTCATCATCTCAACCCATCATGGCCCACTATTGAGCACGGGTCTCTTCTCAGAATGAGAAGGTTAAGTCCATAGTCCACCACGCTGGCCTAGTGCAGATTGGCGGACTTCACACACCTTTGAGTTTTGCGAACTCTCCGGCATGCAGGTTTCCTCACGATGTTTTCCTTCACCATTTGTAGCAAGTGACATTTAAATGCATAACGCACATAACTCCGAAAAGTCAGAGGTGCGTGCCCTGGGATTCTAACCATCCGAATAGGAGGCGGAGTTCTTAACCACGAGGCTATCACCGCTACGCTATTATGTATTATTATTAAATTATTTAATTTCTAATAAGTAGGTCAAAATGTTACAAATGCTACAAAATGCTACAAATCATTGAGGTCGCTGGAGGGTCACTTTGCTTAGCTGTCACTGTGACACATTGCACTCTTTATAGCTCATAGGTAGGTATATGTATTAAGACATTAAGGTAAGTGCTACTTAATCAAACTATAAAATTAAATGGATCGTTGAATGAGCGTATTATTATATCAACAAGCGACGTCCTGAAGCTCGCAGAAGGAATCAAGGAATCGTCTCAATCAACGGGACCGGAAACTCTCGGTTACAGAATAAAGGACTGCGCACATTACAACGACTCCACGCCAACGCGGTTACGGAGCAACTCAAATGTAAGCATTCAATTATGATCCTTATATCTTAGGCGTCACGGTTGAATTTCGAGTGTGAACGGCGTCGGTGAGCAGAGGGTGGGGAGTAGTCCACGTTTTCTAAGTGTACACTCGAAATTCAACCGTAACGCCTAAGATATAAGGATCATAATTGAATGCTTACATTTGAGTTGCTCCGTAACCGCGTTGGCGTGGAGTCGTTGTAATGTGCGAAGTCCTTTATCCTGGCTAAACTCGACACCTGACAGACTTAACTGATTCAAGGTTTCCCCACTTACACAACATTATGATACAGATTTGCATACAAGTAGTAGGTAATACTTTGGTCTTACAATCTTTCATTCATCACAGGCATTTAACATTGACTGATACTGAATAAACAAAATTATAACGGTGACAAAATGTCGTGACATTATTAGTAGGTATCAAAACTCTCACATGCTTAGACTTTAAATTTACGCGGATACAGTAGGTAGGTACATAGGTAAATAGGTTCTTGGAATGTTTTACATCTACCTACCTCAAAATCACCGATAAAATTGATTAAGTACCTACCTACTATTTGCGAGCTTCACGTAGAACGTGTTTATTTGTTGTTGTTGTTTGTTGTTGTGTTCCTGTCAACCGTGCATTATACAAGGTCAACGGTAACAAGGTCCTACTATTAATTGTGTTTCAGCAGTGATTTTCAGAACTAACTTGTCTATTTCCAATCCAAAGCTATCCTAACCGCTGATCCATGGAATGTTTAAACTTTGCAGCGCTTTATTAATGCTAAAAGAAACGAGGAGCAATTAGAAAGTAATCACGAAGCACATTAGAAATTGGGGCGACCAAAAATTGGAGTCTTATTGCTTGCTCGGTGAGTTGACGCAAGAGTGCCCTAGTGCCCTAGGGGCAAGAAAAGTTCATTTAGTCGCAACGATGGACAGACGCCCGTATCAAAAATATTGGTCCCATACGTAAATTCACAATTGCAACGAATGGTATATATGTATTATATCAATTCAAAGTCATCGAATGCGATAATGGGGATATTAAAGCGATTCCACGCGGCCGATAAGGCGTAACAAAGAATTAAAGTATTACAGCTTTATCGAACGTGCTTGCTTTTAAATTAGTGAAACGAGGAATCTTAATGTTGAGTTAGAGCTACTGGAAATAAGGCCTTTTGGAACTCAATAATACGAAATTTAAGTAGACAGCTGAACTTGACGGTGATACCAAATATTCTCTCCAACAACTACCTACCCCGGGTAGGCTACCCGACCATTCCATGGTTCGACAGCTCCATAATTAGGTAATATTTTGAGTAAACAGGTGTCAGGTAAGTGTCGACTTTATTATTCTCGGGGCCTTGTACACATGCGAGCGATGTAGAAATCTTTGATAACGTGATTCAGGCTTCGGTGAAGTCACCATGTGACGTATGTGCGATGACGCCACAGTAACAGTTACCACCGAATGGTGAGTATAAAATACATATCCGTTCACCACGTTCCCCTTAGGTACACTCCCCTCCCCCCATACCACTGCATAACATAAGTTAGTGAGTTAGTAAAATACCTGTTTGTTAGCGTCGAAATTAAACGAGCGATTGAGCGATTGGATTTTAAACTACACAACAATTAAGTAATCATTAGTACCTACCTACCTACTTACTCTCAGATAAAGGTTGTACCAAATTAAGTTTTAATAGGCAATCATCTGTCGTTATCAGTAGGTACAGTAGTGCACTTTAAATGTATGCCTTGTTACAATTACATTTAAGATTTTATTTCACTAGCAAAGTTTGTAAGATGTTCGGGTATTTATTTTTACAAACTGAAATAGAACTAAGTAGATACCTGTAACCGAAATTTTAAATATTGCTTTTAGTTTTATTGATAGTGCAATTTTATAACAAGGATGACCAGGCACTGCACTCAATTAAATTATATAACAGTCTAATCAAAGTCCTTTTGGAGGTATAAAATGTTGGGTAAATCGACACTTGTGTTGACGACTAAAACCACCAATTCGAAATGTATCAGTTTGGTAAACTATCTCTATGCGCCCTTATTACGGTCATTCTCCAATTCGGCGTTCTTTGCCTAATTACCATAACCTTTTTTATTTTTCACTGAGTTGACTGGAGCACATTAAAATATGAAACAATTCAAAGATACAAATTCAATAATTAATTTGGCATGTAACAAATAATGGTAGTTTTCTAGATAATGAGACTTAAAAAAATTATGAGTATGGTAATTAGAAAGAATAATTTTTAATGCAACGGTAATTAGAAAATATCATCAAATCTATGTAAAATATGATACTGAAATGATATTAACGCACATTAATAATTTATACTGATATAATAAAAATTAAAGCAATAGAATTATCGATGTCCCATTACACAATGCAATGGATGATGGTACACCAAAGCGGCATACTACCTCCTGGACAAGTTTCTTGACCACGGTCTTCGCCTCTTGGTTCAGAGTTGCAAACAATGGCCGGAACATTTGCTGAAGTAGTCTTGAACCACGATGATGAATCTATTCCCGTCTTCAGTCTGAGGGAATGGCCCAGCGATGGCGATTCTTTCCCAAGAGGCTCCGACGTTATACAGCTGTCGTTCCCCCTGGGATCTAGTGCCGGGCCGTATCTCTTATCTTTACGAGGGTTTTCTTGATGCCGAGGAGCCCACCGGAAGTGCCATCGTGTACCTACTAGCTTCAGCAAATCAGCCACCTTACTCCTAGGAATAACCATTTGCAGGGTTTTTTTCCATTCCGTTGAGTGACTCCCAGCTCCGATAAAGCACGCCATTCTCCAATATAAGGTTGTCCCACTGAGCCCAGTATGCCTTAGTCGTTGCGCTTGAGGTTGACACGTCACTCCCCAGGGGCCTCTGTCCTTTGGCTTTCCATTCCATGATCAGGCTGAGATCTTTGTCTTCCTTCTGAGCTTGGCTTACTTGCTCCCTTGCACAAGAGTTGTCTAGGTCCTGCATCCTTATCACCCTAACCTCTTCTTTAATTCTTTCTTTAATGCTTGATGCAATGTCGACCTTCGGAGCATGGGCGTCGTGACAGGACGTCAGCATTCTTCGGCTTGCGCGCCGTCGGTGGCTTCGGAGGAGGTTTGGCGGTCTTCTTAGCGGCGGCAGCGGTGGCGGCGGCTTCTAGCTCCTGGCTGTTGACTTGGGTAGCCGTCGACACCAATTTCGGTTGTTTCCGAGTCCGGCAGCTCATCCTAATATAACGCATCCGTAACATATAGGCCCAGTACGAGGTTGAATCGCTGCTATGACTTCGTGCACCTTACGACCTTTATAGTCGCTTCGTACCGCTTCCACTTCAAGGGCATGCGCTAAAGCTGCTTCCTATGTTGCGTGATGACCCAAGCGCACCGTTGCTCTCACCTCGGGATCCTGTATACCGCTGACAAACACCTCTAACACTTTGTCTTCGACCGGTGTGGAGCTCGACGCATAGGCTGGGCGTACGAGGTGCTCGATGTGCTGTGGCCCATTGCTGCAGTCCTTCACTCGCCTGCCGTGACCAGTCTTTAAGCTGCGCGCGATACACGACCTCGAGGTGCTTTTCCCCGTTCGAGCTTCCAAGGCCTTAAATAGCGACTCCAAGATGCGTCGATCGGCGGCAGGTTCTCAGGCACCAGCAGTGCCTCCCCTTGAAGAGCTAGGGTGAGTGCCGCTAACGAGTGATCGTCCTCCCAGCCATTCCCACTTGCAACTACCTCGAACTGGTGCCTAAATGCTGTTCACGAGGTCGTGCCGTCGAAACTCGGGACCTTGAATTTCGGGGCCCCAGGGCATGAACTGGTTACTGCCGTGCCCAAAACCTTTATTTTTTGCAGCTTGTTCTCCAAATCCATGAGCCTAGTTTCGTGGGAGTTGATTGTCGCGTCATGGCTTTTGAGGGCTTGGTCATGCTCGGATATACGCACCTTTACCACGTTTAAGGTCCTCCTTCACGACGTTCAAATCTCCCTGGAAACCATCCAGCTTTGCATCGATTGTCCCTAGGCCCGCCGCCATGGTTTTGCGCTGGCTTTGTAGTGCGTTGTAAAGAGTATAATAGGAAACAGTTCGTAAATGTGTATTAATTTTACATACAACGGTAATTATAAACATATGGTAATTATTATACGGTAATTAGAAAACGATAGAATTTCTTAAAAATTTCGAAAACCGACACAGTATGCAAATATTAACTTATTACAACGTGTAAAGGCCAAAGTATTGTCTCAATTGCTATGATCAATTCGGGTTTAACTTAAAAAATCAAGTATTAAAATAAATAAAACGGTAATTAGAAAAGTTTTTAACCAAGGCTACGGTAATTATATACTCACGCGCTTCATTGGCGGTACACTAACGTTAGAGACGTGCGACTGTATATGGGCCATGGTACACACTGAGGAGAAGCGGCGGGTGCGGTAGTGATGTGCCAAAAATGCTGTTTTAGGGATTTACACCCGAGAACACAAATGGTCACGGCAATTATAACTTTAGTGCGGACATGTGGTTACTTAATGATAATTATTTATAGACTGGTTCTATTGAATCGATATTTTGTGATGCGATACACAATGTATAATACCGTTCAACACGTTGAATGGATCAAAGTTAATCTGTACGTTATAAAAATTACAAGCAAGTTTTAACATAAAGTTGGTGTGCGGACACGCCACGGTAATTAGAGAACACAGGTTCGCTGAGTATATTTAAATTAATTTGGTCTTATCTACTTAAAACAGAAGCCAATATTTTTGTATACAGCTAGATATGGATGCTAACTAACATATAAAAAAAAATCATGTTTGAATCTGTTAATACTGTGGATTTATCAAGCCCGGACAAGTAAAACTTGCTAATCGGAGAATGGCCGATTAATGCCCTACTCCAATTGTAGGTTAGGTAGGTATTCAATAGATAGAAAATAAAAAATTGTCAAAACATTATCGCCGCCAATTTGACATACATAATATAATAATTATACTTATACTTACCTAGTATCTACTTATTATCAGTAATAAATTATAACAATATTAAAGTCATTTAGATTACAACGGGGAGATTAGGTATAGGTACCTAGATTTAGCGATGCTGGATCGCATTCGCATGGTCGCAGCCGCAGCAGTCACTGTGGCTACTGTCCCCTGATACCTATACCTAAATCCCCGACATGGAATTGCTGCGCCCCACTAAAAAAGGATATTAAGTATATATTATTTATTTATATTTATTTCATAAAGATCAATAAACTTAATAAATATTTTTGTATAGTAATTTAAAGATAAGGAAGTAAGCGTGGAAGTGACGGCTAATAGGGAAGAATGGAAGAGAAAAACATATTGCGCCGACCCCAAATAGAGTTGGGAAATGGGCAGGAGGATGATGATGATGATGATGTATAGTAATTTAAGCATTGTAAGCAAAATTCATTTACGAAATTTAAATTGTCGCCTTCGATAATTTAGATAATTTTTACCTTAGATAATTTAGATAATTGTTACCTTAGATAATCACAGAGGCAGAAAGCTGACATTGAAGTAAGTATGTGGGTAATTTCATATTATCATCAGAGCCTCAAAAATATTACCACAGATTATAAAACTATTTTCTACCAACTTACGAAATGCTTGAGATTTAGGTACATAAATAGGTAAATAACAAATAGGTAAAACATTCCCGCAATAAACTATTTGTGATTAATACTTACAAGCTATTAAATATATAATGTGAGAAAATAAAAACATAAATACTTATCTAACGTGCATATAAGGGTTAGTGACACACATATAAATAAACATTTTTTTCAAATGGTCAATTACCTACCTAGTTGTAAGCACATTATGCACTATAAATATAATTTAGATAAGCCTCTGTCACAAGTCACAAGACAATAAAATAACTTTGAACTACACGAGTCCTCCCAATAACAACAAACAATAAACCTCACCTGTAAGCTACATCGGACGCGGCAAAAATATATTGACTGCTGTACACGGCGCTGAACAGAATCGCGAACTGGATGAAGACGTAGGTGCGGGCCTGGAAGCGGCCGAACTGGCCCAGCTCCAGCAGGATGGAGTCCAGGTCCAAAGGAGCTTCCTTGGCCATGGCTGACGGCACCAGGTCACTCGCGGACACACGCGTCACAGTCTCGCCGCGGCCGGCGCGCGTTTGATGCCGCTATCCGCTATCGGACCGACGACTCACAGTGTGCAGAAATGGTCCTTCCTTTGTAATTATGATTTAGGGGTAGATCGCTAAAGCTCTAAGCCGTTTGACGTGCGAATGATATTGAATCGAGACTGGCGCATGATAATATTGTGGTCGCGTTTATTCGGAATGTCGCAATGTAAATCAATTGTCTTTAGTAAACATAGTGGTAATTATTTTGTCGGAGACTTATTATGAGTGTCTTTTACGTTCATGACCAACTGAGAAAATATTTGCAATTATTAATTGTTTAAAGCAATTGTATTATGATGTTATCAAGAATCGACGTGCGTGGTTCTCCTGAGACTACTATAGCCTACCACTACCAGCCGGGTTGGAGATAATAGGGGATATCAGTGACTCAGTGTTTGCTCAGACATTCGCATATAAACATTAAAATTATTATTGTTGCGAGCTGATAATATCTATAATAGGTACACGTTCGTAATCGTAACAGATGTAAAACTTGAAGTGGCCACTTGACATAGGTGGCACATACCGGTTTCTACATTACATATCAATGAAAAATAAATTGGATCAACTTTAGCACTGATAACTACTAGACACAGCTGAGACAAGTAGCTTCTTTGCGTAAAGAACCGACAGACATTGAAGATAGACAATGAGTAGATATCTATTCTGGCTTTAAAGTCTTCAATCAATACCTAGACATAAGTACTTATACTTACGTACTCTCCTTATTTCGTCGTTACTGCATCTGCAGTGAATATTCGGTAATAGGTAGGTACATATTTGTATATATATCTAACCTTGGCTTCAACCTACTAATGATCCACTAATGAGCACTGGTCTCTTCTCAACCATGTGCGTATTGGTTGAGCACAGAAATATAACCTTGCCTTCTACAATAGCATGACCGAATCACCTGAAGTCGACGTGCGCCGCAGCAAATATGTACTGGCTGTTGTAGAAGGCGCTGAAGACGATGACGGCCAGGATGAGGCAGTAGGTGCGCAGCTGGTAGCGGCCCAGCTCACCCAGCTGCGGCAGCAGGTCGTCCACGGTCACGCTGGGCCGCTCCCGGACCATCCTTCATGGTTTCCTTCACTTGGCTTAAGAAGACTTGGAATTCCTCTATACTGAATCCAATGTAATTTCGGCAACGGATGAATACGAGCTGATGCGGAGTTATTTAGGTGTATAAAGCGTAATCCTACCTACAATAAAAATACGCTGAGCTGAGACTTCGTGTATTTTGGATTCTTTATTTACTTGGAATAAATATGACGTCGCGTGATGTCACTCGGTTGAAACACTTCAAATTAACGTTTTATCTTCTTTGCACAGCTACCTACTGCACTGCGAAGATAACTCCGTTTGGTAGGTATCATTAATCTTCTGTAAACGGGTAGTTTACCTACCTTATTAATTAATTTAAATGAAGTAAGGATATATCATTTAATTAATTTAATAACAGTAACAAACAATTGCGTCACATACCTACAATAATAATATTCACGTTAACCACACCAAATCACTACATAGTATAAAACAAAGTCGCTATTTTTGTCCGTCTGTTTGTCTGTATGCTTAAATCTTTAAAATTACGCAACGGATTTTGATGCGGTTTTTTGTAATAGGTAGAAAATTAAGTGTAGTAATTTAGTGATTCAAGAGGAAGGTTTTTATGTATAATATATGCATATATTCCCACGAGAACGGGATCCACGCGGGTGAAACCGCGGGCGGGCCGCTAGTCCAAAATAAATTGTTTTTTGTGAATGACTTTAGTTCAATACAGCTGCGGTCGTAGTGACCATAGGTCTAAAAAATAAGTAGGATATACCTAATAGGTATATTACACTTTTGCTACCAATCTTGCCCCTAGCCCACACTAGGATACCCTGTGCTGCGATGGCATGGACAACACGAACAATCGTCTCTAACACTCACGATTCGATATCTCTCACATTACTATCTACCCCAGCTTGGAATTGAACCTGGGGCTTCTTGCCTCGTAAGCTTTTATTTGCTCACTTCTAATAGGATTGTCCATGGTCGTTGTGTCGTAGAGTCGGACAGTACACTAGTCGTAGGATTCGTCAGTACCTATTTGTACCTATGATAATTCTATGGCAGTAGCCAAAAGGTTCATGATCTTCCACTTACAAACGCATGCCCATTTGTTTCTCTGTAATAAAAAATACCCAGGATAATTCATAAGACATCATTAATTAAGTATCTAATCTACCTCATTATTCATTAGGAAAGTTAGTGCACTTGACCTCATCCATCACCTACTACACTCGAGGTGACCAACTAGGAACTTCCTTTTTGTGACCTTTCCTTATAACGTGTTAGGACTATTGAGTAAACCAAGGCATGCCTAGGTGACTCAAATAAACTGTCTTAATATAGGTTACAGAAAAAATATTCAAATGAAACCACTCGGTCGCTGAGCTAAACTGACCTCGGGGCTACATAGCAAAGAGGCATAGGTATGGATGTTCGCAAAATTAACTGCCCGACCCGACGCTGTTATCACTCATCTATATCTACTTATAACAAAACTTTTAAAAAGTTGTCTGTGGGTACATTATGTTTCTAAAAAAATTGAAGAGGGTTAACAGAACACGTATCTAAAAAAAGTTTGATTGCACCAACTTGTAAAAAGTTTAAAACGTACCTAGATTTTTAATGCATCGGTTTGATTTGGAGTGTACCTAAGGGTACGAGTAGGTAGTATCAACTTTGAGTGGGTAGGTAGGTAGGTACGCACCAACCACACCCGCTTCAGACTTTAGATGCACCTTGCTAAGCAATGGACGAGGCTACGCAAGGTCCCAATTTATTCTGACGATAGGTACCTACATAAGTAGGTATGTTAGGATACATTGAGGTTGTAAGGGAAATTGTTCACGTAGATACTAACTGCCTGCCATCCGGTGACCAGTCAACTCGGTAAACTTAAAAATGTACCAAAATTTTCTAAAGTTTTTTTAAACAATCACCAAAACGTAACCTTAGCATATAAATAATCCTGGGAAAGCATTTGATAGCAATCAGGACTCAATGACTCCTATCTTCAGGCTTAGAGAAACAATTACAAACAATTCATAGGTAACTAAGAGGATTACGATGATAAAATGTAATACGTTGACAAAAGTTATCTGATGTATAGGTGTTTAGAGGTAAACTAGTTCGTCTTTGGGGACATGTTGTCGGCGGCCGATAACAGATGGCGCTAGTAGGTCGATGCTGAATCACGCTATCGAGTGTACGACGTAGTATCCATAAGACGGCCTAGTATGTAGGTTCAAATTGTTATCGACTCTTTACTTGTGGGTTTCATTATATTGGTGTGTGTGAGCGCAAATAAACCAGTGAAGCAGTTGATATCCTTGTTTGTTTTTGGACCCTAATCATTTGGTCCTACTCGAGCGGATGCGTGGTGTATCGCCGGGACTAGGCTGACTGATTTGGGCTGTGCGGCCGACACAGTGGCAGATCGTCACTGATGGTGCATTGGGAGCTGCCTTGTGGTGATAAGGAGCATTGAGGAGGACCGGAGGCCACGGAAGTGGGAGCGGTCTGGTGGACATCCCTAGCGAGGAGGAGCAGCACAGCCAGGCGGAGCAGGGCGGATATACAAGGAGGAATTGGGCAGTCGTTCGTAAGGAATACAGTGAAGTGGTTATAAGTGTGAAGAACAAACTGTAAGTACATTTCGATTGTTATATTTGGAAGCAAAGTTAAAGTGTCAGTGATTAACGTAATTCTTGGACTTGTAAAATTTTCAAGATTTGATTTGGACTTAGAATAATTTGAAGTAGTTTGGACTTAGAATAATTCTCTTAAAAGTGAACCGACGGGGAACCTATGTCCGATTTCACATCGATTGTTAACGTTAAAAACACTTAGAAAAATTTGGAGCAAAAATAACTTAGGATAATTTGGAGCAAAAATAACTTAGAAAAATTTGTGTTGTAATTTGTTTCGGTTTAAACTTAGAATTATTTGTATTATGTTAACTTGTTGTATCGGCGAATCTAACTAAGGATTGTATTGTTTATTTACTATAATAGAACTTAGATTTTTGTAAACATTGAACTTTTACTTTATTGTGGGCTTAAGTATATACGGCGGTTTCATTATTTGTTTGGTTTGCTATAAATTTAGTCATGGAACTTCTTAATATCCAAAGAGATGTTATTAAATCAATAACAAAGGCCAGGGTTAATTATAAGAAAACTCCTAAGGAAAGAATTTCTTTAGCATATGTGGAAACGCGGCTAGAGATATTAGAAAGTCAATGGAAGCGGTTCAATGATACGCACTCCAAAATCATGGTTAGCGGTGATGAGGGAGTAAAGGAGTACGTGTCCTCCGACAAATATGAATCGTTGGAAGAACTGTACATTGAATATCGGTGTGAGTTAAAAACGGCAATGGAAAGACTACAACCACAGTTACAACAGTCAATCGGCCAAAGTGTTGTAGAAAATAATGATAAATGTAATAACAATTTTAACTTACCTAAAATATCTATACCAAATTTTAGCGGTAATTATTCAGAATGGATCACATTCCGTGATTTATTTGTGTCGTTAGTCCACAATAACAGTAATTTAGACAATGTTCAAAAACTATTTTATTTAAAAACTCATTTGACTGGGGAGGCGGAACAGTTATTGCGTCATATCGCAATAACCGAAAATAATTACCTAGTTTGCTGGACTCAATTAGAGGAACGATACAACAATAAGAGGTTCTTAGCAAACAATGTATTAAAGCGGTTATTTAATCAAAAACCTTTAACTTCAGAATCGGCCGGGGGCATCAAGGATTTACTTGACACTACAAATGAGTGTCTTGCGGCTTTGGAAAACATGGGTATAGATGTTCGCTCCTGGGATATTATTATAATTTATTTAATTTGTTCTAAATTAGATGGTGAGTCCAGAAAGCTATGGGAGGTAAGGGTAAGCGAATGTTTTGGTGAACTGCCTACCTATAAACAATTAAAGGAGTTTCTAGAAACAAGGTTTCGGTCGTTAGAATTTTTAGATAAAAAACCGTCCAAACCAACTATCAGTCGGAATGTAAAATCACTTCACGTATCGAATGTTCAGTGTGCTTATTGTAACGGTGATCATAAAATTATAAATTGTACTAAATTTATAAAAATGGATGTAAACGCGCGACGTAACTTTGTCCAAGACCATCATTTGTGTTTTAAGTGTTTAGGTATAAAACACTTAGCTTCATTATGTCGACAGCCTACTCGATGCAAAATTTGTAATAAGGGTCGCCATCACACATTACTACATCCCCAGAATTTATTACAGTCCACGGATACGGTTACAAATAATGGCGAATCTTCGGCGTCAGGTGGAAATGTTGTATCACAGGGAGAAGCAATTGTTAATTGTTTTTCGAACGTTCCTAGCCAAGTATTATTGGCTACGGCCTTGGTTAAGGTGGAGGCAAGCTCAGGTGCGCTCATGACACTTCGGTCGTTGCTAGACCAAGGTTCACAAGCTTCTTTTATAACCGAAGCGGCGGTTCAATTACTAGGGCTTGTGAAGTTTGCTAGTAAAGGGTTGATCTCGGGTTTGGGGAGTGATCAGACTGGCACTTTGAAGGCCAAGTCTGTGGTTTATTTTAAAATACAATCACTCCATAATCCAGAACATGTGGTTAAGGTTAAGGCTTACGTATTAAATAAAATAACCACATGCCTTCCAGAGAGGCAGGGTGTAGTCCAGTCTTTCTACAATTTATCGGAAAAGGACTTAGCGGATCCCACATTTAACGTACCCAATAAAATAGATGTGTTATTGGGTGCCGAGGTTTATGGCCAGATATTGGAGGACGGTATTATTAAAGGTCCACCTGGGTTCCCAGTAGCCCAGAAAACTAAATTAGGGTGGATCCTGTCTGGTCAAATTTATTCTAAAAATAGGGATAACTTAAATCAAGGTAACGTTGTTAGTATGCATAGTCAGTTCGATGAGAACGAGTTACTTCGTAGGTTTTGGGAGTTGGAGTCCGAAACACCTGAAAGGCATCTCACACCGGAGGAGTCGCGATGTGAGGAATTGTACATCGCTACTACAAAGCGGGAGCCCTCAGGTAGGTATATTGTCAAACTTCCGTTTCGCGACGAAGATCCAGCTTGCAAGTACGGTAACTCGCGGGATATAGCTATTAAACGTTTTAATTATTTGGAGAGGAAATTATTAAAAAATCCTAGGTTGAAGGTGGAATATGGTAAGGTGATACAGGAATATCTGGATCTTGGTCACATGGAGCTTGTACCAGAAGCCGAGCGAGGTAAACCGGACGCAGTGTACCTGCCACACCATGCCGTTGTTAGGGAGGATAAGACAACGAGCAAGGTTCGTGTAGTTTTTGATGCCTCCTGCTCTGGAACAAATGGTGTTTCATTAAACAACAATCTTATGGTCGGGCCGACAATCCAACCGGATTTGAGAACGCTTATTTTACGGTGGCGTCGGTATCCTATATGTTTAATTTCGGATATTATTAAAATGTACCGTCAAGTACGAGTATTCAAGGAGGATTCAGACTTCCAACGTATTGTTTGGAGGGATCCTGATAACCCACAAGCTGAGTTGCAGGATTTCCGGTTACTTACTGTAACGTTTGGTACATCTTCGGCTCCTTACCTTGCGGTTCGCACATTGCAGCAAGTGGCTCACGATGAAGGAAAGGATTATCCATCGGCATCTGGAAGAGTCTTAGAAGATTTCTATATGGACGACCTTATGACGGGATGCGAAACTATCGAAGAGGGAAAGAGAATTTATAAAGAGATGAACGAATTGTTAGGAAAGGGTGGGTTTCAGCTGCAAAAGTGGAGCAGTAACAGGGAAGAGCTGCTAGAAGAAATAAGGAAAGGCAAGGAAGAAGGGGAAGGAAACCTGGAAATAAAAGTAGATAAAGTAATGAAAATATTAGGACTTACCTGGAACCGCCAATCCGATGTCTTCAAGTACTCCGTCCGGCTGCCACCGCTGACCTATCCTGTAACTAAAAGAAAGGTTATATCAGATATAGCTCGCCTCTTCGACCCTCTTGGATGGATAGCGCCAACTATTGTTATAGCAAAAATATTCATACAAAAACTGTGGCTTTCAGGAATAGGATGGGATGACGAGCTCCCACCACAGCTTTTAGATGAATGGGTTTCATATAGGGAAGATCTGGAGTTACTTACCGGTTTTCGTATTCCCAGATGGATAAACACAACTCAGGATGATAGGGTCGTTGAACTGCATGGCTACTGCGATGCCTCAAATGATGCTTACGCCGCTGTAGTCTTCATTAGGGTGATTGATGTATCTGGAGGAGTACACGTTAATCTGGTGACAGCAAGGACAAAAGTAGCACCTGTCAAGCAAGTGTCTATCCCAAAACTCGAGCTTTGTGGAGCTGTTCTTTTAAGCAAGCTATTACATGAAGTGTCACTTACCCTAAAAATCCCGAAGTCAAATCTTCATGCCTGGACAGACTCCTCGGTGGTACTTGCGTGGCTTAGTAGTCACCCAAGTAGATGGAAAACCTTTATCGCCAATCGGGTTTCGGAAATACTTGGCATATTGGATAGTGATCAATGGCATCATGTCCAGTCAAAGGAAAATCCTGCGGATTGTGCTTCGAGGGGAGCAAGGCCATTACAATACCCAAGGGATGAGATGTGGACTAGGGGTCCAACCTGGTTGCGAGAAGAAAAAATAAAATTTAGCACAAAAGGGGTATTTGATACTAATTTAGAAGAAAGGGTAAAAAAGGCATGTCATGTCGCTGTTCAGGATAATTTTGATTTATGGGATAGGTTTTCATCGCTAAGCAAGTTGGTTAGAGTAGTTGCATGGTGTAGAAGGTTTTTAAATTTGAGAAAGGCTAGTAACATTAAGCATACGACATGGATTTCTTCACGGGAAATATTAGAAGCAATGAATGTTTGCATTCGGCAATGTCAAGCTAAGCATTTTGCAGAAGGTTTGGATAATTTGGCTAAAATGGGAAGGGTTAACAAAAGGAGTAAACTTACCTCTCTAAATCCATTTTTGGATAATGCAGGACTTTTACGAGTTGGTGGCCGATTACAGTTGTCCGAAATAAGTGGTAACATGAAGCATCCATTGTTGATACCTCGTAAATCATCCTTAACACAACTTTTGATAGCAGATGCTCATGAAAAGACACTGCACGGAGGCCCACAACTGATGGTCAACTACTTACGTACGAAATATTGGATAGTAGACGTTAAAAATTTGGCAAGGTTTTACGTACGTAATTGTGTCATCTGTATTCGTCATGCGGCGCGAACTACTCACCAATTGATGGGTCAGCTACCAACTTCAAGGGTAACAGCTTGTCGACCTTTTCTTCGAACTGGTGTGGATTATGCAGGCCCTATTAGCATCCGTACTTCCAAAGGGAGAGGTCATCGCTCCTACAAGGGCTACATATGCCTCTTCATTTGCATGGTGACTCGAGCTGTCCACTTAGAAGCGGTAACGGACTTGACAGCTCAGGGTTACCTAGCAGCCTTTAAACGCTTCGTGGCCAGAAGAGGACACTGTGCAGAGCTCTGGAGCGATAATGGGACTAATTTCGTAGGGGCCGCAAAGGAACTTAAGTCTTTGTTCCAGCAGGAAAGGTCTGGCATAGCAGCAGAGGTTGCCGACGCTTTAGCGTTGAGCGGCACAAGTTGGCACTTTATACCACCGCGTGCTCCGAACTTCGGAGGACTGTGGGAGGCAGGTATAAAGTCAACTAAACACCATCTGAGAAGGATAGTGGGTAACGCAACGCTGACGTTTGAAGAGATGGCTACAGTGTTGGCTCAAATTGAGGCTTGTCTCAATTCGAGACCAATCTCCCAGGTTTGTGATAACCCAGATGAGCCAATGCCTTTGACACCGGGTCATTTTTTAGTTGGGGAACCACTGGTTCTTGTGCCTGACTGTAATTATGAACAGTCAAACATAAGTAGTCTTCGACGGTGGCAGTTAACTCAGAGAATGTTACAACATTTCTGGCGACGATGGTCCGCGGAATATCTTACGCATTTTCATCATCGTTACAAATGGACTCATAGTAATCCAGAGCCCAATATAGGAGATGTGGTTTTGGTGAAAGAAGACGATCTTCCACCAGCCAGGTGGCTTTATGGAATTATCCTACACAAACATACCGGCTTGGACAAGGTTACTCGGGTTGTAAGTTTAAAATGTAAGGGTAATAGCATTATTAAACGACCCACGTCCAAATTAATAGTTTTGCCTGTTAATAAGTAATTAATATCCATTGTTTGTTGTAATATTTCTGAATTTTTTGTAATTTTTTGTGGTAAATAAGGGTGTCTCATGAATCGTGAGTCACAATAAATTTGTATTGGATAGGGTATCGGAATAGGCTATCTTTTTAGGTTATTATAATTACCTTGTTGTTTTGTATACATAAATAGGTATATATGGACATTCTGTCCATGGTGGGCGGGATGTTTAGAGGTAAACTAGTTCGTCTTTGGGGACATGTTGTCGGCGGCCGATAACAGATGGCGCTAGTAGGTCGATGCTGAATCACGCTATCGAGTGTACGACGTAGTATCCATAAGACGGCCTAGTATGTAGGTTCAAATTGTTATCGACTCTTTACTTGTGGGTTTCATTATATTGGTGTGTGTGAGCGCAAATAAACCAGTGAAGCAGTTGATATCCTTGTTTGTTTTTGGACCCTAATCAATAGGTATTCGCGCGAAGATAAGGTAGCCACTGGCAATGGAAATGTTATAAAATTGCAGGATGCGTGTTGAACGCTCTGATAGCAATCAGTATCGCGTGATACGAAGCCTCACGTTTACCCTGGCGATATGTTCCTATCATTGATATAGTTTACAGCTTTTAGATGTTATCATTCCACAGGGGAGACCCTCTGGTAAGTACATTGTTTTACAAATTAATAACGAAGAAAAATCTCAACCGTCGCCGCCGCCGCGCCGGGCAGCCGTCTGCATTAGCGCCCGCGTGCAATATCGACTTGATGAAGGAAAACATGACGAGGAAATCTAAGAGCTCTGTCCTAAGTTAACCAATTTGCAAGTACCCAGCGTGGCCATAGATCACACTACGACACTGTAAGGGTGCGGTTCCACTGAGGCGGAGCGGAGCGGAGCTGTGCGCGATTCACCAATCACATGGCTTGACATCCACACGAGGCACAATGAGATGTGGATTTCAAGCCATGTGATGGGTGAATCGCGCACAGCTCCGCTCCGCTCCGCCTCAGTGGAACCGCACCCTAAGAGGAGACCCGACCCCAGCAGTGGAATATGTGTGATGATATGGTATTTGATGAAGGATAAATAAAACAAAATATTTATGTAACATAATAATTATTAAATTTTATATGTTCAAACTTTATACAGTCAACATCGAATGCGAGAACAACATCTACATTATTAAAGTGTACACAGGGAACAACAGGTTTATAAACGTATTCATATAGATAGAGTTATGTTATGTACATAATAATTAACATACAAGTCGCGGTGTACCTGCATCTTGATATAATAATTTATGTATACAGCGACAGACACAGGGACAGTAACGAGTCAATTCTATATATCTAGAGGAGACCCTCACTCCCTACGACTACGACCGGTTCGACGCGGCGACGACCCACACGATGCAGACCGACACACGGAATAGTCAATGTGGCACTACAGTACCTAATACTAATCACAATAAAATGAATATAACCCTAACTTATATGAATGCAGATAAGAGCAGTGGCTGTACAATACATTCATTACAAAGCTATACATACATCATGATATTATTAATTCATCCATAATTTAAGAAACATAAGTAGGTAAGTTACTTACAATGTGTAAAATTAAATTTAAATATCAATAAATTCACTTTAAACTTAAAATTAACGCACACACCATACACAAGTACTCTTGAGAAATGCATTCATATAAATCGTTTCCATATGCACAAGTTAAATACAAAATCTATTCCACGCGTCCTATGAAACGATACGATTCACAATGATCGGGCGGTCGCCGGTCGTGTCGTGGGGAAGAAAGAAGGCCCGAACGGGGCCGCAGCCCTAAGGACAACACACACCACAAGTTACGTTAAATATAATTTGTTACTAATTTGCATCACGTTATACAAATTTTATTACGATAAATACATTACAAGTGGACCGCTTAAACAGTTCCTGGAGAGTGAACAATTTCATCTACATACCTTGAACTATGTATTAAGAACACGGTTCCCAGTAGGTAGGTACTTCGCTGGGGAAAAATCTACTAAGTAATACCAACAAAACTAATGGAAATGAACCGATTCATGATTCAATATGAATTTGTTCTTCGTGCTGCTTATAGGTTCAATAAGCATAGCCGTTCAATTTCATTACTGAAATCGAATTATGCATAAAAAATATTACATAACATACTTAATCATACCTACATACATTTAGCATTAAGCCTCCAAAACATTCAAGACTCGCCCAGGAACTATTTTAATATCCAAGAAGGCAGTTTTTCTTCTACAATTATAATATCTGTTCGACTTCAAAAACTTTACTCTATACAACAGGTTCTATTTGCTACGGTTGCCAGCGAACCGCTATTTCATAAACTGGTAACATCTATATAAGTATAGGAATTGTTCTGTTAGTCAGATCCCTTGGGGTTTGTACGAGATGAGAAGATGAGTTGCTTGAAACAATTCAAAAGATCTTATAGTTGTTGTAGGTACACATTAACTATGAGCTCAGAAAGCTTGTAGATAATAAATATACCAACACTCGTGTTTACGAATGGGTATGACCTGCAGTTATAGATAAATACAGATAGTCATACAAAAAAACTTAAATCAATTTCATCAAAAAATTAATTATCATGAATAACTTTAAGTGATTCAACTACACTAGTAGGTATATTACTTAAGTATGTAACACTATAGCTTTTACATGACACTAATATCATTATAATACATTTGATATCATGTGCAAAGTCATTTTGATTTTTAAGGAACACTATTACACGTTTTGGTCGGTTTATAACAATACTAGCTTTTGCCCGCGGCTTCGCCCGCGTGGAATTCGTTTATATCACGAACCGGGGAAGTGGGGAAGGGGGTACGTCATCAACTATCTTCCTGGGAAAATTCATCGAAATCGGTCAGGCGGTTTAGATTTTTCATACAAACTTTCATCCCCTATTTCAAGCCTTTAGGGGTTGATTTTTGAAAAAAAAAGTAGCCTATGTGTGACTCTGGGCCTTCAACTATTTTCATTCCGAATTTCATCTAAATCGGACCGGTGGCTTAGCCGTGAAAACGTCACAGACAGACAGACAGACAGACAGACTTTCGCATTTATAATATTAGTATGGATTAATAAGTTTACATCCAAAACAAGGTATCACAAATAGTGAGTTATATTCTACTGTGACTGTTTCCATATCTGGTAGCGACGGGGAGACGTGGCGGTAATATACCTACCTACAGCAGATAATAATACTGGACATGAGCAGTGCCACAGGCATGATCGTTGCTTTGCGACAAACAATGGAAAGTAAGGAGAGTAAGGAATATCACTACATAGTATAAAACAAAGTCGCTTTCTCTGTCCCTTTGTGTCCTTAAATCTTTAAAACAACGAAACGGATTTTGATGCGGTTTATTTTAATAGATAGAGTGATTTAACAGGAAGGTTTATATGTATAATAATATCCATTAAATCGTTATTGCACCCGTGCAAAGCCGGGGTGGGTCGCTAGTCACTACATAGTATAAAACAAAGTCGCTATTTTTGTCCGTCTGTTTGTTTGTCTGTTTGTCTGTATGCTTAAATCTTTAAAATTACGCAACGGATTTTGATGCGGTTTTTTGTAATAGGTAGAGTGATTCAAGAGGAAGGTTTTATGTATAATACATGCATATATTCCCACGAGAACGGGATCCACGCGGGTGAAACCGCGGGCGGGCCGCTAGTAATAAATAATATTCTAGTCGACAAGACCGGCGCGCGCGCCACTCTCAGTGTTCATGCCCGATTTTATAGATATGAAAAAAGACATTTTAAAATTACGACAAATCAGAAAATTTTAGCTTCGATCAAGTCACTTGTCAGCTCATACTGAGTTGAAATATCAAGTAAATTCACAGAGTTCGACCTCATCCCGCCATGCTACTTGTATTTAGTTGAGCAATGCAGACCGTGCGTGACACATCCACCATAATCATAAGGGATCTTGGGCAATAGGGCAAAATCGACAGGTATTTCATGAAACTAGAACGCTCTACGGCTCCTCGCCAAGAGGACTGTCAAGAAACCAATAAATAAGGAATAAGTATCGACTACGATTTAGTGGCGCTCACAAGAATTAATACACGAAGTATTTTATAATCTGTGATAATACGTAACATACTTATGGATACATGAACAATAGATTTGGTTGGAATGCTCATTGAATGGAGGACTCTGCTAGCTAATTTAGTTTCTTTCAATCAGAATCGAAATAAAAAATCAAAACAAAAATTAAAACAATCAAAGTTCCAAACAACAATTCAAAAGATCAACTAAACTTCTATCTACTTCTCTCTTCGCTTCCATGAAATCTCGTATGAGAACGTGTCAATACAACTTATTACTTTAACATAAATACTCGTTCTAAATTTTTAGGACATTTATGGGAAATTTTTGAGTGTTAATAAAAAGTTTTTCATTTCAAAGATCAATTCCTTAACGGTAAGTTCTGAAATGATAATTAATATGTATGACGCAAGGTAAATTAGACTGGCAATTAAAATACTGCATGAATATTGCAATTCACAATATCTAAGTACAACACCGACACAATTAATTTAATGATAAGAAGACAATATAAGCCGCAATTTGCACTAAAAATTAATTTGTTAGTTAAAATATTTTTACGAAAAGAACATAGTATAATATCAACGGATCATCGATATGTTAAGGAAGTATAGTTGAGTCATTATAAAATATCGTATCGTGTAGTAAAAAATACCTCTACTCTATCTCTCTCTAAAATGTTACGACTAAGAATTGCAATTCTGGCCTAATATAGGTATTGCTATGTGTAAGAATATTATTGTTCTAGCTTCGACACATTTAATCTACTTACTCCAGAAATGCAGAGTTAAAATTACTAGAATATTGAACATCTTGGCTGTCGGAATGTACATATACATACACACATACGTAATGAAGGTACATAATATTGTGACGTTAGCGGTAACCCGTCCACATCACGTAAAATAATAATATACAAAACAAATACCTATATATACATTAAACTTTTCTATAAAATGTGTGTTTGTTAAGTCGATTGATTTTTGAGGTGTGCTCCCAAATATAATACACATGTGTATCTGCATATCTAAAAATATAATATGAGATCTATTTTGTTAATAAATACCTCGAATTTTAGGTTCGGTCAGTTACAATTTGATTAATAATATGCATTTTTCGACAAAATTATAGTTTCCGGGATTCGATTCCCACTGAGACGATAATTTTAATGAGTTTAAACTTAATGAATTTTATTAAGTTTTTCTTCTTACAAAGCCCCTGTTCTAGTCTGTGCGTCTGTTCTAATCTGAGGGAACCCACAGGACAACTGTGAGAGAGTAGTTACAATTTTTTATTAACAAAGTAACTGCACAGACTTTACGCGCCTTACGATGGAATGCATCGTATCACGTATTTTCCTCCAGTCAATTCAATTAATGCCGAAAACACGTGATACAATAATTGTCATATTTTATATTATGCAACACATACCAGAGACACGTTTCATCATACACAAGCTAATGGTATTCTGATTTAATTATAAAATGTGTAATTATTACGAGCGCTTGCCATCACGGTATATACTTAAACTTAAGATGCAATATAAAAACGCGTCTTAATATACATCGATACTTAGATTTTTAATTGTTAACTATGTGAGGCTGCTGATACCGTTAATAAAAAAATAATCATGTACCCTCGCATTTTAGTGTTGCAGGTAGTCTAGCTTTCAGTTAGTGATTTTCGTGACGAAAATTGCCTACATGTGTTTGTGTTGTTGTATAATAGTTTTATTTGTCTATAGATGTCGCTTTGAATATTTAAAACTCAATAAATTAAACCAAACCTAACCAGACCTTCCCCCAACCAAATATATAATCATGATATTACAATATTTTCTGCACTTATAATGTAGATTTGTTCATTTACTAACAAATTGCCTCCTGAACACCCAAACGTAATATCAATTGAACCTCCCCCATTGCCCCAAACCCAAAAGTAAGCTAGATATCACTAATAAAAAAATACAAAAGTCTTCCTGGACGTCGTTGTAATAACCGCAACCGTAAATTACAACCGAATGATTAACCATAACCGTATTTGTCAACCATAACCGTTGTTATTTTTAAATGGCATACAAACGTTTAGTTTGCCCGACAATGACTTAGAGCAGAGGTAGGTATGGCAAGATGGTTACATTATACAGTGTCGGACACAAGACACATATCCCATCTGTTACTACAGTTGCAAAAACATCACATCAAATCCTAGCATCCATACGGTGTCTACTGTTGCGGGCGAAATTAATCAAGCCATAGCGGGCGTCACTTGAAGTATGCTAGTGTCCGACACTGGACGCATTAAGGGTCTATTCACACATATCAGTGAAGTCACCGTTCCGTCACAGTGTCCGATCAGTTCAGCGTCAGTGCTTCAGTGTTGCGTCAGTGATTCAATTCACACATATCAGTAGTCAGTTCACGGAGCTTCAGTGAAAACGTGTCCGTGTTCACAATTTTTCTGTAGTGTATGTTTTTCTGTAGTGTGTAGTGTATTTATAATATAATAAACAAATGCATAGAATAATAAGCTGATAAATAAAGTATCTATGCGAACGTTACTTACCATCTAATTTTAATTGTGCTCCTATTTTGTTCCAAAAATTGGATTTGTATTTTGAATCCATGTACTTTACATGAGACAAATAATAGAAAACCCTATTTTCACGAACCAATTCTATCAGTCGCTCGTCCATTTTGCGTCGGCGTCCGTGATCCGACAAAAAATATCGTCGTCAACAATAGCGTCCGTGATTGCCGCTGTCGGCACTGACACTGAGAGCACTGCGTCGTCACTGACACTGACAAGTGGGGATGCGTTCATAGAGAATGTATGAAAGAATATTTTGCACAGTGCCGGTACTGTGACGGAACGGTGACTTCACTGATATGTGTGAATAGACCCTTAGGGTCCAGATACACATGAGTGTACCCTCACATCAGTGTCGACACGTCGGCAACAGTTTCGTATTTAAGCACAAACGTCAAATAAAAAATAAATTCAATAGATTCGAGTAATTGAATTAAAACTTAAATCAACATTAAGTTACAATATTTTGGCCTATTACAGCTATATATTTTAATACATCAATTATAATCTTCTACTTAGAAATAAAAGTTACAACACCAGTAACAAAACTCTCAAGTTTTTTACACATCGTTTGCTTTTAATATCAAGTCGTTGGACGGGACTTATATCGTATGTAAAATTTTAATATTCTGAAAGGAACCACAAAACAAATGAAATTGATGATAAACATTTATTGGAATAAATCAATGTCTTTATTTACACTATGATAAAATCCATTATTTACAACATGAATACAAAACACTCACCATAATTATATGCAAATCTCAACATAAGTGCACAAGATAATTGTGTCAATTTGTGTCCATGCCCTTGGAAACGATATGGAGCATTTCTATAGTTAATTTTCTTTAATTCTACCATCAGAATATTAAAATTTATTACAATAATTACATCTCTCACATACACTATTGCATTTTTATAACTACTATTATGTATGTACACAACTGTGGTGGTTCTGACAATACAAATAAGACGCTATAATAATTGTAGATAATTATCAAATTATAATTTAACACGAGCCTGGCAACACTTGTTGCCGCTACGGTGATTCAACGTACAAATGTCGTCTATATACAAATAAATAGATTGTCTGTATTTTTATTATGTTACAATAATTACACCCTTAAAAATAACAAGTCAGCATCGAAATCTAAGTAGTCGACATGAATTTTAGGTTACCAAACTTTATTGTAGCCGCTGATTTTTACGTGTAGTGTCTGACACTGGATAAGTGACATTAGACACACAGATAATTAAGTGTCAGTCGGCCTATAGAATAGAATTTTCGTCTGGCAAACTACAAAACAATAAAATGTAGAAGTGAAACAACGTCGTTATGCTGACATACACGACGGGCGTTAAAGACAATATTGTTCCCTATGGATAGGAGTAGACACTGGAAACCAACTATCGCGGTCACATCAATCTATTTTATCCGTGAACGCATTACGTCGAGCGATGCTCAGTGTCTAGGGGAAGTAAGTCCAATTGTGGCAACCGGACACAAATTCTCATTGTACCGGCCAGTATGTCCACATGGACTCAGCGAAGGGAATGACCATATACGGTGTCATCAATACAGTATAATATTATGTATATTATATTTCCTTAATCTAATCGACACGTACATAAATATATTCTCACTATTCGATTATTAAATTTCCATTATTAATTTAACTAGGACACACGACCACCGAATATAATAAACGCTTTACTTATTTTTTCAATACAATGAAAACTGTAGCCGCACAAGACTTCAACTATGACGTAAATATTATTTTAAATCGAAACGTACTAAAGTTTTTTAAGGGAATTTTTCGTGAATCTAATTTTAAAAGCTATTTTTTAAACTTGTACAATCATTTAAATTTTAATACAATAAAATTTGGATTTTAATCACACTCATAAGTTAACAATCGAAAAATTATTATAAAATTGTTTAATAGTAATAACGAGTTCATGCAAGTAATATAAGCAAAAAAGAAGAACGGCACATTTCACATTTACCAGGAGAGAAGAAACACGAATAGGGTTTTATTTACAGAGATGTCGCGCCGGCGCAGTGGCGACACTGCGAGTGTCGAGTGTCGAGTGTCGAGTGTCGCGACACGAGCGACGCTGCCTAGATCAATTCCAGGGCATTAAGTATCGAAACGATTCAGTCACCCTACAGGGCACTCGATAATGATCCGCCATTTAAGTAGCATTCCGTACTGTCAATCCGATCATACAAATTTTTAAGACTAGGAAGATTTACGAGTAATTTTGATAGTTAAGTTTGATCATCAATCATCAGAAAGGTATCGTTTTGTCCAAATTCAGAATTGTTTTGTCAACCGACCTCAGTGAAATTCGACTCGAGTCCATTTGCTTTCTATGGACAACAAAGAGAAAGAAGCGCTGGCAGTGTACTTAGGTTAGGTATACTTAATTTTTTAAATTTTTGTTCACGGTATAACCTACGGATTGCGTTTTGTGATATGCGTCTATTATTCTGAACGGTATTTCCTGGTTGGTATTGCGCAGCTTATAATTATCTGCGCGATAGAAGCCCTGAGACCGAGTCGATTAGATTAGATGTATTCAATTATTTTTCACGGTTACTGATTCGAGATAAGGAGAAAAATTACATCTCACTTGCAAAACAAAAACGACGTAAGTAACAATAAAAACACTACTCTATCCTACGAGGAAAACCGAAACGAATGCCGTCAGTGCTATTTTCCTACGCACGATTTAATACGTTTCACTAGGTTTCTAAAACACGGTATAGAATACATGCATCCAAGACGAAAAAATTAAAAAGTCACTAAAAATAAATTCACGTCTACAAATATTGTAAAGTGAAACCCAAAGATCAGTCCGTGAAAGTAGTATTGTAAAGTAGGTACAGTACCCGGCAAGAAATAATGCACATCGGTATTCAGAAAGAGATAATCGGTTAGTTTCGGCTTTGTAGAGCGTTGTCCTTACTACACAGTCCTTACCGCTGACATGTCACTTTTCTTTCGAATTCGGTAGAAGACGGTCGCGTTCACTCATAAATAAATATAAAGAGTTGTTAAAACCTCCAATGGATCATCAATTTTTTATTATTATAAGTACTTGATAGGGTGCTTTATCAGCTCTTAATAGATATTGCATTATTAGTGCAATGTGCGAGAGAGACAACGCTCTACAAAGCCGTAACTAACCGATTATCTCTTTCTAAATACCGATGTGCATTATTTCTTGCCGGATACATAAGCTCAGACACATTGAACACACTGCCAACTGCACCCCGCCGAGGGAAGACTTCGCATCTTATAATTACAAGCACACGACGCGCCAGTGCCGAATAGGACCTTATTACGATAGTAACAGCGTTCACAATTAAATAATTCGTTGCCGCTAGCGACCGAAGCGCTCGAGCACAACCATTATTGCTTACTCTCACTTGGCAACACTTTGATAGGACCAAGACCGAATCTTTTAACTCTTTCATTTAAATTTTCTCTTAACTTAAATACACTTTGTGGGGGACTTAATCACGGTGAGACTGTGACGCCATTTCGAAAGGCGACTACTTCTGAGTAATATTAAATTAAATAACAGTAAGATCGAAATACAACCATCGACAATGGAACAACGAGGTGAATGATCTAGGCTCTCAAATCGCATTGTAACAGACGGACATGCTATCTGCTGTTTAACCAGAGCACGTTTGTAGATCCACTCCCGCCAATTAGTTTCACATTACATAATTATTATATGACGGTAGTACTACTGCACTAACGGTACTTGTAATGTGAACTTTATCGCAAATAATTTTAAGACTCATTGTTTCCAAAATAAAAGCTAATATTAGCGATGTAATGAAACTTCCCCATTGGATAATTTTTTGGTTTTGCTTCGATTATTTTCAATCAACAGGTGAGTGTATAGTACTTAAACTAAGCTAAAACAATATTTAAATTACACTTTTACTTGTATCTTGTTGCTAAATTTATGTGAATATAAGTAGCTACGAGATGCAACATAAAACGAATCTGAAGTCAATATTATGTTTTTAATCTAAAATTAATTGTAAGTCCCGGGCAATAAGATCCTAAATACATTGTCAAATGTAACAGCGACACCTCGCACCTAATGCAAAACTCCTTTATTGATAGTCCCATAATTCATAATTCTTCATAGTCTCAGACCAATTAACTATAGACGGCGTGCCGTGAACAAAAGCGTGAAGCCGGCAAAAGTGTGCCTAAAACACACATCGGAACCAATAGAATGCCCTATGTTGACAGTTTGAACTAGAACAAATTTAAACTTTATTTTTTGGAACACAAAGCTTCATTCATTTTTTATTATTTAGAACACAAAAGTCGTTTTGGTGTGAGTGCCGCCGTGTGTATTACAAGGCGAGGCAGACTTTTTGCCGGCTTCACGCTTTTGTTCACGGTACGCCGTCTATACTTTATTGGTCTGAGTTCATAGTTACATATAAATGTTATTCCTGCTATGAATGAGGTAAGTTAAAGGATGCTTATTTCTGAAGTAGATTCGTATTTCTCGCGCCAAACCTTATAGCTCATCTAAAGTTCTGAGGGTGAGAAAGTTTGGCGCGTATTATACCATCACCATTTCATTTATTAGCTTACAATATAGTATTTTTATAACCTTTTCGTTTTTTTTTTCATTGTCTCTATTGCGTCGGTACCGTATAACCGTGACAAACAAACTGAATGAACATCGCTACAATATAGGTGCATTGGCCTGGCCGCTGAGCTTATAATATTAGATATATATTGTAGACTTCGATCGCGTCGTTTTGTAACAACTATATAGAGCTAGTAGTCACGCTGGCATTGAATCGAAACAAAATATGTACAGTCAACACGGATAGTTTCACTTTAGTGTAACTTTCATCCGCACTGTACGAGGACCTATTTCCGTTTTGAACACATTTAACTTATTTAACTTTACGTACAAAATTTTACTCAAGGCCAAACCCAAAATATTTATTCAAAGTTACCTTTAAAAATATACAATGGTTTGTTAAACTGACAGGACACTTAGGTCCTTTTCTCCTCGCTATGTTGCGTTCAAACTTCCGAATTACACTACTGCTCGCTGAAACGGCACATCCAACGCATTTATATTATAGCGGTCAGTTCCATAAACATATTATATGTAGTTCCAACCCCCCCCCCCATATACCATCCCCCATCCCCCTACAGTGACACTTCACCCCCAGTAAGTACTATTTATTGAATTAAAGCTACGCTCCCGCCAGCGAACGTTGGCCGTTGTCTTCACTGCAATGTTGCAGCGCATTTTGAACCGTATACACAGCGCGTGAGCGTCCAATCTCGCGTGCGGCGCCCGCAGTTACTGATCCACTTGAACCGTTCTTAGTACTACTCGTCCGCCGTGCCTGCCGAGAAATCGTATCGTAAATTAGGGTAATTGTATCAAGTAAATTTAAGTAATATAACAAAAATATAATTAGTATAGGGAAACTGCTTATAAATTGTGTTGCACGTGTCGGGAAATTTGGTGTTTTGTTATACTCGTATATGTAAAAACGAGCGTACGTGTCATGTTTGTGTGTGTGGTGTAACGAATCTGGGACGTGATTATAGTGCTAGTTTTATTAGGTTAAGTACGAGTATGTACTATACGCACACGTGGCGTATAGTTGGTTCGCTTGCGTGCGCGTCTGCGTATAGTACGGTAGATGCGTGCAAGTGTGCGTGTTGTACGTCAGTGTATGTGCGTGTGCGTGTGCGTGTAGTACGTGTAGCGGTATATAACCTCAGAGCGACAGGTGTCCGAGGTAGTGCAGCGGCGGCGCGCGCGGCTGCAGGTGCAGCGCGGCGGCGGCGGCGTCGGCGGCGGCGGCCGGCTCGCCCAGCGCGCCCAGCACCAGCGCCAGCCGCCGCCACGTGTCCGCGCGCGCGGGGCACAGCGCGCCCGCCGCGCGCAGCGACCGCTCCGCCAGCCGCAGCCAGCCCAGCGCGTAGTATGCCGCGCCTGGTGCAAGCATCGCGCGACACGGTCGGTTACACGGGACGGTAGGTGGAAAAGTGGAACGATGCATAACAACGGCTGTTATATGAAGTGTTCCACGTTTGCATTAATATAATTGTGCAAATTGTTTGCTATTTCTGGCGGCGCCACCTAGATGCCATGCAGTGAACTACTTGCTTGCTCAGTGATCGCTGGAAGATCAATTAAAACTTCCATATCTAAGTAGTTCATGCATGACATACTAGATGGCGCTGCACCCCTTCCTGAATCACGCAGGTGAGAACATTATGTAGATTACATAAGTAATCGGCGGATTCTCTGAATAAATGACTTGTACTGAGACACGTATTTTTGTTACCTACCTCTATCTCGTACAAAGATCGAACTTTGACCAGCGCCGCGCGTGTTCAATAATTATTATTATTATAGTATGCATCGATCTAATAATACTTGATGCACAATCAGCACTCGAAAAATGTGCCCACTAAAAGAGCGCCCAAATCGGAATTTGGACGCTGGCGGTTTGAAGAATTATTGGCGTTGAACAATCACAAAAAAACGTAAAAGGGGACGTAAAAAATACGTCAAAATTTGTATGAAATTGTGAATTTAGCATTATTAGATGGACTTTCCTATAAACTAAGTTTCTTTCCTTTAAACTAAGTGGAGTCAAATTCGACTCAATGTTCATGGCCACCCCACATGAAGCAGTGCACTCACCGAGCTGCACCATGCTGTCGAGGTGCGTGGGGTGGATGGCGAGCGCGTCCTGGAAGCACTGGCGCGCCGCCTCCCACTGCGCGCCCGCCGCGTGCACCATGCCGCGCTGCAACACCACGCACCACGATTGTATTGTATCGCAACGTTATAGCAGCGCCATCTACAGTGCTACAAACTTATCTGGCCCGGTGGCCTAAATTGGAACGAATGCAAATGTTATACTGTTGTCAGACAACGACAAAGTCAGTAACGCCCCCATTACCGGGTCGGATAAGTTTGTGTTTGTGGCACTGTACGTTTATTGTTCACAAGAGCGGAGGATTTTATAAATTCATGTTCAGTGTATAGTTCCGCCTTCGCCAACCTAGTGTTGTGGATGCCGTGAATAAAACAAAGCCAAGAATTTACACGTAGACACTGTCATAAAAATGTGGAGCAGAGTTATATCGTGACAACAAGTAGGAATCTATCAAATAGAGAGATGTGGCGGGTGACGTAGCGTTTTCGAACATAATATATTATGTATGTGTGTATTGCCCCTACATCAGTGTGTACGTATGATGCGTGCGTCCGTGTGTACGTATCCTCACCGTGTAGAGCACCAGATGGCTGTAGGGCGTGAGCGCGGCCGCCTCCGCCACGCAGCCCGACGCTGCTGTCACGCGGCCCAGCCTGGTAAACAAATTCACTTCTCGGTATTCATCGTATTGGACAATGGAATATCAGTCTTACATTGGCTATTGGTGACCCCGACGGTCACCAATAGCCAATGTAAGATAGAAACCTTACGGAAATAGAAACCTTACGGAAGCGTGGGTTCGAATCGTTTCTTTCTAACATGGTCTGTTACGATATATTGTTGGCTGTGATGCCCTAAGGCAGCTGGCGTTCCACCGCCGGCGAGTCGGCGAGTAAAACTCAGATATTTTCGCGTTCAAGACACGTACAAAAGATGACATTCCGAATAAACATAAGAGACGCATTATATGCGGTGCTGCTGGCGCGGGGAGCGCACGTGCGCCGCCGACGGTGTATAGCTCACCTGAGACAGAGGTCGGCCAGCAGCAGCCAGGCGTGCGCGCGGTGCTGCTGGCGCGGGGAGCGCACGCGCGCGGCCGACGGTGTATAGCTCACCTGAGACAGAGGTCGGCCAGCAGCAGCCAGGCGTGCGCGCGGTGCTGCTGGCGCGGGGAGCGCACGCGCGCCGCCGACGGTGTATAGCTCACCTGAGACAGAGGTCGGCCAGCAGCAGCCAGGCGTGCGCGCGGTGCTGCTGGCGCGGGGAGCGCACGCGCGCCGCCGACGGTGTATAGCTCACCTGAGACAGAGGTCGGCCAGCAGCAGCCAGGCGTGCGCGCGGTGCTGCTGGCGCGGGGAGCGCACGCGCGCCGCCGACGGTGTATAGCTCACCTGAGACAGAGGTCGGCCAGCAGCAGCCAGGCGTGCGCGCGGTGCTGCTGGCGCGGGGAGCGCACGCGCGCGGCCGACGTCGACGACGCGCCCTCCGACAGCGCGCGCTCCATGCGGAACGCGCCCGCACTCTCCGCGCGGATCGATGCTGCAACACAACACGTTCTAATTTTAAATTGATTTTTTTACACTTAAAATTCTCTCGATCTCCCATCAACCCATTAGTAGCCCACTACTGAGCACGGTTCCTTCGTCTTCATTGAAGAGGTCTACAGCATACTCCAACACGCTTGTAAGTGCAAATGTGTGGAGGGATTAGCAAGCCAGCTCCTAGCCCAGCTAGCTCTGCGCTGTTCAGTGTATGTGTGTGTGTATCAGTGTGTATGTCTGTATTTAATTATTTATTTAATGTATGTCCGTACCGGCGTCGCGGTTGCTCTGCGTGTCGTCGCGCTGCGAGTCGGAGAGCGCGTCCAGCTCGGCGTACCCGGGCGGCTCCAGCTCGTCGTCCGCCTCCGCGCTGTTCAACAACCGCAGTAGTTCCTTGCCTGTTGCTAGTGCCGCCTGACAAACACACGATAGGTACTTATAATTATTGTCCTCCTGCGATACAAGTGACTGACTATAGAATCAAGTATAATGGAATTATTTCAAAATCGTTGTAGCGGCGCGTTTCCTACAGGAATCTGAGCGCGCGCCTCACGTGAATGCTCACCAAGCATAACACCATAAGCAACGAGAACAGTACCTCGCCCGCGTTAGCGCCGGTGCCGGTGTCGGTGAGCAGCTGGACGGCGGCGAGGTGCTCGAGCGGCCAGTGCGCGCGCGGGTAGTGGTGGCGCGCGAGCCGCGCGGCCGCCAGCGCGCGCGCGCCGCGCGGCCCCGCGCACGCGCTCGCCCACAGCGCGCTCGCCAGCCGCAAGCCGCCGCCGCACTCCGCGCGCGCGTTGAGACACGCGCGCGTCGCGTCCTGATACAATACATGATACGTTCCTTCTTTAGTATACATTGTCGCGTCGGGGTCACCAGTTTGGCAGGCGATGATATTTATCCCTTTTCGCTGTCGAAACTTTGTATATACGCGAGGGGTAGCAAATCTCGTGAAAGCGTGTTTCACGCTACATGACATCACCGCGTGACGTGAGTGTGATGTTGTATATACGAACTTATTTGTACAATTCTATTACATTTTGCAAATCAGTACTTTTAGACTAAGTAGCATAATGTTCAGCGCCATTAAAGGATTTTATTTTAGATGTGTTTTCATTGACATTAACATTAGACATATTGGTCCTTCGAGCCATCGGCACCTACACCTACGATAGGTGTAGGTACCGCAAGTATATTCGCATTTCAAATAACTTGTGTATTTGTATGTGTGCACACCCGCACGTCTTTGTGTGTCTGTGTGCATAAATCCAGCTATCAACCGAGCAGCCACGTGTGTATGTCTGTGTGTCCGTGTTACCAACCATGGCCTCGTTGAGCATGCCGGCGTGCACGTACTGCAGCGCCAGGTGGTACCAGGCCAGGTGGTCGTTGTCGTCCAGCTGCACGGAGCGCCGCAGCGCCGCCGTGCTGGCCTCGTCCGCCGCCTCCTTGTCGATGCGCGAGTTCGTTTTCTGGAACCAGTCACGTCATTAGCCTCGTCGTCCCAAGGTTCCATACATGAAGCAAATATAGAGAGGAGACAGCCTAAGCAACTGTGCACTGTGACTCAACTAGGTCCCGACGTCATCACAGTAGGCGTGGCCTAAAGTCAGTCTACCGTCGGCGCCCGTCCTGTGCACAGCGTTATGGACGTTCACATTTTCGAAGAAAAGGATGAAGTGCTGTCTACTCGACATTAGATGGCGACTCTTTTCTTATATTTTGAGTTATATCCTACATTTAATGACATCTAGTGTGAGATAGTTAAACTATGTAGTAAAATCGATATAGAACGAATCGAGTAGTTTTGCTAGTGTCCGTTAGATGCAAAATAAACAAGTGGGCGGATGGTGGGCGGGATCTAACACCCCTCGCCCCGCAAAGTGTCACGCGTTCTTTCTTAGGGAAATCTACATACAACGTCTCCTCTCTATATTTGCTTCATGGACCCGATACATACAGTCCATTACACGAACGGCGTGGGTACCTGCGCGCGCATCTGGTGTCCGATGCCGACGTGCAGCAGACAACGCGCCAGCAACGGGCCCTCGCGCTTCTCCTCAATGGCCAGCGCCGCCTGCGCCCACGCCAACCCATCCTCGATCTAACACCATACAGCTTTGTTGTGATGGAGGCTTTGATGACACTTACAGTAAGCTCATTATAACTCGGCCCCTCTGAATGTAGCTACGAGTGGCTGCGCACATGTCGATTTTAAGGCCAAGTGGTGGTGGGAGGCAGGGAGTGCGGGCGGTAGGATAGGTACGCCAATACGAAGAAGCGCATCACAAAACAATTCAAACAAACACTGTGTTTTGTCAGTTACTGTACTTGCGCAAAATCTCGGAAAACTAAATTAAGAGCGGCCGAATTATAACGACCTCACTGTACTTTGTGAAAATAGGCTTTAATGACATTTACTTTGTGATAAAAGACGACAGACATCGCAAGAATATTAATAGGATTCCACAATTTATTGTTCAGGTATGGAGATATTAAATGATTCTGAACATCGAATTTCAGCTTCAACATTAGAGCGATTGATTGATAGCGTCTTGAACTGACACCGACGATTCGTAACTTAGTAATGAGAATTCATTATTATTATCCATTGCATCATTATCATCTTCCATCCTTCCCCGTTAACCGTCAACTATACTGCCTCCCCTATCTTTCACGTCATCGTCTGTCACACAGCTTCACACAGCAATACCAGGAGTGCATAACCAAGTGGATCATTCTTCCCCATTAGTGCCCATTACCCATCACTTCTCACTGACTCCATATCTTCCATATCGTCTCTCACACAGCAATACCAGGCGCGCATAACCAAGTGGATCATTCTTCCCCTTTAGTCGTCTCTTCTACACTGACTCGCCCATCGTCTGCCACACAGCGCTACCAGGCGCGCATAACCAAGAGTAGGCTCACCGCGCCGGCGCGGTAGCAGGTGGCGGCGGCCACGAGGCGCAGCGCCGCGTCGCCGGGCGCCAGCGGGGCGCCGCGCCGCGCCACGCCCATCGCGCGCACGCTCGCGTTCCACGCGGGACTGCCTGCACCAACACTAGTTATTGTCACTACGATAATATTTAGGCACTTCTCACACAACGCTATTTATGAGCTATGAAAAACACAAATTTTGACGTATTTTCTGTCCCATTTCACGTTTATTTTACTCGTAATTGTGATTCTTCAATGCCAAATAGCTCCTCAAGCCGCTAATAGATGGCGTTAAACCCTTAATCACAAATAACCAATCGAGTGCCCAAATTTCGGTTTGGACACTCTTTTGGTGAGCACATTTTTCGAGTGCTGATCGTGCATCTAGTATTAATAGATCGATGAGTATAAAGCTCATAATTATTTGAACGCTCTCCGTAGGTAAGCTAAGCTACAACCCACTAATGGCCCACTACTGAGCACGGGTCTCTCCTCATTACTGAGGAGGCCTAGAGCATACTCCACCACGCTGCTCCAATGCGGGTTGGTGGAGGGGTTAGTGGCCAACCCAGTGTCGAAAGTTTTCAAGCCGCCCGAAGGCCTCCGACATGGCTTAACGACTGCTATCAATCGATAACAACCGGGACCGACGGCTTCACGTGCCCTCCGAAGCACGGAAGCGCTCAAGAAATTATTGCCACTAGCGTTCACCCATCCGACTACCGACCGCGCCCGCTGTTGCTTAACTTTGTCGATCGCTTAGGATCGACGCAAGCCGCCGGGCTATGAGCGCTTCTAATTAGAGTTCCGTAGGTAAGACCATAACAAAGTGTGCACTGACCTTGCGGCGGCGGCGCGGGCGGGTGCAGCGCGGACGGCGCGCGCGCGGCCGCCGCGGTGGCCAGCACGCGCTGCCGCCACACGTGCGCGCACCCGAACGAGAACTTCATCGCGCGCTCTAGGGACTGACCGAACACCCAGTTAGTATACGATACTCACAGATAGACAACATATTATCATGGTTACAGTCTACATGTATTGTGTGTCTGCTGCCCCAAGCGCACGGCGGCCAGCGCGTGTATGTGTGTGTGTGTGTGTGTGCGTGTGCGTGTACCTCCAGCACGAGCGGCAGCTGCCCCAAGCGCACGGCGGCCAGCGCGTGTATGTGTGTGTGTGTGTGTGTGCGTGTGCGTGTACCTCCAGCACGAGCGGCAGCTGCCCCCAGCGCACGGCGGCCAGCGCGAGCAGGTCGCCGACGGCCAGCGCGTTGCGCAGCGCGTGCGCGCGCGCGGCCTCGAACTCGCCGCTCTGCGAGAGCACGGCGTCGCGCACGGCCATGGCCTCGCCCACCGCCAGCAGCAGCACCACCTCCTCGTACTCGTTGCGCGGCACGAACTGGAAACGTACGTACGGACAGACGTCAGACTTCGCACACTGCTCGCGAGAGCACTCTATCCGGCTCGAAGGACTAAAAACTGTATTGTATCCTACAGTTTCCGAGGATTAGGTAATGTAAAGAACAAAACCCAAGGAGCGTCGTTTGAACACTGATTTATTGTACATAAAATTTAAGTGAAGGACGGACATACTGCTTGCTTGCATTTTGATCGCCGGTATTGTCTAAAGTTATGCGGTCACGTGTACGACGTCATAGCTCGTACAAACCGCACATAAAGATACCGATCACAGACACGCAACAAGCACAAAACTTGTTCAATAGTGGTTCAATGTGGTTCCATTATAATATGGTGTCCGTGGACGGTGTCTATGTATGCTTTGCTCGAGCTTGCCCTGTTTGGAGCCCTTTTATTTTTCTATGGTATAAGAAAACCCTTATAAATGTGTCCACATCAATCAACAACCCCAACTACACCGAATCACCTCAGTGGGCCACAGACATCCCCAAACCAGACTAGGCCTCACCTGGTTGATCGAGTGGTACTTGCGCGGCTTCCAGGGCCCGTCGGCGTTTTCGTCGCGCCGCCGCCCCAGCGTGCCCGCCGGCGCCGCCGGCCTCTCCGGCGCTGCGTACACCTGCGCGGACCTCACTTTATGCCACTTCTCACATTACGCCATTCATTAGCTACGCGACTGCGACGCAATCCCAAAATTCTATGTATCTGACACTTTTCACTGACAGGAGTCGCATGGTAGACGCGTCTCCTGTCAGTGTAAAGTGTCAGATACGTACAAATTTTGGGTTGCGTTGCAGTCGCGTAGCTCATAAATAGCGTTGTGTGAGAAGTGCCTAAGACGTCACTAGCTAGCACTGCTGTACTTATTGTATCGGACGTTACATTGCGGAACTCCCATTATTACATATTAAAGTTAAAACAGTGAAACCATCTACATACAAACGCATATGGTGGTGTATATTTTTATTTATATTTTCATTCACAAAAATAACCAGTTAGCAAAGGGAGATCTGTTGAATTGAATTGAAGCGCTCACAGCCCGGCGGCTTGCGTCAATCCCAAGTGATCGATAAAGTTAAGCAACAGCGGGCGCGACCGGTAGTTGGATGGGTGACCGCTAGTGGCAGAATTTCTTGAGCGCTTCCGTGCTTTTTAGAGCACGTAAAGCCATATCGGAAGGCCTTCGGGCGGCTTGAAAACTTTCGATACTGGGTTGGCCACTAATTTCTCCACCAATCCGCATTGAAGCAGCGTGGTGGAGTATACTCTAGGCCTCCTCAAAAATGAGGAAAGACCCGTGCTCAGTAATGGGCCATTAATGGGTTGTAGCCAAAGGGAGACCTTCCTGGAGGCGAGGCATCGCCTAGGGAGCGGTCTAGCTCCAATTGTTCCCAGTCTACACTTGTATATGTGAGCGTTGTACAAAACTTCGCTAGCGTGATTCAGACTATCAAATATCAAGGTACCTGTCCGGTGACGCCGCGCATGAGCACCTCGGCGAGCTGGCGCGCCAGGGTCAGCCGCAGCGCCTGCGTCGACACCGACTCCACCGCCGACAGCATCTCGCGGTACCTGCACCGACCACCACATCTCATCAGTACCGCGGGAGCTCTTAGAGTCAGGAGCGTCCCCCGACCATCTGGGGGGCGACTAACTGACTGCGACCAGGCAATGCACACGGGACTGACAGGACCCGCTCAACAGCGGGCCTGCTCTTCCACCGGGAGACACTAGTTCTCCTGAGTTTATGTCCGGGTAAAAAGGAGACCTTATTGAGACCCGAAAATCCCTCGCCTCAGTCCGCGCAAAAGGCGCGGCAGCGATGGAAGGCAGCATTCGTTCGTTCGTTCGTTCTGATCAGTACTGATCATAGTTACAGAAGGTATGGAACAGTGTCCACAAGCGTCGTTCGTGAAAGTTATCAGAGGTTTTTGTTGGCAGAAATTTCAAGGAAAATGAAAGGAAGTGTTTTTTCAAGCCGGAACGCAAGTCATTTGATAGTTGAGTCGCTAGCCGGCAGGATAACAGCCCTGTCACCAAGTAGGTAGCTCGAAGCTGCGGTTCTGACACTACCGGGTACATGTAATGTTAGCTACCTATCGATGGCGGCCTGCAGGCGGCCGGCGCGGATGTGCAGCAGCGGCGCGCGCTGCAGCGCCGTCTCCAGCGTGGCGCCCGCGCGCGCCGAGCCGCAGCGCTGCAGGTACAGCAGCGTCAGCTCCGACGACAGCTCGAAGCTGCGGATCTGACACCACGACGATGGATTAATACTGGTATAAAGCTCCGAAACTCGAGCAATGCACACACAGATCGTCCAGGGTAGTTGCATAGTCAAGCTTACCGCCAGCGTGGTTAACTATAAAACGGTACAAGGGACTTGTGAGCTCGCGCCGGTTAACCGCGCTAGCGGTAAGCTTGACTATGCAACCACCGTCATAGACATCAAATATTGAACCACTATTATACAATTTTTGGTGCGTATTTCGTGTCCTCAAATGACGTCTTTGTGTACGTTGCTCGAACGCACAATGTATGAAGCAAAAAACACGGAACAAGGAACCAAACTATCGTCTGTCACATAAAATATCTATCCCAGTCAAAAATCGGACTCAGGACCTCTTGCTTTGCTAGCAGGATCACTACTAACTGTTCATTACGATGAGTTGCAATTCCACATGCTCCCCCCCCCCCCCCCCCTAAGTCAGGTAGGTATAGCACACAGGTACAGATATAATGCACATTTGACGAAGGAAGATCTCCCGCCAGGCGAGACGAAATGCCTGGGGGGCGGCCGAGGCCCCGAGTGAATGTTCTCGAGGCGTGGTATATACGCGAGCGATGTAGAAATCTTCGATAGCGCGTTTCAGGCTTCGGTGACGTCACTGTGTGACATGTGTGCGATGTTGGCACACACACGTCATCAGTATCAAGAGTAAGTGGCAGCTTACCATCTCGGCCTCGCGCTCGGCCTGCTTGTACCGGCTGGTGCAGGAGCCGCCGGGCGGCACGCTCAGCTCCAGACACAGCCCCTTGATGGCGTACGACTCCGCCACGATGCGCAGGCTGCGGCTGAGAACACGACGGCAGTACGTCAGAAACTAGAGTTGAGCATAATCGCGATTTCCGGTGCATTACCCCTTAACGTTTTCATATTAGGGAATACAATTATATTTGAATTACATTGTTCATTGGGGAAAAAGTGATCCTCCCCCCCCCCCCTTCTTAGTATGCTTTAATTCTTTTATGCTTTAATTTCTCAAAAGACGCTCGCAAGGGCTAAGTGTCCTTGAAATAATATGTAACCATGAATACATTATGGCAAAATTTTGCCTATCTCTGTCAGAAACAATGTAACGTTTGGACGCAAAGACCATCCCTTCTTAAGCTCCAGACGACCTCTCCTGATCATGGTAAACCATGCTCGACACCCAGCCCAAGCCACTAATAGAATGTCTCAGCCTTCTAACTACAACCAGTATGTTAGGTTGATGTTAAAGAATCGTCGCGTCCCTTTTGACTCCTTTCCTTCTACGTATCACCACCGATGCCTTCAGTGATGTAATTGGTCTTGCTCGTCATAATTTAAATCAAATAATGATGATGCTCATAATCCCCAGAGCTCTCAGCTAGCGTAGCCATGCGAGTCACGCGCAGCCTTCACTTTGAACGTCGAGCAGTTAGCGGCACTCGCTGAGCTCATTAACATGACCAGCGTCTTACTCAATGCATGTTACGTCAACTCATATAACATCTGTTTTTTATACGGGTAGCATTGAAGTGGATTGATATCCATCTTAACATAATAAGTAGTTAGCACACTAACGCAATAGGTTAGACCTGTAATGTCAGTGTTTGTTAAGATTATAAATAAATAAATAAATAATGTAAAGTGTCCATATGTAAAGTGTCCATAAGTGGCGCTAACGCACTCCTAGAGTAAAAATAAAAATCGTGAATAAACTCTTATGTCCCTACATTAAAAAAAAATCGTAGGAAGGATTTGGAAGAGATGCCTTATATAAAAATAGTTTCGCGATGTTACAGAAGGTATTTCTCAGTTCCGAATCGCGGACATTTTCTTTGGTTCGAGATAGATCGAGGATGTCTTTAAAACGTTACGGTAATGGAGCGGCGACACTTGCCAGTAGACTGGGTATTCGTTAGATACCTATTCAAATAAAAAGATGTAGGTTCATATCGTTCAACAATTCGTTTGCTTGAGTAGCGTGTGATTCATTGTTCGCGTTACGTCACGCGGCTGTTGCTCTAGTGTTGGAATGCTAGCCCCGTGAATCATGCACCACAAGACGAACACACTATTGATAACAGGTCTAAAAATTTAAACTCTTTATTTTCCCCTTTTGGACTTTAATGCTGATTTTGATCTGATCTTCTTCTTCTTCGTCGTTTCCTCATGACTGAGAGTCGTGGTCATCGTAAGTGATTTTCTCCACTAAAGTCCTCCAGGCTTTTCTGTTTTGGGAAAGTTGCATGGATGCGTGAATGGTGGATTTACACGCTTGTTTAATAGCATCGGTCCAACGGGTCGGTGATCGCCCTCTACTCCTCTTTCCTTCCACGCAGCCAACCACTATCAATTTTTCAAGATTGTCTGGTTCACGCCGGACCACGTGGCCGAAGTACTTGAGAACCCTACGCATGCATATAGTAGAGAGACGAGTTCGGATCTTGAGTTCCTTCAGAATAGATACATTGGTGCGATGGGCTGTCCATGACAAGAAAGGTTAGATGATCAGGTATTCCCATCTCTTTCATGACTTGAAACATCTTTTTCCAATTGATACAGTCAAAAGCTTTGGCATAGTCTGATATGTGTGGTCTGATATGTGTGCTAATTCTGAAGATGGTCAAACTTGTATTTCCCATACCTCTCTTTTTTTACCTTTTTTTTAAATCCCTTTACGTGAGTTAGAAAAAAGCCAATAAAAATATGTAGTAAAAGATATATTTTAATGGAAACAAGGAGTCCACTGTGTACTGGTTATTGCTCAGAACTTAAAAATACAGGTTACAAATTGCCCAAAAATGTAGCAAAAACTGTCCGAAGAGTGCATAATTATATGACGCGATAACATTTTTCAACTGATCAGCGCGAAATGCACAGAATTAGGTAGGTACCTACTTACTGGATTTGTAAAATCAATGATAATGCACGTTTATACAATCTGACTTAAATACAGTTCAAATAAATGTATGTTTTACTACTTATTCATCATTTACTATTTTTCCAGTATCAGCGCCCCAAAATATACCTACCCAAATCAAACATCAGAACAGGAAGGAGAAACCGAATGTAGACCTGTGCAATAATTCTTGATTAATTGGTTATGTCAGGCCTAACCTGACTTGTTGGATGTTCTGTTCATTAGCCACCTTATTAAGTAATTATTACTAATTACAGTCTATGACCAATTAAAGCTCTTCACAGAGTTGGTTAGCTTGTGACTCAAGACTCTCAATTCAATTATCAGTTCCAAAGAATAGTAGGTATTTTTCAGTATTTTTAGATATTCTTGGTTGGAAAAATACGCCTCAAATGGGCAAATAATTATAATTTAATCATAATAGCAGATACACCATTTTTTATTTGCACAGAGTTTTCGTAAATTACTACCTGATTAGAAATCCTAAAAACCAACGGTAGAATTTAAAGTAATAACAATATAGTAATGTAAATAATGAAATAATAATAAATAATTTAATTAATAATTAAAATAAATTAAAGGGAAACGAAGTAAATTTTATGTGATGCCCACAATCGTAAATACTGCTGATGGCGCCTGCAGGAAAAGGTTTGTGAGCCCACAAACTAAAATTAAACGTTACATTAATTCCACCTTTTTATAAAAAATAAATTGGCATCCTGTGACAAATACAAACCATAAAAACTTTTTTATGTACTATGAAATATTCAAAATAATCAACTATCCCCAGCTAAATGTTAATATAGAAAACAGTTTATCTAAATTAATGTGTACTACACTATTCACAATTAAGATTAGATAGGCTTCAATATAATAATACCAGCTATAGTATTATTAAACATGTTTCAATCTTCTATAACATGTTGGTATATTTTTACGGTTTTACTTTAAGTTATTACACTTTTTACTGCGATACTTAAGTAGTATTCTTCGAGCACTTAGGTATATACGAGCTCGTAAGTACCTCCAGTTAGACATTACAGAGGTACGATTCGATTATCGAAAGATACATTACAAATATGAACATAAAAGTATTGGTGGGTATGTATGTCTGTAGGTAGACAGACTGAAAGTTAATTTATCGTCGTCCAATAATTGCATAAAAAGTTGCGTGCCCCCGGGCGACCGGCGGCCGAGGTCGCTACGTTTTAATTTAATTACGATAATTGCCCACTGACGATAACCATACAGTGAACAAGTAATCACAGTGCAACGAGGTCGTTATTGGATGTTATGGTGACTTGCTGCGTCTCTAATGTCTCTATTATTGATATCTGTGGTAGGCTCGTTTCAAATTTAAGTTCTATGTCCATGCTAGTCTGATGTCAAACCCCGAAATTATTATATTGTCTTTATTGCAATTACGTACTACATATTTACATAAATCAGATTAACCCAGTCAAGAATAGAACCATGAAAACTTCACAGACTACAGCTACTGCCAACTTATCAACTTGAAGATATTTCATTCTCAAGATGAAATTAAATTTTTACAAGAAATTGTGGTTCTATTCAGTTTGAATAGCATAAACATACAGAACAAATAAATATGATGTGAATGAGCTTCATTTTAAGAGATAACAGAAGATAAAACAAACATGACATGCATTGACTACTTCCTGTCATTGACTGCAGCATTATCAATTATTTACACAGCAAAGATATGGTTCAAAAAATAATATTTGTGTAGATAAACCATTTGAATAGAGGCTACATGTGTGAACAGTTCACAGGATAAATGGATTACAGAGTAGCAAGGCGTAGTGCTCAGTCATTATAGCCATGACCAAGTTTCCACACATTGTTGTTACTTTCAATGGCTATTTATTTTGTATGTGGAGCAATCTATAACAAGTGTTAGTTATATTTAGCTACTAGTAAATCCGCCCTCGCTTCGCTTCGGGGAACCAGTCCCTTCAAAAATCTCTATAAATTTTAACAAATTATGTTATTCCAATGTCTTAGCTATATTACTGCAAAGTTTCATGAAAATCCGTTCAGTAGTTTTTGCGTGAAAGAGCAACAAACACACACACACACACACTCACTCACTCACTCACATACATCCTTATAAACTTTCGCATTTATAATATTAGTAGGAAGTAGGATAGTAGGAAGTAGGATAAATATGGTTACTTCGTAAATTTTATGGATGTAAAAAAATATTGAATAGTTGTTCACTTGAGAATATGTGAACAATGTAGCTTTCAGATGTTTAAGATAACGTAAAAGAAGACAATTAAGGCAATTAACAAATGTGAGCGATACATCCTCTTTAACATGGAAATGCTCAAAAAAACCTTAAAGTTGTAGTAACAAATTTATTTTGAAAAATATACTTACACAGGTAGCTCCTTCTCAGTGAGTGTGCTGAGTTCTGCTAGCTTATACTGTTTGAGGGCTTCATCATACGCCCCGCATGCATAGTTCAGCTTCCCCAGCAAGAGATGAGCATCCAACGCCACACCAGCTTTCTTCCCCGCTTCATCGGTGGCCAGCGTCAGGTATCCCCGAGCTTCTGACAGTTCCCTCTGAGCTCGCTCAATGTTTTCTTTAATCGGAGGCCACTCATCCAGGTATGCTTCAAGTTTGCCCTCACCAATGAGGAAATGAGCAAGGCTTTCTGAAAAGTAAAAAAATTAAGTCTGTTATTTCTATTACAAATTTATATATTTTTGAAATAATCTTTTTGTCATTGTAGGGAACCATGATTCACACAGTTGTTTTGTTGATGTGATGGTTCATAATTATGAACAGGTTAGGTTGGGCCGTATTTACCTGCTAGATCATAGAATTAATCAGTCAGATCATTGGTACATACTTATTTTGTTAGTTAACGTTGCCTAATTTATCATGAATGTCATGTCAAATGTATGGTACTGCATATAGCATAATATTAAATAGTAACCTTAGAGATTGTCATTTGAACAACCATATCAAGCATTACCTGAAATTATCTTCCAATCTCATTTAGGTAACAATAATTTTTATCATTTTTTGATAAGCTACCATGAAGTCCATTATGCCAATTAATGATACCATTATTTCAATATATTATGATGGATTATTTACTACTAATTCTGGTTAGATTATTCCTCAAGTTGTTTCTAGTCTTAGCAAATAAATGAATAGACATGTTATTTAAAGATATTTATGCTAAGCGGTAGAGGCCCTGAGTGCAAATAATGTTACCCTGGGTTTGATTTTAAGCTGAGGAAAAAGTTTATATGAGGTGTACTTTAGTTTATATTTGTCCTCAGCTTGTCAATGTTAGTATGAGTTATTTGTGTTGTCCATGCCACCAACAACGCAGGGAATTCTAGTGCAGGGGTATGAGTGTGTCTAAAATGTACATCAACAACTAATTACTCTTCATGTGGAATTTAATATGTTGTAATATTAAAATAGGTATGAAGCTTCAGGGGTCAGAAACAGGTATACTCTTCAGGTACATCTCAGTACTTGAGATGGGGATTCTACTAACTGCATTTTGTGAACTACTGACACATATCACACAACTGCACCTAGTTACTATAGAACTCTTGTTTAAAACGGCCAAGATCTCACTAGTTGTATAATAACTTTCAAAAACTTTTGATGAACATCAGATAATTCAACCAACTTCATATGAGTAAAAATAAAGTAATTGTGTAAAAAGAAACATTTCTGTACACATAAATTAGTGTAATATGTTATGTGATAAGGAAAAAGTTGGCCATAAATATTCATTTATAACCCATTCATGTTTACTGATGACATCACTATTGTGCTCACAGAATACACATTGAAAGGAGAGAGGTAGATGCCAAGCCATTATCCTTTATAAAATACTTAAAGCGTTAACAATTCGTTATGTTATTGATAAGTCATTAGGGACTGATAACAAGTTATAGCAGATGGTCACTTGGACTGAGATACAGTTGGCAGGGATACAGAAGGAAAGAGAACCAGAGTGGTACTGACCATGCTGAGGGGACCTGGCCTTGAGCTGCTGGGCCAAGTCTACTGCCTTCTTCCAGTTCGATTCCTCTCTGCTCTTCTCGATCTCAGTCTCATAGGTCCGCACGGCGTTCTTGCTTCTCGATGTCATTGTAACCCGAGGAGTCTGGCCGCACGTCACACCATCGATTTCGCGTGTATCAATTCACTCGGACATTGCAAAATCCTCACAAATTGCGAGAGAATCCCCAGCAGTTGAAGGCCACATCTGACAACTCTGCTGTGACATTCTGACATCTTGACACATAATCACGTAGTGACATTCACATCGTAGTGTGCACAGCTTAAATAATTATAGTATGGCACTATCCATATTTTGTGGTATGGCTATTACAACCAACATTATGATTGTAATAAGTAGGTAATAATATAATATAATGGTAATAATAATTTTATCAAACGATTTATTAGTATATTTTAACTAATATGAATTTTATACTTAGATTCTGATCAATCGTTATGAGAAAAATGTAAATACCAAAAGTAGCTTCACGAATGTAGTAAGTTTCATATGCGACAACAGATGGCGCTGATAGTACTAACTTCAGGTAATAAAGTACTGTGGTGTTCATGTTCTAGGCTAGGCTTATAGAAACTATTCGACGGCAGCAAAGAACAAACGGTCATCTACAAAAACGTTAGTTTTCAGGAGAGCGTTTTTAGTTCAAAAATGGTATAACTTCTACAATTACAAAGATATCTTCGTCGTTTTTGGAATAGTTAATTATTACAATATTAACTATTATTTGGTATAGGTAAATTATTAATAATTCTTTAATTTTTAAAAATACGGCGGATACCTTTTTCTACTTCGATCAAGAAAACAAGCAAATTGAGTCAACTGCCATATATTCGTTTCTACTTGGGACCCGATAATTATTTATTCTTTAACTATTTTATTAATTTAATGATTGATTTTTATTTTTATTGATCATATAAAACCAATTTCATCAAAACAACAAATTTAATTATTATTGTCACTAAAATACTGTAGTTGTCTCACATTACTTCGGCATTCTTACGTTGAAGCTATTGGATAATTGCAGATATACCTAAACTATTTTGAGTTTTAGGGTGTCTTATAAAAAAAAAGTTTTGTGATTCTTGTTAATAATTGTATTTGTAATATAAAGTAACTAAAAAGTATAGTTTCAAAGAAATAACTACTAATAATAATTATATTTTAACAGTACTTTGTATCATAATCATCATCTTGGTATCAGTATCATAAGTAACTCAATAACTACTCGTTTGACGAAACTCAAATTTTTACGGGACCTAACTTAAACTTTAACTTAAAGCCCCAGCTTTCGATTAAAAGAAGAATGATTAAAATCGGCACTCTAAATAGTAAGATATGAGGTAACATACATACATAAAAATTATTAAGGATAATTCAAAAACCATTGGTCAGATGCCGCTTAAACTTATATGAGACTACAATGCAAATACCAGCTTTCAAATAAAAAGAGAATTATAAAAATCTGAACACTCAATAAAAAGTTATTAGGAAAAAACCATAAATACACACTTTTAAAGATCCTTACACATTATTCAAGCAAATTCAAAATTACTCATTAGATGTCGCTCAAATTTATATGGGACCTCAACAAAAGCACCAGCTTTCAAGGAAATAAAGAATCATCAAAATCGGTTTACCCAACACGAAGTTATGGGGTAACAAAATACCAACAAAGATAGAAAAAAAAGGTATAAATATTTTTTACATTTGTGGCTTGGTTGAATGTCAGTTCCGGATTCAATTTTCAATTATTTTATTATTCCAATTGCAAGCAGTCATCATCAGACATTTTGTCTTGCTGAAGAGCCTCGAGACTTCGCAGGTTATTTTCGTAAGGACAGCTGGTCCGCCGCATTGCGCGACGTACACAAGGACAAATGGTATATGTCAGTTTGTACTTTGTCGAATTTTAAATAAGTAGTGCAGATGTCTTTTTGTACGTTGAAAAATTGGTGTAAAAAACAACATTTTTCGAGAAAAAAAATATCACAAGATAGAACAAAGAATTCTGAGTTGAATTATGCAAAAAAACGATTTTGGCAAAATTGCAGATGTCTTTATGTTCTTTGCTGCCGTCGTATTATTGTCTTCAGATCTCTAGTCTGCACTTAAGATTCAAATTACAATTTAATCCATAATTCTGTGATTACAAGAGTAGGATATAAGTTAAGGGCTACCGTAAGTGGGCATGCATGGCGGGCACTTCACGTGGGCGGCATTAACGGCAATCTGCACTTAAGATTCAAATTACAATTTAATCCATAATTCTGTGATTACAAGAGTAGGATATAAGTTAAGGGCTACCGTAAGTGGGCATGCATGGCGGGCACTTCACGTGGGCGGCATTAACGGCAAATTATGGCTATCCATCCATCCGGAACAAAATATCATTAACCGACTTCAAAAAAAAAAGGAGGTTTTTAAGTCGACCGTATATGCTTTTTTATGTGTGTTTAAAAATTTTTTCGTCGCTTATGAGCCGATTTTGATAATTCTTTTTTTGTTGGAAAGTAGATATTCCAAGGGTGGTCCCATGATAGACAGAGTCACCAGGATCTAATGATGACAGCCCAGAGAAATCGAGGAAAACTGTCGAAAATTATAGTGGCGACTAGTGTGTTTGTTAATGTTTTCTTTTTTTATAGCCTGAAGGGCTGACCAAAACGCGGACGAGCCACCTGATGGTAAGTGGTAATCGTCGCCTATGGACACCTGCAACACCAGGGGTCACCTGGAGTCACCAGTGCAACGCCGGCCCTGAAGGAGAGTTCTTTTGACACCTTTCTTGAAGAACCCCACCCATGTCATAGCACTCCGGGAATACCTCAGAAGGAAGCTCATTCCACAGCTTGCAAGTTCGCGGCAAACATGATAGTGAGAATCGAACTGTAGGTACCTAGTCGTTAGCCACGAATCCAAGCGATGTGGATGAAACTTCAATCTTCAATTTCATTACCTATATTAATATATTTAATAGGTATTAAATCAGTACAATTTAATGAAGGTTTACAATAGATTTGATGGAGCCGAAAGACATTCGAGAGAAATCAAAGATTTACAGCCGTTAGGTACCTTGTGTTTGGGCTTGAATAATTTGTACCTAGTGACGAGAACTTTACACCTAGATGGGTTGAACAGAGCGCTGTCGTGAGATTTTTGAGTTATCTCTGCTTGTAGATGTTGAAGTCGGATAGATTATGTGTAAAAAACAATTACTTATTTTATTAACATTTAGTACAATTATTATAAAAATTATAACTTCGACACTTAAGATCCTCTTATCATTTCAATTAGGCTCTTAGCATATGTATGAAAATACGTGTGATTTGCTTGCTACTAGGCCCACTAGCCGTGGCTGGCGTGGCCAATTTGCACGGGTCCTTAGGGTTTGTAGTACTTAGTTGATATTTAAGCTATAGGATACCAAAACCCTAACTGTAACTAACTAAACCTGACTGATAGACAGCACACAACCTGAAGCAATGTAAGTAGGTATGAACTTATGCAAAGGGGTTCTTAATTATCAACACTAAAGTATAAGTAAGTGAGTACCTATAGATGGCAAAATAAATATATAAATAAACTATATTTTGTAAAAATCTGTTTACAAATTCTCCCTCACTTCACTTTTAGAAACCTGTCCGTCAGAACCCACATTCAAAAATGTTACACCTGATTCTGTTAACCGATATAACTTTTAAAATCATGCAATAAAAGAAAAAGTAGTCAAAAATAATTAAAATCACGCATAATTTTTTTACGTACCATTTGGTATTTAATGCCACTGGGCCTCTAATACCAAGTCATTTTTAAAGCGGCTTCATTATTTCAGGAATTCATTGAGAAATACTATAAAAGAGCAAACTCCACGCAGACAGGACCATTTTAACTTTTCCAGTTTAATAAGAAAGCTAATGAAATCGCCGGCCCCGCGCCGCTCCGACAGAAGTACTTAAATAACGTTGTGTACCGCCTTTATGCGAAAACTTGAGGTCCGGCGGGGAGGGTGCACAATAAAACTTTAGCGTTCCCTAATCCCGAATTATGTTGTAACTTTTATTGGTGACGGTTGGTAATACAATTGTTTATTTTTTATATGGAATTAAGATAGCAAACGAGCATGCAGCACCACCTTCCGCTGCCGCCCATGACAACTGTGACCGACCCAGAACTAGACCCAATGAGTCCCGTTCTAATTCGGTCACAGATGCGTTGCTACCCCTGAGGACTGAGATGGTCGCCTTTAAAAAAGTGTAACCGGCTCCACACCTTCTTATCCGGAACACAATTGTTCTTAAAACAATTATTACACGGTAGGAATGGTAGATACTAAGTACCGTGGCGGGCGGTTGTACTTCCCCGGGTGAGCTCTAGGCCCTACCACCTATAAAATTTTGTTTTGAAAATGTTTTTTCGTTTCCTGTACACGACTGGTGGCTGGCGGCAGGTGGTCGACGGCAGGCCGGTGGTGACGGTGGCGACGGTGTCAGGAGACGACGTCGCGGCCGTCGCCGGCTGTCACCGCGGCAAGGTCGCCCCGACCTTTAATGACGATCTAAATCGCTGGAGATTTGCTGCCAGCGACGACCCGGTGACAGGAAATTGCTAATTTAAACACGACTGACGTAAAGTTCAATCAAATATGTATATACCTACCTGCTATCCTATGCATCGTATAATAAATTAGTTTATGTTGATATTCTATATCACAGCAGGTCCTAGCAACAGGTACACACTGGACAGTTGGTCACATTTCTCACATAATATCCTCCCCTACCCTCGTAAAGTATGGAATGAACTTCCTACATCAGTAGTCCTAAAGAGAACATGGGGTCCTTCAAGAAGCGACTTCATCGCTTTCTTGCCCACCATCGCATTACAGACATCCCTACTGTTGCTTAAGTCCATGGGCTATATATGATCCATCGGATGATCCTTCAGAACTTTTGTCTTATTCCATAAAAGAACCTGCTATCATATTCAGATCTCCCAGCAATTTTATCTCTGTAATACCAAGCACTTGCATCTATGTCCAGTTCTTGCAATTTACAATGCTAATTTAAAATAAAATTTTCTCGAGGAACTTACAAATTACACTCTTTATTCCTCTCTGCATCACAAAGTGCACCGTCTCTGGCGGTACCACAGTGAGATAGTTATTCAGATGAGCCGGGCACGCGCCGCGTCCCGTTAAGATCCTTTATCGCCCACTTGCTATTCTATTTCTTAACTCGAGATGAAGATTTCCATTGTGTAAATCACACCTAGCTATCTCGACAGCGTGATACGTACGAGTACAATGCTTTGTTCGTTGTGCTCCCGGATGGGTTATTATCAAAAATGTGTTTTGAAGTCAAAGGAATTACCGTAACGTCACCTTCTAGTGATGCTCCCTCTGGAAAAACGCCTAAAAACAATCTCCCACTTAGGGCGCTTTTAGTGTCACGCGGATTTGCTCACGCACGCGGGATTGGCCCGCATGCGTGAAATTTCACGCTGCGGATCATACGCAGTTTAAGTTTCAGTCTTCTGCGGGTTGCGTAACGGGTTGCGTAGACGATTAGTACAATACGGTGCGTGCGCCCCGTCCGACACTAAAATGGGCAGTAAAGTTGTAGGGACGCTCACGCATGCGCATGCGGATGCCCCGCTGCGGGATGACGCCCCGCACAGCGCCCCGCGTCCCACATGCGTTTATCGCGCTTTATAATAAATTCATATATGAAATCGGAGACAACTGCACTTTGCTTCTCTGTTATTCGGAATAATAAAACAAAAGTGTCCACCATATTTATATGATAAGCTTCTCTGGTTTAGCGATATTCACGGAAGATATGGAGCTCGCAATGCTGGTAAGTTGGCTTATCCAGCTAATTGTAATGCGGCATTTAGGGGTAGCTATAAGTATGGTGCCACTAAATGCTGGAACAATCTGCCTCCACCTATGCGCAACCTTAGTTCTATTGCGTGCTTTAAGACGGCATATAAATTTTATTTACTAAAAATTCAAAAGTCGACTCTAAATTAATTATTCAGGCAGGCTCAAATCTACATTACTTTCTTTGCACATTATCATCATGCATCAGCACAATATTATCATACTCGCACTATTGTAACAACAATTATCCACATAACACACACACACACACACACACACACATATAATATATTAGTTCATGTAATTCATGTGATCTAAAGTGTGCACTGCTAGTTGAAACTCGTGATAATACGGGTCGTACTGAAAACCAGCGGCCTTGGATGCGCTTCGCTCCTTGGCCAGTGCTGAGTACGTTCCGTTTAGTCAAGTTTCTGTACGACAATCCATTTTGTTTAATTATTTTATTTGACTTTGTTATTTAAGTACCTTTAGTGATTCGGTCTTTTATTATTATTTAAGTCTGATGTAATGTACTAATGTAATGTACCTACTTCTATGTCGTTAACAGTGCTTGACTAAATAAACTGTTTTTCTTTCTTTCTTTCTTTCTTTCAAATTGTTCTTTGCGGGTGCTACGCATGCGGGCCAATCCCGCGTGCGTGAGCAAATCCGCGTGACACTAAAAGCACCCTTAGTTTTCGGCGCAAAACATCTTGAAAATGATATATGTCGTGGATATGCCCATGGATAGCAGTACTGACTATTGGGTGGGCCCACCTTTAAATTTTAGGCTAAAGATATAAAATTAGACAAAATAAGAAACAAAGAAGAACATTTCTGTTTCCATTTTGCTCAATACTTTACCACGCGCTCTATACAAACTTATGTAGGTAATAGACGTACCTACATATATTTCATGTGCATTTATAAATGATAATTAATATAATGTACAAGTATAGTAATATAGGTGCATTGCTGAGTACCAAAACATCTTGTTTCTACTAATCACATAAACGGCTTAACCGATTTCGATGCCGTTTACACTGAGGTACTTTACTAAGTTTATTAAATTAACTTAACTTAATTAACTTTGCATAACACTGTCAAAGTAAAAGAGTAATTTCCAAGTTTCAAGTAAATGGGAACGAAAACTATTTTAATACTCATAAAACCTTTAGCCTTGCAAGAAAATTTTGTGCTCTCACATACTGTACCTATCAAGCATCCAAGAAAAGTTTTATGCTTTTATTATCTTACTTTATGGCTCTGTCTGAGCGTATTGTGTTAGTTATTCGGCAATATCATCTGCAGTACTTATTGTACTCGTAATATTAGATAATATTGTTTCGTTATTTCTCTACTACATCCCATATGCTCCCCCGAAACTCTGTACCAACTCGTTTCGTTCTTTCATTGAAGGGCAAACGTATCCTCATTGAGTCGCAACATCGCTTTATCTTCAAGCATTCAAAATTCACCAATGTCTCCGTTACTGCAGGTCGCGGAGGGCACCAATTTCGCAGGCGCAACGCTGCACACCCCACCCCGCCCCGCCGCCCCTTCTGCCCCGACATTGACCCGCTGTAGGTGCGTCATTCATGCCCCAGTCCGCCCCAGCCCGCCCCAGCCCGCCCCAGTGCTCCCCAGCCGGCCCCAGTCCACCCCAGCCCGAGCCAGCCCGGCTACATGCCCGTAGCAAGTAGTAACGAGATTAGCTGCAGCTACGCCGCTACGAAAGCGCTACGATTTCTCATGGACTGCGTCTGAGTATGGTAATGTCTACTACATTTTACATTTCGTCTGCATTCTTTATAGACGCTACTACGATGCCCATTTACTAAGATGTAGGTACAGAAAAATATTTGTACGGGGCGACTGATAAATTTTGCATTGAATTATACTTAGCAGGTGTTTTAACTTACTTTATACCTCATACATGGTTTCAGGCCAGAAATTCGTTTCACGCCAATGCAATGGTAGACCATATATTATCTACTCAGGTAAAATTGCCTATGCTTCTGCAAGCAAGCTTCTGTGTCGATGTAGAGAAAAAAAAGAAAAAAAAGTATTTTTCCTCACTGCACAAAATGAGTAATACGTCAGCAATGTTATTTATAGCTTAACGTCATTTCATCGTTAATGTTTTAGTAATTTTGTTTTCCGTTAAGTGACCTGTCAGTACCTACCTAGGACGAAATAAACGATTTGACTTTGACCTTTACCTTATCTACGCTAAATGTTCCGTGGTTCTATTAATACCATGGCAGTACCTATAGTAAAGACAACCTCATAAATACACCTAAGCCGAAAATATAAATTTAACCTGATCATTAAAGTTTCCGTCTTGCCGAGAATCAAACCAGCTAGGCTATTCTGTAAGGATTATCTTTGACATCTCGATAGCTGAATCCGCGGTGAGATTTCGATTTTGACGTAGTTACATCGCGTTCTGTAATTAAAACCGACGGCAGCGCCAATCAAGTCCCCACTCGAGGTGACAGAACTCACCTGAGTGAGCTTCGATATCGAATTTGTTTCTTACAGAATAGCCTAGCAGGATCTTTCAGGACCTTTCGAATGGCAGCAGTTGTGCAACCATTGCGCCATGCATAAAAAAACGAAACCTAAATATATAAGATATTAAATTGTGTACCTAAATAAATACCGCAATTATACTTAGTGAAAAGTTATTTGTAAATAGCATTGTAATAGCATATTCGAGGGTTATATTGTAAGCAGAGATGATATTGATGTAATGTTTCACAAAGGGCCCAAACCGCGCTCAGACACGACAAACTTTAATTTATTTGTCTTTGTTTCTGTTTGAGTTAGTTTTCAAAGGAACGGAACCAACAAACTAATTGTATAACCGGCCGCAAACTTCGACTAAAGATGTAATCAATACAATAACTACTGTATTGCAGATAATTTGGTAGTAATGGTGGATCAGGCTCTCCCGGGGGTAGTTAGGTCATTTACACGGCTCCTTTTGTCCCTGAGTCCCAGCGGATATGGCCATAGTGTGCCAACTAAACATCTGGCGAGACAATAGACCCAATAGCCATTTAGTTCAATTTAGATGATCTTCATGCATGGTAGTAGGTTTGTTACCCTTTTAAATGAGTACAGGTACTCATGATTTTGATTTTTGTTCCGATATTTCAAACCAGTTGCATGGATCATGTTCACAGCAAGACTGCGGTGGTCGATCGGTATGTAAGTGACGAATTCATCCACAACGCAATTAAAACATTCGCATAGATTTACAAATTAAAAACCTTGGGCTCCAATCTGTTCTTACAATCACAACGATAACTCTAGACCGACCTTTAAAAATGTTCAAACTGTAACATTTGGGAACATGACTGTATAAATGTAGGGCGGAACAGCCTCGTCCCTTTCGTAGTCCAGTTCGTAGTACATTATGGGATTCATTGGACGCAGCACGTACCTAGCTACATACCTACGTTATGTAGCAGATCGAAAACGGAGCGTCGGACGGAGATGAAAACTAACTTACGATTTCCTGGAAATTGCGAGCGCATTTGCTATAAAGCTCTCATGGAAAATGTTACTACTTTGAAATAAAATTTAGGTACCTACCTATCTTATATTTAGATGACCAAAGTAAAATATTTAATATGGCTGGCTCATCTCAGTAATGGCCCACTACTGGGACTACGAGATTGATGGCCTACAAGAGCATACTCCACCACGCTGCTCCAGGTAAGTGGCAAATCCAAGTGTCGAAAGTTTTATTTTTAAATTGCAAAGTGCTTGTCTGAAAATCAATTCTCCAAGCGAATCAACATCCATTCATTGCAAAGTACGAGTTGCTTGACACTGGAGCAGCATCAGATTGGAGGATCTGGCGGTCGACACAGTCCAATGATCATAACTGGGACCGGGAGCTATCACCGCTGAAGTGGTCACGAATTTAAAGCGTTAACCCTTTCTGTGTTCCGACCGCACCCATTTACTCGTCGACCTGTCATGACCGGCACACGCAGAGCAACGCGCGTTTATTTGTTATCCGGCTCGAACAATGTTTACCGGACAACTTTGTCCGTACGTGAGGCTAAGGCGGTGTCCTACGTGAGCGACGAATACGACGCGACGCGACGTTGCGATCTTGACGTAAGCGATCTAATCAACGGTATCCCTACTTGTGTCCTATGTGACGACAGGCGCCGTAGTCATTGTCGCGTGTAGCATCGTGTCGTGTTGCGTAGCGTCGCGCCGTATTCGTCGCTCACGTAGGACACCCCGTCAGAGCCGGCTGGCGGCCGGCGGCTGGCGACGAGGCAAGAATGCGACAAACGTGACGGGCGGCCACTGCGGCGGGCTAATGCGATTACTGCCACTCGATACCCGCCGCTTCAACAGCAGACCGGCTCCCGCTATGAGATGGCCGGAGTACGTAATGAATGACTGGATGATTTACTTAATAGCTTTTTTTTAAATAACCAACTCCAAAATCGATAAGTAGCGATAACTCAAAAACTATGCGTCAGATGTCGTTCAAAATATGGCAGCAGACTAGAAGTACCTACAAGCATTCATTTGTTTTAGACATTTTAATGTATTTTTTACACATTGAATTTCCCAATTGATGTTTAATTTACAATATTGAAAATGAAGGTAAAGTGAAAGAATTTATAGAAATGATTAGGCCCAGTAATTTATTCTTGGCAAATGTTCATAAATCTTTTAAAAATAAAAGTGTAGATTATACCAATAGCCAAATACGGGTGAGGCACGGTACTCGGCACAATGCTTCCAAATCTATTGTACCAGTTCTGTTTGAGTCATGTTTAAGAACATAAGCGATCTGAAAGGAACGATAAAATATTCACGTCTGAATATAGAAGCAGAAGCAATCTAGGAGTATTTGGTAATTCATTGCTACAACGCCGGTGACGAACGCTGAATTATTTGAAATTGTAATGAAGAGGTTACAATTTACACGACTGCTCATACATTTCGAATCGTTTTGGTATTTTATTCATCAGGGACACAGTGTGGGTATGGACTTGTGGTAGCGAGCGTAGTCCTAACTTAATTCAGTTAGGTTAATTAAGTATATTAATTAGTGGACTTAAATCCTTCACGTCTGAAAGTACTTTGGATTTTACAATACTGACAGTCCCTTTGTAAAAACTACTCTCACTCATTTTATAGCGATTTTTTCTTAAAAATATTAAGGCAATTTTTTAATTTAAGGATCCCATTAATCAAAGGCCAGTATCCAATACCTGCAACACACTTTCCATCATTGAATCGCCACATAAGCAACGTGTCAATATGTGCACAGTACCTACTCTACTAAAGGCTGTCGCAAACTTTACGTTCCATCTCGGTGTCAGTGTGCTGAAACACGAAACACAAAGAATGAGAGAACCTAATAACAGACAGACTACACATCACCAGATAACGAGACTCAAATAACACCGTCAAAGGTAATTCCGTCGCGCTGGGACCCGCGGCTGGGCTGCCGAGTGAGAAACGGAATTTTATATGACGTCACTCCACTAATGTGAGCATTGCGAGTGAGCATAATCGAGTTAGTGAGCCGATAGTGCTGCAGTGCGTATATATATTCGAATAACCCTGGCAACGGCGCGGGCTCGTACGCTTCCGATATACCTACAATGTTTGCTCAAAACTTACTCAATTCTTTGGAAACATGGCCTGAATTGTACAGTACAACCTCAAACTGACAGAATGATAATGTTAAAAGAATTCTCTTTAAGTAATTAACATTTTATGGTTAAGGTGAGGACATTAAACCCCACTTCTGATATCACGTTCGAAGACTATGCGTCATCGTTGTTAATTGATGGTGTAATCAGCTAACACGTTTGATAATTAACTCTTACAAAACAGCGTTTAGTATCAATTAATAAGTACTACGTAATTTAGGGTTCTCCACAATAGTCTCATTCTAGGTATATGATATTTTTAATTATTTTGTTTCATTAATATCGCAAAGTGTGTTGTAGAATGTCTGCATTTGTGTCAATAATCAAATATCCCTGCAAGGAGCTCCATCCTTATCGAATAAAAATCTACGTGCCTTACCTACTCAATTGATTATGGCTTACCTACTCTGCTGAATTTTTAATCTCAAAATAATCATCTCTGTAGCGGCGCGATACCTACAGTAATATGAACGCGCGCTGCACATAATGCTGACATAATACGTCATACGCGTCATACTGAACTGGCCAATCAGAAGACGCATCCTCAACCGCGCTATCAAGATTTCGAGATATACAAACTATATATATGTACAAATGGTCCGGAGTTAACATCTGACCGCGGTCCCCAGGCAGTGACATCGCCTGGCGGGAGATCTCCCCTTTTCCTCCACATCTCCAATCATCTCCAAATAATTATCCCAATAATAATCTCCAAATAATATTCTCTCTCTGGTTCTTAACCTCCATCTCAAGTCAATCTCGACATGTTTGTTTCAGTCGCAATATTCTAAAGTCAGAAATAATTATTTCAGGTTTCAACTAGCAAAGGATCTGTGATGTCTTTGATACTTTGATACTGTGATCAAGAAGAGCGCTGGCAAATCACTTGCCGCTCTTCGCTTATGGCTTTTTAAAACCAGCATGCAAGCAGTCAAAATTACTAGCACTTCTATATAATCACAAGGATAGTCTCTTTTGAATATCCAGTTGTATCGTTATTAGGCATATTTGCGCATCCAATCTGTCCGATCCGTAACTTCGATCGGAAAGAATTGGAGCATCGACGGTAAAATTTAACGTTTTTTAAGCAAGCGCAAGAAAGATTTGTTCGTATCGGTTTATTTCCGAACGATGAGGGAAGCCATGACGACTTTATTGGTTAATTTCGCTAAATGTTTATGGAGATTGCGGGCTGCGGGGCGGGGGCGCGGGGCGCGGGGGGGGGGAGGCATCGCAGAGAAAATTGTTTCCTTTTCCGATTGCGTCATTTCTGCTTCGAGATATTTACGATTCCGCCGGCGTCGGTAAATGTTTTATCGCTTGAAATCTCTTTAGCTCCTGCAATTTGTATCTCCAATTTTAAACACATGTTGAATTTTATTTTTATTATAAGATATGAGTTTGCACCTTGTATATATTCCAATCTCCATAACTCTCTAGTGCGAGTAAATACAGTTGATGATATCACGTAGGCATCGTTATCTGGGATAAATTTATATTCAAATATTCTGTAACATTTCGCCATGAAAGGGTTAAACTTATGTTAATATGGATGTATAAACGGCGCAAACTTGGAATTTTAGGCGTGGTTTCGAGAGAGAAGGTACCGTTAAATAGCACTTGTGAAACGCATTATCGTTAAACAAAATGTTTATTAGTTTACTTGTTCCCTTAACGTACCACATCAGCTACTACAAACCTTAAACATATCTACATATCAATCCTCCTCTTATATTATGATAATAACCTAAGCAATCGGATGAACGTCATGACAGGCGATAAGCACATAAAATACAAATAAACATACATTGGTTTTTATTTTATGCCAGACAAATCTTTTTAAATAAGTTATTGCGAACAAAACGAAGACAAGTAGATACCTAAATCGTTTAATGACTGCTATAAAGCCATAAATATTTAAGCCGAGGAGTGGGATGGATACAAAACCCTAGATCCTGGCACTCCTTGTGATAGCTAAGGAATTGCTTCGTTAACTATTCCACTAACTAATGTAACCGGCTGGACATAAATACTTAATTACACAAGGAATGGCTAATGCAGGTCAATTTAATTGTAGTGCCACTACTTTTCATTATGCTCCTCCAAGCTCATTCAGTATGGATGAGTGAATGGTACATTGACCTGTTTGATTTTGTAATTATTATTATTAGTAGGTACTGTATGTCATTATGTTACTCTCAACGTTGTACCTACGCATAACCAAGTTAATGGTGAAGTCTTCAAGGCGAGGGTCCGGGCTAGATTTACGGTCTTGTATGTAATACAAAATAATGTTTGCTTGCTTATAATGCTTTTGATTCTTCTTTCTGATCTCTTAATGAAATCGTAGTACCATTTCAAGCAATTGTCGTTATTGTTACATACATTAATGTTGGTTTAATCCCCACGATTAAACTGTTAGTGATTTTTCACTGTGTTGTTCTTAGGTACCTGCCACCTGCGCCACAGAAAATCCCAGTGCATACGTATTAGGTATGAGTGAGGGTTTATTTTTAAAGCACGTAAAGCTGTAAATTATAGCAGAATAATTTGCATAAAACGTTTTTCATGTCGCCGTATTTAGCACTGCGATTACCATATTTGCCTTAATTAGAGAGGGTTGCATTGGTAATGTAAGTAGGTATAGTAAGCTTCAAGTACCTACCTAATTATGTATGAAATGCAATCACCTGTTACATACAACCTCTACTTCCGGCACCCCGATATATTTCAAAATCCTTATGATAATGATAAGTCCGCCTTTTGTTCCTTTACTTTTTTAAGTTTCAACAAAGAATAAATAAATAAATAATGATCATTAATCACAATAATTAAGTACCTTTTCAGATTCAGAACTATTCTTATGGTTTTTTTACATTTTTGTGTATTATTGTCCTCCATGAGTTGTAAGAAGATATAAAGTGGTCCAATAAATTATAAATGTATATTAAAGATACGTATTTGATTATTCGTAGGTCGAGATCCCGATCTTGAAACAACGGAAGCAAATCTGTGGACACTGAGGACTAGCGGAACAATGGCCCAGTCGGTCGGTCGGTACCATAGAGATATTACACTAGAGTGGGTGAGCCATACGGCTGCCCATGCATTGCAATCGCCCCCGGTTAGAAAGAGAAACAACGATAACGGTAATTACCTATCTCTCTCCGATCCCGATGAGCCAGAAAGAGAAAGGTGATTACTAAAGATTTCGTCTCTTTTTATCCGAGGTACGCTCTGAAGCCTGGCTTCTGCCCTCTAGTGTAATAGGTATCTCTATGGTCGGTACACACGACGCGCTGCAGCCGCCACAAAGCCAGCCGCCAGCCGCTACACGCTTCACCGCGCAATGGTTCCACGACGCTTTGGCCGGCGCCTTAGGGGTTCCGCAAATGGTGGACAACGTTATACAGATCACCGAAACCAACCAAGTCAAGATCCGCTTCACGCGCTATCGTCTGTAGGATACATAGAATGATCAGAAGGGCCAACTAATGGTATCCACGTCTACATAAATGTATCATGTTGGCGGGTAGTTATAATACAATTTTTGAATCTACATTACGGATCATTATCTTGAATAGTAATAGTAAGTAAATGGTTTTATTCTTTGAGATACGATGGCAGTTCTGCTAAAAGGTCAACTACTCAGTAGGTATATTTTCTCTGCTTTTGTGTAAGTATTGCATTCGTTTATTACTTATGCATATTAAAAATAAATACACATTAACCCTTGTAACATATGTTAGCGGTATTTAGTCTTGGTGGATAAAACAGTTAAATACCGCGATAGTTTGTTGACAACCTTTAGTATTGTGTAACGCCATCTAGAACTAAGACAAAAACTGGTGATCAGGTGATATTGGGAGGGGACAGTGCCCTCTAGTTCTGGCTATAAAATAGTGTGACAGCTATAGTCGAGATGATTCCACTCAGTGACAGGTCGAGGTAGTAAAATCATCTAGTAATTACGATTATACCCCGTGCTATAGAACGTATTCAGAACCAACCACCAACCACAAGAGAAACATCTTGTCTTGCGCTTAATAAAGTAGTAAAAACCTTCCTGTTGAACATTACAAGTTGTAACATTAAGGCACTTCTCACATTACGCTATTCATGAGCTACGCGACTGCAACGCTACCCGAAATTAGTATGTATTTGACACTTTTGACTGACAGAAGACACATCGTCCTGTCAGTACATAGTGTCAAATACATACTAATTTTGGGTATCGTTGCAGTCGCGTAGCTCATGAATAGCGTTGTGTGAGAAGTGCGTAACAAGGTAAGCTGCGCGGGTGCGAGATGCACCGGGCCGGGAGCGGGGCAGCGGGGCAGCGGGGCAGGCAGCGGGGTGGGGCGAGGGGAGCGGGGTGTGTATCGATCGCCCTTGAGCCCGGTGACCCGGCCGGCCCCGGCAAGCCCCGGCCGCCGCCCCGCCGCCCCGCCGCCCCGCCTGCACACTGCACACCTGCTAATATTGACATTACACCATCTCGTAACAGTATCAAGACTACTAGTGATGGTAATGTGGCTAACCTTCAGAGCCAATGAAGACACACTAGCAAATAAATTTGCTAATACACACAAATCATGTCAGTTGTCAGTGACTACAGAACAGAGGAGTGAGAAAATCGAAAGAGTGGAATAAATTGCCAGACTCGGTGTTTGCCTTCAAAAGTAATATATTAGTGTTTTGTAATAAAGAGTGAATAAATATATTAATCGACGAATAAATTGGGCGACATCGCATACCTATACGTTACACCAAAACCTGAATCACGCCTTCAAAGGTTTGTACAGCGCCAGCATGGATCAGAAGCCCTGACAGCGACAGCCGATCTGTTATCGTAAAGACATCGAATCAGCGGTGAGCACGCTTGAGCTACGTCCCTACGCCAGATATTAGAATGCTAAGTGGCTTCGTGTTATAACCGCAAAATCTAGACTTTTACAACACATTTATGTAATCTCATCCACTAAGTACCTTCTTTACATTCATGCAACGTTTTTAGCCATTTACAAAAGGAGGTTTGAATTTTTTCGTGTATTACCTTAACTCTGATTACTTACCTGCTGTTTGTTTTTATTACAAGCATAGTACCTAACTAGCGAGATAGTCACCTATAACTATTATACAAAGCTTGCTATTGGAGCAAAAAATTATTTTATAAATAAAATTAAATTTAAGACGATTCCTTCTTATAGCATGCCGGGGTATTTTTTCCTGCAATAAATTATAATCTACTTTAGAGCTTTTCTATAATCCCCAAAACTATAAAATAATCTTGTACTGCCAATAAACAAACCACATAGTCTACTTGAACTTTCATCTCTCCTCATTATAGGCCTAAATGCACAATCACAATCCGCCCTCCGCGCCCAACGCGCTGGTACAATCACTGTATGGGCTTTGCTGACGGCGGCTGGCAGCTGCTAGTCCGAGACAACCTTCGACGGAGACGAGGGCTCTAACAACAAATACCTACTGCATTTGTTAGAGCAAATGATTCGCGTTAGGAGCAACTTGAACAAGAACTAGGACTCTACGAGTTTGATATACACTAACTCGAGCTCAAGCTATACCTTGTCTAAATATGATGGTTACACTGTGTGAAAAAAATCACATGCGGTACCTATCCATACTAATATTATAAATGCGTCTGCGACTCTTTCTCGGCTAAACAACCGCCCATTTGCATTATAAAGTAATTTTAAAACGAATATAGAATTTAGACGTGAACTGAAAGTTCTCGCAAATATAAAGTTTTATCGTAATAGTTGCGCAAGTCGGTCGCCGGCCGCCAACTATGATCACCTCCCCAACTTTATCTCGTAGCCGCTTTAAGCTGGTTCAAGTCAACTAAAGTTTACGTAATCTCGAGCTATTTCATCGAGCATATGCAGCGAAACTTGCGCCGCTCATAGCTCCAACTTGGCGCTGGCAGAGCCGTGTTTTTTCAAAGATCCCTTTTAGATTAGACACGTTAATCTCTGTTAGAGGCGAGTTCTTCTTTGAGAGCTCAACCGAGTTTCAAGTTTGCTGTAATTGGAAATTTCCTCCTTGGCGTTTACTCATTAGCAGACCGCGGCATGTTACGGGTTCATTTTAAAACTGAGCGGGTCTAGAGCTCGCTAAGTCTCGCAGCTCCATTGTAGATTACTTATTCGCTTCGTTATATATTCGTTTCGTTCGTTCGGAACGCACCAGTCAAGATAATAGGAAGACCAAAGTAAGAAACTAGCTCGCTCTCAAGTCAAAAAAAAACTTTTACGAAATGGCTCATTTGTACATTACTGCAATATATTTAGACACAATTTCAACCTTTTAGCTTATGTTACTCTCTGACCTTCAACCGTAGAAAAGTGAAGACAAAGCTCAAAGATAACAAAGCAAAACGCCGACTGCTATTAACAACATAAGCGCAGTACACAGTTTCCATATGCAGTTCCGTTTATATATCTAGTGGCGCACTCCGTCCACCATTTCATTTGGCAAAAACTACTAAGATTAAAAGTCGCAGAAAGCGTAACACAAGCCGCCGCAGTGGTTGCAACATAAAGCTCGCTTGGCAGGGACTCAAAAATGTATGCGACGTATTTGAAGAGCTACATCACGCTCAAAGAACAAGAATTCTTTGCGGTTCAATATTTGGAACAAAAGAGCCGCTCTCGAGCGCGCCGCAGCGACTGTTTGGCCTCCGCGCCACGCCTAAATGGAGCACTGTACCACCGAATATTTCTGTGCGCCTGGTACGACCAAAAAAAAGATATACTTACTTTTACTTCAATAGGTACTAGATCCGGGGATAATAGCAATAGCCTGTATCCAAGTTATGATAGCATATCTGTACTGACTGGTATAAATTACTTACATCGTTATTTGATATCGATGTGAAAAGGATGTGAAGTTTTGTAATCGCCATATCCGAAATACTTACTAAACGTACAAATGTGCTACGACCTGTGGCTACGACGTATCAATATTATCGATAGTTACGATAACATGAATGTTCATGTCAATAGTCGAGAGTAGTGCATGATATTGATATTCCTGTTACCACGGTCATTCACATGAATAAACATTGGTATTTAGTGGAAAAATTACGAATGTGTAAAAACTTCGCATAATCATTTGCAAAGATCGTCATACACTTGTGGATTCATGTATTCGCGCTTATGTAAGCAACCGGCCTTAGTTTTCGTCCGTCGTTCTTTACATTCCTTAAAAAATTCCAGAACATTATATCCAAATGTTTATAAATTGAAAAGCTAGAGACGCCCACATCTTATAAAAAAGTAACTTGTAAGCATTACTAGAATTCTTCCGAGCTCACGACATAGCAACTAAAATATATTTGTTGCCACGGGAGATTTAGAAGGCGAAAATTGATTTAGAGGCCAGATTCATTGACTTCTTATAGGTTTTCACCAACATATAAACATTTATACTTAGTAAATATTGGTGAGTAAATAAATGAGTCCTTCGCGATACACCTGGTGAAAGGAAAATCAATTTTTAACCGACTTCAAAAAAGAAGGAGGTTCTCAATTCGACCGTATATATGCTTTTTTTTTATGTACGTTCAGCGATTATTTCGTCGTTTATGGGCCGATTTTGATAATTCTTTTTTTGTTGTAAAGTAGATATGCGCAGTGGGGTCCCCTGATAAGGAAACCAGGATCTGATGATGGCATCTCAGAGAAATCGAGGGGAACTTTCGATAATTGTATGGACAACTAGTGTGTTTGTTCATGTTATCATAAGTACATTAAAGCGCTACCATTTCATGAAGATCTGGAGTCGATCTGATGAAGCCGAAAGACAGTCGAGGGAACTCCTCAACGATTTACTGCAGATATCTAGTGTTTGGGCTTCATTAATTTGTAGTGACGAGAACTTTACACTTACATGTTGAATTGAGCGCCATCTGGCGAGTAGTTTTTGAGTTATCTCTACTTATCAAGATTGAAGTCGGTTATTTTTTTTTTTGTAAAAAGCAATTATTTGCTACTATGTTCTCAAAATACATAGTTAAAAAGTTATCTTAATTCCCAAATAAAACATTTATGAGGGTAAGCACAGTGACATGGGCCAGCGAGGAACGACCTCATAAAATACTTATCCCCAGTCCACGGACCGCGCAGACGAAGCGCCATGATAAAGCAACTATCGGCCGAATGCTGCATTTTGTATGTGAAGTACTCTCATACGAGCACATTGCACGTTACGCTAGTTGCGGGGGGGCGGGGGGTGCGCCGACCTTGGCCCACTGCGGGCTTCAGATAAACTCTTAAAATATATTATTTACTGGTTAATTTTAATACTTGTATGTCGATTATAGCATTCATTAATAAACTCTCGTTGTGGTTACTGGACTAACCTTCCTTTTATTCACTGGAACACCCCGTATACTCGCCGAGGTCAACGTTACGGAACCGTCCCGGATCCTAAACAGAATGGAGACTTAATCCGGATTACAATAAGTGATCAATTCTCGTAAAAATAATTCAAGTTGATCCGCACATTTTCATCTCTAAAAGGCCATAAACATAAAAATATAGACATAAAGTGTCGGTTCAACGACTGCTTTATCACGATAGCTACCAACTGTTCATTGCATTCCCTGAAACATGAAAAAGTCTTTAAAATATATTCAATACTGTTTTACCTCCCCTCATATAAAATTTATTTCATAATTATGTCTGTAATCGGTATAGGAGGGGTCACCAGGCGAGTCGTGGTCACCACCGTCCAATAACGGTGGAATGTGGATGCGCCGGGAGCGTAACAGGTGAACTATGAGATTCGAAACCAGTGTTTTCTTTCTTTCTTTTATCTTTACTGTTGTCTAGTTACTGACGCTCATGGGCGATGATGATCATTTACGATGAGGTTCGTCAGCTCGTTTCTTTTATTTGCATAAACACTGAAAGTTTTAATTACCTAGTTTGTCGAGTTTTTTGTGTTCAGCCGTGACCACGATTAATGAAATTGGGTCGAAATATCAACGTACAGAAAACATAATAATATCATGGGTATAATCACGGTGAGTAGTGACGGTTAAGTTTAAATCATATTTTTTATTGTAATATCAGCTCCACAAGGGGGCGCGCGGGCGTGCCGCATCGGTCGCACAGGCCGCACGGGCCGCGCGGGCCGCATCATTGCACTATCGACCGCGCGCGCGACCTTGGCGCGCTGCGGGCGCCGCTGATTTGCGCACAAATCATCCATTCACCTATTTTATAAAATGGGTCAAATACATTTGCATGCTGCAGGGTTGTTACCGAGCTAATTAAACTGTTATTACTTTATGATACCGCATTGTAATTTTACAGGTTACATTGTAACAGTTTAATACATTTTCTCCAATTAGACCCTTTGGTATTATTACATATTGTTCATTCTTTCATTTACATAATTCTATAGTCTTGAAGCGCAGTCTGTCGCGCTGTACCAGTGCGGATACTTAAGTGAATAAACTAGCGGTAGAACATCTTACACTTTTAAGGCACATTCTTCAGACCCACCCACCGCCAACCATGCCGGATTAAGTTATCGGAATCCAAACGATGAAATATTGTCTTACCTAAAAATAAACTCCCTTTCAGTTAACAACATGATAAATATGCAAAACGGCGTGCTAGGTATAGTACTTTGAAGATAAACAAATGCAAACAAATTAATTTAAGGACACAATAATTTTTATACCTGAGTCGCAGAGAATATGGAATTGCCACTTCCCGCTAAAAACAAACTTAACACGTGTGCTTCACGGTTCAATTTAGCTTGTAGGGAAAATTTACTTAAAGCATTTTAAACTCTCACAATCTAAAATTAACCTTAATCATAGATGCGGAAAGCTAACATTTTTGTGGGTTGCTGGAAACTTATTTCGGATTGAACGCGTACGGAGTATAGGTCAGTCGATCGCGACTCTGTTTTTGGCAGCACTAGGTAACTCCCAGTACGCAACGCACAGAGAGCTATTTGCTCAGCTCTCGTGACCTTGGGCTGCTGCAGTCCAGCCACTGCAGCGTCAATTACTTCATTATTCACAAATAATTCACGCCCGTGATACTTTAATAACTGGATTTGCATTGTTTACCGGCGTAATTACAAGTACCGCGGCGTTTGCGGCGATGCTGCAATACGGTAACCTGGTGAAGGCCGCTGGTACTCCGTACTAAAGTAACTGGAGTGCACTTTACCAGCCTGAATTGGTGCATGCTCATACTGTAATAATATTATGAAGGTGGATAATTTATTCACATGTAGAGCTATCACAGCCGTTCATAAGTATTTCATACTGTTAAGATAGATTTAGAGATGATTGTCATAGATATTCTCAGACATTCCATATACTCGTAATAATAATCATTATAGGTTTCACATTTAGGAAACATTTTTTTTACATTTTTTGGTTAACCTATTAAGCACTGTCACGACACTATCACCGTATCAACATACAGTCTACATACCTTGTTCATCCTAACATAAGCTAGTTAGTACGAAAAAGATAAAATGTTAAAAGTTGAAATTATAATAGGTTAAACAGACTTTTGACGAATCAAAGGCAGCGAATACAAAGAATTACAAAGGAACGTGAAAGAAGTGAGCGGAGCTAAACTGGCGACAATAGCGAGCCGCGAGCGAGGGCTCTCCAGGCAGCCGAGCGAGGGTCGCGCTGACAGACCAGGAAACAAAGAAGCAAAGAACTGCATTTGACGGTAAACTTGTGTCAGTTAAACGCTTCCGACACCCCCCGCCCGCGCTCCGCCCCCGCTGCTGCACTACGAGAATGACGTGGAAATATTTTGCACTTGATATATGATGGAGAGTGGTAGTCGAAAAATTTGACTAAATGTTAATGACACGTTAAATATCAGCTCTGATCGAATAGGGCAAATAGGCATAGGGTCACTGCGAACTGGTTTACAAAATCGTTCTTGGACAGTTGTACCGTGCGTACTCAGAAATGATTTCCTCTGGTCGTGAATCACCTGAAACTCTCCACTCGGCAATCAGAGTGCCACTACGACCTGACTCACCGAATCGTAATTAGAAAAATGAGTAGTGTAACCATTTTAGAATGTGAACTAAAACATTTGGTACAAGATTGCCGAAATTCCAACGCCTTTTGTATTTAAATGGAAATAGCAAACAGACACACGCTATGCCGTGTACAGTGGCCCTAGGCTGGCTGCATACTAACGAAGTCGAATGGTGTACCTCAGGTCTAATTTCAGTTCTATTTAAAGTAAATCCCAGATTTATCCGCTCTCCGGATGACTTGTAGGTATGGTCTTAATCATCTTGTGTTAGTTTTATAGATTAAAGTATGTTTAACATTAAATTTATTTAATCGTATGATTGATGTTATAATTATATTTGTATTTTAAAGTATACTCGTACTGTTGTTAAAACTTGATTTAATAATTCCAAAGTAACGGTTCAAAGCCGACGTAGCAGTCTCGTAGCACCGCTACGCATCGTAGCTACGATATCCGATTTCAACGTATTAACAAAGTTTTTTTATTCATATTAGTTAGCTGATGAAGTAGTAAAATTTTAACTATCCTGTATTGTATTCAGTGAAGACTTCTACTAAGTCACAACCTACTACTACACGTTCCATTTATATAAACACTTTCTTAAAATACGTCATTAATTACTGCCATTATCATAACTAACGCCTGAATCGATGTTAATTTAAGTGACTTAATCACCGCATGTATTTGATTATTCGATTGCTACTTTACTACTCGTATAGAGCCATTACTGTGGTATTTACCGAGGCAAACAACCCTTCATCATCCTAGCGGTCACATTAGTACGACTAATAGAACTAACTGAACTCTGTTACGTGAACACCATGTTACATTAGTCCAAACGGCAAGGAGCGCTGAGTCAGGGCGCGCGCGGGCGTGTAGTATTTATGGAACATAAGCGGGTTCTTGAACCGTTTAAAGTCCGCAGTGGGTCCCGCGCCCACGGGCCAATCGCGCATCTTAACACTGTACCCCGGCGGGCCCGGGCCAACGTAGATTAATGACGATCAATGGCTCAGTTACATACTAAACCAATAAGGTTTTGTTAGTTTATTTACACGAAATTATTTACTTTGTTTGAGACTTGAGACGCTATTGAATGAAGCACTTTGAATCACATAATTGTATTTTCTTTATCTTCCATTGTAGCCTCACATGCAGCCCATTTGTAACGTTATGAAATAATAAAAAATGCATATTTTAAATAAATAATGTAAAATTTTGTGACAATTAATTTATAAAATCTCAGATACGAGGAGATCCTCGTATAGATAGACGATATAGATTATAGATATATCGTCGTCGGGTTTTAAGTTTTTGGCTTATACCTTGTCATGTGTTCATTAACGCTGAAACGCAAAAACACATGTCAAGCGTGATAGTTTTATTACTTATCATTCTAGATCGAATATTAATTGGCCGACTCATATTGGAGCAGCTATATATTAGGTATTACCAAGTTCACCATATAAGCGGTCGTTCTGTTCATTGTCTGCGATATGAGTATGAGGCGCGTTAAGCCGCGCCGCTGCGGATGTCGTAAAGTTGACGTGGCGTGATGAAGCCGATAACTCTTCGACTCTCCCCGGCTCTCCCCGACTCTCCCCGGTTCTCCCCGACCGCTCGCGCTTGTTTAGCGGCTGTTTACAGTAAAATATCGTTATCAATATACCGAGGTATCCTGCTAGTTAAACACTGATAAATAATGATGTAATCAAGAGAGTTTTATTTGTACACCCTAAAAGTGTGAGGCTATGAGGTCACGCGAAGCGGACAGCACTTGATTATGAGCCCTAATTGGACCGTTCAAGTCGGATCATTAATTCACTGAAGTAAACGGACGTTAAAAGGTGATTGGTATCACTTTGTGATAGTTTGAGATGTAAAATAAATATTGTTGTGGGCAACGGATTTATCAGCGATTCAGAACACGTTTTTACTTAATCGTTAAATTTTCTTTGCGGGGTTTCATTGAGAGGTTAAAGGCCGTACTGAGAAGCTTACTTATCTTAATTCTCATTTTTTCTTTTGTATATTAACTAAATATAACTTTTATTATATACCTACAATTATTGTGGAATTATTATTAATATTTAAATATGTCCACGTGAACTTTGAGCTGGTGAAATAAATTACTATTATGATAAATAATTATAGCAACATTATAATTATTAATAATGAATTAATAATTTGACTACATGTTATAGTCATACTCCTTCGTGCGGCCCTCACAAAATGTTGATCAATGTTGCGATATACGGCGATTATTCGTACAAGAGGAATAAACTATTTAATTATGTGTTAACTAAAATAGGTGCCTATGACTGTTGACATGCTAATTAACTCAAATTATATAATAATATGTCACGAAGGTATTGTTTTACTGGAATAAAAGTTTTTGCTAAACTTTTGTCAATGAAAATAAATTTTGAGAATTCTAGTGTTAGTCTAGGTATCGTTTAAATTTTACAAACGATTAGTAACATTAAAAAAATAAGAGCCTAGAGTTAATGGTGAAATAACAAACAATATGATTGAACAATAAATATTAAAATTAGGTTTTTTGATAATTTGTTAATTTATTCCATTAACAATGTAAACGTTGTACTGTCATTTCTCTGATTAAAATATTCGACGTGGTCATCGTTATTTTCCTTTTTAAAAATCAACTCGACACCTGATTTATAATTACAAAAAAAATAACCGACTTCAACCTTGATAAGTAGAGATAACTCAAAAATTACTCGCCAGATGGCGCTCAATTCAACATGTAGGTATGTGTAAAGTTCTCGTCACAACAAATTAATCAAGTCCAAACACTAGATAACTGCAGTAAATCGTTGAGGAGTTCCCACGACTGTCTTTCGGCTTCATCAGATCGACTCCAGACCTTCTTGAAATGGTAGCGCTTTAATGTATTTATGATAACATGAACAAACACACTAGTCTTCCATACAATTTTCGAAAGTTGCCCTCGATTTCTCCGAGATGCCATCATCAGATCCTGATGATCCTTTCAAAAGGACCCCACTGCGCATATCTACTTTACAACAAAAAAAGAATTATCAAAATCGGCCCATAAACGACGAAAAAATCGCTGAACAAACATAAAAAAAGCATATATACGGTCGAATTCAGAACCTCCTTCTTTTTTGAAGTCGGTTAAAAAATGGATATTTCTCATTAATATGAATGTGTTTACCCTCACATTTAACATCGTTATCAATAGCTCTGACAGCCAACGCGGTTCGACGCGTTACACGTGTCGCTTGTGTTTACACACATACCCGCGTGAGGGCATGTAGCGCCCGCATCGCCCGCATCGTCCGCATCAATCATGCTGACAGCCCGCCACCGCGCCACAAACACCACTGACACACCAACTCATATTTTATTATCGTAACAACAAGGAATACAATGTGGGCGTGGCGTTGATTTATATGTGTCTAGTTATTGATTGATATAAAAGTTATTGATTGCGTCTTTTTCGTGTCTTTGAATATTATTTTCTTAAGAAAAATGAAAAGAAAAATAAATATTTTTTGCATTGTACTTGTTGCTGTGGCATTCTATACTATTGGTATTTACCTAATTAAACAATTTTGCTCAAAGTAATCCCGACTTATATCTTTGAAACTTTCCGTATACCAACAAAATGTGTGAAACTATTCCAACCAGACGCAATGAAGCATTAAGTAAATTACCAAAATTAGTCCCCTGGAGTAACAGATGATTGTTTACCGCTAACACAAAAGTTTCGGCGGCGCACTTCCGTCACGATGCGGCAAATTGTACCAAAGCGCAGCTCCCCGGGCCCCGCGGACGGCGTGTAATTCAATTAGCCGGACAGCGCCGTAATGCCGCTAATTAGAAAACAACGCTGCGAGCAGAGCCACAGTGCGCAGTGTGCCCGCCCCTTCCCACAATAGGGTTTTATTTTGCCGGTAATTTAATAACAACCTGGTTCTCCTTGCTAATAACTTCTTATTTTTGCCGTGACTATTTTACTGACAAACCATATTAGTAAATTGACCAAGATCGTCACCAAATCATCGCCAATTGTTCCCAGAGCGCAACGCAACCCATCGTTGACTTCCAATTTCGATCCCAGAACTAATAGAAGACCATTCATCATGATCAGGTTCATATTTCGGTTGCAATGTAAGAAAACCAGTGTCAGTCTCCGCTTACACCGCTATTAGCAACTGCCGAGGGATATCTATCTTCAATGCTACTGACTGATCCGTGATAATCACCAGCAATTTAGAGACAATAAAGAACATCTATCTATCGTAGTGACAAATGAACTCCTTCCGAGTAATTTATATAGGCGGATATTGGTCATATTGGGGTGCTTAAAATACTGGCTAGATGCTCTCTTCTTGTTTAAGTGAGTTACAGCTCGGAGCTTGCGAGCCAATACTTTGTTTATGTTGCTCCTTTTTCTTTCGTAACCAGTAACATATTGATGATAAGTACGTAGTAGTACCATGCAAAACGTAAGTAGGTACTATGCAAAAGTGGTGCCGTACTTACCCATAACGACTAATAAACGCCTAGACCGATGCCCAGTTCCGCAAGCCCGAAGCAAATTTGCCCAACGACACTATAAAGCGGTTGCCCCACGATTATATAATAAAATTAATAAAACATTAAAAATTAAAAATATGACTAGAAACGGTTTTAAAAAAGTAATTCTTACCTGGCTCAATCAAATGGATTATGACGAAATTGAATGTATGTTATCATCTATATAATTTGACATAATGACACACATATGCACACGCACACACACCCACACGCACACACACCCACACACACACACACACACACACACACACACACACACACACACACACACACACACACACAGTAACGCATACGCCCCCATATACACATTCGCACATATTCCTCATACAGGGTATGTAATCTATCTCTGTTAATTAACTATAATTTTAAAACGTCTGCACATTTTTAGCTGATATTGTACATATTGTTAAAGTCCACAAAATCTGGGAGAAGACGCTGATACCCGAGACACAGTCTCGAACTAATTCGGGGATCAGAGACTTCATATTATCGCATTGTAAGAATATGTCAATAAAGTTATTATTATTATATTATTATTATTATTATAAGTTTGGGTTATTGATATGTATAAGCGACGGTGACTACTTACCATCAGATGACTCGTCTTATTGTTTGTCAGCTATTTACATAAACAAGACATCTGTAAAGGTGTGCGTGGCCTCCAAATCTTATTGTATATAAGAACGGTCACACCTCTTCATTAGTCGGCCATTAGCTGAGACGGGCGTGCCTGCCACTCGCTGATATGTAGTTTAACCATGCTAAATGTTTTACATATTAGCCAAATTGTGTTGTTTTGTGTGTGATGCATACAATAATCTATTTACTGATATAGCTCACAGATTAGTTGACGCGCCAGTTGGTGGGAAATGGACAGTAGTGACCATCGCCTTGGTTAGTTAATGTTTCTTCTTCCTCATGCGAATCCTCGTAAAACATCACAGAAAACAATGGACGTTTAAATCTTACAAGTTTTGATGTCGTACTTGTACACTCCTCTACACACCTATATTCTATCCTGGCCTTTTATTAACTACCGTCCTAAATTACCTTCATTCATAACTCAACTACTCTATTGACGAACCGTCACCAGTCAAAACGAGCGAGCATAGTTCAAAGTCCGAATATCGTCCATATATCTCACTGATGCCGTAGATCGCTCGGTATAAGCACAGCAGTACTCCATCTAGCCACTCGATCACATCGGGCCGTATCATTATGGCGCCTCTACACGATAGCCAACATGTTGGCCAATGTTGTGGCGAAGATGATTGCCAAGAGATTGTGACGGCGTCCACACGTTGGAAGGTCGATCAGTCTGCGTAGGTTCGGGCCAATGTGCGGACGATATTAATATTTTCTTAAAATGAATATTGAGGTTCTAACGGCTGCTGCGGTTTAATTATTCTCAGCATACAATGCAATAAAAATGTGTATAAAAATTATTATACACATTTATTTCATTATAATACACATTATTATACATCTATATTACTCATAGTTGCCATATTGTAGACATAATTTAGATATCGACGTGTAAATAAAGTGCGTGCGCTCAGCGTGGGCGCTCGTTTCTAACTGAAATCGTGGCCAACGTGTGGACGCTGCGCCGATAACTGTGCCACAATCACGCCACAACCCTTTGATCCGCGTTGAAAAACCGACACCTCACGGATCTTGCGCCAAGTTGTGGGCCAACGGCCCAATACCTACCAAAGTAATCACAAACACCCCCTCTACACGATGGCCATTACCTATTGGCCATAACCTTCGCCAACATGTTGGCTAACGTGTAGAGGCGACATTAGCCGTACAATCGAGTTACGACACTCACGGCTCCATCTCGCTCCATCTCCCGCCATCTCTCTCGCTCGCCGTACAACTTCGAGATGGACGGCAGACAAATGGATGCGATTAGATCCGCTCGAAGCACCAACATCACTCATATCGTAATAACATTATCACTTATCTCTTCGAAAGTTTGCTGGCTTTTAGCGTCTGTTGAATACGGAAAATGTAAAATATCTGCTTCTGTTACATCAATCCAATTCATATTTTATCTCATCGTTGCAAGTTAAATTCCCACACAAATCATATAAGTATATACTTTTTTCATATTGCTGATTATTTTTTTTTGTTAGTTCGTTGTTTAATTTACGATACACTGAAATACGGTACTATTGTAGTTATCGAGGAAAGTAAAAAAATGCTACCCTTTAGAAAAAGGACCAATCTAGCCAGACCTATTAGGAACCAGTACATCACGGGTTCCTTCGAGGTTAACGTGGACTGTACAGAACCATAGCCATCGCAATATCTCGTCCGTTTTTGCAGGTCGCAGAAAGACCAGGGAACGTTAGCTTACGCCCTAGGACACATGATACACTAGAAAAGCATTATACACAAAACAGCCCCGACTTTAAGGCGGCCTTAGAATTCCCAAAACTGCGAAAATAAACTAAACGATTCACGATCCGCGAGATATTTCGCTGCAGACGAGCGAATAGTTGTAGTTAATATATATTTCAGAGATTAAAGGATTTCTAATATTTCTATTGTGGATATCTGGCGTCCGCCATGTTCTACGTCTCAAAACACAGATTGGAATCAGTGCGCACACCCGGCGCGGTCAAGTCTCGATTGTCTAGTGTGTCATCTCATGTCACTGCATCAACAAATGCCACCTTGTCATTTTTGACATATCTGCCAAACGTCACAGTGACACGCGACATCTCTAAGACAAATTTGACTAGAACTACTGACTCAATGAATAGGCTGAATCGGTAACAGATGGCGTTACCAGTACGTAAACATAAACAAGTCCATTATTTATTTTACTTCTCCGACACGGCCATACTGACAAACAACGCGCTCTCGCGTTGAGCACTATAACTTTATAAAACGCCAAACAGTCAGTAATACACTGGACAAAGCGATATAGCTTTCAGTTACATGTGTACAAAGCGTTAAGCTTTCAATTTACACGTCTACAAAGCGCTAAGCTTTCAGCAATACAACACACAAAGCGATAGAGCTTTCAATTACACGTTTACAAAGCGTTAAGCTTTCAGTAACACATCACACAAAGCGTTAAAGCTTTCAGTTTACAGGTTTACAAAGCGTCAAGCTTTCAGTAACACCACACAAAGCGTAAAAGCTTTCAGTTTACAGGTTTACAAAGCGTCAAGCTTTCAGTAACACCACACAAAGCGTAAAAGCTTTCAGTTTACAGGTTTACAAAGCGTCAAGCTTTCAGTAACACCACACAAAGCGTAAAAGCTTTCAGTTTACAGGTTTACAAAGCGTCAAGCTTTCAGTAACACCACACAAAGCGTAAAAGCTTTCAGTTTACAGGTTTACAAAGCGTCAAGCTTTCAGTAACACCACACAAAGCGTAAAAGCTTTCAGTTTACAGGTTTACAAAGCGTCAAGCTTTCAGTAACACCACACAAAGCGTAAAAGCTTTCAGTTTACAGGTTTACAAAGCGTCAAGCTTTCAGTAACACCACACAAAGCGTAAAAGCTTTCAGTTTACAGGTTTACAAAGCGTCAAGCTTTCAGTAACACCACACAAAGCGTTAAAGCTTTCAGTTCACAAGTTTACAAAGCGTTAAGCTTTCAGTAACACACTACACAAAGCGAAAAAGCTTTCAGTGTCCAGGCGTCAGAAGTACAAAGCGCGGAGCTTTCAATACTCAAGCGTTGGGAGCACAAAGCGCGGAGCTTTCAATGTCCAGTTATCACCAGAGCTTGCTCGTCCATCCTGGTCTACCTAAAATCACTCTCAAAAATCTCGTCTCCGTCCGACCCGGTCTAGTTTCTTACCCTGTCAACCAGTATTCCAAAACAATGAGCCACTACCAAACCAGCACTTACACCGCTTTAAAGCTGTAATCCAAACCCAAATCCAACACCAAATTGTCACAGTTTACCCATGAACTGAAATGGCTGAAGGTCATTAACTCAACATCATCATCATATAACTTTTCAAATCATAAACATCATTACTTTGCTTAGTACCCAAAATAAATTAACTGATCGCCAAAGTTTAATCCAAAACAAATTTTACATTTCTCAGAAAAGTTATTTTTCTCAAACAAGTTATCACTACTCAAAACAAGTTCACTGAAATTTAATAAATCTCTCAATAAAATTATGAAGTTTTATTAGTTAATCACTATATAACTAGATATAATGCTGTCTATACCGTCAACTGACATTAATTATTCAGTGCATAAAAGCAAATCAGTAATTTAAGCCATTTATCAAAAGTGAATTTGGTACCGCGTAAATTTTTACTTACAACTTTTTACATGAAGTTTGTATCAAATTTCATTTAGTGCGTCATTATCAATTAGTCCAAAAATAACTTACATCTGCAAAGCATGAGAGCAAAAACCGATCTGACAATACCATAGATAGGTACCTTAAATGTTAAATACCTAGTAACTTATTGTTTCAAAATCATGAAAACAAATAGTAACTTTCTAATCTTAATACTTCGATCTGAATAATAAGATAATAATAATCAGACTTAAACAATTCAAAAATCTCAATAATTAACAAAATAATGGTAACCAGATTATCTCATTATTAAATTGACTGCATATTCACTACTTTTGTTTAGTAACACAATATTTCTTTTATGTTCCAACAATGGGTCCTTTACCTAATGAAGACTCGAGTAATAACTTAATGAAGTATTTTAGTTGCAATCCTACCATGTGTTATTATAACAAACTTTTAAAACTCTAATTCAGTTTATGTGTTGTCCCGCAGACATTCCATCAAACGAATAGTGTTCATAAATCTTTCCAGTGTCTTTTCTCAACCTAAATGCATTATTGACTCATGTTTGTGTATTGCTATTAAGTTCATGGTATTCCACACATATCTTATCGGAACTATTACGTTTCTTGACTAACAAAATAGGACTAGCAAATGGGGAATAACTGATGATAATAATCGCTGATGGACAGTCTCATGTGGATCGACAAGACGTACCTATCCTTAAGTTCACCTATTATTAACTCGGGTATAAATTATGGTAATTCCCTTCACAAAGGCATGACAATAATATTGCTCAAGGAGTTCTATTAATTGTGGTTCGAATTCAGATGGAATATCAGTAGTATTGAATAAAGTCCACTGTCTCAGTTATTTTAATTTTCTAAATACTGAAACTACTTTCGGTTATAAGAACACTAAATCCTAGACTTAAAATCTCACGGCAAATCATAATAATTGCAACTAAAAACTCATCCGGTATTACAATATGAAAAGTACTTATCTCTAAGTGGTAACCGTCAATCAAACTTAAAATTTATTTGGTGTATATCACATTAGAATTATGCAAATTCAAGAATAGAAAGTAATAAATTCGGGCAATCGTATTACAGGCGCAGGGATATTAGGCGTACTAATAATCTCGACTAATTGAGCCATATTACGGTTTTGAAAATCTAATATTGCACGCCATGAATCCTCACCCTGTTTCATGTTACCAAAACAAGGCGATGTCACCCTTGGGTCCAGACAGGTACCAGACAAGGTCCTGGTCTCCAGCTCCTTAAAACCCAGAATCGCTTCCCAAACGCAGCTCACATCCGACGTAAACACCTACTTACGTCGACTTCATTCACTTCGAAAATATAGCGACTAAAGCGGGCAAGAACCCAACCAATTCGTCCGTAATAACTCCAATAACAATGCTTTGGATCATTAGATAACGCTTAGACAATATTCAAAATTAACAATGAACCACGCGGGCATTTAGAATACTATACAAAACAATAAAATGTGCTTTACTTCATTATTACGTTCCAGTTCAATAATTGCAGCATATTTCTTCATTTATATCCATCCTGTCAGTAGTGACATTTCAGATTAGAATTTAAGCCAAGAACTTTGTTTGTAAATTAAATCGCTGTAATATTAATAGTCATTAAAAATTTGATGACCTATCTTGACATAAGTTGGCAAATGTGCAACAACATTAGAGTGATTATTCTTTACTGAACATAACATCTATCTCATACTGAATACTCGTTACCAGAATTATAAGCAAGTTCAACCAAACCGCAAGACGTCATTATAGTGAGACCACTCGAAAACACCCTGTCACATAATAAATAAAACCTATGAAAATTGTATTGTGTTTCACTTTTAAAACAACGTGAACTAATGAGTAACCAATGAGGGTAACCACGTGTGAATTTCCCGCTAGAGGCGCCAGTGAAAAGTGAGGTGCTCACTTTTCGCTTGTCTGAATGTCATTTGTCACTGTTTATGTATGGGCGGGCTTCGACAGCAAGACCTCACCTCGACGGCGGCGCCAACTGGTGAGCACAAAAACGGCGACCCTCATTCGATCGACGTCGCCAATGAAAAACCAAACCGTTCACTTTTTAAAAGCGTAAGCCAATTATTGTTGTAGGTACTAGACAAATGGAATACTTCGCCAAGTTGAGCACAAATAAAGCAACCCCCTTTGTGTGTGTCTTTCTTTTTTAATTAATCCTTTTAGCTATAAGCGGAGTACCAAATCACCAAACACCAAGACAATTAAAAGAATACCTTCGTTATTCACCGCTACCTGACCTTTACTTTCAGTATCAGTGGTGTCAGTTACTGCATACAAATAAAAGTATTCAAGAAATAATTTTAAAAATTTAACATGCGACAAAATAAAACACTTGTCGAAAAGGTCACTGCACTATACGTCATATTATCTCGTTATCAATTTAAAAATGTATCAACATTGAATGCATAACCAAATACCTCACATCGAATTATTTTATTTTCTTTTTAGGTACGACCTTATAGTAAACTACCTCCATTATCTTTAACAATTTTGTAAACGTAGATTTTTAATTTTAAATCGAAAACATTTTCATTTAATTAACAGTGTGATGTATGAGGTATGGCCACTTACAAGAACGGCCATTCGATGAGCAAGTATGTTGTAAGAAGTGACGTTGTCATTCTAATAATAAATTATTGGAAGATTAATATGCCTCTTTGTTAATATCCCGAAATTAGCCCAAACCAGGAATATTACACCAACAAACCTTACGGACGGACTCTTCCACGGTCTCTTCAAGACCCGACCAGCTTAACTAAGATTCATCACTTCTTATATCACAATACTTCAAATGGTACTTGGCCCTTGGGCAAAATTAAAGTCTGTTACCAAATGTAATGAAATTAAAAATATGTCATACCCAATACTCGCGAAAATCCTCCATACCGATAGGTACTTGCCATTTTTCTGCACAATCCTTAAGTTATACCAAAATTCTACGCCAGATTCCATCTTACATAGTATCATAGCAACTCACTGTTTACGCCTCATTATAATTATCACCACAAAAATATTCACTTTCCGTTGCCACAGGAGGTTGGGTAAGCACGTTGGGTAAATGCTGTGCCGATCCCACCGCTGCTTTCAGAGATTAAAGGATTTCTAATATTTCTATTGTGGATATCTGGCGTCCGCCATGTTCTACGTCTCAAAACACAGATTGGAATCAGTGCGCACACCCGGCGCGGTCAAGTCTCGATTGTCTAGTGTGTCATCTCATGTCACTGCATCAACAAATGCCACCTTGTCATTTTTGACATATCTGCCAAACGTCACAGTGACACGCGACATCTCTAAGACAAATTTGACTAGAACTACTGACTCAATGAATAGGCTGAATCGGTAACAGATGGCGTTACCAGTACGTAAACATAAACAAGTCCATTATTTATTTTACTTCTCCGACATATATATCAGCGGCAACACCGCGCTCCGTAAACTAAAGGAGACTGGCGGGTTTTCAAGGGGGGTCCGGCCTGGTCACCTACATGGCTAATTTTTATATATTCTCACAGCGTATATTATTAGAAACTAATAGGTATTTGTAATTTCTTCAGAGAACTTGTCTGTGTAGCTTAAATAATTATTTTAATTTACCTAATAGTAGACATCTTATTTGATAGTTGACACTTAACTGTCAAAGTAAACATTGACAGTTGAAGTAACAGAAGCAACGACGGAATGATAGTGACATTTTACAATGCGCCATAACCCTACAAGGATCTTTTGGCCGATGACTGACGTGAGGGTGACAGAGACAGCGCCTTACAGTGTGCCTTCCCTAAAAGGCGCTGTCTCTGTCACCCTCACATCAGTCATCGGCCAAAAGATCGTTGTACTAAATGGCGCTATACGACAAGATGTCAAACCAAACCACAGATACGATATGACATTAACGCATCGATCGATCATTCATCCGTCGAATGATTTACTAAAAAATCGATATTTTTCATTTCATGCTCATGAAATGTGTTTTTATTAATTAATAAGTGATAAATCTATCAGAATATCTATTGGGGTACAAATCTGTTTTAATTCTGACCAACAACCGTATAACTATTAACTAGTTTTTCTGTATAAATCGATTCACGAAATATATCGATTTACTGAATTTAAAAAACAAAGTTTACTTTAAACAGACAAGTTCTACGAAAATGCTAATACGACAATGTAATTCAGAAAAAAATAATGTATTTTTATACATAAGTCTTATTTCTGTAGGACTTGAGGCCGAAAACCGCCATTCTCCTTTGCGAGCTCAGCTCCCGCTATAATTTCCTTATCTTCCGACGTCTCCCGCTCCCTCCCTCCAGTTAGGAGCTTAATCAAAGTATTGATTATATGAATAATTATACACTTTGAATATTTGATGAAAAGCAATTAAACGTCAAATTGATTATGAGATGGTGTACTTTGGGATATTTACATTTGCTATTTATAATTTTTGAGTTATGAACAGTGACGTATAAGCCAAATATATGAAAGGTCTGATTACATTTATATTATATAGTGATTTTTTTTTGTGTAATAAGATATTAATGGGTCATCGTTTCAGAATCATCAGTACCACTACAGGAAAAACTGATGCTTTGTCGGCGACAAAAGAAGGGAAGAAGAAAAGGAAAAATTCTTGAAAATATTTTCCTTTACAAGCAGAATGATTTAATAAGTTTAGTTGTTAATTTGGAATCAGGTCCGCATTAATGGCTCTCAAGGTAATTTGGTTACTAGGAAGTAATTACGGCTTGTGCGGTAAAGGTAAACATTGTGAGGAGTCGGCGATCCTCCTCAAAATGTTTGCTTACAACAAGTCCATAAAGAGCCGAATCTGCACATTAAACTGATTTTGTAAAATTAAATCAACGTTTAAAACTCTTTCGCTGCTTAGTGGGCGATTGATAGACAACGTACAGCTGAAACTAAGCTGAAAACTACTGAAAAGTAAACTACTGAAAGCAAGAAGCTGAAATTTGATTTAGGGAGTATAAGGGAGCACTGAGAGAGGATATTTGGAAATTCCCCTCCTGAAGGGATAAAAATGCGAATGAAGTGAGCTAATAATTTAAATAAGATCCTATTTATAATTTTACATTGCGTGTTTTCCAAAAAGGAATTAAAATCACGCCGAATAATTTCAACAAAGGGACTGGTTACCTGAAGAGCAGTGAGGGCGCGCTTACTCGCAACTTCAAATTCAAATTCAAATTCAAATCTTTATTTCTTCGAAGTAGGTTTTTACAAACTCATTTCGAAAGTCAAGTTACGCCATCGCTTCAACAAATCCCTACGATGAGTGGTCTTGGGAGAAGAAGCGGCAACTTATTATGATTAAATCGGTCAGTAGTTACACGCTACAGCTTGGCGCTTTGTAAGTGAAAGCACAAAGCGATCGCGACAAAGAGTGCGAGGGAAGCTTGCGTACTCGAGCACAGGTCGAGGGTCGATTGGTCCCCGACCCCCTGCCCCCCACGACCCCCCACGACCCTCCGACCCCCAGCGAGATACTACTGCAGCTTTATACGTTCATAAAATAGATTTGTGCTCTTGGGTTTACCATTTGTTTTGCTATATAACACTGTTATTACGCAGAGAAGGCATAGTCAAATTGTATTTCCCTTTCAGTCGCACGCGAAAGGTGTTTGATTGCTTGATTAAAGTTGAAAGAAAATCGTTTTGTTATTGTGTGTAAAAAGGCATCATACAACTTATATCAACAGAACTCAGCCTTATATTCTTGAAACATCTCGCAAAGAACCTTACCTTTTATTGAAATTTTGTTCTAACTAAGATCTTAATATTTTAGTAGTAGAGTCCGTATTATTTGTGTGTCATGTCCAGAACAGTTAGTCGACCACAGTATTTTTAGTATACGATGCATCAACAGCACAACTGAAGCTACAACGCGTTTAGCAACAGAACATGACTCCATGGCGATCTGACCGAGCCCTGCCGAGTGTTGAAGCTCGCTAAATTGCTAAATATTATCCATTAATTCAACTGCGCTGTTGTATATTCACATAAGATACGAGCAATAATATCAATAAATAAACGCTAATACGAGAACGTTCAAATCCCGCGGTACGAATCCCTTTGTCGCGGGCGGAATTGATAACACACGTTGAACCGTGATCGGTCCCATGATCTGTGTTAATACGTTTAACTGTCACATTAACCTCTGCTCCGGCCAGAAATGTAGCGAGTCACTACCGATGGGTAGTCGAGGGATAAATATTTAAATACCAGTGTGTTGTTGTAGTACATCTGAACGATGTTTGTACTTTAATTGATATACTTTCACGGCAACAAGGTCAGCCGTCTCAACATTTAAAGTCATCAAAATACTCTTAAAATATGGAACATGTCCACTCGACCCATATTTTATTTATTCACCGGCGGCCGAGGCGGCGGGGGAGGCGCGAGTGCTTCTCAGCCGCTATAAAAGACAAATTCATCCATACTAATATTATAAACGTGAAAGTGTGTTTGTTTGTTTGTGGCTCTTTCACGTCGCAACATGGCTATTATATGATTTAATTTAATATGTGTATAGAGATATGTATGTAGTTGGGAGGATGGAGAGTGACGTAGGCTACTTTTTACCGGGGAAAAACATCTCATTCCCATGGGAAGATCGATGTTTTGATAGTTGCTAGATATTTAGTTCCGGATGATGTTAATAGATGGCGTTAGTAAAATTCATTTGCAAGTTCTGAATCACGCTATCAAATACTACATGTATCGTTAATTTACTTAAGTCATAGGTAAATGTTATAACTTTTGTTCCAGTTTAACATATAGACTTACTTTTTATCCCGAGGATCCCACGGGAGCGGGACCTACGCGGCTGTTACGTACGGGTCCCGAAGCGAAGCGCGGGCGGTTCTCTAGTGTTTTAATAAAGGTCTGTATATTGACATTGTACTGCCGGAGCCATGTTAAGAGCCCTTGTTTGTGTGCAATGAGTGGTTACCACGAACGAGCTCAATCCGCTCACGTTTCGGTCTCATTTTGTAACTGGGTCGAAATATCGGTAATGAATAAGTTTATTCCCGTTCTGAGTTCCCGTATTAATATTTGTAAAAGTAAATTCTCAGTAAATGATTTTATGGCTTTAAATATGACGATGAATATTGTGTTGTTCAATATTTGGTAAACGTGAGCAATACCTAATTGAGAATAAAAAAATTGTTAAACTGAATACTGACTACACTTTTTGTCTACTATACATATACTTTTTTTGTTGTTTTTTTTAATCTTAAGTCAGAGTAGCAAAACAAAGTAGATAAATAGTATAATTATGAAAATTCTATGTACCTAATACCTGGGTGCACGCTGTAAATACAACGGTACATAACCAGAATTACATTTAAAAATTATGATATTTATGATCAGCGATGGACACTACGTATTAAGTTGTTGTTTGCGAATATTTTACTTTCCCTAACCAAGAGTTTAGTACGTTTAACATACGCACCACTAGGTATTTATAAGAATTTAATAAGTCCTTTCTCCACCAACCCGCATTGGAGCAGCGTGGTGGATTATGCTCTAGGCCTCCTCAGTAATGAGGAGAGACCCGTGCTCAGTAGTGGGCCATTAGTGGGTTGTAGCTTAATAAGTCCTTTAGAAGCAGAATATACTTAGAAACGTCCTATTGTGTATGTTTTCCTCGGCTTTAATTATAAACAAAACGAAAGCGACCTCTGCACGAGCACAGCTAATCATAATCCCGATTGTTTCCAGTCACCAGTGAGTCCTAAAGCCGCGTGTCGGTGTCGGAGGACTTGGCACCTTTGTGGTAACGTCAAACTTTTATCCCCTCCAGCCTGATCGCCGATAAAATAAAATGTTCGAGCAACAATTTAAAGTTAAATCGAGTTGGGACCCTTCCGCAGACAATGTAGCTTTATTGTTACAGTAAACCCCGCCTGGGGTAGGTGCTCAACTGCTCACCTATTACGGGTGTTTAAATAAGCGGGGTGACAATTTTTGATGGCACGAAAGTGAAAGGCAAGTAATCCACATGATATTTTATAATCATTCCCGTAATTTGGCAACGAGTCGGCATAATAATAATAATTTGTGGACTTCCGTGTAGTGTCCATTACCTTTGCACGTCCTCCTCAGATCATCGAGGAGTACCTAAATGAGACGATCGTCCCAAGAAGATTCTAGAATTCCATGCAATTCCATTCCGCCTTCTCGCTTGAAACATCTTTAATCTCTCAAAACAGCGAAATATTTAGTAACATCCAAAGATACAACGTAACCGCACACTTTTAATACCAATACCCGTAACTTTATTAATCTTATTAATCTCTCATTAGTCTACTTCGATAATATCACGACCCCATCAATTTATGGCAGTAATTAAACAAGAGGCAAACAGAGCCTTCGCGCCCGGCCGCACCTTTACCACCTCTCGAGGGACGACGAAATCACTCATTTACACCGACTGCGGTACATCGCTGCTTCCATTCTAGACACGTTCTTGGGATCAGTACATAGAAGTCATTGTAGACGCGGCGTGTGTTCCGACCCCACTTAATTATATGGCAGTGGGCGCGGTTTATGTGGCAGTATAGCACTCGTATCGGTCGTAAAACGTGGACGGCATATGAAGTCATATTAACGGCGCGGTGTCGCTGACGGCGAAGGGTTGTGTCGCGGTATTACGTAAGTGTATGAGGGGTTTAAAACACTTGCGGCTTCAACATAAAACCGAGCTTTTGAACTCTACATTTGTAACTAATACTTGAGACGTATTCTACTTATAAAGTACCTACCTATTTAATTCACTTAACCTTTTAGATTTATACCTGTTTGCAGATGAAAATATTAATCATAATTTAATATAACATTAGATACCACTCACAAAATATCTCACAAAACGCTAAAACATTTGGTAGAGAGATTGATGTATGATGGCTAGAGTAACAATAATACACTAGAGTCCCGTCCAATATCACGGACATTGTAGACAACTTCATTAACAATATAGGAGCGTCTAGAACTCGGTTGTGTCGGTGCATAAGTAACGAGAGAGACACTCGACCGCTCAAACTTGCCTACATAAATAACTCCCGAAGCCCGTGCAATTCCAGAGCTACTGAAGTTCACAACTTGGTGTACTGTGCAGGTGTGCAGTGTCTCCTGTAGGTACAATGTACGCTGTGGTGAGGTCTCAAACATGTAGCATCTGGTCGCCATTACTTACAAGTTATATTGTATATTGTATGTTCATTTAGTTATGCATTTTCGTAAATTATACCGATGTTTCGACTTCATTGCAAGGTTCTGGAGATTGTGAAAGTCAGTGAATTTTATGTATGTAGTTCAGAAATAGAATGTTGTTTTTAAACGCATCTGGAAGTTTTTTATGCCATTTCTTTGTCCTCTAAAAAACGAACATTAAATTTTAAAATTCAATATTTAAAGGTAACTTAGAAAAACGGTGATAGATGCAAAATATATGAAATAAATTATTCAAATTTGACTTTGAAAAGGTTGCTAGATATTATTATTAAGTATCTCCGATCTCGATGAAAAGAAGCCTTCCATCGTTTGTCACCGTCTATTATTGGAGTGACGAAACTTCACGGACAAAGAAGAAAAAACCCAGTGGATGGACAGGACAGTGGACGTGCGGCGAATAACTTTGGCTGAGCTCTTCTCGTGTCAGCCACACTTACCAAGATATATTACGAACACTCCGTACATATTAATAATTATAACTATATGAGAAAACTTAGTAATACGGACAGTCTTTGTAACATGAGAATCAGCAAAGATGAAATACAATTATTTAGAGGAGTCCAGTGCCTCTATTATGAGTTGTTGTAGTAAACGTAAAGGACGTTACTATTGCAGTTGACGTTTAGAATTTGTATGAGAATTGTAGTTCAGTATCGTAACCGCTAGAGGCGCTGTACGGATTCTCATACAAATTCTAAACGATAGTCGCTAGCGTGTATAGTAAACTATAGTATTAAAAACTCATAATAGAGGCACAGAAATGCCGTGACTCCATCTCTCACTCTCATCAAATCATTCGTCTGCTCGTTTGTCAGTTTTTGTTTTAAACTCGATGATGTGAACAAATGGATAATTTCGTTATGTCGTGAAACTTAATTAAGCATAGCTTTCACGAGTGAGAGCGAATCACTGTAAAGAATAATTATCAAGTGTAGATTTTAATCACGGTGTCCGGGGAGTCCCCTGCGGCCTGCCGCGTGTCAGCGGGCGCTCAGGAAATTCCCGCCAGATTGCGCCGCTGACGAATTTATGCCCGCAATACCTGTCCGCCTGTATGTTTAGCAGCACTATTGACGCTGGGGAAAATCACGTGCGGCCTCGACGTTGTTTGTTTATTTTGTTAGTGGAATGTAAAAGGTCAGAACATTGCGTCGGTCCTAGGTAAAAGTGGTAAAATTTTCATAAACATCTTCACCGCCACCAACCTTTTTAATTTTAAACAAACTCATTTTTATGTTAATTTAAAGTTAATATTTCGCGTTCGTGTTGTTACCGCTATACTGCCGAGGGGGTCCTATAAGAAGGTTAAATTGCCAAGGTAGGTTTAGGTTATCGTTTAGGTAGGTACACTAATGAAATCGGCGATTGTCACAAACATCTTAATAATTCGATGTGATGTGATGTTATCCGACAATGATAGAAGCAGCACCCTTTTTACACTGTACCTTAAGGCTGTGCCACTAACAACAATATCGTACCATTTATTTTACAGCGTTATGGTTGTTCAAGAGGAAATAGCGAAGAATAAGCAACAGGATTTCTCATACGAGTATACATCATGAGAATGAGGCAATAATTTCCCCGCCGCCGACACGGATACGAGCCGAGCTATCGCTGTGTATGCAATAAATATTGTAATACATCGAACGATGTATGCTATAATATATCGATATTCAAATTGTGGAAACGTGGTGTGGATGACAACTGACAAAACGTGATTATTACATTTTTTATTGGATTCTACTTAAGTACCTACAATATGTTTTATGGAACTTAAGTTATCGTTTATATTAAATTTTGAAAAAAAGGGTTCCTGTAGTTACGAGTATAATTTACGTTAGATAATTCTTACGTACATATTGAATAACTGACAAAAGAAAAATGTCATAGAACTTATTAACAACAAAGGAACGTAATCTATATATATATATAAAAGCGAAAGGTCACTGACTCACTCACTCATCACAAAATCTCAGAAACCGCTGAACGTATTGAGATGAAATTTGGCAGGGTAGTAGTTTATAGTTAGAAGGGATCCGCTAAGAACGGATTTTTTTATATTCCACCTCTAAGGGGGTCTAATAGGGGTTCAAAGTTTGTATGAAAGTCCGTCAATTGTAAACCAGGTGTTATGAAAATTGGTGTTTAGAATTATGAAAAAAAATAATGAAAAACCTGTATCAAAGTTTTTTAAAAAATCATCCCTAAATGGGTAAAATAGGGGTTGAAAAGTTATAAAAAAAGTTTGTCTCTTTGTACACGCTTATCTCCGGATCGGCTGAACGGATTTTAATGGAACTTTTACTGAGAGATTCGGAAGGTTTTGAAGCAACATATAGGCTACTTTTTATCCAGAAATTCCCGCGGGATCAGGATTTACGCGGGAAAAACTCTTATGCGCCAAATCGCGGGCTTATATTTTTATGGGACTTTCACTAGGAGATAGAGAAGATTGTGGACCAACATACTTATAGGCTACTTTTTATCCCGAAATTCCCGCGGGATCAGGATACACGCGGGAATAACACCTTCGCGCCAAGTCGCGGGCTTAGATTTTTTTATTTATGGGACTATCACTGGGAGATAAAGGAGATTATGGAGCAACATATATTTTTATCCCAGAATTCCCGCGGGATCGACGTTCACGCGGGAAAAGCTCCTATTCGCGAATGAACTCGCGAGCTCAAATGGGGCTTTTACTGGGAGGTAGTGGAAGTTGTGGAATGTTATATAGTATAAGCCACTATTTATCCTAGAATTCTCGCGGGATCGGGATTCACGCAGGAAAAACTTTGTGACATACTGAGTTCCACGCGGGCGGAGCCGCGGGCGGAAAGCTAGTATATTATATTCCATTAAATGCAAACCTAAACATCCCTTTTACGTGCAAGCCCGCTGTATGTAACCCCATGTCGGTCTAACGATAAATCGGTAAAATTTATCGTACCTATGCATAACATCATTTTATAACGAGTTATAAAGTTTTATTTTTTTATACAAACTATTATGTAATTTCTCTTCTAGACTTTACACTTCAAAATTTTATCCTTACTCGCAGTACGTTCCCAATTGCCTCACTCGCTATATTGTACCCCCTATTATCATCTATAAGCAAATCTCCAAAACATCAAAAAAATATTCAACCAAATCCTAGTCCTTTTAGATTTTTCTCTTTTGCATTTTCAATAAGCAGAAAGTGTAACACGAGCGGCTTACCGGTGGCTGCGACGCGACGTCTGGCGGCGATCTTGTAAGCTGCGCCCGACATCGGGTCGCTCTTTGGGGATTAACTTACCAATATGTACCGATGGCATTTATCACGAGTATCAGGATTCAGGATCAATCATTTTGCGTCGTCTTAATTTTTTGTTTGGTACAGGTAAACCAGTCAGGTACAGGGAAACCTAATTGAAACATCTGTTATTTAAAAATTAAGAATTCTACTGTTTTTGAAACGAGGGCAAGAAACATTATATGATCATTAAAAAAAAAACAATCCATTCATTTTCCATCGTGGACTTCGCTCATCATAGAACGAGCTTAACCTTAATAATTCATGAAGTGTCATACAGATGTCGCTGAAGTATTATTAACACAAAAAAGAGTGCCTTAACAAGTCAGGGTAGTCATTAGCCAGGTCTTACCATACGTGTTACTATAGAGAGTAAACTTGTCGATACAAAGCCCAGACATGATACATTTAACACGAAACCTGGAGTTCAATAGTATCAAGATTAAAGAAGTTTGCTGCGTACTGAAGAATGCATGCAAAAAGTCTAAAGCACAATACACTCATACGCAACTCAGCGTAAAAATACAAACACCACATGACCATTTTTACAAAATGTGATTCCAGCTAAAACACATTTTAGCTCTCAAATCATTCCGACTCGAGGAAGTCCATTTTCACAACTAAATTTAATTTGCTCCTATGAATATGAATGCGAAAACGTTCCCGGTCCGCTTGTTCCGCGCCATCGCCCCGCCGTCGCCCCGCCGCCGCCCCGCCGCCGCCCCGCCGCCGCCCCGCCGCCGCCCCGCCGCCGCCCCGCCGCCGCCCCGCCGCTCTACGCTCGGCGCTACAAATTATTTAAACTTTAAGCTAACGTAATATGTTTTGCTTGAACTTTGATGAGAAAACTGTTTCATTCAGTCATCTTTTTCATTGAATTTAATTTAACTTTTCATATATCGGTGACTTTAACATACACAGAGCACAGAGAGCAAACATTTATTACAGCTTCATATTTCTGAACTACAATATTTAAAGGAAAATTACACTAGTTCTAAGCAAGAAAATTTCATCAATGTTTATAATTTTTTCAAAATAATTTGATCTTGTAATAAACAACTTGTATAAAAACGAGAATTTAGAAAGTATCTTCCAATTGGTTCAACTTATCAACTCATCTGTGTTTTTCAATTCATCTGTGTTTTTTTCATGCAATATCTCATAACTTTTTACTTAGTGGGCTTTTATTTTCAATCTGACATTAGCTATTCATTGTTTAAAAATCCTTTCTACAGTCATAAAAAGGAAAAAATCACATCAAAACACCAACCTTTTAAAGAACGTAACGTAAATGATATTCAACAACTAGTCCATAATATAATAAATTGGCATATAAATTGCATTACTGTTTATACACCTGTGAAGTAGTTTGTCTAGCGTTTGGGAGTCGTAAAAGGTGTGTTGACCCACTCGGCGCTCGCGAACCTTTCTGCGGGGGTCGGGGGGTCGGGGGGTTGGGTCGGGGGGTCGGGCGGGGGGTCGGGGGGTCGGGAGCGTCACCAAACATCCTCACACTGCAGTCGGCACATTACCTACACCTAGATACAATGGCAAAATATTTACAATAATGATACAGTGCTGGAGTGGATTGTAATACATTTTATATTTTCATGTACTGCAAAGCCGCCCGTGTCAGAGAAAATCTGAGGAGTGTGTGTACATTCCAAAAAAGACGGCAAATTTTATATTTTTTCGGGAATTATTATCTTTTTAATAACATACTTAGAAGGTCTACAAACATGTAAAAAATACAATTTCAAAAGGTTGAATAATAATGATAAAAGATTAATAAAACGGGTAAGACGGGGCGTTAGTCACATATCACTATTAATTTAATAACAATACATTACTAACAGCCGAAGTTTAGTGATTTAATGTCGGACGTACCTAAATCATTGTGCCGAAACCTGTGAACCGGAATAATCCTTGTAATAATATTAAAAGTGCATTAAAAAAATTCCATAAAAATATTACATACTTTTAAAACAAACAAGTTCAGAAAGCGTATAGATGATTCTCTAACCGACTTCAAATAACACTGATATTACTAAATGCTTTAACCAAACGGAATTTAACATGAATTTGTCTACAGATAAAATGAATGTTTAATAATCAATTCATTATAACATGCAGTGTTCGCTATATGAAATGCAGAGCTGATGATAATTTCCACCGCGCCGGGATAGGCCCCAGGAAGGAAGCGGCTAAATCACTCCGCCCGCCGCCGCCGCCGCCGCCGCCGCCGCCGCCGCCGCCCGCCCGGCGTCAGACTGCGCTCTATTCAATTCCTACTTCTCTTTTCATCGTTTTTTTGGGAACGGTTGGCGGTTGAGACTACACTTTATGCCAGTACTTATCTACAGTGTTGATTGAAATCGACTTAAAATAATAACTGTGCATTCCAAAATGTATTGAAACTTCGAAAATTGTATAAAATTAATTGATTTCGTCAATATTACGTAACCTATTAATTCCTCAACTTCAGTATGTGCGGAGTGTAAATTATAATCAGCTATTATCCGGTCGTCTATTAGTGACGAAAATTCATCTCAAGTATAGTCTAAACGTTAATTGTTACAATATCAAATTCATAACAGTCATAAATAAATTCACCCCAAGCGTTATTCAACGACCGGCAAACGGTAGCACAATTAAAATGCTAGGCGATACACGATCCTATTCCGCTTCATTCCTCGCTAGTATACGATTATTATAGTCGGCATTTCTCAGCTCGTGTTACCAAGGGCCAGCCAAGCCATGGCTGGTGGCTGGTGGCTGGCAGCCGCCACCCGACGCCATAATGATACCACGTTGTGTCATGCGACGCTCACCCTGTTATAACGCCACGCTATCTCTAGCTCGCATGCCATCGACGCTGGCTTTTGTATGACAGAATAATATTACACGAAATTTTAATATTCACTTACATTTAGCAATGGAGCATGTGTAAAAAGGAATCTAACTAAGTAAAGTTGAATTCTAATAAATAACGGGGAAACTATGGCACATGTTCACTCCTGTTGAATATATCTTTCACCTATTTTAGTCTTCATGACAGATGCCTAGAGGTAATAGGTCTGCGAACATGGCTGCAATGTTATCCGTGTTTCTTCTAAATTAATTGATAAAAATAGTTACCACTAGTAAGTGACCACTTACCATCAGGTGGCTCGTCTGCTTTCACGTCAGCCCTTCTGGCAATAAATAAAAAATAGTTTTAAACTGTTTCGGTTGCAATGCTCAAATATTACTGACGATGACGAAAATGTCTGATATCCTTGGTTTCAAAATATATACGCTTGGTATTAAACATAAAAAAATACCGAGCGGCTGTCTACGACAGAAAATAGTTGTTATTAGAGTGTGTCGTAGACGTGCTACGCTATGCTACGAAGCGCAAAACTAATTGTGGCAGTAAAGTTTCGAAGCTATTTTTAATATTCTTATGTATATTTTCTTGCAATTGTATTAATGTATTATTATGATACTATTTACACGTTATTATGTTATTTATTATAGTGAGGCCGTGCTAACTATGCGTTCCTGAAGTCTGTCATTCGACTGGGCGATGTATCTTTAAACTGGCGTACAATTAATTGACAATTTTTTAATATCTTTTAATTGCCTTATTAACGAGTGATAACATTAAAATCAAACATTAAATCGAATAATTATGCCAACTTACAATAATTGTATTTAATCTTGGGCTAAAATTATTACAATTACTTAAATAACAAATATAAAAACCAATACCTTTTAAAAGAAAACCACGTCAAACGGCGCTCGTTCAATGTTATATCCATGTCATACCAACTTTTTGTTTTTGTAGTGATGTGACATAATAACAAGGCAATTGTTATTGAATATTTTTGTAATCTTAATACAATGTCGGTAAAATATAAAATAAAACGTTATAATTTTATAATATATTATATAATGTACTAAGTATTCAATATAGTTAATAATATTGTTATAATAAAGGTACGCCCAAATATAGCTTAGGAAAATTTGTGTTATAATATCACTCAGGTGAATCAAATGAAAATAAAATAAATAAATAAAACATTTTAATTTTTTTCTCTTGATTACATTCAGAAATTATGATTAAATTCAATTAATTGATTCCTTTAAATTTTATTTACATAACGAATATTATTATTGAATATATTGAAACATAATTCCTTTAAAAATAACAACATATAAATTGAATAAATATTATGCATAATGAATGCATGTTGTTATTGTTATTTGTTACAACGCATAATGTTATTTATTGTACATCACTAGTCATGACGAATTGACATGTGTCAGGAACGCATTCTCATCGCGGCCTCACTATAATAAGGCATGCCTATGTTCTTTAATATATGCAACATCTTGTTGATTATGATATGACACAACGCTTTTTGAAAGCTTCAACAATCCGTAAGTGGTCTTGGAAGGAGAATTATGTTGATATATAATCCTGATAATAATTACATTTGTATCTTAAGTCCGAATCGCTAAAAATGACGGGACACTATTAACTAAGTGAAGTCATGGTCGTGGTGAATGTTTACTCAGCTCAGCTGTCGGCGGTCGGCCGGTCGGCCGGCTCACCCAGATTACGGGATTACCACTCACATGGATTGCTGCAGATCCTCCGACACCGCAGTGTTGGTTGGCAGCCGCTTGTTTAAATAATACGAGTATTAAGCACTGGCGCATATCATAAAGTAAACGGGTAATTAAAGTCTGCGGTGTGCGGTTGTGTTTCGCGGCGGTCGTAGTAAAACCGATGAAAATTAATTAAAAAATTGGTAATAAATAGATATTTTTTGATCAATAAAGCGAAGAAGGACATAAATTCTTTGGGACTTGGTCATACAAAGGCGTCAAATTCACTTTAATAATGTATTATCTATCCCCCGTTATTGCAGTCCATTGACCTATGTTTAAGGATGGATGGAACGTCTCCCGCTCCAAGATATTCCATTGTTATTCGTCAAAGCGAGCAACGAGCAAGGAGAGACCAGCCATTAGCCGGCAAAGTAGTAAAATTGTAAAGTTTATTATGCAAAGCGCCGCACCTCGGCCGCCCGACTCATCTACATCGCTCTAAAGAACATGGAAGACGTTTGTTATACAAATGGATCTCGCGTCTTTTGCATTGAAAAGAAGCTAATAATTCCATTACTTTGAATTGATGCATAAAAGAAGTACTCACCGAGTAGCGAAATCTACATAATTATGTAAAAGCGAAAGATCTCTCAAGCATTACGAAATATCCAAAACTGCTAGACATAATAAACATAAAATTTGGTAGGGAGGTAGTTTATAGATTGTCTCATAGTTCACCCCAAGGGAGGTATAAAGAGGTTGACAGTTTGTTTTAAAAAGAGAATGTGAAAATAATGAATCACCTAATTCAACACTTAGAGACATAAAGTTTGTATAAAGATCAATCAAAATTACTTCCACGCGAAGCAAGCCGCAGACATCAGCTAGTGAAGGTATATTGTTTGTCACTTACAGATATAACATTATTGTAATAAAAGTCGTATCGTTAATTCGGTTGGTCAGAGGGGAGTATCGCGCGAAGGGTTGTTTGTACCAACACTTCGCACCCTCCTTCACCCCTTCGTAAACGAATAAATGCGTAAATAAATGCGCCGTAATTACACAACCGTTAATACTCCACTTAAACGACATTTAAAAGAGGCAATGTTCCTGCGTGTTAGTCGCTGTACGTAAAGCAAAAAGTTCGCTATTATATTACGAATTCCTCGTAAGGCTATTAGCGTAATGAGCCGGCGACTGGCCCGTACACCCGTACAGTCGTACCCTGCGCCGCCGTACATAAATACGCTGCGACAACCGCCTACCAACACTTTCTTAGAATTATTAGTGTAATGCTTTTAAAGCAAAGTTTGTTAAGTACTTAAGTATTGTTATCAGAAACCCGTAAACTAGCCGCCGCTATTAAAAGTAAGTATTGCCTGTAGTTCGGATCGCGTGGAGCGCGGTTCAGTACATTGTGAAATATTATTATGGCCTACTTCCTGTTTAAAAATCATTACCCTCGTTCTGACGCAGTCGGGTAAAAACACTAGAGCGTGCATATTAATGTAAAGTACGTATAGAAATGTTTCAGCCAGTGAAGAATGGATAACGATTAATAACCGGTAGATATTCATTGAACACGATAGCTAACATGACAGCTGTGGTTGTTTAGATATCTCGTAGGGTTACCATCCTAAAGGATTTATCCAGACATGTACGGACTTCTGGCATTAGGTAAGTCCGACTTTTGACTATGTTGTTATTCGTTTTCCTGTACGTCTATTATGAGTTATGAGTTTTTAAAACTGTACTCGCTAGCGACTATCGTTTAGAATTTGTATGAGAATCCGTACAGCGCCTCTAGCGGTTACGATGTTGAACTACAATTCTCATACAAATTCTAAACGATAGTCGCTAGCGAGTATAGTATTAAAAACTCATAATAGACGTACTGGATATAAAAAAATACTATTTTTTCTTTAATAAAACTAAATTAATAGCCAACATACGAGCAAAATACATATATCACTAATCATGAAAACAATTCATGAATAAATTGTGCTTAATTTAAAATTGAAACAAAAAATATATAATTTTTATGTTTGCGATAAAAATGTCCGGCCTCTTCTAGAAATATCCTTTTAACTGTAGGCGTCAACCCTAGATGCTCGCGATCGGTTTCCGCGCGCGCTCAACAGATGGCGTGCGCGGCTCGCGTGCCGGCCGGCGGCCGCGGTATTTTTCCCTTTCTACTTTGTACACAAACTACATAACCGATGTCACGCGGACACGCCGCCACCAGTCGCCACGCCAGCAGCCGCCGCCGCCGCCACCGCCGCCGTCGCCGCCACCAGTCGCCACGCCAGCCGCCGCCGCAGCCGCCGCCGCAGCCGCCGCCGCAGCCGCCACCGCAGCCGCCGCGGCCGCAGCCGCCCGTCGCCAGCCAGCCACAACCCTCCGACCGATTAGCAAACCGCGCTGACCGCCACTCTCAATCAATTTTAATTTATTCACAGTCAGTTTCATTTTTAAACATTAGGAATAGGTGGGACCCGGGAAAGTTTTATTAGTCAGACAGAGGAATAAATGAATTAAGATTCGATTTTCAAATCTATATCAAATCAAAGCTGTCTGGAAGGTATATTAAGATAACAACAAAATACAATGTAAAAAATATTACACTTCAAACCTTATTGTTAAACATAAGCGCATCTAATAGATACTTAATCTATGAGACTGTAACAATTTATGAGTAATTAGCAGTCAGAGAAAATTTCTTGAGGTAAAATAGGGGTTGACAGTTAAATTACTCATCAGGGTAAATCGGCGTCGTCCTAAATATCCGGCTGTCACCGTGAACGGTCGCAGACACCGCGGCGAGGATTACGGCTGCCGACGTCATTACGGTGGCTTGTAATTATTGTATCAAACAGAACAGGCACTTATTTGTTCGAGAACGGTGCAGTACAACCGAGAACAACGACGCTTCTGTGCTAATTAATAACTTCAGGAATATCATCATCAACAATTATTAGGTATAACATTTTAGTTAAAGTATCATAGTATCTTCAAGCAAACTTCTGGGAAGAGTGCTTGTAAAACTACGATTTTTATAAATGTCGACTGTGAAAAGAATGTCATATTGTGGTTGAATATTCAAAAACAGGTAAGTAATTATAGAGGCAGTTGAAAACAAAGGCGATTTAAAATTTCCTTGTGCTGGAGTTCAGAGTCAAAGACGAAGACGACGAAAACAACGTATCTTTATACATATAAAATACAATGGATAGGAAGTATAGACATACCTAGACAACTAATGGAACAACATAATATTAAACCATATTCGTCACTAACTAATTTTAACTTACCTATAACTAATTTTAACAAACCTTCATCACATGCCTTAATATCCAAAACGGTCGTCATAAGTCAAACCCAACTGAACAAAGACGATGATGTAAGTAATAGGTTTTCATGCAATCCACGAACCTATTACAATCCGCAATAAAGTTTAATTGAATGACATGAGCAAACGTACGAAGCACGATTGTACTTGTGGACTTGTTTCTAATAACGTACACTGCAGAAACGTGGTCGAGAGCGCTACACACCGCTGACATCACTTCGCTTTGGATCTTATTCCAACATTTAATAACATCTAACTCACCAGACAGGTACAATTAATTTCACCTAATAACTTACAAAAGAAAGTCTATTAAACTTTAATTATTATGTTCAAGTCGAACGAAGGTTAGTCACTCGGACCTTCTAGATGTTTATTCTTTTACGAGCCGGAAAAGAATGAAGCAATTATTGCAGTAACTTCTAGAAACGATCTCGAAGGATCTTAAAATAACGCTGCGTACATCGCAGTTTTTGTACGGCAATGAATTTTAGCGTAGAACAAAAGTTGGGATGGAAAGGGTGCGATTCGATAGAACTGTAGAAGGATTATTTATCAAAGGGGCATCGGAGGCGACGGCGCCGCACGTGGCTGGAGCGCCGATCGATAGGACGTGCACGACAACTGTTGCGCCACATGCCCTCCCCCTCCCGCACGTACCAAAACCTTTAGTAGAGCGAGAGAGACGAAGGATTCCACTACGAGCGCATGGCGCAAAATTCACGCATCGCTATGTCCGTTTCGCTCATTCATAGCGAAAATCTAGGGGTGTAACAGGGACGGAAGATGCGGCATCGCACGCTCCTAAAACGTCACAAAGGAGGTCGTCCGATGAATAACAATGCGGACTGCGGGAATGATGTCCTTATCGACGAGCGCTGCTTGCTTCGCGTTTAACTTTTAATGTTCAGCTAATTTATTTATGAAACGGGTGAAAAATCACTTCACAGCGACAAGCCGAGCGTGCCTTCGTGACTGGGCACTGGAATTAGGGAAATAATAATTCAAAGGCAAGGGTATAGTTTTATTACAACGTTTGTTTGCCTCGGGGTAACACTACTAGCGTGTCTTACACAGCCGCGCCTGGGTTTTAGCAGATTCTTTTAGCAGATTCTCTTAAATATACTTATCATGAAGATAGTGAGTATCAGGGACTGGCCAACTTAGTATATCCTCAGGATCACATCGAAAATTATTTATCTGGTTGCATACACGAGTTACATGAGCAGTAGTTATCTCTGTAGATAATTCTAGAACAGTACAGAACACCGCATTGCACGTGAGCCTAAACATGTGCGTCGCCGTCGTTTATTAGGTGTCATGCTAAGTAGAGCCATCACTGTCAAAATATTTCCCCCGGCCGGAGTTATCGCAGATTGATCTAGTGATAGCGTGTGTGGCCGCCTGGCCCCATGATTTCCATGCCATATTCAGACCCCATGTGGATAAATTATGAGGGTTATTTATGAATAACCTGAATTTATTTCGATAATTGGGTAGTTTCAAAAAGTGTTAATCACATCATGTAATAATGTTTATGTTTTCCTTACAGCCTCTGTAATCTACAGATACATTATACGAGGATTGAAAATAGAAAATATGGAATAAGAAAAATGATAATTTATTTCAGTTCTAAATGAATTCATATTTCCCTAAAACGGGGGTGAGATGGCGTGACAAGGACCACTTCAAAAATCCAAGATAAAGCCCTCCGCTTTATCAAGTTGGTTTGAAGCGGTGACGTAAGAGAGCACAAATTATTGAACATTCCAATGTTTATGAGCTTTGGTCATTGAACCGCGAGGCAGGGCGAGGCGCGGCGAGGCATCGCGAGGGACCTAGAGGTACGGAACTGCCTTGCGAGGCGCGACAAGGCACCGACGAACCGAACATGCTAGGAGCTTAGCCGCGTTGTTGGCCATTAAAATAAAATGTTTGCAGCTGGTATTGTTTTATTATTTCAGGCCCGGCTTAGCCGCTCTCGGTTGTAGCCCCCGCCAGCCGCCACGCTGTGTCATCAATCTCGGTTCAATATATAATGTGTGATATACGAGTACCTAGCTAATGTATTTATTATCAGCAACACATCATGGGTTCATAGAAGGTTCAAATGCAAATGGCCCGAATACTTGTCGTCTGTTTGTGCGTATCGTCGTCGGTTGCGAAGTGTCGTAGTGGAAACCATTATAACTACATAAGGTGATTCTTAGCGTACTTGCCACATACCTAAAACTGTGATCTCGTATCCTTCTAAATCAATTAATTCATATAAATGATGTAAATGTAATGCCGGAGGAAGATTAATCGCAATTGTTTCGGCTTCGGGTAAACGTAGGTATACCTAAAAGAAATAAACATAACAGTCATAATAGCTGTGTCTGTAACGATAGTCGACCCCCGCCGCCCTGGCAACACGATGAGACTGTAATTAAACTCACCAAATCCTTACTAATATTATAAATGTGAAAGTGTGTTTGTTTGTTTGTTTGTTTGTTTGTTTGTGACGCTTTCACGTCGCAACAAAGCTATTATATGGTAAGGTTTATGTGTGTGGGGATAGTTACGAGGGTGGAGAGTGACGTAGGCTACTTTTTACCGCGGAAAAACATCCCATTCCCATGGGAAGATCGATGTTTTGTTAGTTGCTAGATATTTATGTGGGAAGGATGAATGATTTTATTTGTTTTGTATCGAGTCTGTAGAAAACTATTTGTTATGGCATTATGGTAGTATGATTGTTTATGGATGACGATTGTGTGAAAGAGATAGTATGACGTATGAATGTAGATGTGTGAAAGAGACGACGGATGTAGGAAAAAAGATATGGGGATTGTGGTGTGCAAGACGAGGGACGGCGCGCGAATTAATTATCGAAGTTGAAGAAAATAAAGGAAGAAAATACAATCAAGACGTTTAATTTGCCTACCATCCCTACAAAATTGGGGGCTCGTCCGGGATCGGATCGCGATACGGATCTGCGTGCAAGATTATAACTGTTTTAAGAACCGATGAAAAGATCGACACCGGACCGCGACGACGAACGGCGTGCCGACCGCGTGGCTGTAAAAATTTTCAAGACGGAGACGACGACGACTTCACCTTTACCGTGTTTTAACGACGATTTACTGCCTAGCAAGACGACAGCCATGGATGGAAATGCGGATAAACGCCCGTTAACGCCTGTACCAGCGGAAATTCCGACGGCCACGACGCCTAACCTTATGATGTTTGCTGAAGAATCCATTCCGAAGTTCAGTGGTAAGGATAAGACGTACACCAGTGCCAGATGGGCTCAGGAAATGGACGACAACGCCGAGATCTTTGGATGGACGCCGATACAAAAACTTATTATTGCTCGACGGTCGCTTGTTTCGACGGCGGCACTGTGGTTAAAAGCAGAGAAAACTTTCAAATCGTACGAGGAGCTGAAAGCTGCTGTTTTAAAGGAGTTCCCAGACAATATTAATTCCAAGGAAATTCATGAGGCGATGTCTTCTAGAAAGAAGCGAAGGGATGAATCGTGCTACGAGTATATGTTAGCAATGAAGGAACTAGGACGAAGGGGGAAATTAGCGGATTACGTTGCCATTCAGTACATTGTGGAAGGTATCCAGGATCACGAATCGAATAAAATAATGCTTTATGGTGTGAGTACTTATGCGGATTTAAAAGAAAAATTAAAAATCTACGAGCAATTAAAGCGAAATACGTCAAATGTAAGTCATAATAAACCAGCCAGTTTTTCGAAGGGGCAACCGAAGAGAGAAAATACCTATTTACAGAAGAAAATACGATGCTACAATTGCGGAGAATTCGATCATACGTCGAAACAGTGTCCTGAAAAACAAAAAGGTTTGAAGTGTTTTAGATGCAATTCATACGGCCATATTGGTGTACAGTGTCCATTGAGAACAACGCCAGCGCCGACAAATCACGTGACTTCGATGAGAAAAAACGAGAAACCGAAGCCAACCGTAAGTACTATAGAGGGCGTAGATGTCGCTATCATGCAACAAGATGGCGGAGTAAGTAATTGTCATTGTCAACCTGAAATGAAGGATGTCATGTGTACGAGTGACACAAACGTCAAAGTGTCAAAACCTGTCAAAGATGTGTCCATTTGTAATGTCATGTTTACAGCTTTGTTTGATTCTGGTAGTGATTATAATATAATAACTTCAAATTGTTTACAAAAATTAAGTGATAAAATAAACATTTCAGATTGTAACATAATGTTTACGGGATTTGGTTGTACGAAAGTAAAGTCGATAACGTGTTTCACTTCGAATGTAATTGTGGACGGTTTTACGTACGAAAACGTCAAGTTTTATATTGTACCTGCTTTTGTTATGCCATTTAATGTTATCTTAGGGCAACAGTTTTTATATAATTGCAAAGTATTATTGGACCACAGTGGTATTCGAGTTGTACCTGACAACGGGGAGTGGTTACATAATTTAACATGTATGGTTACTACTAATGAACCAAATTTTGTTATAGGCAACGAAATTTCAATTGATGTTCGAAAACAAGTTTACAACTTGGTTAAGTCATATGTTCCTTTGAAAGTTAAAGAAGCACCCATCGAGTTACGCATTAATTTGAAGGATGATATACCAGTGGCACAGCGCGCACGACGATTAGCGTTGAAGGAGGTAAGTGAAGTTGATAAACAAATTCAACAGTGGTTACACGACGGAATCATTCGAGTTAGTCATTCGGAGTATGCAAGTCCATTGGTGTTGGTTAGAAAGAAATGTGGTAGTCTTCGAGTGTGCATTGATTATAGGCTGATAAATCGCAAAATTGTAAAAGACAAGTTTCCTTTGCCACTTATTGAGGATCACATAGACAAGTTAGCTGACGCAAAGGTTTTTAGTGCTCTCGATCTGAAGAATGGTTACTTTCACTTAAGGGTTGCTGAAAATAGTGTGAAGTATACATCATTTGTCACACCAACAGGGCAATATGAGTTCTTACGAGCACCTTTTGGTTTAGCTATCTGCCCTAAAGTGTTCACACGTTTTGTTTCAATAATATTTAGTGAACTTATATCTAAAGGTCATCTTATAAATTTTGTCGACGATATCCTTATTCCAGCAGTAGATGAACTTCAGGCCGTAGAAAGACTTCAACAAGTGTTACAAGTTGCTTCAGAATATGGGTTGGAAATTAATTGGAAAAAGACGCAGTTACTTGTTAAGAAGGTGGAATATTTAGGACATTTAATAGAAAATGGGACAGTGAGACCATCTCCTTCGAAGACGGAAGCAGTTGCTAAGTTTCCTGTACCTACTAATGTAAAACAACTACACAGTTTTATAGGACTCAGTTCCTATTTCCGAAAGTTCATACCAGATTTTGCTGCAATAGCCAGACCTCTTACTAATTTGTTGAAAAAAGATGCTAACTTTGTATTTGATGACGAGTGTAAGAAAGCCTTTAATAGTCTGAAAGATAAATTAACATGCAGTCCAGTATTAGGTATATTTAATCCAAATTTTTCAACAGAGTTACATACCGACGCTTCGAGTATAGCTCTATCGGCAATATTGATGCAAAAAAGCTGTGAAGATGGAGAGCTGCATCCAGTTCATTTTATGAGCAGAAAGACGAGCGACGCAGAAAGCCGGTACAGTAGCTACGAGTTAGAAGCATTAGCCATTGTGGAGGGAGTAAGAAAGTTCAGACATTATCTTTTTGGTATCAAATTCAAATTAGTCACAGATTGTAAATCTTTTCAAATGACACTCAATAAGAAACAATCACCTTTATCTTCAAGAATTTCAAGATGGGTATTATACCTACAAGAGTTGACTTTCACTGTTGAGCATAGAGAAGGAAGCAGAATGAGACATGTGGATGCATTGAGTCGAATGCCATATGTTGCTGCAATTACGCTACATGATTCTATCAAACATGCTCAGCATTCAGATGAAAAATTAAAAGCTATTTTTGAAATATTACAGGAAAAGTCTTTTCAGGATTATAGTTTAGAAAATGGAATAATTTACAAGGGGATAGAAAAAAGATTAGTTATACCTACAAGCATGGAAAATGAAATTATAGATAGAGCTCATAGCAATGGGCATTTTGCAAAAAAGAAGACGATAGATTTGATAAATAATGATTATTATATAGAGAGACTTGATAAAAAAGTTGAAGATTACATATCTGCGTGTATACCATGTTTGCTTGCCAGTAGGAAGAGTGGAAAACAGGAAGGATTGTTACATCCTATACAGAAGGAAGATTCACCTCTTCATACAATTCATTTAGATCACATTGGTCCAATGACGGATACCAAGAAGCAATATAATCATATTCTCACTTTTGTGGATGGATTCACTAAGTTTGTGTGGCTTTTTCCAACGAAAGGCACTACAAGCAAGGAGGCAATTGAAAAGCTTAAAGTTCACCAGCAAACTTTTGGAAATCCAGTTCGCTTGATAACGGATCGTGGAACTGCTTTCACCAGCCATGAATTTGTAGACTATTGTGAGACTGAAGGTATTCAGCATGTGAAAATAACTACGGGAGTTCCGAGAGGTAACGGACAGGTTGAGAGAATCAACAAAGTGATTATTTCTGTATTGACCAAATTGTGTGTTGAGTCACCATCTCTGTGGTATAGACATGTGAGTCGCGTACAGCGAGCTTTGAACAGCACCTATCACAGGAGTATAAGTACCTCTCCATTTCAGTTGTTATTTGGCACTAGGATGAAAATGAAAGAAGATCATGATATTTTTAAGTTGTTACAGGACGAAGAAAAAGAATTATTTTGTCAAAATAGAGAGAACCTAAGAATAAAAGCAAAAGAAGCATTGTTGAAAATTCAAGAGGAAAATGAAACTAATTACAATAAAAATAGAAAAGATAGTAAGATATATCAAGTAGGTGATATTGTTGCTATTAAAAGGACTCAATTTGGAACAGGATTAAAAGTCAAGCCGAAGTATTTTGGTCCATACAAGGTTGTCAAGAATAAAGGAATGGACAGATATGACGTTGAGAAGTTAGATTTAACATCTGAGGGACCGAGACAGACCTGTACTGCTGCAGATTATATGAAACCTTGGCCATGTTGAGATGTTTAGTAGTCTATTATTTATTGGAGTTTAAGTTTGGCACATAACTAGAAAGGAAAAATCACAAGTTATATCTAGAAGCTATAGTTTCAGACAAAAATCGAGTGGTGTTCTTTCACTTGAATAGGTAAGTTGATTTGCATTCTTGAAGTTGTTGGTAAAGTATTTTGTTCCTGTAGGTATTTATGTGATAGGATGTTTCCAACATGTGTGTAACATTCTTTTGTTGGTAGGTATACTGGGAGGCCATGGGGACAATAATACTTTGCAATTCTATGTGTATTTTGTGTCAAACATGGATCCAATGTGTAAGATTTAATTTGTATTGTAAGGTGTTAAACATTATTTAATAAAAATAATTATTATTTAGTTCTAGATTTAGTTAGACTAAATTTTGCTAGACATTGCATTCAGGCATAATTGTGGAAAGTGTATTAGGATGTTATGTACCTAACATACCTCAATAATATTTGTGTTTGTTAATTATAAAGTGATCTACCTATAAAATGTAAAGTTATCATTTGCTGCAGAAACTATTTACTGAAATGTTCCTTAACTACTTACAAGTATAGCATTGTGTGGATAAGACTTAGTTGGTTGAGATATGTTTTAATATGTGAAAATTTAAGTTTAATTTTGAGTGCCTAATGTTTTGTTTCAGTTCATGTTACTAAAGTCGCTAACCATTGTTAACAGCTAACCGCTTCAGGTTTAATGTAATTTGAGTTACTATAGACTTTTTAATGTAAGCATTAAGTAAGATTTTTTTATAAATTCAGGATGGAAGACGTTAATTGTTCTTGTTTTGATTTTAGATGCAGGACGGCCGAGTGTGGGAAGGATGAATGATTTTATTTGTTTTGTATCGAGTCTGTAGAAAACTATTTGTTATGGCATTATGGTAGTATGATTGTTTATGGATGACGATTGTGTGAAAGAGATAGTATGACGTATGAATGTAGATGTGTGAAAGAGACGACGGATGTAGGAAAAAAGATATGGGGATTGTGGTGTGCAAGACGAGGGACGGCGCGCGAATTAATTATCGAAGTTGAAGAAAATAAAGGAAGAAAATACAATCAAGACGTTTAATTTGCCTACCATCCCTACATTTATTTTCGGAGTTCCTAATAGATGGCGTTAATAAAATTCATTTGCAAGTACTGAATTACGCTATCAAATACTACATGTAATTTACTAAAGTCATAGGCAAATGTAATAGGCTACTTTAGCTCTGCCTCGAGAACTCCCCGCTCCGGCTGTATTCAGTGTACCGCCCGCCCGCTGGCACTATCCTGTTGGCTGATGTCCGCAAGTTGCTGGACTCGCCGACACCGGTGGTGGGCGCGGGCGACTGGAACTGCAAGCATCCGGGGTGGAATAGCCTAGCTGCCAACAGAAGTGGAAGGCTACTTTTTGATGCCGCTGAACAGCACGGCTACACTGTCGAGGGTGTTTCACACCGTTACCGCGGCTCTGAATAAGAGAGAACGCGTGTGTGCAGTATTCCTCGACATGGAAAAGGCGTTCGACCGTGTTTGGCACGACGGCTTTCTCTACAAGATCTCGCAGTCGTCGGCGCCCCGGAGTGCCGTTAAGGTGATCTCCAGTTTCCTCGAAAAGAGAAGCTTCAGAGTAGTGGTTGAAGACGCCGAATCCACCGAGCGCCCGATGGCAGCCGGCGTCCCGCAAGGGAGTTGCCTGTCCCCGGTCTGCCTCGCCTGCTACACCGACGACATCCCGGCGGCAGGGGGGGCGTCGCTTGCCCTGTATGCCGATGACGTGGCATACATCACCACGTCGCTGAATAGAACCCACGCCATCGTCAAGATGCAGCGTGCGCTTGATGCCCTCCCCGAATGGATCGCTGCGTCGAGACTGTCGGTGAATGTCGGGAAGACGCAGGCCGTGAACATAGGAGGATACCTCAACAGGCGGGACCCTACTCTGGAGCTTCACGGACAAGATATCCAATGGGCCCCACAGGCCAAATACCTGGGGGCAAAATCGACGGAAGACTTTCGATGAAGCCACAGGTTACGAAAGCCGTCGGTTACGAAGCTCGGAGTCTACAAGACCTACATCAGATCCCGCCTCACGTACGCGGCACCGGCGTGGTACGCGCTCGCCAGCGAACCGCAGCGCAAGAGGGTGCGCGCGGTTCAGGCGATTGCGCTCCGCCGGCTGACTGGTGCGCCGAGGTACGTCAGGAACGCCGTCATCCAGAGGGACCTTCGAGTCGAGAGCCTGGACGACTTCATCGAGAGATTGGCACGCAACATGTTCGGGCGTGTCGACGCGTCGCGGTTCCCACATCTGCAGGACCTGGCGCCGCTCCACGCCCGTCTACCGGACCGCTGGGCCTTCCCGCGCGACTTGCTGGTTGCGCGGGACGGGCCTAGCACTGACCGATACTGGGGCTTCGTAAGTCGTCGCCCGGCGCTGATCGGCTCCTGCTGGGCTTCCCACCAGCGGGATTCACCCGGTAGGGCCTCGATCGCCTGGGCGGCGCGAAGATGAACCCCATCCCGTTTAAGACTCTGTGGCCTGTAAAAAGGCCGCCACTCACCGGACTTGACCTATTGGTTAACCACAGATGGACAACCAAGGGCCTTAGGGCCCAACCCAAGGACCGGCCCGTTTTAACGGGCCGCGAGAGACACCCCCAAAGGGGAACTAACTGTCCCGAGGGCTCCACACACCTCAAACAGGATGGAGTGAAGAGAGCGAGTAGTAGGCTACTTTTTAGCCTAAATTCCTACGGGAGCGAGACCTACGCGGCTGTAACCTACGGGTCCCGAAGCGAAGCGCGGGCGGTTCCCTAGTTGTTAATAAGTAACTTTTTAATTTAATTTGTTGCCCGGGCCCATTGAAACCTCGCTCCTTAAATATTAATACAAGTCAGAATTCCTACAAGTTACAATTTGCCGCGAGATGCCGCGGTACGGAGTCTAAATTAAACATACTTTTTATAACATAACATAATTAAATACAAGCTTTCACAACTAGACTACAACTTAGAACAGTAATTAAACCATGGTATGGTTAGTCTTGGAATTTGAAACTTCTGTTTGCATCACCCTGAATCGTCATAGTACTGGGTGGCGCAAAAGTAAAGACTCAATTTGATTCAGTTATAAAAAAAATTCTAAATTAGAAAACTTGATTCAGGTAATTTTAAATGTATATTTGTGCCATTAAATTTCGTTACATTAGGATTTAAAGATGATGTCTTTTAAATGGTGACCTCTAGACTCTCAGGGACGCTTTTCCAGGCCGAGTTATCTCTCGTTTTGGCGATTTGCCTTGGCCTGCAAGATCACCCGATCTGACCAGTCCAGACTTCTTTCTTTGGGGTTTTTTGAAATCTCGGGTGTATGTGAACAAGCCACAGACTCTCGCAGCTCTAAAAGAAAACATTTATCAAGAAATAAGGAACATATCGCAGGAAGTGTTACGGCTAGTTATGCAAAATGTCATAAATAGGGCTCAGATGTGCATCAACTCTAGAGGTCACCATTTAAAAGACATCATCTTTAAATCCTAATGTAACGAAATTTAATGGCACAAATATACATTTAAAATTACCTGAATCAAGTTTTCTAATTTAGAAATTTTTTTATAACTGAATCAAATTGAGTCTTTACTTTTGCGCCACCCGTTATAACGAGTAGGGTGTGTTATGTGCTTGTGTGTGTAATTGTGGCCATGGGAAGGATTTTAAGAAAATGTCCCTAACACAACTAGTTGCGCATACCTAGTTGTACCATCAGGAAGTCGCAGACCTAACCTTCTTAACCTAAGAAAAGGCCCGTGCTCAATAGTGGACTATGATGGGTTGAGACAATGACGATATCCTAACTGTTACTGTGCCTTTCAAAACTCGAAAACGCAGGATTTAGCCACCAACCTTGGACTAACCTTTCAGATTTATTAACGCGAGCGTTATGATTCGTATAACCAGCATCATATTAGCAAAGCAACCCGAGCAGGGGTCGGTAACGAGCCCAGCGCAGCCCCCGCAGGCCCCGCAGTCCCCGGGGGCTCCAAGTAAGTAGTTGGGATTCGCGCTCGCGCGGAACACCTCATAAAATATGAATCTCTCAAATAGAATGCGGGCGTGGCGTGTTGTGCTATCTCGCAGTAACGAATACATTTTGATCTATTCCTTAATAATTTTGACGGATGAATGTTATCAACGTATAACGTATGAATTCATAACCTAGATATGTGACTAAGCTTCTATTTTTGTGAGTCTGCGAAATGAGCTGCTTCAAACGACGTGTTTTCGTAATAACTAAATTTTTACAAAAATATTATTGACTTCAACATGAACAAGTTAAGATAATTCATAAACTACTAGCCACATGTCGCCCAAATTTATATATCACTAAACAACATGCTCCAGATTATGAATAAAAAAAAGAATTAGACAGATCGGTTCATCCAATACAAAGTTACACAACGTTAGGTACAATGATGTTTTAAATATCTAGATTGAGCGTCGCCCTACAATGAAAACAAAAAAAAACAAGGCAACATTATCAAGCATATGTGCGTGTAGGCGATGTTTTTCGCGTTCATTTATTGTCTATGTGTGCGTAATCTGTGCGTAATGATATAAAAAAAGGCCAACAGTTGGCCACAACTTTTTGACACGTTTTCGCGGATTCGATGTTCCATCTAGATATTTAATACATCTTTGGTTAGGTAATACACATAAAAGATTCGGTCGATTGAGAACCTCCTTCTTTTTTTGAAATGGGATAAAAAGCCGATCACCAATTAGATTACAGGGGCCTGCAGCAACGCACCTGCGCCCGCTCTCAGATAAATTATGTATCGACTTTCAGCACCAGCCGGCAGCCTGAAGGGTCTTGAACGCCTCGAATAGCTCATGTTATTTCCATGATTAGGTACGGGAGTTAAAATATTTTTTGAAACTTAATAATTTACAGAATATCAATGTAAATTCCACATATCACACATTTTCGATCCAACTGAGTGCTGCATCGATGTTCTTGCCCTAGAGTCCGCTGTGATGTATACTTCATAAATAAAAATCATTATACCGGTGTACCGTACTAAACATTTAAACCGGAAATCGACAACAAAGGTGGAAGCAGCTAACAAAGCGGTTCCTCTCACAGCGGGCGAGGGACGGACGGACGGAGAAATATTTGCGGATATAAAAACCTCCTTTCTATCTTTATCACGGACCTTTCCGAGGGACGAGGGCAACGCGCACCAAAAATACGAGCGTCCTTTTTAGATATTGCGACTTTATTTATTAACAGAATCTCCACACAACAGTTTATCGCAGCGCATGAATCATCAGCACCGTGAAACACAATCAGTAATTGGTTTTATATTACTTAAATGATGACGTCAAATGTGATGTTTGATGACGTCATGATGACCAGACAATTGAACCTGAATTACAAATGAAGACATCGAAATCAATGCGAGCGCGCGTCGCTATCCGCTACGGTATTGCATAGCAAGTTCGTAGCAGCGATGTGGAGCGATGCAGTAAGGACGACCACTATAATCCATTTCACATAGGATGGGTACGGTGACATTTGATTTATGTTCCAATACACGCTCACTATTTTCAACAAATCAGATAAATATATTTTTTTTAATCACCAATTAATTTCCAAAGTTAACAATAATGCTTGATTTGATGAGTGGTAATGAAATTGTATTTAAATATGCGTTTTTAAATTTTAAACAAATTAAAAAAGGTACAGAAAAAATAATAACCTAAAATTAGAGGCATGAAACCTATGCATGAAACGAAATTTGTTAGGGATTGACACGTACTCGTAGTAGGTAATCGGCAAAAACGAATAATCGTAACGGCCATCTTGTGAATCGCGTCAACTGACTGACTTGAGATATCCTACTCCTACTAATATTATAAATGCGAAAGTTTGTAAGGATGTATGTGAGTGAGTGAGTGAGTGTGTGTGTGTGTGTGTGTGTGTGTTTGTTTGTTGCTCTTTCACGCAAAAACTACTGAACGGATTTTCATGAAGCTTAGGCATCGGAATAACATATTTTGTTAAAATTTATAGAAATTTTTGAAGGGTCTGGTTCCCCGAAGCGAAGCGAGGGCGGATTTACAAATAGATTTTATGAACATTTTTAATTTCAATCGATTAAAGGTTAACCGCAATTGTACTCGATAATCGAATCACATAAATTAATTATGCATGGTCACCTCACTACAGAGTTAATTTGAAATGTGTCACCATACCCATCCTATGTGAAATAAAGTATATAGAAAACCGCAGTAGTAGTTTACTTTAAACCAAATTTAAAGACATTACCTATATTAAGTAGGTATTTGGTTGATCATGGGTCGTGGAACTTTATTTGAGTTTTTTACTACTTTAACTATGTAACTCAACAATAAAGAAGTAAAAAATATAAACAGAAATCATAAAAATTACATGCTTGTATTTTGTTTTTCTTTTACTGAACCACCTGCGGTTTATTATGCTATACAAACACACCCCTGTATCTAAACAAATTCAAGTTAAAACACTATTAAGCTTTTTAATTGAACAAAAAAACCGTAATTTAGTTCCGTAATACCTCGGCTGTAAGACGTAATAGCACGGCAGCCGCTGAACAAACTATTAATTATAGCGTTACATAAACGTGGCTGAGGCGAGGGAGGTACCTGCCACCTGTATAATTATTATATTCCGAGGGTTCGGCAACGCACGGCTTGTTGGTTATATTTTAATTTAGTTAGAAGCAGCCCTAGGGAACTGTTAATCGCGGCCGAAATGTTCCATAATGAAAGCGAGTTGATTACTCAGGTAAGAATAATGAAGTACCAAGGTCAAACGTGTTAAAATAATTTAATAAATGTATTGGGGTGTGAGGGCTGTGTCCAAGTCGACTTTCCGTCATCGTCGAGTGCATTGCAGAGCAGTGAAGGTGTGAATATTTTCCCCCTAAAATTTGAATGTAAATACTTACTGAATAATATAAACTTGTTTAACGCTACGATAAATGAATCCAAAAACATCCCAAATAGACCTTACCTGCTGCCATATTAAAGTTACTATTAAAACAATGTACATACACAAACAGTTTAATTATATAAATGACGCACTACAGCCACACAGCTGCGTTGCGCTCACACGCGTGAAAACTTGGAGTTCATCATTTTAATTTAGTTGGAAGCCCGCGAGAGCTGTTACCGCGGGCGATGGCTGCGTACTATCCAGTTATGAACTGCTGAGTGCTCGTGACTGCGTGATGAGGATTCGCCGGCTCAGCGCCCTCATCCCGAGCAAAAGCATTATCATAGTGTTGGCTGCATTGGGGCAGCCTAAAATATTGTCCCCAATACTAGCCATTACGCCAATGTGTTAGAACCATAGAGATATTACAATAGAGTGAGTGAGCCATACGGCTGCCCATACAATTGCAATCGCCCCCGGTTAGAAAGAGAAACAACGACAACGGTAATTACCTATCTTTCTCCGATCCCGATGAGCCAGAAAGAGAAAGGTGATTACTAAAGATTTCGTCTCTTTTTATGCGAGGTACGCTCTGAAGCCTGGCTTCTGCCCTCTATTGTAATATCTCTATGGTTAGAACAGTCAGCCCCTAATCACTGCTAGGAGTGATGCTTGCCTAACTAACTAACATTTTATTGATTGTATGGATTTTACCTATTATCGACCTGGACCCAGCACTTATGAAGTTGGCATAGTCCATGATTCCTTTTCAAGCAGACCACGATGTGCTAAGGGCAAGACTGGACGTGTAGTTCTTACAGGATAGATCAGGTTCTCCACCGTAGTCCATCAGTCACTATCGTAGAATCAAAATGGTTTGATCCTTTTACCTCCTTCATTTTAGCATAATACATTTAGATAAGATAGGTAATGTTATTGAATCTCCACGTAAGAAGTTTCATTTCAATAAATGACAATATTAAATATTTGTAGAGCCGCAATAGGAGCCCACGTGTTGCGAGGGCTTGAACCCATAAACAACTGAAGCCCTACTACAAATATTGACCTGCCACATAAACGTCTGCCCGACGGATCTCGCTCCAAAGGAAACCAGTAAATCCCGCTATCTGTTTCCAAATTTACCTGTAGACTTTTTACACATTTTTAGAATGCATTTAATATAGTACAGTGTAGATAAGTCAGACATTCTTTGCCGAATCGGGGTAATTTTAGCCTCTAAAACTGACCCCAATCTCATGCCAGCATACTAGGGTGACAGAAGATATAACAGAACCTGTTTCCAGCTCGGTGGTAGGGCTGAAGGCCAGGCTACCTACCTGTCTGAGTCAGCACAAATTTTATGTTTGAGCTGGAAGCTTCAGTGCTGGTACTAACTTTCTCTTGGTGTCTATGGGCAGCGGTGAAAGCCAAAAAGCGAGTTACAGTGCACGGTAATAACATAGCAAGCTAGTTTTAGAATTGGCCGTAAAATGTTAAGAGTGTTTCAAATGTAGTGCCGAGTTTTAATATTAGCCGATTTTCCTTCCGTTGAAGTATCAACATCCACAAGCAACGCTACGATTTCATATAAGATGACATTAAACTACATGTACTACAGATCACCACGAATAATGTTAAAGTGTTAATTTACTTATTAATAGTTACTACGATGACTTTTTTATTTTGGGTAATCACTCAATTCACATACACACACATAGAATCCAAGGAATTTAGTGTGACCAACGGTGAAGAACATTAGAAAACACACACGGTCACCGTAGGTACATTATCTTGATCAATTACGCAAAGACTATGATACATCGACGAGGCTGGATATCCTAAGTTACCCTCAAACAGGACAATCGATCATTACCAACACTGGTGAACTAATAAGTTGGCCACATCTGCTCTACGGACAAAAATAAAATACAAGCCACGTTCGTCGTTCGCAGGTGTTGAAACTCTCAACCCCTATTTTACCCAATTAGGAGAAATATGTGACGAAAACCGTCCTTAGCGGACAAAGTAATTCTAGGTAAGGTGAAATTAACCTTTATACCTCAAGCGGCTTCGGATATTTCGTTAAGAGTGAGTGACTTTTCGCTTTTCTATATTTAGATGGATAATGATAGATCTGATAGTATAAATGCGAATTTAAAACAAAGGGATAATCGCAGAGTAATAGCCGCTTTTTCGTATAATTTCGTTAATTTTCGTATTACAAACCCGTTGTGAATATTGAACGGTAATGAAATGAATGCTGCACCAGGTCGCGGCTACCGGGCGCGCCATCAATCTTGGCCGATGTAAAACTTCCACTATCCGGTAATTCCCCACCTGTTGTGTCGATAAGGCGGCGCGACGCCCCCATTCATCACGCCGGTCTATTTATTAATGGGAAGATGGCTAATGGTTCCATGTCACGCCTGCACGGGAAATTAATCATAACACCTTTGAAATGTACTAAGAACCCATCGTTTGCACGAGAACTTTTTTTTGATTTCATTTTGTGAACCTCGTTATTATATTTCTACATATTAGCATATTATTTGAACCTAAATAAATTTTATTCGTACATCTTCATATCCGAAATATAAAGTGTCCAATTTACTTTTTATTTTTATTTCAGTATCAAACAAAATTGTTAGACGTAGGTTCAAAAGATTGCTTCATCGGAGCTGGCGGGTGTAGTATTGTTCCCCGTAGCCGTAACCGTGTTCCTATTGTCTCTTTCAATTTCAAATTCAAATCCAAATTCAAATCTTTATTTCTTCGAAGTAGATTTTTACAAACTCATTTCTTTGTCCAGTAAATTGCGCTACAAAAACAAATGACCGACAAATGAACGCACCGCCGAACACACCGCATACAGTAATTATGACAACATTTAATTCCATTGAAACGAAACTATTTGTATTTAATTACGTAATTGGCGGCGGGGGGTAGGGGGGGAGGGGCTCGGTAATTGGATGATCGCCGGCCACCAATACCATTACCGTCCATGTAAATTATTGCGGTGACGTCATGCATTCGCGTGACATGTGTCACCGCCGCCACCTTTGTCCCCAACTCACCGACGCGAGTACTGTTAGCTACGAAATACTAAAAATATTCCACACCGACATTAAAAATTCAATATTATTCAAGCTTAGTTAATTTAGTCACGTCGTTGAAAATTTTGTAAGTTTTATGGTTTACTATGTTATCACAATTTTCAATTTAATATGATTATAGTCCATTAATGGAGAGGACACAATGTTTACGGGTTTGATATACATACGAGACAATTTTCTGATGTTCCTTGAAAAGACGTACCAAGAAAGTACTACCTAAAGCTCGAAATTGCATGGGGTGCGAGTTGCCAGAATAGATGGTACCGTTGAGACATTCCTCACGAGTTTTTCCTTCACTGGCAAGTGATTTTTTTTAAATACGCAGAGTTTTAAAAAGTTCGCACCCATTTTAAAGTCCAACTTTCAACCCAAGTAGCAATATTCATATGAACTGAAAACACATTACGGATGACTTTATGTGTATCTAAAAGGAATGCAGTATCCTGACTGCTATAACAAACTTCGTAGGATTTATGGTAAGTATTTATAAGACAAGGAGTTTTCAGGCTTCATCAACTCAACAATTAATGAAGCCCGTTGTGCTGTAAAATTGCTACGGTTAAGTACTGCGTTCACGTTTGATATGAAACTCGTTTTAATTGCATCTCACACAAATACTAGCTTTCTGCCCCTAATATTAAGCTACATTGTAGATTAACGGCGATAAAGTAAAATGCCGTAAGTAAAATTTGCCTACAAACTAAATCGAACTGTCATACCAGGTAATAAAGTTGTTTTTAGCGGGGAGTGACTCCACACAGCGGCTCAGGTATACGTACGTAGCCAGTCGGTTCCCGGTGACATGTGCAGCGCGCACGTGAGCCGAAGCAGCGATACGGCTTCCTACGGCAGCCGCTGCGTACAACGGTACGCATTGCTGCGGCGTGACAGTACCTACGCCAGGGCTGCCAGCCTTTCCTTACCATGTACAAATACTGGACCTACGTTCGAAGTAGGGAGAGGGCACTTGTTCTTGTCAGATTGCTCAGATATGCCTAGGTGAATGTAAACATTGTCTGATAACCGTAGAGTCGTCTGTGATGATCAGAACATCGTGAGCACAGAGGAATCTTTGCATGTCTTTGCTTTGAATAAGGGCGGATGGGCATGCAGGATGCACTGACCGGGTGACCAAGTCATAATGGTATCTAGTTTTTTGTACACAAATATTATAAAAATAGTTACATATAATAAAAACAACTATGCTTCATTGACAATAATGAATGGAAATCCCCCGTTCTGCTACGAATTATTTTCAGATAATTCTTATTTTAAAATATGTACTTTCGAAGCAGTTTCTTTTCCCGTTTCTATTCAGTGGCAACCCTACGGCTGTGGCGTCTAGACGCCGCCGCCGCCGCCGCCGTCTTGAAGCCTGCACTCCGCTGGGCCTGACGCAATCTGTTGTATATTTCCAAGTCACTTAGTAATTCCTTGTTCACATTTACGCCTACGACATTTATTGCTGTAGGAGCTGCGAACGGCGGACGGACTGACGTTTATTGCCCGCTGCGAGGTCTGCGAGCTTGGTAGAGTTCGATAAAACTGAAGTAAAAAGGATGCATGGATGAAATGCCTATATAAAATTTGTGAAATGCTTTGTAACAAACTAACCAACTAATGTTCTAATACAATTTGCTAATTGGACTTAATATCCTAGTCACGATTTGACGGATTTGAGCCTTGTTTTGTGTCGGTTATAATTATTGTCATGTGGTATCGCCTATGCGAAAGGGTGGTGCTACAAGCTCGTTTGCTACCTTAATTTCATAAAAAAATAGCAGCGAAGATAAAGAGAACTTGGCAATGTGCTAAAACCTTTCTTAAAGTAATAAACAGGTTCCTATTTAGTCCTACTACTTACGTCCCTTTTTATGAAGTGATAAAATTGCGAAAGAAACTGCTCTATTTATGTACCTAATAACTTTTTAAAATTAAAAAAAAATGTTTAAAATTCTAATTCGATGAGGTCACTGCGGACTGTTAAATTTGCCGAGTCGTTCCTTACCTTTACCTAGAAATTTTATGAAATTATCGTGTATCAAGACAAATCCGAAGCCGACCACTAGCGAGGGATACTTTACCGAATTAAAAGTTAATTGCACGGAACAAATGAACAAAAAACGAGCAGATAACGGGCGAATGTTTACGTATAGACGGCGCGTGCGCCGCGCCCGCCCGCCCTCACTTAGACGAGTAGTTACTCCTTGTGATGAGCTCAGGAAGAGGTTAACCCTGAGAACCATACATGATCTTGAATCCGGTCATCGAACATGCATAAATTGTATTGGAATTAGTTAGAAATTCTAAAATTCTCTATCACTTTTTCAATATGCGAAAATATTCCAGGATTTTCTTGGCAGGAGTGGCGTTGATGAATAACAAGTTTAATCCCAGTTCCCAAGAGAGCTACAAATAGGTATCAAATTGGTTGACTAAAAACAAACAAAATGAAGTTTTCATTTTATTTTGACCCCTGAAAACTAGACTGAAAATTATCAATTTATTCAGTTGACACAAATATAAATTCAATACAGTAAGAAGCGCGAAGTGAAGACGCCCTAATAAAATAAGCCTCCTCACGCCTCCCACACACAGCGCAGCGGAGGATACGATGATCAATATTATCAGCCTTTCTCCAGATCACAACAAAAAACTGAAAAACAAGAATGAATAATACGTCAAATGGACGAAACGAGAGCCGTTATCAAACACGTAAAATCTTTGACATTGTTAGGGTTCTTGTATTTCATGTAAGTAATTGATATTAAAATTGTGTAATATTTTTTTAATAATTATAAACAATCTTTTCAGATTTCGACAGTCGTGGTACACCCATTTGAACAATGGATGAGGAATTTATGATAGGATCTTTACAGTACTGACTACACTCTGTATCATGCAGCTTAAAACATTCGTTACTCGGACTACAATCTTCCGCTACAATTAACTCGGACAGGGCAGCTCCGCATCGCTCTGTACCAGTGTACAGTGTACAGTGTACATGTGTACATACTCGTAGCTACACCCACAGCTGGCTGGAACAAAGCGGGCCGTGTCGGTGCATTAAATATTTGATGCGGCTAAAGTAAACGGTTCCCGGGCGCCGGGCGATGCCAACAAAACAAAACAACGGAGACTTGATCTTGCCGTCTTGCGGCTGTTTCCAGGTCACGGCTAATGCTGCAATGTTTTTTAAAGCCGCCTTCATGTTCCCAAGTGCGCTAACACTCACATTTCTTTTGTGAACTTAAATCTTTTGTTAAGGAATTTTCCATTCAAACGGGTAAGTGTGATGTTAAAAATTTTAGAAAAAGTTTTTCTTTCATATTTCTTTTTGTTGTCAAGCAGTTTTTTTGTGCAGAGGGTTCTAACTCAGAATCGACAGAAGCAGATATTATATATAGAATTTTTATTCTTATATTTCTGGAATTCTCACCGCCTGGCAACAGTGTTTTGCTCGCTGGAGGCCTGGTGGGCTCGGGGAGGCCCGAGGGACGTGGAAGGAGCCGCGCCGAATTGAATTATATTCGCGGGCATGCCGGGAACAATATTTCGGAGTCTTGCCATTCATATCTCCAACTGTGGTGCAAAGCACAAGAGATTTCAATTTTAAATAGTATTTTATTTATCTATTTAGTCGTGGACTTTAACGGGGACATTGCATAATTTTCTGATAAAACTATAAAAATCATTGTCATGAAAATGAATTGAATTTTTGGCAGATACATCTGGGGTACACCACGCTGACTCCAAACCAATTGCAAATCAGACCGGTAACGCGAAAATATTTTTGTAGGAGGCTAGAGAGTTTTATTGAAACATACCACTTTGTGCTGCAAATTAATAATATGGTATAGTTAGCTCGTAACTAGTACTTAAGATGTACTGTATGGAATGTATTAGTATTGTGAACCCTTAAACCGCCGGCCGTCGGGTCGCGGGCCTCGCGTCCGCAGCTTCAAGAGGCGAGACTAAATTTAGCGAACGGTTCAAACTTCCGCCTTCACTAATACTATGGAAATTAGCCCTCCTCCCAACTGATGAATATTAACCGGCCGGCATCGCGCCAGCACTCACTGCCGACTGCCGCACTGGATATCAGCTGATCGAAGCCAAACTTTTATAAAGAGTTCAGCAATTATACAATTTCTTTTTAATTAATCAGAAAACCATTAGGTATCGGTGCATGTAAACTGATTGTTATATCGATTTTCGTTATTTCTGCAAGTGAAACCGAAATCTGTTTTATTTAACTGTGATGAATAAAAACAATTATAAACAGAACAGTGAACAGAGTGCATAACCAATACCGAAACTATAGTAATCCACACAAAAGTTTAGATGCCTCTTATATTATCAACAGTACCTATACAATATAATGAAAGTGCTTATTACCGCACCATATCCTCCGTAATAGAAGATAAATATTTTTTTAATACTTCACATAACTCCGCGGTCGCTTTCCTTAAAAATGTAATATTACATTCTTTCCGAGTCAAGATGAAACTAATTTCAATATTCATCGGGCGCCGCTCCCTGCTTACTATGGATATTGGCCCTTTGTCTCGTGGCCGTTCAAAATAACTAGTCTGGGTGTTGTGTGGGCGTCGAGAAACCATACCAGGTTTCACATATTATGTACATTATTACTTTTTTATACTTATAAAATAATATCACTATAAGTTGCTAAAGCCAAATGACACTTTCATTGTCATATTGTATGGACGTCATACAGTGACGTCCCTGTAGACCTAAATCACGCTGTCGAAATTCTTAATAATGTGCAGATATACACAAGTAGGTATCTAAGGTGAATTTAAGCACCGCTCACCGCAAGATCACGTAGGTAACGAGCTTATGAGCTAGGCCGCTAGACGTCAAAAAGCCCAGTTACTCGCCATCATACTCGGTTGTAATTATTCCAAAGGATTTAATTGGAACCAAGTGTGACTCCATTATACAAGCGTCGCCACGTCGGCGTCGCGTGACTGGGCTCAGCTACGAACTACAAGGAGTTTGGAACCGCCCGCGGTCGCCGTTCAACTTATCTGGAGTAATTAACGCGGAAATTATTTATACTGTGGCCGGGGGTCTGCACTCAGCTCAGCTGACCTCATTGGGAGCTGGGAGGCCCTTATATCGGTGGCGAGTGACGGGAATAATGATGTCTATTCTATGCTGTTTTCTTCATTCAACATCGGGAATATCGGGATGCGTATTATGGTGTGTTCCGGTTGTAGATAGTGTTTTGGATGGTGTATCTATGAACGGAACACCAATTTACATTCCAACACAACTCTTAGTTAGGTTGTAGGTAGGTACGCATTCGTCTTCTGAACTCAAATTTCCTCCCACAATGTAAAAGTATTGTTTGCTGACCACCTGTTTTCACTAGTCAAGTGCAAACTGTACAAAAGTGAAGTATGCGAGGTAATTTAATTTCTCAACTTGCCCAATGTAGCTACAAGCAGTGAGTACAAACAGCCGATACGTCTATTACTGCGATCGTCTCGGTATTAAGATAACCATTTATCTTGCTGTAATCCCTAACAATGGTGGGTCGGCGGGCGCCGGGCCGCGCGTAGCGCCCGATAACGAGGGCAATTGTTCCACACTTTCTTGTGAACCTACTATTGTTTACCACGAAACTACAATACAATACTTACCAACTGAAGATATACTAAGTATTCTGAAACCTATTAATTAAAGTACTTGCGCCAAACGGTACAGAAAAACAGAGAGAACTCGTACAGATTTGTATAGTTTCCAAGCGGTTTATAAAACTGAAACGAGACCTCTAGTCCCGTAACGACATCACTCTAGCTTCTAGTAGGCACTCATCAATCAACATTATACATACATATAAAACTCTTCCGTTACTGAGCGACTGACTGTCAGACAACACGCAAAAAGCTAAAATGTGGCATTCATGTTCCTTGGGGAGTATAGAGAAGCATTAAGAGAGGATTTTTGAGAATCCTCCACCTAAAGTGATAAATAGGGGGATAAATTTAAACAAAAATTAAACGCAGTCACCTGCGTGGAGGGAATGCTAGTCTTAAAATAAACAAAGCATACTGCAGTTGGTAATCGCAAACGACACATGGTATAATCGGTACTGCATAAAAGCCGGCGTGCATTTTTGTGCGCCGTCTTGTGTACAATGACAGTATGAGCTGAACACTCCGCACTGCGTCTTCGGGATGTGAGATGCAGTGGAGTAGACGAAATCAACGCTCCACGTCAACGTTTGGGAAGCTTCCCACACAGTGATGTGATGCGCCCTAACGAGGCGTAAGATAACAAAGGCCGCCTGTCATCCTGGGAAATAGATCTATCGCCGGGGAATACAAATTTAGGCCGACTTCCATATACTTACTAATATTATACAGTATGTTGGTTTGTGCGTTTGTCCTTCTTTTAGATCAAAACTAATGCATCGATGTCATTTTTCATAAGCAGATAGGTAGTTGCAGGGCTGAAGAATGACATAGGCCAACCAGGTATTCCACGAAAAAATATAGTTTAATCAAATAAACACTTAAATTGCGTAACGCAACAACAGTGTATGGGGTATGATTCTAAATAGCAACATCTTAGCAAATGCAAATGTAAGGAATAGTTTTCGAACACAAAGCGAAAGAGGCTTCATAATAAATAAAATAATTGAGTCTTGAAACGCTCCGTACGGCACACATAAGCTTTCCCGCTTTACCCGTGCGATATGACGTTAATAATCCCGCTAAGTCGACTGCTTAATTCAGATGACACTTAGCGGTAAACTTAATATAATGGCCGCTCCCACTTTGGAGGGCTTAGTGCCAAGCGAGCGGGCCTGCCAAGCTTGTCCATTTGGCAGGACGCGGCAGTCGGCAGTCGGCAGTGCGCTAATAATAATTTAATTTAGGACTGCGTTTGGATACAATCCATCTTGTTCAACATAAAAACTCATGTAGGTCAATGAACTAGATTATTTATTGCTGCAGGCTTTTTAGGGATACGCTCACAACTTGAACCGCTGTTACACATGATATAACTAGCTAACGACTCGATATTCACGAGGTAGATAGGCATAATTAGAATGTCCAGGTGCTTCTGTGAAATGCTCAAAAGTGACGAACGAAAAAGAACAATACTTCGTAATAACGGAAAACAAATGATACTACACTTCAATATCAACAATTAGAGATAACTCAAAACGTATTTGTCAGATGTCGCTGATTCTGATAGGACCACAAATGACAAGCATCATCTTCCGTAAAGAATAATAAAAATTAGGATATTCAGTAAAAATTTAGAAGGTAACGACCATAAATTAAATACGTATTATAAGGGAAAACTGGAGAACTACCCTTCAGCATTTAAAAAATAAATATTAAGTAAGTAAAAACGCTGCGCACTCTTAGTCCCACAATAGGATTCCCAATATCGTGGATACCATTAACAGACTACACTAGAAAAAGCACCTACTGACACCGAGAACCATAACGAAAACATGTAAATTCTCGCCTTGCCTAGTAGATACCGAACCCAGGACCCTTCAAACCAGCGCAGCATTGCGCCATAAACTTTGACTATAGCTTGGAATATAGCAAAAATGACCAATAATGTATTTTAGATAGGAATATTTTGGCAATACGAATCTGCCTAACGAAGCCTGAAGCCATCCTATTAATTTATACGGGCTATCGCAGTCAGCAGTAAAATCATACGCCACGGGATATTGGCCCGCGAGGGGGCGCCAGGCTGCCAACGCCGCTGCCAAGCTTGTCCATTTGGCAGGACGCGCTGGCACCGACCCATGCAAATGCCAATTTCATTTAGAATTGTATTCGGCCGCCAACAGAGGCCTATAGATTAAATATTGTAAATCAATTTTATGTGTTATTGGGTGTTTTCGTTTAATCTTAACTGACATGGCTGCATCTGCAACTACTTTTTAGGGTTCCGTACCCAAAGGGTAAAACGGGATCCTATTACTGAGACTTCGCTGTCCGTCCGTCCGTCCGTCCGTCTGTCACCAGGCTGTATCTCATGAACCGTAATAGTTACACAGTTGAAATTTTCACAGAAGATGTATTTCTGTTGCCGCTACAACAACAAATACTAAAAAACAGAATAATATAAATATTTAAGTGGGCGCCCATACAACAGACCAGATTTTTTTTGGCGTTTTTATACATAACTAGCTGTTGCCCGCGGCTCCGCCCGCGTGGAACTCAGTGTGTCACAAAGTTATTCCTGCGTTAATCCCGACCCCACACATATTAAGACACACTCCACACATCTTAAGAACAGTTGATTTTTTACTACGTTTTAGTCATACCGTACAAAAATCCGTTATGCAGATCTTGAGAAAATCGATAAAAAGACTTTAAGATATAAACGTCGGGGTTTTTCATTCCAAACTATTATATTTTTAAACTACATTGGTAGTTTTTCATTCGGGTGCCAAAACATAAAGACCAGCTAAAGCGATGCTGACCCTCGAAAAAGCAACATAAAGTTGATCATGAGAAAAAAAGCCGGTTCGATTCCCGATATATGTATAGACATCCCGATATATAGATATTAATGAGCCCGCGACTTCATTCACTCATGGAAGCTTTTCCCGCGTAAATCTCGATCCCGCGGGAAGTCCGGAACAAAAAGTAGCTTAGTATATAATGCTCCATAACCTCCTCTACCTCCCACTGAAAGTCCCATAAACATCTGAACCCACGACCTCATTCCCGGGTATGAGTTTTTACCGCGTGAATCCTAATCCCGCGGGAATTCAGGGATAAACAGTACCCTGTTGCTTCAAAACTTCCTCAATCTCCTAATAAAGGTCGCATAAAAATTTAAGCCCGCAACTACGCGCAGGAGTTTATTCCGCGTAACTCCAGATCCCGCGGGATTTCCGGGAAGACAGACTTGTTAGTTTTATATTAACAGTACCCTATATGTTGCTTCAAAACTTCCTCAATCTCCTAGTAAAGGTCGCATAAAAATTTAAGCCCGCAACTACGCGCAGGAGTTTATTCCGCGTAACTCGAGATCCCGCGGGATTTCCGGGAAGACAGACTTGTTAGTTTTATATTAATATTTGTTTAGAAGCCATTTATACCCCATACGCGAAGAAGGTTTTCCCGCGTAAATTCCGATCCCGCGGGATTTCTGGGATAAAAAATATCCTATATGTTAATCTAAGTTGCCCTCTATGTGTGTGCCAAATTTCATGAAAATCGGTTCAGTAGTTTTTGCGTGAAGGAGTAACAAACAAACAAACAAACAAATACACAAACTTTCACATTTATAATATTAGTAATGGTACGGAACCCTTCGTGCTTGAGTCCAACTCGCACTTGGCCGATTTTTATTTTACTCTGATATTTGCAATGCCTGATGCCTTTATTTGCCCAGTTTGTACTCAAGGTATTTAATCCTTTCATTTTTCTCATTCAATTCTCTATACTTCCTCGTGGCCTCATAATTGATATAAGTTCAGTAGCCTATTGATTGACACGGGTCGTAACGCTACGCCAGTGGCACGCCAAAGGATGGCTGCCAAGCATTCCATAGCTAAGCCTCATAATTTCGCAAGCGTTGGCACCGAGGCGAAACAAATGACAGACTAATTTATCGTACAATCAACTATACATAAGTATAAGTACTGGTACGTTCTTTCCCTGTTCTTCTTTCTTGATCGGCAGCAAATAAATAACGCCTTTGACAAAAAATGTAATACAATATTTTAATAATAAGCATATTTATTTATCATACACTTGATGTTTCAATCGGCAACATACACTCATACCCCACACATACACCAAATAGTTGCTTAATGAAACATATTATGCGTTACCAATGTTGTACTTGAAGATGAATAGTTCTCCACTATAATTGAACAATATCATATCTGAAGAATAACACAAAAAAGGAAATCTAGGTTCCAGCTTTTGTAGACAAAGGTATTGTGGATACCGGGAGGTAATTTTGATACACGTTTTTTATTGTGTAACGTTTTATTTTGAATATCTCTTGCTCTGTGCCATTCCTATTGTACTTGCTTTGTTATTGTCCCTCACATTGTGTTACGCGTGAGTACCTGCAACGCTGTACAACAAAGCGCGGTACAACTGCTACTTGCTGGTTACTTAAACAAATTCCGTCGTAATCAATTAATTCCACGCGAAACGATACGGCCTTGGCACCGCCACGCAATGAAAGTTTCCCGCGCGCCAATGGTTTAACAAAGAACAAAATTTATAGGTCGCTCACTCTTTCTTTGTCGAGAATTCATTTTAGTGTCAACTTGCTGAAACTACCGTTACGAAATACGTTTTAATTGACCTACTTCTGTTGCTTAATATTCGTTATGTGCGACGGTATTTGTTATACATTAACTGACATTGTATCCCATATTAAAATCATAACGCCTATTAGTTAAGATTGTACATTTTGCGTAGTTAAAGTTTGCCTCCAAAAAACTTTAAATTTAATAGATATAATATGAAGATTATAGGGCCGACAAAGTAGCGCTTTGATCAGTGATCGTCATCTTGCAAAGTAGCAGGGTCTTCGGTATTCCTTTGACCTTTGCTTCACGTATAAAAAACATCCTAAGGTTATCATCATTATTATTTAATGCAACAACACAAGTACAGACGCGAAAGAAAAATAAAATAGCTGAGCGCCAATAAAACAGCTCCACGCTACTCCACGCTAGGGGTTGTAAAACATCGCGCGGCGCCCCCATGCGGCGTCACGTCGCATCAGCCGCCGTTATCAGGGATTAGCGCTGGCTCGGCCCGCGTGGCTTAGCGGATCTACACTTAATGATCCTCACGCTCCTTAAATTCCTTTGTTGCTCCGTAAAGTCGACTCATCGCTTCCTGATATACTCGTGTAAGTAAACAACCTTCTTTATATTTTGATTTTGTTAGTATAACACATTCACTGCTTAAACAATGGGTACAAAGTAATAGCCGTATGCCATAACTTTTTATGGAGAATTTTGATTAAGTAAATATGAATGTTTGAAAATATGTATGAATGTATATTATTATTATTATTATTTTTATTAAAAAATACATTTTTCGGATCCGAGTGGTCGGCATGCAGCACGTCGGGTGCCGAACACTCGGATCCGAGTGCTAGGGATGGCAATTGTTTATTAACTAAAATGTCATCATGACGTGGTGACTTAAAAAAACAGTAAGTACTTAAATAAAACAATTATGCATCTGGAGAATTATTTATTTAGAAATATATATAAATCAATCTATGCAAAGAAGCATTAAAATCTACAATTATAAAAATCAAACAAAAAAAAAACATAATACTTAATTAAAATCTACAGTTATAAAAATCAAACAAAAAAACATAATACTTAATTAAGTAAGTTGCCAGAAGTCGTATATTGCCAGAGTGGCCGCGCAAAACAACGTGAGCTCCCTCGAATGCCGGTGCGTTACTAGCCAAAACAAAATGAATGGGACGCTTGCACGGATCCGAGTGGGCGGCACCGTTACTTATGGCTCCGCCCCACTCCGCCCCACTCGGATCCGAGTGAGGAGCACAGAGTGGTGTGCGTCCTGTCTATCGTCTATACAAATCACCACAACACTATTAGAATGAAACCAATTATCTTTTTCGTAAGTTGATTATATTGCCAGAGTTGCCGCGCAAAACAACGTGAGCTCCCTCGAATGCCGTTGCGTTACTAGCCAAAACAAAATGAATGGGACGCTTGCACGGATCCGAGTGGGCGGCACAGTTACTATGGCCCCGCCACACTCGGATCCGAGTGAGGAGCACTGAATGTGATAATCTAACTTTTGAAGCGTTGAGCGTGTATCAAATAAATCCGAGGTTGATGGCATCTTGATACCAGAAGATTGCGGCAATAGAACTTTTTCTGTCCTTTCTGTTCTTTCTGAATCTCAATAAAAAAAAATAATTCATAACGCTTATGACTTTCGAAAAGAATCTCAAACTGTGGCCCTTTTAGGCCCCAAGTGTATAATGAACTATTAGAGCATCGACTTCGTTTGCAAAATAGGTCGATGATATTACCCCTCGTAAACATTGTACAGGTACAGTCCGCGCCAGTGCGCGCCAGCTCTGTATTAAAAAAAACCTTTCATTACAAAACCTTGAAATATTCTATGTAATAATTATTACTTGTGTAAATCTTTAACTTACTATGAAATTTTTTCCTATTTCAATAAACTTATGAACGTAAACAATGTATTTTACCACGGTTCAGGAAGGGAATGAAGCCTGGACAAAAAATCCTGAACACATTTCATTGTGTGTCCGGATGATTCAAAATACATTTTGTAATTAATGTTGATCGGGCAAGGTCATCGCACTGCCCGGCTAAGGAGCTACGGTCTACGCCCCGGGCTACGTGCTACGGACTACGCGCTACGGCAACGTTCCACGGGCTACGTACACCACAGAATACTACAATTTCAACATAAACAAAATCGATTTCAGTATCAACAAGTAGATAATATTATCTGTATAGAATGATGGAAAGGTGTGGAGCCGATTACACTTTTTTTAGAGGCGACCATCTCAGTCCTCAAGTCATCTGATACCTCCATATTAATGCTCAAGATAGACCTCTGACAGATAGACATACGAAAATGGAGGCATAAATCAAAGCTTCCATTTATAACTCTTTGTGTACGAAACCCTACCAACATCAAATATAACTGAGCTTCAATCAATTCAAATTGAGTGGCAAGTTAGAAATGGACTAGAACATTGATACACTCCAAACAGAGCACGCGGCCGCTAACGATCCTACAGTTCCGCAAATAAAATGCAATCGCGTTCTGATTTTCTGTAACAGTTGAGCTCTCGAACGAATGCCACGCGAGGCACTCGTGATTTGCCTCTCCACATGTAGGTCGCCTCTCGCCGCCTCTCGCCGCCTCTCGCCGCCTCTCGCAGCCACTTACCGCCTCTTGCCGCCTCTTGCGCCCTGATCGCGACTACCTAGCACATAACTGACATTCAACTTGCCAATGGTAAGTGCCTACTCTATGTTCGCTTTCATATTTAGATTATACCGAATCATTCATACCAGCTCGACGGATGAAAGTCGGCTGTAGCTTAGGGTTATTTCACATTGACTGATATTTTATACTCTATAAAAATGTATTAAATAAGTGACATCTTAATATAACTTGGGGTTTAACTATCTTTTTTCTGGAAGTATATAAAGTCTCCTACCATCACCTTGACTCTTAAGTATACTACGTAAAAACAACTTCATATTGACATTCCAAAAGGAGATGACTTAGCTTGAGCAGTCATAGGATTGGGTTCTAAGCAGCGCAGTTTGTCCCTCTGTTGTTGGACGGGAGGACAGTGTTCCACATATACCTTTAAAATACGTGTTCAATCAGTGTTCAATAAATCCTGGCGTAACCTTGATAGTTCCCTACCAAACCCTAGATCTATTAACTGGCTCTAAACTTCTGCAGCTAAAGCACGTTAGCAAGTATTTAAAGGAGGTGAAAGCATGTTGTTGTTTTTGATATTGAACAGGATCAGAATACCTAAGTACCACAACTCTGTAAAACTATCAAAGCACTAGAGAACCGCCCGCGCTTCGCTTCGGGACCCGTAGGTAACAGCCGCGTAGGTTCCGCTCCCGTAGGAATTTAGGCTAAAAAGTAGCCTACTACTCGCTCTCTTCACTCCACCCTGTCTGAGGTGTGTGGAGCCCTCGGGACAGTTAGTTCCCCTTTGGGGGTGTTTCTCGCGGCCCGTTAAAACGGGCCGGTCCTCGGGTTGGCCCTAAGGCCCTTGGTTGTCCATCTGTGGCTAACCAATAGGTCAAGTCCGGTGAGTGGTGGCCTTTTTACAGGCCACAGAGTCTTAAACGGGATGGGGTTCATCTTCGCGCCGCCCAGGCGATCGAGGCCCTATCGGGTGAATCCCGCTGGTGGGAAGCCCAGCAGGAGCCGATCAGCGCCGGGCGACTTACGAAGCCCCAGTATCAGTCAGTGCTAGGCCCGTCCCGCGCAACCAGCAAGTCGCGCGGGAAGGCCCAGCGGTCCGGTGGACGGGTGTGGAGCGGTGCCAGGTCCTGCAGATGCGGGAACCGCGACGCGTTGACACACCCGAACATGTTGCGTGCCAATCTCTCGATGAAGTCGTCCAGGCTCTCCACTCGAAGGTCCCACTGGATGACGGCGTTCCTGACGTACCTCGGTGCACCAGTCAGCCGGCGGAGCGCAATCGCCTGAACCGCGCGCATCCTCTTGCGCTGCGGTTCGCTGGCGAGCACGTTCCACGCCGGTGACGCGTACGTGAGGCGGGATCTGATGTAGGTCTTGTAGACCCCGAGCTTCAGGCCGAGAGGGAGGCTCGAGGAGAGCACTGGATTCTGCCATCGCGCTTCTGGAATTCGCGACGGCTTTCGTAACCTGTTGCTTCATCGAGAGTCTTCCGTCAATTTTGCCCCCAGGTATTTGGCCTGTGGGGCCCATTGGATATCTTGTCCGTGAAGCTCCAGAGTAGGATCCCGCTTGTTGAGGTATCCTCCTATGTTCACGGCCTGCGTCTTCCCGACATTCACCGACAGTCTCCACGCGGCGAGCCATTCGGGGAGGGCATCAAGCGCACGCTGCATCTTGACGATGGCGTGGGTTCTATTCAGCGACGTGGTGATGTACGCCACGTCATCGGCATACAGGGCAAGCGACGCCCCCCCTGCCGCCGGGATGTCGTCGGTGTAGCAGGCGTAGCAGACCGGGGTCAGGCAACTCCCTTGCGGGACGCCGGCTGTGATCGGACGGTCGGTGGATTCGGCGTCTTCAACCACTACTCTGAAGCTTCTATTTTCGAGGAAACTGAAGATCACCTTAACGGCACGCCGGGGCGCCGACGACTGCGAGATCTTGTAGAGAAAGCCGTCGTGCCAAACACGGTTGAACGCCTTTTCCATGTCGAGGAATACAGCACACACGCGTTCTCTCTTATTCAGAGCCGCGGTAACGGTGTGCAACACCCTCGACAACTGAAGAGTCGTACTGTGTTCCGGCCGGAACCCGAATTGCTCCGGTCTGGGGGCAATATGCGGCGCTAGGTGTCGCAGCAGGAGCTTTTCGAACACCTTGGATAGGGTGGGTAGCAGGGTGATTGGCCTATAGCTCTCCGGCTTCAGCCTGTTTTCCCCCTGTTTGGGCAGCATTATGACCCTCCCCGACTTCCAGGCCTGCGGGAAGGTCCCGGTGCGAAGGATCCCGTTAAACAGGCGCACGGCTGCTCCGATCGTCCTCTGAGGGAGGTGCCGCAGCGCTCTGTTCGTGATCCCGTCAGCACCGGGAGGGAGCTTCTTGATGGTGCGCAGCACCAAGACGGGAGAGATGACATATGCGGTGTAGTGCCGCCCAGTCGTCGCACGCTTCGTCCAGCTGTTCCTCCCAGCTCTCAGTCGCGTGTGCATCTAACTCGGCCTTGAGTCGGGCTGCGGTCCGGTTGAGCTGGTTCTTCAGCTGCGGACACCCGGACTCCTGCCAGCGTTTCTGCAGGCTGTTGAGGTGATAGGGGAGAGGTGGAAGTTTCCCCGGAGCCTTCTGCTCTCTGCTTGCAGCCTGCAGTGCATTTTGCTCGCTGACAGTGAGCTCGACCGCTAACTGGTCAACGTCCGCATCCGTGCGGATAGGCTGAGGTGGCGTGGTGATCTACAGTTGCTTCTCGAAGGTTGTCCAGGCCATAAGGCGACGGGGCCTTGGCAAGACTCTGCTGGGCTCCTTCGCCAGGACTAACAGGACAGGAACATTCCTGTAGCGTCTCCAATCGTGGCTGGCAATGGATGGCAATGTTCCAGTCGCCCGCGCCCACCACCGGTGTCGGCGAGTCCAGCAACTTGCGGACATCAGCCAACAGGATAGTGCCAGCGGGCGGGCGGTACACTGAATACAGCCGGAGCGGGGAGTTCTCGAGGCAGAGCTAAAGTAGCCTATTACATTTGCCTATGACTTAAGTAAATTACATGTATCAAATACGATAGCGTAATTCAGAACTTGCAAATGAATTTTATTAACGCCATCTATTAACAACTCAGAAAATAAATATCTAGCAACTAACAAAACATCGATCTTCCCATGGGAATGGGATGTTTTTCCGCGGTAAAAAGTAGCCTACGTCACTCTCCACCCTCCTAACTATCCCCACACACATAAACCTTACCATATAATAGCTTTGTTACGACGTGAAAGCGTCACAAACAAACAAACAAACACACTTTCACATTTATAATATTAGTAAGGATATTAGTAAGGATTATACTTACCATGTAGGTACATTCCAAGAAAAACTTAGGTAAGATATTTCCTTTTACTGCTGGATTTATAGGTATACTTCGAAAACTTTTCGTCATACAGAACATTCCATCTCGATTGCAAGGCCTGATGACAATCAAACAAATCGTGTGTACGATGCGTACATCGGGTGCTCGATGATTGGACGACGTCCGGATAACTTCGGCGTTAATGTTAATCCGGTAGGTATACACGTCATTAAGGGATCCTTTCACATGCTCAGTTTTTACGGCATGCCTTAATTGTATCTCATCGGCTAGCTCAGTAACAGCAATAGCAAGTACTCAGGGAGTCAACCAACTATTTAATTCTTAACTCTTCCCATAAAATTCTATTAACAGTTTGGGTGAATTTTTTTGTAAAATATTATCTTACTAGCTTTTGCCAGCGGCTTCGCCCGCGTGAATTTCGTTTAAACTTCACCCCTTTATTTCACCCACTTAAGTGTCATAAACGTAAGGGTAGATAAAATATAGGTATACTTAATCAGAAAGCTTCGAACTGCTAAGCTATCGGGAGTTACACGTGTTATTGTGAGTCAACCATAAAATATAGACATAATATGCTGTCGTGGAATATTGTTTATATAATTTTAAGGAGAACATTTCCGTCATACATGATTTCTGTGTAGCTTTAACCATTAAGGTTGCACACGCGACGGAAGCTTAAAAAATGGAGTAACTTCTCCCGTTTCCCCAACATTTCCCTTCACTGCTCTGCTTCTATTGATTGTAGCGTGATGAAAAGTATACTATAACCAGCGCGGGAGTATGAAAAATAATTGTACCAAGTTTCGTTAAAATCCGTCGAGTAGTTTTTGTTTCTATAACGGTTATACATCAGACAGACAGACAGACAAAAATTTTACTGATTGCATTTTTGGCATCAGTATCGATCCCTAATCACCCCCTGATAGTTATTTTGGAAATATATTTAATGTACAGAATTAACCTCTCTACAGATTTATTATAAGTAGGTATATAGATAGATGAATATTTTAGAAATTTGATTTGGACGGCTTGAGCTTGATCTTGACTAGTATACTCGTAGCTTTCCCATACTACTAATTTCAAAAAAACTTGTCTTTAGATGAGATCTGAGATGAGATGAACATTTTGCGAAACTGCTTTTGGAAACTGCGTTTGCGAAACTGGATTGCTTATATTTGATAGCCTTAGAAAAAGTAATAATACAGGTACACATCAGTTTACTTTTCATCATAGCTTGGTGGTTTTCAGTAAACAGTAGTAACCCCTCTCGTGCGGGGGCGCCCTCGTGGCTAAAAGTGAAGACACTGCCGACTGCCGGGCTCTCGTTTTATTGCCAAACAAACGAATTACTACCGGGGGCACCGGCGCCGCGGACGACCACGGCCATAATAAACATCGCCCCATCGAACAAATTACCTGTCTACACTTTACTTTCCACTTAACTACCCACTAATCATTTTTGCAAACCTCCACTTTACCGTTTATAGCGCGGGTGGCGCGTTCCGTACCTATACTTACCGCACTTATGTTTTCTTTCTAAGGCTTTTGATAAACTTTTCTCACCGGTTCTTAATTTCTAAACATACTAACTCATAAGTAAATCAGATAACTATTATTGGGATCGTTATTAACGCAATATAACTTAAAACGATGACTATGTAGTAGTATTTTTGTCTATATATCTGAACTTTTGTGCGCATGGTGGTTTTCACTAATGTGTAACCTTCCCATAAAATTGTGTTTGTTATTTTTTTGAAGTAAAATTTAAAGTTAAGATTTAACATCTCATATTCACAATTTTCCAGAACGGTTACTAAGTATTCCACGAGCGGAGTGAGGGCGGATGTGTTATAAAGAATCTCTACCACAGATTAGAAAATAGTTAGTTCGCTCTACGATGAGAAAGCGAACTGTAGCACAGTACACCTACGCATAACAAAAGGCCTAGGATCAATGCCAATTGGATGTACTATACAATCCTCGCCAGGGCTCAGCTATACTTACATTACCTACTCCGTTTGAATTTATTTATTTTTTATTTAAACTAGCACTATACAAATGTACAGATACAAAAGCGGACTTAATGCTTAAAGCATTCTCTCCCAGTCAACCTTTAGGAAGTACGATATGGATTCGATTCGATATGGAATTTGTTTTAATAGCAACCCACAGAAATGCCAGCTTTGCGCTCCTGTGATTATGGTTGATTATACATTTACGGTGAGAGATTTTTAGCTGCAAGTGGCAAGTTCTTAATCTCGGCGACTCAAAAACAGAAGTTCTTTCTGCACTAGTGACACACGTAGCGCGGTCCGTCGGCTGGCGATGGTGATCTTCTACCACAGAACTTGCGACACACCCCCAACCGAATATTTCCAATTACATTTATATTATGTCCCTACTTGGTCCTTATTGAATGATTCATCGACTCACGTCAAAAATAAAGTTTTTAAGGAGAATTTTAATGGAAGGGGAAGCTTGACTAGAGAACGAGACCCAGGTAATAATTTGTTATTTATATGACCTAGTTATAGATGCCTGAATATGATATAACAAATATTTATTTTTATATTACAATTCGAAAAAACATTAAAAGGTACTGACATTTTAAATTCACAGTAACAATCTATAAAGGATTGTTGTCATCACCCCAACGGTTACCCCTTTGGGAAAAAGGACAAAGAGGAAGGATGAAAGATTATGTAAACATCCCAACGTTTTTACAATTATTACATTCACGGGAATTGGCATCCTGCCTCTCGGTTAAATGTACAAACAAAATCCTGATTCTTCACAGACACCATATCCCGGAGGAAAATTACAAATCCTCTAACAAAGACCGATTGTTTTTTCAATCCTGCACTGGTTTACTTACATCGTTACTTATTTATTTCTTTTATAGGTTTTTTCCTTTCTTTTTTAGAGGCGACCATCTCAGTCCTCAGGGGTAGCAACGCATCTGTGACCGAATTGGAACAAGACTCACACTATTACTAACTGGACAATATTAATATTAACTAACAGGACTTACTATCACTAGCAGTCCCTGGCCTCACACTTATTAACAAACTTACCAACTAACATTCTAACACCATCTACTAATTGGACTAACCACCCTAGTCCCTAAATTGGGTCTTGTTCTAAGTCGGTCACAATTGCCATGGGCGGCAGCGGAAGGGTGGTGCTGCATGCTCGTTTGCTATCTTAATTCAATAAAAAAAATGTAATTTAAATTGTTTGCTGTGTCCATTTCTTATACTTAGTCAATGCAATATGAATGATAGAGCACAAGCTCAAGCATTATTATATAAATGGGCAGCAGAAACATGAATGACGACCACAGTGGGTAGTGGCGTCCGAGTCGGTAAAGGTCCGTTCAAATATGAGCGGTACCCGTTACTACCGGAGGTACCTACTGGTGTTTCAGGTTGGTAGGTTGTTTACCCACTTGTAGAATCGAACGCGTGGTACTTTATGGTTGGCCACTTAATGGTTAGTTATAATAAGGAGACACTTTCTACCGAACTTGTCTAATAACCTAAGCGGTTAGGTAGCGGGTAGGTTGGTCTAAATAACCTAAGCGGTATCACGTATCGTGCGGGTAAATGATTCTTGGTAACGAAATTGAACAATTTATTTGCTGAAGTGTCGTGCCGCGTAGCAATTGAAAGCACAATCAAATGCAGAACTAATACCTTCGAGGAACGTCGGGGGACAACCGCTGGAAATAATTCATCCTATTCAAATCAAACTTTACCCATTACATTACCCCCTATCGGCAAATACTCCGAGTTTTCCAACTTTTAGCCTCAAAGAAAATTATATTTCTGTGTTACCAAATTTCACACTATCATGTGATTGTTGTGTAAATATCAGTTTCATAAATGTTCAAGTGTAATTTTACGCCGGTAACGCGTTTGTGATGCATTTGTTTTATTGTTTAGCGACGGCAACTTATTTCTTAATTTTTATTTTAGCGGAGAGTTTATTTAGTAGGTATTGATTTAAAGCTCTTTTATTTTAACCACGAATCCGACTTCATGTCTTTAACTGTAAACTTAAATTTTTAAGTTGCATTAATTAATGGATTTTTTTATACATTCGATCACTTTAAAATAAGTTAACAAAATTATTTACTTAACTAATCGCACCCTTATAAAACTAAATCGTGCACTTAGTTTAAACTACTTAAATTAAGATATTATCTATGTATTCCATAATATATTACAACTATGTTGCCAAATTCGGCCCAAGTATTCGCCGCCTTCTAACGCCTGCACGAACTACCCAGCAGAGCCAAAACTCTCTCAGTTTTAATGACCAAAGTTTGCATTGCTTTTAATATTATGCAGGCGTTCATGCATTTAATTTTAACATCTACCTCTAACTTAAAAGCTTTAAACATTACATCAAAAGCGCTTACCATCGTCAGCTATATAATAAATAAATTATCATCATCGTCAGCTCTTTCACTAAGTATTTACAAAAAAAAAGCACTCATCAACTATCACTTAATAAAAAATAAACAATCTAAGAAAATTTACTTGATTGCCAGTTGGTTGCGATATAATACATATAAGTTACCCACATAATTATTAAATGGTATCCCCAAAAACGTAAAAATTTTACCGAAAATTGGAGATTATTTCCGCGTATACTTAAATATACTTTTTATGAGGATTAATCATTCAAATTGATACTATTCAGCGCCCTCCTCTAGCAAACTACATTAAATTTGTGGTTCTACGTCTTTGGTGTGCAAGTGTGTTTATCCAACACAGCACAACAAAGTATTAAATTTTTGTGACACAACAAAGACGTAGAAGAATATCGTCTGTGCCCCAATGTGTGCACCACTCAGAGGTGCACACATATTACACCCTCTATGGGTGCACCACAAAAACTATTATTTTGACCAATTTTGACATTGACATTGACATTTCAATGGGCGCGGCATTGACGTTTAGCGAATCGCGGGAATTTTAATATGCGATTTCATTCAAAGTTTAAAAACGTTAATTGTAGAATTCCAATTTAAATACAGACTACAAAAGATCCCTATAAATGTTCAAAGATCCAACTGATTTACATTATTTATATTTTGAATGTAAATGCACCTTCAGTGCAACGTCATCATAAACGTCATATAAAAACTAAACAAACGTCAAGATCTCAAGATCGATGTCGATGACATAACCAAAACAAAAAACAATAGCCATAAGTAGTGATTGGGAGATCATTTTTATTCGAAATATCGATTTACTAAAATGATCGTTATCAAACAGAGGCACTTTATTAAATAATTGTGTTATTTTGATTCTTGTAGTAATGAGAGTTGAATGATAGTGGTGATAAAGTTTTTTAATTTTAAAATATAATTGAAAATGATTAAAAATATTATCATATAACTTGCCAAAATGTTATTATCATTTTACATTATGCTGTACATAAAAAACAATGCAACATCAAAATAAAAGATCTGTATTGTTTTCTAAATTCCTTTAAATATAATGTAAATAAGTATTGGCACCTACCAAGGCAACAGACAAATGCATTTAATAATGGTCTAGTCCTCTAGTCTAATGATAATGACAAATTAACTATAGAGATAACGACAATTTTACTATCGTGACGGTACTGCTATTAAACGTCGTAACCAAGAAAGCAGTTTTATTTAAATAAATTGCAACAAAAATAAAGTAACATTGCTGATAAAACAGATTTATGTAAAAAATAACTATAAGTATATAAAAACTGTGTTTTTAATTTTGTCCTATGTTCATATAAATAAATAAATGGCATCGAAGGAGTGATGGCGGGAAGCCTACTTAGTCTGCGCTGTTATCTCGTTAAGCAGCTGGCAATGCGGCGCGCCCCGCGCCCATGAAGTAGGGCACCGGGGTGATGGTGATCGGGCCCAAAGCGCCGGCCGGCGCTGCGGAGCACGGCGCAAGGCGCGCGGCCGCCGCCAGCGCCCCGCGGCCCGCAGTGACGCATTGCAGGTGCGCGGTGGCCAATCGGCGCGCGCCGACCGACGCTCCACGCCGTCGCACCCGCCCGATATAAAACCGACTATCCTTTGCAGATCAAATCTAATCCGGTGCCGTGCGTCCCGAGACATGGACTTGGACGTTCGCGAAACGCATCTCTGAAAAGAACGGTACGCGAACGAACACGACAACCGGCAACCGGAGAACGGACATGCGAATACGTCTATTCGATTAAACGATTCCGAACGATTCGCGCGGCGCATCGAGCGAATCGTGGTCGTGAGTTTCTCGGCGCGACCGCTCGCGCGAGAGAGGGCGGCAGTATCGTTTCAACCGTCGGTCCGTGTGGTCGCTTTGCGGCGTAGTCTGTGATTTTTTAGTGTAGCTCCAGATAATCCAAGTTAATCTACGATGGTGAGTGTTCCTTCTTCGAAAAGAAGCCGGGAGTGCCTCCAGGGGATCATCCGGGATATGCTGCCGGGCATATTTCGGGATTTTAGTGCATCGGTGTTTATAGTGATGACGACCTCCATTATATTATTGTGATGGCCGTTTTTTACCGCAATGCGGATCGGCGACGTCGTCAAAGTCGAGACGAGGACGTGAGCCGGGCCGAGGAGGATGCATCGGAGATGATAGATCTGCTAGGGATCCGGGACAACGTCAAGACGACCGTTAGGATGTGTCAAGAGTAGTCATCGGTCGCCATAGTAGTTAGGTGTTGCCGGTGAAAATGACGTTTCCCTGGAGTGCGGCGACGCCGGCAGCGCGGCCAGCGGGTGCCGCGGGTGCAGTGGCCAGCGCCAGGCGCGCCCCGCCGATCGATCGCCGGCCGCACCTGTCAAACCGAGCGCCCGTTGACTCATCAGCGCTGCCTAATATTTTTCAAAAGCATTCTACAAACGAGTTCCGTTAGTTTAGTCGGCCAATCTCGGAGGCTGCGGTATCGAAACATGGTAATGTTGAAATTTTCCGTCAGTAGGTATGTCAAGTCTACGTCGTTGCAACTATTGTCGGTCGCGGTCGAATTGTAGGTTGTCGTCATGTTTGAAACACATCGTTATCACTTTAGTATGAAGTGTTTTGGAAGTGTATAAAGTGATTATTAGTCGTTGTTGTCTTGTGTATTATGACTTGACACCCACAGGTAAGTGACAAGAGCAAAAGCTCCGCGAAAGTCTGCAGTTTTCCAGAATATTCTCTCTGTATCATTTACTACCAAGTACTTTCAAACTGTTATAGACAACAAGATTTCCACTTAAACCAATTGTAGCTGCTTTTACATACAATACTATAGTTATACGAACAAGGTTTTATTAAAATCAATTCATCATCATTGACAACTTAATCATGATGAGTTGTACTCTCAAATGAAAGCATTGCATAATGAAGAGATCTAATACAAAAATTGTAGCATTGATAAGAAGTTTATTGTTTCTTACAATCGGTGAGTTATTTCATTGCAAAGCAGGAATTTTCATCCTCCAAAAGTACCTTTTCATCAAATGCAAGGTATGTTTTGTGTCACAGAAGTGTTTCTTTACAGTAAGGACTATTTGAAATTTGTTATCACTTTGCTTTCTTTTGTATAGTACACATAAATATGTGAACATGGTTCTTTATACAATAATTTGACTTAAACTTTTGGTTTCATTTTTGAAACTAAGTGCAGCTTTGCCACCTAAATAATAAAATTGGTAGTCATATCTGCAATACCACTGTGTGACCAACTGAAAACAACTTACAAATGAGCATATTTAATCATAATCCAATTCGATAAATACAATATTGATTAGATTTTTATATTTCTTGTATAATATAGAATCGAAATCATTCCTGAGAAATAACTTTAACAAAGGAAAAACTTCAACATTGGGTTATTATATATATTATATAGTATACTAGCGGCCCGCCCGCGGTTTCACCCGCGTGGATCCCGTTCTCGTGGGAATATATGCATGTATTATACATAAAAACGTTCCTCTTGAATCACTCTACCTATTACAAAAAACCGCATCAAAATCCGTTGCGTAATTTTAAAGATTTAAGCATACAGACAAACAGACAAAGAAACAGACGGACAAAAATAGCGACTTTGTTTTATACTATGTAGTGATTATCAACATATTCAAAATTCTAATTTAAATTGGACATCCCCAAACATTTGCTTTTTAAATATAAAAATATACATTTGAATTGAGAACCTCTTCCATTTTTAACCGACTTCAAAAAAGAAGGAGGTTCTCAATTCGACCGTATATATGCTTTTTTTTTTATGTACGTTCAGCGATTATTTCGTCGTTTATGGGCCGATTTTGATAATTCTTTTTTTGTTGTAAAGTAGATATGCGCAGTGGGGTCCCCTGATAAGGAAACCAGGATCTGATGATGGCATCTCAGAGAAATCGAGGGGAACTTTCGAAAATTGTATGGACAACTAGTGTGTTTGTTCATGTTATTATAAGTACATTAAAGCGCTACCATTTCATGAAGATCTGGAGTCGATCTGATGAAGCCGAAAGACAGTCGAGGGAACTCCTCAACGATTTACTGCAGTTATCTAGTGTTTGGGCTTCATTAATTTGTAGTGACGAGAACTTTACACTTACATGTTGAATTGAGCGCCATCTGGTGAGTAGTTTTTGAGTCATCTCTACTTATCAAGATTGAAGTCGGTTATTTTTTTTGTAAAAAGCAATTATTTGAAGTTAAAAACAGTTTTTATTACAAGAGTATGATATGAAAATTAGTTGCTTTAGAATGCTTTCACACTTTATCTCTTTGGATTGCTTAAATTTTACCATGTGAGTATAATATTTTCAATTAATAAGAATAAAAGTTTGTGGTACAGAGAACTGTCAAAGAAATGGTTACAGACTGAATTTGGACTATCTATAAATATTGAGGGAAGGTTAGAGGACCTATTTTCATCATTGCTGCATACATGTATGTATTCTTTTATTAAGGATCCGTAAATCCCTTAGTGCACAACCTAGATCTTTTGGGGAACTTAGAATATCATGACTTTGTAATCAATTTATTAATATTGATGATAAATGTTTATGAATGACTCGCAATTCATTAAATTCATTTGCTGCATGGTGCAGTGCAGTAAACAAATCCTTTTTAATATAATGTCATGATAATTTTCCAACTATACCTTGCATTAATTAAACCAGTTACAGAATTATAAATCCATTTTATGTTATTTTGTGAAGGCTATGTTGAGCTGCTGTTGTTGTTTTATTTCTACAGTTCAAACTCCCTGAAACCTGAAAGTCTTAAATGTTACAAAATTATTACTTACTAGTAAATCCGCCCTCGCTTCGCTTCGGGAAACCAGTCCCTTCAAAAATCTCTATAAATTTTAACAAATTATGTTATTCCTGTCTAAGCTATATTACTGCAAAGTTTCATGAAAATCCGTTCAGTAGTTTTTGCGTGAATGAGCAACAAACACACATCCTTACAAACTTTCGCATTTATACATTCAGTAGTTTTTGCATGAATGAGCAACAAACACACACACATCCTTACAAACTTTCGCATTTATAATATTAGTAGGATAGGATTTTGGACATTAAATAGAAAACGTTCAATAGATAACTCAGATAATGAAATTAAAGCTATGTCAGGAACAATGCTGCTTTAAATCAGTACTTAAACCTGTCTAACATAATTATTTACAAGTGACAGTAAGAAAAGTAACAGTGATATTAAATTATTGTAGTAATCTTGCTGTGTGCCACGCAATCTTCAGTGTTAAAATGTCTTATTAAAAATATCACTTATTATGTATATTATGTTTATAATATGAAGTGCATCCAGGCATTGAATAGCCCCTTATTAAAGAAGAGTTGTATGGCATACAAAAATGTGTAATGCCCTAATTAACCATTAATATTGGCTGTTCTCAGTGCCAACACAATGCCACAACTCGTTTATGCTAATTGCAGATGGCCGATACTCCAATACCCTCTCCGTATTATTAGAGCAGTGAAGCTCTATTATTAGGCAACAGCAATTTATAAGGATTTGATGGTGAAGGGGAACTAGATCATTGATTTATGAATGATATGCCATTTGCGTTTGATATGGAATTTGTTTTGATGGCAACCCACACCATTGCCAGCTTTCTGTCCCTGTGACTAAGGTGCATTGTAGATTAATGGCGATAATTTAAAATGCCTTAAGTAAATATTTCATACAAGCTAAAGTGATCTTTGAGCACTCATAGTTAATTTGTTTTTAGTACCGAATTGCAATGCCATATTCTTGGTGAATCAAGTATTACATTATAATGTATTATGGCTGAAAAGTTTAGATTTTTGGAAGTAGAGTTCTTTTATGCTGTATTAGAACCAGTGCTTGTTTGGAAGGTATTTTAAAATATTGAATTATCATCCCGAATCTGAAATTTTTTGAAGTTCCAACATTGATGAGCATCTACTGTAATAACCAATTCTATTGTTCATAGCCCATAGTTCTTATTATGGCGATAATTTGCCTCCCGTTACCACGTAGGTTTAATTATAAATGTAACTAATTACAAAAATATTACTTATTTTATAAAATATTTTCTCACACAGAATACAAATTATAAATTAAAAGAACAAAGTTGAAATTTATTGCGAAATTGTTTTTGTAGGCTACGTAATTGTTGTGAGTTGGAACAAAAAGTTTTGTGGGTCTTTATATTTAATAAATCTTTTATGCTATTATGCATATATTTAATATGATATGAAAAGATTATGAAATTTTTCTTGTGAAAAGATAATTTTATTTTTGTTTGAATTTCTTTGTGTATTTCAATGTAAAAAGTTTCATTTCAGTAAATTACAATCATGAGCAGTTCTTAAAGCAATACTTTTGATAGATTTACAGGATACAAAGTAGGAAATAAAGGCAGGTGGCTAGTGGAAAAAACTCTTATTGGTTATTTATATTAGTGTAGGATAACTTCTAGACAGTCAACTACAGCCAACAATATTAAAGATTAATGTCATCAAAAAATCAAAATAATCCCTTCTAAAATTCAGCAGCATAAGTTATGTGAAGAAATAGAATATACAGATATTTTACTAGTAAGGAATAGAAGTAGTTATAGATAGCAGAATATAGTAAGATAAGAGATGGTTGCCAAATAAGTATAATTTGTCAATTGAGAAACAAATTACTTCCAGACAATTATTAAATGAACACCGACACAGACCTAAGAAGATTCCAAGATCCTAAGAAACCTGATTTAAAGTAATTTAAACACACTCATGGCTGATTTTATTTCATTCCACTTCTAGTTTGTGACTTTGACTGCAAATGATGAAGGTCATTTTGTTAATTGGATACCATTTATAAAACTTGATTTGACAGTGTGTAATACTTGATTTAATTAAATTTACATTACATATCACTTTAGGCCGGGTTCCCACTACGCCGGACCGGCAGATCTGCCGGCTCGGTAAAACTCCCGGAAGGCCTAGTGGCTGTACAAATTGTATGAAGCTATTCACATTATCCCGGATCCGGCGTTTTCGCCGAGTCCGGCATTTTTACCGAGCGTTTTGTCACTACAAAATGCCGGTAAAATCACCGGACCGGAGTAATGTGAACCAGTTCTGCCCTGTATTCCCCGCCCCGCCCGTGCAGCCCGTGCTCCCCGCACTTCATTCGGCTCGCATTTTCTGAGTAAAGTAGACGCTACACGTCATGAACGATATCCAAATCGAAAAATAGGCGTCCATTGTGGGCACAGGTCCAAATTCAACTGAGGTGCTTGGCCGATTTTCTTGTGGGATCCGGTGTAATGTGAACACTCTGTCCGGTGTCCGGTTTCCGGCAGATCTGCCGGTCCGGCGTAGTGGGAACCCGGCCTTAATGTATTTAACTGTCAGACATAATGACACTTTTTATGTTGATAGATGGCAAACAAGAATGTAGGAAAAACAACCTAAAAAGTTGTCAGCAATCTGCATATTCATTGAGACCAAATATTTCTGCAATGCCACACACAAATATTGTAGGTAAACTTGCATTACTTTTGTTTATGAATGGAGGTAAAAAAAAAATTAATATAATATACAAGTATGTAAAAATTTTACTCAATTAGCATGTGCCATGAAAACAACAAGTTACATAATTATGTTTTAATATTGTCGACCTAAAATTGAACAATGTAATGTAGCATGTAGCTAATTTATTGTTGCAAAAATCATTCTTACATTAGTTGAGTACAGTTGACATTGGACCTTTTTTAACAGAAATAGTCTTGTTACCATTATCTTCAATAGGTATTATTCTTTATTTAATAGAATTTACTGTAAACTGTTCTCTGACTCCACATGTTTTCTGCAATGTCAAGTTTAGTCTCACCAATACACATTTACAAGATGTGTGGCTTCAGACCTTTTTCCACCAGTTGTCGGAACTTCAAACTATGTGACCGGTGGTTTCAGCTTTATCGGTGATCAATAATCTTGTCCGGATTTTTTGATAGTCTTAGCTGTTGGTAATCGTTTCGCAACGATAAGGAATAAACAATTTGGTTACGTTTGGATATCGATCGATAACGTTTATTGTAATGCAGTATTTGATAGTAGTGGAGTGTCCGCAGTGTGACGTGTCTGGTATCATACCAGCAATCTTATCGTGTTATCGCACGTCTTGATCATTAGGCTCCGGCTCCGGCGCAGTGTAGCTCGGCCCGCCCTGCACAATGGTGGTCACGTCAGTATGTATTTACGCCATTCTATTTACCCATTTTCATTTTCCTGTTGTTGTCAGCCTGTGCAGTAATTAAACGGGTTATTTTTGGATACGATTGTATTGTTACAACGTATTATTGTCCTGCTTTTTGACGTAATAAAATTGCGATAAATTGTCGTTTAAATGTAATTAAGTTTTACAAAATATTTTTATCACTCTTAATTTTGTAACATTATCTTTATACAGTTTGAGCGATTGGTTGTTTTAATCTTCTGGGATTACTTTTATGGTACATAAATTCGGGTTCCTAGACATTTGAATGGATTGGGCATCCAAATTAATTTGTTTAGGATAGTTCTGTTGTTCCAAGGTTAGGTTAGTTAAGATTCTATCTATTTGGTCATACATTTAGTGTGTTACGTGTTGCGAATATTAATTCGTCAGTGGTACATGAGGTCGGATTGAGGTAGTTTTCGCTGCGGCATGTTCCGTGGTCCAAGGCCGATTAGTTTTATTCAGTTAAATAAGTGATAACGCAACTCGATAACACCATGGTTACAATTGTGCAGTAATGGTATCGTTGTTGTTACATTAACCATATTTATACCTATTATCACTAAATGAATTTATTTACTGTTGATAAGTGTCAAGGTTTAAAATTGGCCGGAACCATTATCGCAACACAATTCCTACGCAAAGCACGCTATCTGGCGAAAAGCACAGAGTTAAGCGGCGTACAATCAATTGCATTATCGTAAAATATTCAAAGTTGTCAAAGATTCTCTCTAGGCCAACTCAGCAATTGTAAGTCCAATACATAAGGGCGCATTCAAGTAGAACTCTGGTTACCGGCGCTGATCTGCCAGCGCTTATCCGCGCAGGTAGTCTCTATACTTTGTGCCGAACCAGCGCCGATAAGCGCCGACAAGTTCCGACCTGTCACACGACCGAGGTTATGTCAACGGACCAGTACCGATAAGCGCTGGCAGATCGGCGCCGGTAACCATCGTTCTACTTGAATGCGCCCTACCCTATGTCAGTGTGTGGACGTAGTAGTGACGTGTGGTCCCATTGCAGGCGGATCAACTAACGGAGGAGCAGATCGCCGAGTTCAAGGAGGCGTTCTCACTGTTCGACAAGGATGGCGACGGCACCATCACCACCAAAGAGCTGGGCACCGTGATGCGGTCGCTAGGACAGAACCCCACAGAGGCCGAGCTGCAAGACATGATCAACGAAGTTGACGCGGACGGTGAGTGCATTTACCTGCTTTATATTTTGTTTTATAGGTGGTAGGGCCTAGAGCTCACCCGGGGAAGTACCACCGCCCGCCACGGTACTTAGTACCATTCCTACCGTGTAATAATTGTTTTAAGAACAATTATTGTGTTCCGGATAGGAAGGTGTGGAGCCGGTTACACTTTTTTAGAGGCGACCATCTCAGTCCTCAGGGGTAGCAACGCATCTGTGACCGAATTAGAACGGGACTCATTGAGTCTAGTTCTGGGTCGGTCACAGTTGTCATGGGCGGCAGCGGAAGGTAGTGCTGCATGCTCGTTTGCTATCTTAATTCCATAAAAAAAAATGTTTACTCGTCCCTCGGCATTAGGATACCACGTGTTGCTGGGGGCATTGATTAGAAACAAAAAAGTATGATAATATGTCCGTGACCTGAACATTTTTGACGTCACTTAAACGGTTGCCCGGCCAGTAATCAACCTACAAGCCGAGTAGGTACTATCAGGTCAGGCTATAGGATCACTATGTTTTTGATGTCACTTAAATGTTTATTCGGTTAGTAATCCAGTACTGCAAGCCGAATACTATCAGGCTATTGGATCACTAAATATTTTGATGACAATGAAGTTGTTAGAAACCCATCCTTTTGGAAGTTTTGTAATAGATAGGTACGGTTTTGTTGTCTATAGGATGATAGAAAGTTACCTAGAAAGAAAATAAAAAATCTTTTCGAAACAAGACCCACTTAATAATATTCCTGTTCCTGAAGAAGTTTTACATGCACTTTGAAGTGTAATTATAACATTTTCGTCGCGTGTAAATTTATATATTTACCGTTAAACAAAATGATTAAGCCAAAACACGACGTTACAATTAAATACACATAAAAATCGTATTAACTATGAAGTTTACCACTTGTGTAATGTTTACCAAAGGATTTAAAATCGTGAGACATTTGTAACGTTTATTACGGCATCTTACTTTGTAATCTATTTTTGCAGTTACATTTGGTATCAAATAAATATTTAATGCGGAGGCGACAATCTCACTGAGAGTGAGCTAAGTAAACAAAAGTGTGATTTTAAACTTGCCTCGTATTGCGCACTTAAAATTATCTACGATACGGGTATTCATGAGTTTTTTGAAGTCCCAAAAAAATAGATTATCATTTCGATATGTTACATGTGTAGGTATGTTGTATTTTTGAGCTAATTTTTTTATATTTTGATAATTTATTAGGGCTTACAAGCACTCAATTTACATTGGTTTGTTCATGGACCGGTTTCGGCTTTCCTGGTACTGTCGGTAATTTACTCTTTCATTGTAAGGTACTTTTTGAAGTCGATATAGGTATTATATTAAAATGACTATTTAATGATACAATCGCGTACGAGTAATGAGGGCGTTATCGTCCGGGTCTGGTGAGCGGCGCGGAAGACGAGGGGCGGCCGGCGACGCGATAAGCGCTGTTGATGTCGAATTGTCGATATCGGCCCTGTCATCGCACTGGTGGCCGTTGGGTACATTCTCGTTCGTGGACCGTCACCCATCCGATGAACGGTGTTCTTTGCACTACCCAACTGTTCTTTTTATTTTCACCAGGCATGCAGCTCTTGGCTTAAAGCATTCTAATTTCAAATTTCAATTATTTGGTAGTTATTAATAGTTTCAATTATTTTCGAGCAGTTATTGGCTCCTGAAGAATACCCCGATAAGCCTAACATTGAACTTGAAGCTTCATAAAGTTAAATGGGACCTTACTGCTCATTTGACCTCGTTGGGTCATAATTATACGAGCATTCCACTAAATGAGGAAAGCTACGGATCTAGTGAAATGAATATTTTGGTAGATAGCTTTGGATAGTAAGTCCATAGGCCCTTCGTGACAAGGGTTCCAATGCTTTAATTAATTTAATGAATTTAGGCCGAACTAAATTTGATGAAGGAGTTTCGAAGGCTCCTGCCTATATCCGGGTTTACCGACACTTATTGAAGTAAGGCCACAGTTCTCAACAGCGACCAATTAAGATCGGCCTTGCGATACACTGACTGAAGAAAGAATTTGGCAATAATTCATAATAAACGGCTGACAGGTGAATGTGGGTTAAATATAAATTGGTGGATAAATTAATCGTTTCACTGTTGGTGGTCTCCGCGACCTTTTCCTATTCGGGCGACAACCAAGCATGGGCGGCGACAACTGATGGCCATAGTCGGGGTTATTTCCAGAGTTTAAGTTATAAATTAGTCATAATTATCAACATTAATCCTCAAATGATACATGTACAGAAACACTATAGCTTACATTGGGCCTTAAGGTTTTAGAGGTCGCGAGTATTTCAGCGGTAAGACTAAGCAAAGTTGATCAGATTATGAAAACTTTCTGTTCCGTTAATGTCTGCCTGAAACGATGAATCGCCGGATCTTATCCATGATTGTTGTATAATCTTGAGTCATTCTGTGTGAAATCTAGAAACGATGGATTGGGCCATGGATTATCTGAAGTACTGATTCACGAGCTAGACATTCCCATTCACGACCGCGAGTCATCCCGAGACACGATTCGGCTCAACGACCGTACGCCGTGCCTAATGGTTCGTAATGGCGGCAAATTGCAACGCGTGCTCCGCGCTGGTGTGCGCGATCCTATCAAGCGTTTATGCAACGAGCCTTCATCAGTGGCGTCTGGCGATGAGGACGTACCGAGCTGAGGGAAAATTCAGACGCGGAAGTAAGTTAACTAGTCCATGCTATACACGTTCATTGCCAAACTAATTAAACAGTAATCAGCTGTTTGTCCCGCATCGCATTACTGTTGTAAAATAATACAGACGATGTACGCAAGCGTAATTACTTGTTCTGCGCTTAATTGATATGATAAGAATTACGCTGTCAGATATAAAAACGCAGCAAACATTACGGGGCCTCCGAGTGATATCGAGAATGAATGATATTCTCTGCCTCCTGGGCTATTTGTGAAGTGGAGCCAGCGAGGTTCGATAGCCGCAATAATAACCAAACTACTTAATCTCCCGCGGCTGACCTCGTTCCGAGGCTAATGTCGTTTTAAATACAAAGACAATCTAAGCTATTAACTATACGTCATACTGCCAGTTAGGTTAGGTTACGAGATAGTAGAAAATATTCCACCGCGAAGCTAATTCCTTTGACGTTTCGAGCGTTTGTGAAGATTTCATCGCTGACCCTCTTCATCTTTGTCGTTGAGATATGACACAGCAACACTAGATATTACTTTTAAGAGTTTTCTATGGCATACATTAGAATGAGACTGCAGTGGAAAGTGAAGCCGAATATTCTAACTGTAAACAGTCATCGTTCTCTTTGTCACTTGTTTTTACACAATGTACGGATAAAAATCTGAAGCTATCTGCGTCTTATGTTTCTAAATTGTAACCTATATTATACTCTATATATAGCAACTGGTCAAAGCGAATAGTTTCATTTTCTACAAGACGAGGTCTTTTTTGTCCCTTCGTAAATTGTTAATAGTTCTCAATTTAAGCAAGAAAATAACGGGAGTTGCCATAGATTTACATGTTTCATACATTTAGCTGTCAGTATAAATAAACTTGAAGGGTAGCCGGGATGTCTCTCCAGTGGTGAAAGAGTGGAGGGCGTGAAACGTGGACTATTTTCAGAGTTTGTTTACAATATATTGGTAGGAAGGCGACGCTTCGAGATGACCCTGACATTGCACGTTATCACTGTGGCGTCAAGTCGATGCAATATTAATAGCCGATACGCACTCCCCAGTCACCTGTGCGACGTCTTGGCGCTTACGGGGAATTGTTCGCGGATGATCGTAGTTCTACTAATAAATTGTAAACAATGGAACTTGGCCCTGCGAATGACGTTTAGAGAACTCTCCGCGAGATCAAGGTGGGTGTAAAAAATATTTTTCGTTACTGACGTTTACAGTTTACACTGGTCCCAGGGTGTTGCTCGTGTCCATAGGGGACGATGACCACTTACCATCAGATGGCTCGTCTTTTTTTGTAGCCCTTCGGCTATAAAAATAATGGCGATTTCACAGATTGATAGTGCACGTGTCCGAGCATCAGGATGAATACCGAATAGAAAATAATTCTTCTGCAGAATAATATAGTAAAGAAAATTTGGCAACATTGCTGCTCAGAAAGCGAAGCGAATCGCGTTGCATCGGTCACGAGACTTTGATAGTGCTGCACCGATCGCGTCTGTGGACTGCGGTCGAATGCTAAAAATGAAAAATGATTTATTGGTGGAATGGATCCCGGCCGATGGGATGCAGGGAGCGGCGACGGCCAAACATAAGTACATACGGACATCGAACGCTGTCGTGGGCGGGGGAGCACGCGTCGTTTGGACAAAACAAAATTTTCGTTTTCATTGCCAATATCATTAACAGGACTTGGTGCGTTTCCGTTTCTTAGGTACAATATCACACGCAGTAGGTATCACAAATGTAATTCGGACCTCATTCCGTCGCTAACCTTGATGAATAATCTAACCTAAGCGTTGCAGAATGTTTTTTATAAATCCCTGACACGAATATAAATAATTAGCTTAGATTGGATTTTTCTAGTTACTTCGACTCATTTTCGCTACACTTGAGGCTTAGTCTGAAGTCGTACCAGTGTCTACATTTAAGTAGGTACACTGAGCGTTTACAATTAGATTGACCTAAATGTGACGTCTTTACTTGCACACTACTTTACCAATGCTTACCAGCGTCGTATTTAATGCTCCTGTACATTCGAGTACAGATGGGAGATCTCCCAATCCAGTTCTACGTACACAATACATCTTTAATATCTTTATTCTCCGCACCCTAGGACAGCTGCGGGCGTCACGAGTCGCAAAAGTAGGGCACGTCCTGGGAACAATGAGGAGCACACATTGTGATCAGCTGCGGTGCTCGCCGTACCGTGTTTATTGTTACAGGCATCCTTGTTACACGGGCCGTGAGAATTGCTCGCCGACGGGGATACTGTAACACTACACTCATTAGCGTTTGCGGAACTCATCGTCATTCGCACACCACCGTACCTCGCTCGTATCGCGTTCTGGCGAATTTGTTTACACGATAACACCTACATTGAAATGTATTCGAGAAGTGCCCACATAGATAATTAGGTTTGAGCGTTTGTGTCGGGGATGCGTGGAGTGGAACTCATGTGTAGAAAGTAGCTTGTGATTTTTACTTTTAGACTCCTTCCCATTGATATGATCTCTTTCCTTCTAAAGGACAATTATAATTATGTATGGATGCATCGATCATAAAATAGATATTTATACAAGTGGATTTGTTCGCATTCTTCACAATAATTGCAGTAAGATCTTTATTAAAATGTAGCGTCTATTATTTAAATATATTTTTGCAATAAACGAAGCAACCAAAATGTAACTCTGCGTGCAACTAATTGATTTAAATTTTCGCGTTGGCTCCACTTATTTCTTCTGAATAGAACTTTAAATACGTTTACAAACATGGCGTAAACACAGTTTAGCGCTGCTAATGCCTCACGGAGCCTCACTTGACAATAGTACCTATACCATTATAGTCATCCTATTGTCTCGTTCTAGAAAACGTGTCTCAGTAAAATCACAACACAGTTTTAACGTTGCTACCCGTGATCTTATAATATCGATTTGTCAGTCGTGGCATATAGTAGGTATCGACCGCAGCGCCATGACATCGCGTCTATATTTGGATTCCAGCTAACAATACCATATTGTCACATCCGCTGTAACGGCCGCAAAACAAATTAATTCGCGGGCAGCGGGCCGGCCGCACGATAAACACTCGGTTTTCCTGCAACAGATAGTGAGCGAATATTCCACACATGTTCCCGGAACATGCGCTCGATCCCTCCAAGATTTACCAGACTCGTCTAAAAGCCGCCGGTTATATCTAGCTAACTAATGCAACCGCTCGGCCTAGCAGCATTCCTGAGAAATTGTGCAATTTAGCCCTGTGTCCTCTGACATGAAGACAAAGAAGCGTCACGTAAGAAATTTCCTGAGGATATTCTCGTCGACGTCTCGGTAAAATTTAGTAGTCGCGAGTTTAAATGTTTATACAATCGATTTGATTCGAAATAAGGCCCTGGGCAAGTTTCCATTTGTAATGAATGTCCGTCTGGTGTACAATATTATATGCACGCGCACTCGTATTGTTGAATCACTTGTTTGGACATCACGAGTTTATTCACCACTCAGAGAACCTCCGTTACCGTCTACCAGAAATAAAGTAGGTAATTGTGACCAAGTAACGGTAGCATCACAATTAGGCGATTTTGGTGTTAGTGCAATCTTGTCTACCATTATTCTTGCCGAGGTAATTTTTAAAGTGTACGCGAATCACTTAAAATAATCTGTTGAGCAGCCGCGCTGGGAATTTGAAGAGGCGTATTGTTTGATGCAAAATATACATATTTTATCTGGTCTACAAATCCTTCAAAACCGGTATCCTAGAGCAAAATTAAATTTACGTCTCGAAATCGTTGACTTGTTTATCTAGTTAGATGTGTTAATGTAGGTATATGCAACTCGTGATTGAATTCGACTGCGCCCGAAAAGGCCCAGCGCTCTTTTACTTTATTAAATCTTCAATACAATTTTTCCAAATCGACCGAAGACATCAACATAACAATGTGACCCAAGAATGAAAGGTTACATTGACTTCTTTCCGTCATAATATGTAAATGTAACGAGTGGCACGGCATAATGTGTCGCCCCGAAGTCGTCTAGCTGCGGCCGCGGCGCCGGGCGCGGGCTCGACGCCAGACTAGCGCCGTAGCGCCTCCAGTGACCGCAATCGGAGGCCAAACTGCATCCGCCAAGATTCATTGAACCCCTCTTCACTTCTGAAAGCAAATTTTATAGCCTTTCAATTGTGCTTTTACGCCTCAGAAGCTCGCCGTTGCACAACAGCTGGGAATGTCGTTAACTCTGGAAATAGCAGATGATGTTAATATTCAGGAAGCAATGGGCGAACTTTCTCCGGGCAACGCTCGCATCGATCGTATTTACGAATATTCGCCTCGGAAAAGAAATGGTTCGAAACAAATTTAGATAACCTTCTCGAACAAAAGACATCGGTTATTTATAGAGCGTAGAATTTATCGGTCAGTAGTTATTAGTGTTCTGATTTCGTGTTGTTTATTAGTTGCTGGAAGAGTAAAGAAATACGGCTAGGTTATCAAATGTCAACAATGTGATATTATTTATGAGCATAATCAATTATCACAATAAGAAGTCGTTGCGTGTCCGTAGGAGACGCCGCCCAATCGGCCGTGCGTACTCATGTAATGCTATTTGCAGAATCATTCTCGTGCTAACCGAGAACCAGTTTGGCTCTGACTATTAATTGCTAGTGACCAAAGTGAATTTGGTGATGTGATAGCTAATTTTGTGACTCTGTAAAAAATAGAAGTGGGATTTACTTAACGTCTACACATTGCTTTTTTCGAGTCTTCAAATTCCTTTTCACTTACAAGTTTTTTTACATTGTAAACCGTTAATATTCTTGACTCGTGGATTTCGTCGAAGTCATGAAGTTACCGTATCGATAACTTTTTAACGAGGTGATTCGACGCGGTGAGTTGATTCTAGTGTACCCCTGAACGCGTTGGAATAAAAGTAGGGTCTGAGTCAGCTGGCTGGGGTGAGGTCGATCGATACCGACACGCGACCCCTTCGCCGCTCGCCCGATAATCTGAAAATCCGCTTCGTACGACGGTCGTCGAGGTAATCCCCTGTGCGCCACGGGATTTCATCGGATATTTAAATAGCCTGTGAGCTTCTACACGTAACTAAAATGCTTTTACGTTAGTTCGAACTTTCAAATATGGTATATTCCATCACAAAAATTACAGTACATTTTTTTTCATTCCCTTTTTAGTATCGTTGTCGTGAACTTGTGACCTGGCATGGCGGTTCTACACAATCCGTTTACCATAGAACGGAAAGCGATCAATTAGCTCTATTGTGTAGCGGGCGCGGCGTGCAGCCCGACCCGAGTCCCCCGACGATTGATTGACCCGATTCACCCGCAGCACGTCGATATTACGGTGCGCCCAGTCACCGTAACATGACGTGTCATATATTTACAGGCTCGTTATTTTCGACAAACAGATAAATTGCTTATCTGATGGTCGCAGTCGTAGTACTTCGCGGCGGCAACTAGTGCGCACTCGATGCAATCAGTTCAAGTGCAAGCCTTAATTGCAATCACTGCCAAGTGCCAATACATCGCAGCGACAGGAGTAATTGACGAGGTATCCGTGACTGGTACTCTGTGGTTCCCTTCTCTGGCGATTGCACGGGTGCAAGCGGGACCAAAGTCTTAAACGCGCGATAACGATCGAAGATAGGTACGTAAGAAGAATCTGTGTCATCGATCGATGGTCAAATAGCGGCATCGCTTTTTTTATGAATGTCCTGCATTTATATAATAATATCATAATTGCCTCTCCTACGTGGAATTGCTGGTAGTAAAAACGGTTTGTAACGTCGTTAATGTGTCCTATCATTACTGAAATATCACACCATTGAATCAAATCGTTTGGTAAATTTGATGTTGTTTATGTTTTTTACAAGGAAAACCGCGGAAATATATAGCAGCGAAGTCACGAAGAAAATTGATGAAGCTAATACGTCAAGAGCTGACCTTTTCCGGCCCATTATTATGTAGTTCGCGCCTCCGTGTCTTCATTTATTGTCCTTATCCGACAGTTTCTTTGGAGGGCAATTTATTGTCTTCATATTTTTGCGGCTCTACTCGTATCCAGCATAACGATCTCTGACATTACTCTTCTACCTTTTTAACCCCCGACGCAAAAAGAGGGGTGTTATAAGTTTGACGTGTCTGTGTGTGTGTGTGTGTGTGTGTCTGTGTGTCTGTGTGTCTGTCTGTCTGTCTGTGGCATCATAGCTCCCGAACGGATGAAGCGATTTCAATTTTGTTTTCTTTGTATTAAAGGGGATTTACGGGCGCGTGTTTTTAGATATGTTTGATGAAAATCGGTTGAGCCGTTTAAAAGTTACTGGGGTTGAAAGCGGGGAAGAATTTTCATTCTGTCTCTTTGTGGCATCATAGCTCCCGAACGGATGAAGCGATTTCAATTTAGTTTTTTTTGTATTAAAGAAAACTTACGGGCGCACGTTTTAAAATATGTTTGATGAAAATCGGTTGAGCCGTTTAATAGTTGTGGGGGGTGAAAGCGGGAAAGAATAGCCGTATGTATGCAAATATATTCGTGTGGGGTCTCAAATGAAAGCGTATAGTAAGAGAATATTTAAAACTTAATCCAAAATGTTTTTACCTATAAAAAGTATAAAATAAAAAATTAAATTAAAAATTAAAAAAACCCCCGACACAAGAAATTACATTTAAAAAGTAAAAAATAATAAAAGAAACAATCTTGAAGCACGTAAGTGTGTAATAATTCTAAAAAAATACGTCGCGTTGGGGGAACGCTCCTAAACGATTCATTATCTCCGTTTTCTTTTCATAAGTATCACATACCCACCTATTTAATCTTTTACCGGAGATATTCGGTTATGAGGTTACATTAGTTACTATTCGTAATTAAATTGTTAAGGTTGGAGCGGTCCCCCAACGCGACGTATTTTTTTAGAATTATTACACACTTACGTGCTTCAAGATTGTTTCTTTTATTATTTTTTACTTTTTAACCCCCGACGCAAAAAGAGGGGTGTTATAAGTTTGACGTGTCTGTGTGTGTGTGTGTGTGTCTGTGTGTCTGTCTGTCTGTCTGTGGCATCGTAGCTCCCGAACGGATGAAGCGATTTCAATTTAGTATTTTTTGTATTAAAGGGGACTTACGGGCGCGTGTTTTTAGATATGTTTGATGAAAATCGGTTGAGCCGTTTAAAAGTTATTGGGGTTGAAAGGGGGGAAGAATTTTCATTCTGTCTCTTTGTGGCATCATAGCTCCCGAACGGATGAAGCGATTTCAATTTAGTTTTTTTTGTATTAAAGGGAACTTACGGGCGCATATTTTAAAATATGTTTGATGAAAATCGGTTGAGCCGTTTAATAGTTGTGGGGGGTGAAAGCGGGGAAAAATAGCCTTATGTATGCAAATAATATATATTCGTGTGGGGTCTCAAATGAAAGCGTAATAGTAAGAGAATATTTATAACTTAATCCAAAATGTTTTTACCTATAAAAAGTATAAAATAAAAAATTAAATTAAAAATTAAAAAAACCCCCGACACAAACATTTAAAAAGTAAAAAATAATATCTTTAAAATAATACGTCGCGTTGGGGGACCGCTCCATTTACTTCTAACTTTAACATAAAAAAATATTGATAAATGATAAGTCTTGGGTAAAATTAAGACTAAGTAGGTAGGCAAGTGATACTCATGAAAAAAATCGTACTTACGTACTTAGATAATGAATAGTTAGAAGCGGTCCCCCAACGCGACGTATTATTTTAAAGATATTATTTTTTACTTTTTAAATGTTTGTGTCGGGGGTTTTTTTAATTTTTAATTTAATTTTTTATTATAATAATAATAATAATAAATCTTTATTTCAGACAATATACATCCATTTACAAAGTAATATGAATGTACAGAGGTCCATATCATAAATACCTTACAGACTAACATACATAACAAATATAAACTTAAAACTACGAGTCACGTTTCGCGGCGACGTGAAGCGCTGGTCCGGTGACCTTCGGGGGTGGTCGGCGTCCGCGGAACTTGCGGAACACGACCCCTTTTGGCCACAGCTCCTCCTTGAGGAATGTCGACAGATGTTCGGTCGGTACGCGCAATACAAACGCAGTGAAGTTCACAGCATTACGCGCTTCCAACTTTTCGACATACACACGGAACTTCGTCTTTATCTCCAGGTATTCAGCGACGTCAGACGCCTTCGTGGTGTAATGAAGACGGGAGACATAGACGTGCGTCACAGGGACGGCGGGACGCAGCAAATGGTTGGGTCCGGTCGGCGCTGTACCACATTGGTTTCGACAAGAAGGTTTCCTCTTCTTTCGCTCCACCTTTGTGAAACCGTCTTCGTCCTTGTGAACGTCGGGCACAGCACAACGAGGGGGCTCGATGCGGAAGTTCCCGCTATCCCTCTCGGTCCTCTTCTTAGTCCGCTTTTTGGGTTGCTGGCGGACAACAGCTGCGGCGTAGTCACGTGGAGGCGTACACGTAACGACACTAGGCAACACCTCGGCAGGGGGAGGTGCGGGACGGGCGACACACACGTCACCGCTTACACGCGCGGGGACCGCAGCCGGTGACGACTCAAGTTTCGCTGACTCGAAACTTGCCGACGAGCAGTCGCCGGCCCCTCGACGCACGTTGATGTTATTGGCCTCCGGTGACCTACATACAGCTGAAGTCTTGCGTAACGTCGCTACTTCAGCCCGTAGATCTTCGATGGTGTTCTGGGAGGCCTCTAGCTTCAACACTACTTCGGCCAGGCTTGCCTTCAAGGTTGTAATGTCTTTCAGCAGCCTGGTGACATCGACATGGTCGAAAGTGACGGGCGGCAACTTGTTCAAGTTCCGCGCCACGAAAGTCGGCACATGGTCGGGGTCAGTCACTTTCAGAAGGTTGATGATGTCCTGAAGTGACTTCTCTCCCTTTTCATCCCTCCTCCGGGACGGCATCCGGTCGAGCTGTCCGAGCGACTCAAATAGGAGCGTCTTGGCCTGGCTTATCTCCTCGCAGGTGAAGTTGGTCCTGCAGATCTGGATGATGCTAACTTCATCCATGGTGTCGATGGCGTGCTGTAGAAACGCCAACACCTCGTTGGCGATGAGTTGTTCGGAACTCATAGCCATTTTACGTGCAGCGGCCGTCACCGCGCAGTTCGCGAATATAAAATAGGTATATTCATTGACGTAGTGTGCACATCCGTCAGCGATCGCGTACGAATCGACACTGATTAAATGTAATTTTTTGTAATGTAATTTCTTGTGTCGGGGGTTTTTTTAATTTTTAATTTAATTTTTTTGATATACGAAAATATTCAACCCAAGGGTTTACAACATTTTTTCTCGACCATTAAATAACTATGAACCAGTCGCAAGAATTTCTCAGCATCACTTCTGGTTTCTGTCGAGTGATTGCGACAATGATATAAATCAGACGAGATTGCCGGGAACGGATGAGCGCGGAATGGGTCTCGACGCGGCGCGTTCCTTCGATTAATAATTGTAATTTGGCGACATTGTCCATCGGTATCTGGTTATTTTGCGGCGTGGAGCAACTTTCGCTCGCTCGTGTCTGGGATCCCCATTGTGCTCGTGACGTGCGCACCGGTCGTCCTTGCCTGCTTCTACTCTCCGCGCGTACCTGTTTCTGACGTACGATATAATATTTAACTACAGCTTTGGACCTTCGTATTTAGAGAACGAAATTTCATTGATTATAATATAATAGTCTATATCAGTGGTGCCCAAACTTTTTGCTGTGAAGATCGACTTGAGAAAAAGTTAAGGGTTTAAGATCGACAGATTTATTTTTATGTATTTTTTTTATTATCTATTATTTTATGTTGTAATAATAAGTAATTATTAATGATTAGATTTATAATATGATTATAATCAAACAGTTTTACATAGTTTCTTACTCTGTACACACATTTGTACATAAAAATATTATTAGAAAAGAAAATAAATACAGGTCAAGTTAAGTATATTTTTCTTGTGGCGGAAAATTAACGAGATGTAGAATGCATGCTCAGTAAGTAGGTAATTTACAAATTTTCGAAAATAAAATCTTGTACTGGCTTAACTTCTAAGATCGACCGTGAAACCTCTCGCGATCGACCGTTTGGGCACCACTGGTCTATATTGACGTTACTTTCAACTCGCGATTTTGTGCGACTATTCAGTCTCGGAGTTTATTGTGGTGTTGATATGGTGTATTGTTTTGAGAACGCTATTTTCGGTAACTGACAAGGGCTTTATAGTTCCTTCAAGACCGCTAGCGAACGCCGTATAATCCATACTAATATTATTAATGCGAAAGTGAATTTGTTTGTTGATCTTTCTTTCACGCGAAAACGGGGCAACTGATCGGCTTGATATTAATAGGTTTACAGTTGAAAGGCCCCTGAATGCTATGCCATTCAGGTATGGTACTCATACTATGGTATACTATTTCGCGCCGAAAAATATATAATTTCCACAGGAAATCATGTTTTGCTAACGAAATTCTTAAGTTTCCCGAAGCAAATTGAAGGCGGGTTCACTAGGTTCTTATATCATTGGAACAATTGCGCTATCGAATGTTGACACGGGGGTGAGGCGAGAGCGAGTTGGAGCGCCGCCAAGCTATCATCAGGAACACCGCCCCCGGACACCGTCTAAATAGCTGACCCATTGTCGTCCTAATTGCTTCGCCGGTGCCCTTTCCTATTCTGATTCGTGAACTGGTTTACTCGGCTATTTTAGAGTTAATATCCAATGGGCTCCGGGTGGATCTGGTTAACTGATGGGGACACTTTACAAAGCATCGCCTTTCGACGTCGGTTTGATTGATTGACTACACATCGTCTTTGTCATTGTCACTGCACACGATTTATTTATTGCATCCAATGTGATTCATTTGGAAAAAATGGTACATATATCAATACTCTATTATGCGGTCATTTAACGAAGTGAAAAGATTTGGAATGAAAATGCGTTCATTATTTGGCAAATTATTTCGGTTCACAATTTAAAAGTCGAACTATGTTTTTCCTTGTGAAGTCTATATAAATGTTTGTTTATTATTTCACGCCTACGTGTTTGTTTTCATTATGAACATGTAAATGTAAAGAAATGGTCGTAGCTCGTAACGCACATCGGCCGATTGCTTCGGAGCAATTTGTTACAGGCGTTAAAAACATTACATGGCAATAAAACGCGGCGCGTTCCAGCGACGCGACACTATTTATCGATTGGCGGCGCAGAACCATCGAAAGCGCCCGTAGCGTATCGTATACAAACAAATAGTTTGGGTGGATTCGGTGCCAGTTCGGTCGCAAGCGTGTTGACATCGTACTTATCTGGGGAGTCTTGACAAGAATGGTGGCGTATTGCAAATGAATTTGCACATTGGCCTGGCGGCGGGCCAGCCGCTCCGCGCGGCGGCGGCGGTGGCGGCGGCGGCAACGCGCGTGTTTCCGCGTCTATCGGCGTCTTCCCTCCAACTACACTTAATGTACGCCGGCCCGCGCAACGCCCCTGGCACGGTGACAAAATGTTGATTAGCCCTGTACATTTATTTACCTTTCCCTCGGTGTTTACGAAATTATTTACCTACTGTAACTTGTTCGTGAAAAATCGTCTGGTCAGGCAAAGCTGCAACCTTGTACACTTGACTAGTTGACATCGTGAATTAGGTTTTGTAGTCAATTGTATCGTTTTACAGTCAATAACTATGGAATCCTGGTTAATGATGAGCATGAAATCTGAAAGTTTCTATTACCGTCTTCGATGGACTTCCTTATTACTACTGTACTTGAAATAATTTCTTTAATAATAATACATATATTAGTTTGTCATCCCGGATAATCTATTAATTTCGTTACGGAAGTTCATCATCTGGGCGACTAGGCAACATTGTATCTCGTAATCGTTAAATGATTTGAAATGCCATATTAATACCATCTTAATGGCTTCCCAGTAAATTATCCTGTCATAATTACTTCTAACAAACATGTTCACGGGACAGTTGTGATGATACATGGTGCGGGGACGCGCCGCTGTTCCGACGCCGTTTTATCGTATTCAAACTCGTCTCAACGTAATTTGAACGTTTTAAATCAATTAAACAATCACCATAATGCTTGGGCAAAATGAAAATATTATTTTGTGGCACATTCTTCAACGCGATGGGTGGGTGTAACGTTTGCACTATGCTTTGATCTTTTAACCGAGAAGCAATCTAGCGGATGATAATCTTTGTTGCCATTTGGATGTTAACAGCGTCGCATAAATTTGCATAAGACTAAGCTTAAGCGTTTCTATTAACTGGTATCTACGTTTGGCTTGATTCATAATTATCGCTTCATGACAGTCTTAAAAACGTTACAAATTAAAATTACTCACACACAATCCAGCAACGCGTGTATGAGCAATAATATTACGCATCGCAAAAGGAATGTAGGTACTAACTGAGCTATGTATCGGTTGTTCGCTAAACGGCCGGCGCTACCTCCACGGCTCGCTTGCTCACTCGTCCTTGCCGCTTCGTAAGGCTTCATCTATTTGCGATGCCGTCCAGTCCAAACTTATCTGATTACGAGCTGGCCCCGACTGTCCGCCCCATTTAACATTCTTATGAGGTTTCTTTCGATCAGCGCCGCGAAGTCTTAAAACATTTTGTGTATCTTTCATTAATCAGAATATGTACTCATATCAAATTCGATATCGTATTCTGTGATAGTTTATCGGGTTTTTACACAATTCCTCGTAGAATTAACACATGCGATAAATGTATTAAATCCAGTCCTATAGATAATAATCCGTTTCCAAGAGAATCTCGTTATATAGACTATTACGGTCATCAGTTGGCCATAAAGAGGTCTAAAAAGCCGAGGTCTGTGATTCAGCACGCGGAAACGGTATTGTAATTGTATTGTGCGGTGGGCCGGTGGGTGCGGCATCCGATTTGGCTGTGTCATTGTGTATGATCTCATGGCGATCGAGACCGCGGCTCGTATTTTTCTTGCATTGATTGAGCGTGGAAAATTGACACGCTTCTCAATAAATCCACATGTGTCGTTATGACTTTGTTTTTTTTTCACATGTTAGTGACAGGCTCAACGGTATTTACTACATACAATAATGGCATTCAGTTTCAGTGAAGAGACAGATTTAAATTTAGGTAAATTATTTTATTTTGGATAACAACTTATTTATAAAGTGATACAAAGTATCTATGATTTGACTAAAATTCACGTAAGAAAGCCTTAAGCCGGTTTCCCACGGCCCGTGTTATTACAGGCCAGGCCGAATCGCGCCACGCCTGTGGATGCCTGTGCAGGCCTGTTGCGTCTCGTGCCGAGCCATTCGACGTCAGGCGACCACAGGCCTCATCGGATGCGACTGTTCCCACGGCCTGTAGGCCTGCCCAGGCGCGATCTGGCCTGCGAAAAGACAGGCCGTGGGAAACCGGCTTTAGCAGCTGTCTTTTCAAGGATGGCCATAGTGCTTGGACTATAACTTTTTTAACAGCATTTATTAGTCGCCAAAACTATGGCGCTATGTTTTAAAGTAATCAGAAGTTCCTTTATCGTAGTCTATTCTGTTCTATGACTAATCACATTTTGAGATCATGCTAATTTAAAAAAATAACAATTAACCTAGACAATTGAATAGTCATGTTCCTACAAGCCTCACGCTATACCAAGTCATGTAATTATTATTTCCTCTTACACGCTTTATAATAGGTCTGGTGCTTTGTAATCTATATTTATTATCTGTTGATGTCATAATTGTAAAATATTCATAGTAACGACATCATAGTAGTAGAAAATATAGTCACTACATCAACAAGTACCGTGGCGTCAATACACAGGCCTGACCGCCTGAGTTATCGACTTCCAATGTTAGCGACGGCTCGCAGAAGGTTGTGCGAACAATGTAAACAACTGAACAATACCAACAATTGAGCATTTAGTAACGCTTGTGACTGCTGTCGACTGTTGCTTTTTATCCCGAGACAACGGCCATGAAGTTATTAATTCTACAGACTTGAATTTCGTTTTAGAGACGGATTTAGTCAGTTTCAATCGCTAACAAACAGAAATCCAATGACAAGCAGAGGGAAAAGTTACACGAGACTGCTATTTCTTTGCATGTACATGTCAACAACTATTTTAACTAGAAAGATACAAGAGCTGTTAAGAAAATGTTACTATTGAGCCGTTAAAAGTGTGACTTCCATTTCTTGTAGACTCAATTATTGTTCTCTTGGCTATATAAACGTTTGACACTCACCAACAAGTGTTTGAAGGACTATAGTAATATAAAAATCATAAAATGCAATTGTAACATTACTAACTTTAACGATGCATAAAAATCCTATCAAGAACGATAATGTTTGTGATAACTGTGTATATATCGGTAATATTGGCTATACGAGTGATGATGATATAGGATGACGCGTCGACCGGTACACATGCCAGCCCGAAGGAGCCGAACACACTTTACTCGAAAAGCAATGTTTACAAACTAAATTTAGATCGTCGGCCCGATTACGCGCTACTTCATATTTTCGATTTACTAACGTACAATACACATTGTAGATTTAGACGTGATCAGGATCCGGAACGGATATTTGGTGGGTTGCGTCGGAGATGTTGCCATCAGAATCTGGGAGGAACGTTCGGATGATGTCATGCCCTGGATTGCACTCGCGTCGCTTTTCCAAACGATACGGCGGAGAAAGCTAAGTGTCATTCTAGAAACCAACGCAATGAAAGCTATACTGTGCAGTTTCATTCGCTGACGAGCTCGTGTTTCAAGTAGCGGCGAGACGACCGCAGCCGCAGCCGCGACCGCTCCGATCGCGTCACTCCGACGCGGCCTGTCCCCTTCTCCGCGATACTGTGATACTTGCTGTTTGACATAATTCTTGTTTTGTAATTCGATGCCGGCAACCGATGACGCATTTGTATCATGATCATGACTAACTGTTTCTAATATGGCCGTTCGTATGCTATCGATTGGATCGTTAATATGCTTTTATTCTGAATCAATGCTCTATTTTGTTTCACAATTACTCCTTCGAGCCTTTAAACGAGCACCGTATTCTAGATTCCGTCGTGCATAAAACGTTACCCTGGCGGTATCTTCCACAAGGACTCGCGTATCCCGTCGCGATGACGCAAAACGTGCAGAGTATCGCGAAACGAGCAAGAGGTTGTGGGCGAGCGCGGCGGGTTCAAGGCGAGGCGGCCCATTGTCGCCGGCGAATACAATGCCCCGTTCACGCTCCTCGGCCTCCGAGCCCGCCGCGAAATGCCTCTTGTCTGCGGTACTCTGCGACGAGCTACGCTTAGGGATTCCTCGGTTTAAATGGTCGCTGCGAGACATACATAGTCACTAGGGAACTTGTTCTAACGAAAGCCCAACTGATTTTCTTTGATTTGTAATTGGATTTTTGTATAATCATTGAAATTCCGCATCTCGACGTCATCGCATTCGGATAATTTCAAACAAAAAATGCATGATTGTTTCATATCTGATCAAACTTAATCATTTAATGCAAGATAATAAGGAAACAAAAAGAACTAAACAGATAATAAATTGTACAGAGATATAGAGGGAACCAGGTGCGCCCTAGAAGCTCGAGGCAGCTGGAATGGGACTTGCATTCCCGCGACTCGCTTCACGCGCCCCGGGTATTAATAGCCCGCGAACTACCTCGCAAAGGTTAAACCCAGAATTAGCCGGCCAAACTTAACTCTCACTTATTTTTGCAACGTCTCGCCCGGCGCGTTCACCCCCGCTTCCTCTCTTCGCTTCGTGATTGACGGCGCCAATTATCCTGTCGACACAAATATTGTCACCAGAAGATTTATAGATTTTGCTCAAACCAAGAATTAGCCTTCCTTGCCTTGGTTGATGTAAAACTTACAACGCATGCTATTATTTTTCGGGATTCTCTAGTTTCCCTTGGGGAGTAAGTAATTTGCCAGACTGACTTTAGAAGACAGGGTGGCTTGTTAATCATAATGATGGTTTAGAGTTTGGCTCAGTTTGATATTGCTTGTCGTGTGCGAAATTTTAATACTTCCTAAATATATTATTTATTGACGCATTGTTTACCGACTATTCTCGTAATCGTTGCGATCGCAGGCTTCGCGGAGTTGACATTGAAAATATTACATACATACATCGCAGCTAGATGTTAGTCATCAAATTTATGTGTATTTATATCCGAACGAGTCGTTTCGATGTGGAATTTTGTGAGAGCGCCATTTACAGATACTTCTTTGACTCTCCACCGTTTTATGGAAGTGTTAATATTGAGAACAAATACCGCGATATAGAATGTCTCGCCTACGCTGTACCATTTCATAAACGTGATTCAGTAAACTTGTGCCGACTTTTTGCATTAGATTCTTTACAAACCGAAAGATAGATTGTTTACAAGAATGAAAAAAAATTGATGACTCGCCGGTGGGCACACATTAACTTCAGCATTTAGTTTTTTCACGTGGAGCAAAACATCTCGGCATTGTTCTAGTTCAATTATACACAACAGCTGGATACATGTTGCTGAAGAATGTTTGAGACTTGCGCAATGTTTCATAAATTATCCATTTTAAGTTATTTCTGGTTTTGTTGGGAATTCCTATTTTGTAATATTTTTACACTTCGTTATAACTAAGGTTGAATTTACGTATATGTACAGAAAGGCATTTAGTTAAATGATGTGTAAATTACATATTCCTAATTCTAGGATGCGAGTACGAGTTCGTAAAAATAAACGACTCAGCGTTAATAGCTCGGCGCAATGTGCAAACACGCGAATCTTTTGATCGGCTCCATTATTCTCAAAAATAATATTTGCAGCATGTGGAACACTTCCTATTTCACAGCCAAGGAAGTCATTCAATGCTCCAGTAGCCACTTTACCAATCTTTGCTCTCGTTGAATATTATAGACTTGTTGTATTTTGTCGAGATATTAAGGTTTAGACGAAATTGTACTTTAATGATATTTAAACATTGCTACAACACCTGAGCCTATTATTATAAGAATGTAACGTGAACAAAGTAAATGATGTAAAACATGGGTGCTAATATCCAACCCTGTGGCATTCCAGGCAACGGCACGATAGACTTCCCCGAGTTCCTGACGATGATGGCGCGCAAGATGAAAGACACAGACAGCGAGGAGGAGATCCGCGAGGCGTTCCGCGTGTTCGACAAGGACGGCAACGGGTTCATATCGGCCGCCGAGCTGCGCCACGTCATGACCAACCTCGGGGAGAAGCTCACAGACGAGGAGGTCGACGAGATGATCCGCGAGGCGGACATCGATGGCGACGGACAGGTCAATTATGAGGGTGAGTAGTTTAAATCCCACTTCTGATACGGCACGGGGCAATGGCGTCGCGTGGACGTACCATATTCGGAGTCCAGTTAACGGTTGCGAAAGTTAAGTCAACTGTACTCCAGTCCACTCTACCGCATAGGAAAGCATTGAAATATTTCTTTTATACCGTGTTATTGAAGTTAAATTTTCGGTTGAGGCGGAGATCACTAGGTGTAGGACGCGATTGAGTCCCATCACGCATGGTTCAGTTCTTTCAAGTAATATAACTAAACCGAATACTACGTGTAGAAAGCTCGTCAATGGTTTCCTATGAGTTGAATCAAATGGAATTGGGAGTCGAGTTGATGTAGGTACCTAATTTGCGCCTTTTAATCGATCAAAACGTTCAAACGTGGAGAGTTGTCGAGTTATTCGGGTTTGCGTGACACAAATTCAATCTTAGGCAATTGATATGGACCGACGATTCCATAGACGGTTAATTGAATCACAACGCAAGTATCTGGATGCAATTCGTTAGTGCAGTGCGGTTAGCTATCTTATTAGCTGGTCATGACCTTGAAAAACATAACGCAAATGAAAATGGAGATAATTATAATTGCCGAATTTTGTTGATATAATATATAGACTCTAGGTGACGCCATTGTTGATTACTCGTAATACTTTCGTTTTTCCTACTCATGTCGTTTAAAGGTTCAAGATTGCGTTTTACTTCCCTCTGTAGTATGAAGAACAGACTTGATTTTATCCAAATTAAACGTGACATTAGGAAAAGAATTTAGTCATTAAACACAATCGTTTAATTTAGCTCATTTAAGTCACATTGAGGTGGATAATTTGCTCGCTAATTTCCGCAGAAAGAGACTTAATTAACTTTTATATAACTCCGTAAGAACTTCATTAGGTATGGCAAAGTCTTCGTTATTTGAATAAGATATAGGAAAGTTGGTAAAAGCGGAATGATTGACGGTGTTATTAATTTTATAATGGTAGTATAACACGATACTATTGATTTAAAACCCAAGTATGAGTAACACAGCGTGAAGGTGTAAACAGCCTCTTGTCACGATACCGAAACTAATTCATCAAGGTCGTCTATAAAGTTTGCTGCAGTAATTGAAACTGGCGCAGTGGTGGGGGGTGGGGACTTGTGCGTATAACTTTATAGGGCTTGATTTGAAGCTAATTATAATTGATAATAAGTATTACAATTCACGAAAGAAGTCTTGTGGGAAATAATTAGTCACTTCATTTCACTGGGTAGTTCAAGCAGTATGTTTACTTGATGAGTAATATTCTGTCACGCTTCTCTCACGTACCGCGACACTCTAGCTCTAGGTCTTATCATGCACGTAAAGCAACATTGTGAACACGGAGATTATGTTAGATCACCGTCTGGGCTTTAACTGGCTCGCTGGCTGACAACGGACGCCATACGTAATCGACAAACAAGCTTAGTCGCAAACAAACATGGAGAGGTAAATTCCAGTGGCAATGTTATTTTGCCCACGGATGGGCAACACAGAATGACATGAGTTGGTACTAAGTTCTGAGAATATCACTATATAACACATTATACACTGAATGAAAGAACTAGCAAATCCAGACGATTGACTGGTGAAAATGGCAAATGGTGTTCACTGTTTCTAATTTCCTTAATCGTGTTCGATCACAGATATAAACTGATAACGATTTTCATTCTCTCTCTCTCATGATGGTTTTTCAATAGCTAGTATAGTTCGTTAGCTTGAATTTTTACGTCACAGCAGATGTATTAACGTCCAACCAAAACTCTTGGGATTGGATTGGGCTTTCCTGCTGAGGACACTTCTGTGTCCTCTAATATTTCCTCATAATATTTTAACGTTTTGACATGTAGGTAGACTACACCCTCCTCGCACAATGCCCCTGATACAATCTATTTAAAGCTGAGTCACGATGGAATTTTTCGCCATAAAAATGATGTTTGCTCTCTATAGTGTTCACAGTTGTTGTTTATGTTGCTTGTGATTTATGAACACGTGATCTCGTGTAGTGAATGATACGTCTGCGCCGGATATATACACTCCATTGAAACGGGCCGCCGTCGCGCCGCGGGGTTGGGTGGCGAATTAATATCTCTATGCGTGTAATGAAAATTTGTAGCCAGCGAACAAACGGCACATAACGAAGTCCAAGGTCGGCGACGTTTCAGTAATTGCCCAAAATCCGCGATAACACGCGATTACACGTAGATAATTGTAACCGCGGTGCGATTGGAAGTGTATGCTAGCGTTGCTCAAATGGAAAGTATTTGGAAGTTTAGACATATTGCGAATAAACTTCGGTAGCTGCCAGGCAAACACAGCACAAGGTGGCTGTCGTAACCGATAGACAGTAACAGTCGAAGGTGATTGATGCAAAGAGCTGCGTGTCGAATTTTAAATCTACTGTTTAAATTCTCACGGCATAACGCCCATGACCTAAACTGAGCTTCGGACGTTGAATATTTTACTTAAATCAATAACCAAATATGAGTAACGCGATGGAACTTGCCAGAGCAGAATTTATTAGATACTGGAGGGTTGATATTCTCGGATGTAATTTGGTATGAATAAGTTGAGCTTGTACGTCGAGGGGAAATTAGCGACGCGGCGATTCCACCCACCCCCCGTTCACTCGAGGCTCGCATGAACTTGAATCCGCTCCACGGCTCCGCGTAATTGGATATCGATCGATCGGTTCGCCCACAAACATAGTGCAACCGACACACTAGCATAAATCGTATCTTTCGGTGTGTGCTTGTAATTTAAGGACCCTTGAATGCCACGTTTAACTTGCATGAACATCTCCATTTCGCCACGACTTACCGAGCTTGGGACGATGGGCTGCGGGTTTGTCCGTATTGCATGCAGGTGCAGGTCACTCGCCACAGTCACCACTCCCACTGGACAGCGGGTAACTTTACTCACCGCCGAGTGGCCCCACCCCCACATACGGGACGACCATTCTAAACCAAGCGGGCCTGGGAAAAACACAGTTTTGATACAAGATGGCTTTTAATATCGCTAAGAGAACATGTGCGGTTATGCCTTCCAAATATTATGCCGCTTCCATTTTCATGTAGATGCTAACGTTATAGTTGCCAGTGATGCTCCATTTCAATTTTCAGAAGTAACATTATTCCTGATTCCTGGTCAATGTCAAACGGGACGGAAGGTTTTGAGGATGGTTATAGATGGCAGCATCGGTATAGCAGATTTCATGTTCGTCGATAATACTAATTCAATCGATCATAACGAGTAGTCTGGCCTGCAAAATGTTGGCATCGGTCGGCCGTACCGTCGAATGGTCCAGGGGGCGGGGGGCCCACCGGCGCGCCGGCAATGCAGTGCAGTCTCAACCGCCCGCGCGTTTCTCTTGCAGACTTCCACGCTCTCGCGCAAATGATATTCGCGCGCGGCGACGGCAGCCGCTAGCGTCACGTTGTTACCTTAACTAACCATAAGAACGGACTCCGCAGTAGCGCTGTGATCTCGAACCGATCCCCTCTTGTAGTGTGTAGCCGGCGAGTGCAGCGCGCGCCGCGCCCATAGGTACTGACAGAGTTTCTCGATGGTTTGCTGCTCGTCATTAACTGTTCCTTCCCTCTGTTCACCTCCCGGGGCCCCGGCTCCCGTGTCTAACTCACCGGCGCGGGGCGGCCGCAGCGTCGCCGCCGCGCGCTGCGCCCGCCCCCCGTACATTGGTTTGCATGTGTCTAATATCTGTATAGTTTCCTTGTAGAAATACCACCTGGCGCGTTGCCGCGACCCCCGCTTGTCGCTTGTACATAGCTTGCACGGTCCGACGAGCAGCAAACGTCCCCACTCGGTACTCGCGCGCGCGACAGCTCCGGCCCCACACATGTCCCGCGCCAAACTTTACGGCCGCTCCGATCAGCGTGCAGGACGCTAGTTGTACTGGACGCGCCAGAGCTCTAGACTCGTGGCGGAACTCGGAGCGGCCCTAAAGTTTGGCGCGCGCTACACATTACAAGGGTCCACTCGGATCATCGCATCAGTCGGCGGTGTCACCCCCCCGGACCGTTGAACCTAATCTGGCTTCGCAATCGTATTGACGCTCACTTTAGTTGGGTGGCCGCATCTTTCAAAGGTCTCAATACGGTTGCGATGTCTAGTCCCGTCAACGGTCCTCCGAATCGTTCGCGAGACCCGACGCCCACTGCGTGGCGGACTGCACGCTCGTTCGAGATACCTTCTGTCGCGAATCAAAACAATAAACGATACCTTGTCGACATCCAGAGGGTGGTATTTCGCAATCCCCTAGTAGTGGCATGCCGAGGTCCGACCGTTTGTATGGTTTATTTATGTTCCGGCACATCGAACGCATGCCCCCTCGGCCGACGGCGTATGTTCGGTGTACACTCTCAGTTCGTTTCTCGTAATGACTAGCCGTTTATCTTGTCTAACGGGTACTGTTTGATAGTGCATCTCCACTTCTGTCGGTTACTACTCTGTGTTGATATTGTGTTTGTTTCGTTCCGGAGCTGGGGCACCCCAAGATTCGAGGCCCACACCTCGATTGAAAAACGTGATTATTATGATTAAGGAAGTGCACCAGCTCCGGAACACGTCAAAGGGTATTGTGAAAGCGCCTAGCGCCCGCGACTATATACTGTGCAACGATCTAACGCGTTCCGTTTTCCTTTCAGAATTCGTCACCATGATGACGTCGAAGTGAGCCGGCGGCTAGTGTGTGTGTAAAAAGCAGAGAATTTAAATATACATTTTGTTTCATGACACACAATATTACCATCGTATCGGACCTGCATTTCTCTAGTGTTTGCGATAAATTTAATATTGTCATCGTTTCAGTTTAATGGTATAATGTATATGGCGGGCCGCGGGTCGCACCGCGGCCCCTCTCCTTGTTTAGACTTTTAAGTATTCCGTTAATTTAACTACTTAAGGAAGATTAAATTTACTGTAGCGGTACAGGGCGAAACGATAGGTGGCGCCGCTATGTGATGGATAAACGTAAGTAAGGCTGTCGGCCGGGCCGGCTGACATCGCACCGATACATTTATGTAAATTTTTTTCAAGTATGAGATATTTATAAAGTACGTGAGATTTAAAATTTTAAAAAATCCTAAAAAATAATCCGCGGCCTCCGCTCGGCCGCCCTCTATTGATCGTGTCGATGTTTACATTTAACTAACTCTGTAAACGAATCTTAGATTATCGGTATTGCATTGTATTGTATTGTATCTGTAAATGAGTCGATAAATTAATATTATATTTGTATTGACGGTGAACTAAAGTGATCTATCGGAGGGACGTGAAGCTCCGCTGTGTTGTTCTATTACCACGTCTGATTCATTCTGTTATTCAATTTTACAAAAAGACATACTGGAAATAAATGTTTCTTCATTTTTAGGTCAATAAGGATCGGTGTTTCATTTGTCGCCCGTTTAGTTGTCGTGTCCTCCGCTATCGTATGTCCGTATGTCACGTGTATGTACTTATTATAAGTTAAATTAATAAATTAATTGGGATTAAGACTTACACTGTTGTAATTTAGTATCGCTCGCTGCGGCCCGCGGCACGGGCGGATGACCGGCTATGTCGCGGCTTTCGATGTCTGTATGCCTTTACATAATGATATTTATTATTAGCTCCGTAGTGTCCACCGTCCGTCTGTCCGTACGGCGGACGCGGCTTGTGATAACGATACATCACGAGAACAAACTGAGTAATCTAATTCCGAACACGTTCAAATCTTTCGAATCACAATAATAACTTAGTACATACCTAAGTAGTCATTATTATCATGTAAATTAATTCATATTATGTATAATACGTTATTAAAATATTCTAGACTATTACTTTAGAATCTTCTGAGTGTTAATCATTTTGAGACCTTCCCGAGAATAAATCTTAGTGATTACAATCTCAAATTGCATTCATTTATCCAGCCATGGGCGTCCCTGCTAGCTCCTCACTCCTACACTCGCTATTACCTTGTAGTCAGCAGACAAGTTCGCTTCTATAATATCACACAGAATATGCAATTTTTGAGTTTATCTTTATAATATGCTAATGATATTGCAATGGTCAAAGTTGTACATTGATGTTTTGGAATATTGCAATTTACTGTTAAATATCAAAATAAGTGGTCTGTTTGACCTACACAAATATATTGTACAAAAATTTACCAGCAAATCAATATAGTGATGTGAATGTGATTTTTATACAATACTTCTAGACTGAAGTAAATGAATAGCAATGTTGTGGGTAAATGTAACCTAAACCACATGTTTACCGAAGTGAGACGAGGGTGTAATTACAAATATGAGCTAACAAACCACACTTCCTGCAATCTCTCCTGGCACACACACACACACGACTTATAAAGATAAGTTCACACTTGACACAAATATCTGCTATGGTCAGATAGACATGTAGAAAAAGACTTCTGGTAGGCGTGCCCAACATAATGGGTCGAGAAGGTAGACGTACGATTGTTTTTGGCACACAAAACAAATTGTCAAGCAAAGTTCTCTGTCACGCAATTTAGTAGAGGTACCTATCTTCTACCTCTTTTTCCATAATTATCATTAAGGCGAGTTGTACATTGTGTGAGTACGATAGATGATATCTAAAAGTCTTGTACTATTCTACATCTTTGTTTATAGTCTTACACCAAAAGGAAGATCAAACCCGGGAATTCTCCTGAAAACTTATTTTATTTGCCATGTTTTCTAAAAGTGAAGCGCACTGAACCGATCTTTTGTTTATCTGTTGTACTGTGACCTGACCTGACCATCATCGTTTTGAGAATGGTCAGTGTGGTAAATGTAACAACTTACAATATTAACTTACACTAGACTTTAAAATTCACTATGAAAACTGTAACTGATTGCTGTCTGTACATGGCAAATAAAATTCTTAATACATTGCCTTTATATGCAAGAGAACCCAAAACAACGTTTTTTCATTTTGTATGTGTTTATGCAAATCTCGGAAATGGCTTATCCGATTTGAGTGCAGTTTTCAGGACTATATTGTATTGGGCTTCACTTAACATTTAGTGTTTGTAAACCGATTTTCATTTCAATCGGTTAACATAAAGAAGTTATGTCAAACATCACATATTAAATGTTGTAGGACAACGTCTGCCCGTTCACCTAGTCTAATAATAAAGATAAAACAATAGTTATTTCACAATGAATAGGAAATTTTATTACTTTATCATTTTCACAGAGACAATGGAATTGATTACATATAGCAGTGATAACAACTTTAGTTATCATTTTCAACTGCTCAGTTCACAATTTTAATTAGGTACACATTGAAGGACTCTCACATGATATAAATAATGCTAATTGATGAGACTTTGAATACTATAATATTAGTACATCGTTTAGTCCAAAATAATTTTATTGTGTAGTTAGTAGGTGGTAATTAAGTAGGAGATGAGAGTTCGTGAACTGGTGTTATCTGGCGTTGCTCGTCTGTGCTCGAGAAGAGGTGGACGCCTCGACAGTGTAACCGGTTTCCAAAAGTAACCTGTGGCATGGTAAAGTTGTAGTTATTTAGAAACATCTGCTGGGGATAATTACATAATTTAAATTGTTCACATTTTACGCTACACACTCAGCCCCACACTAGGATTCTTGTGTCGTGAGTGCCATAGACAACACACGAGAAGGACACACATCCAGAACAAGAATAGAAAGTAAAGCTCATTCAAATTTCCTCCTTGCTGGGAATCGAACCCAGGACCGTCGGACAGCGATTCGACGTAATAACCATTGCGCTATGCGGGTCGTTAGCAGTTGTAACACAAGCATCCTTCAAAAGTGATGTCATAATGTGAACGTGCCTTAATTTTTATAAATGGCGCCAAATGTCACTGTGCTTTGACATTTATGATAATTATACTAGCCGACCACGATAATTAGGCGCATGTCAGTTAAGACGTCATTGGAAATAGGGATGGGAATACGTAGTACATTCTGCAGTAGTACCAAAAGTACCATGGTGAATGTTTAATGGAGGTACAATTTTTTTTATGGAATTAAGATAGCAAACGAGCATGCAGCACCACCTTCCGCTGCCGCCCATAACAACTGTGACCGACCCAGAACTAGACTCAATGAGTCTCGTTCTAATTCGGTCACACATGCGTTGCTACCCCTGAGGACTGAGATGGTCGCCTCTAAAAAGTGTAACCGGCACCACACCTTCCTATCCGGAACACAATTGTTCTTAAAACAATTATTACACGGTAGGAATGGTACAAAGTACCGTGGCGGGCGGTGGTACTTCCCCGGGTGAGCTCTAGGCCCTACCACCTGTACTTGGTCAGTTACTGTACCTGCGCAAACATCTCGGAAAACGAAGTTCACATCAGCCTAGTCTAAATGACCTTAATGTACAATTGTACACGACTGCGCCTCACTAGGGGACGCGCGGGGCTAGAGCGGGGTGGGGGGCCCGCGTGACTGCTATCTGACATGCGCCTAATTATTGTGGTCAAGTAGTACAACAAAATATAGTCCTACATGCATCTTTTGGCGTGTGGGTGACAGAGACAGTGCCTTACAGTTTGCCTTACCTGTAAGGCGCCGTCTCTGTCACTCACGCGCCAAAACATGCTTGTAGCACTGTAGTAGGACCACAAAGAAACAGCCGTTTGACGTTGACCCCCCATCCGCCCGGCACTCAAGGAACTAGCAAGCTTACATTGGATTACATAAGGGTGGTTCCATAGTCAAGCTTTCTGCCAGCGAGGTTGATCGGCGCGCGGGACACCGGCTTACCAAATCTCTTGTACCGGTTTATAGTGAAAAAGACCCGCGCAGACGTACTTTTGTAGCGCAGGTCAACAACGCTGGTGATAAGCTTGACTATGCAACCACCCTTAGTAGCTAATACGTAGGTACAGTACCCGGCAAGAAATAATGCACATCGGTATTCAGAAAGAGATAATCGGTTAGTTTCGGCTTTGTAGAGCGTTGTTCTTACTACTCAGTCATTACCGCTTACTTGTCACTTTTCTTTCGAATTCGGTAGAAGACAGTGACAGTTAAAACCTTCAATGGAACATCAATATTATTTTATATTTGTACTTGATAGGGTGCTTTATCAGCTCTTAATAGATATTGCACTTTTAGTGCAATGTGCGAGAGAGACAACGCTCTACATAGCCGTAATTAACCGATTATCTCTTTGGATACCGATGTGCATTATTTCTTGCCGGGTACTGTACATGGTGACTGCCAGTACTATGCAGAGACTGGTTCCTTGCTCGCGCTGGCCATGTCTCTGAGCAGGTAGGCGAGCGCGCGCGCGGGCCGGCCGGACATGCGGCGCGCGGCCAGGTACGGCGCCGCGCCGTGGGCCACCTTGCCCACGCCCGTCACGTCCAGGTGCAGCCAGTCGCCGCAGATGAAGTTCTGCAATACAACACACACCGCTCGGAGGGGTTGAAAAAGTCCTCGAATAGTACGACATAATAGGCGTGTTCCAGTAAGCAAATTGAATGTTTTAAGTGTTTTGGTCGCTTAGTGGAATGCACGCAATGTCACACTAGCAATTTGTAAGTAAGTAAAACATTTATTCAGGACATACTACAACACATACAATATCAAACAAAACAAAAAACAATAACAATCAAACACTTAGCACTATTAGACTTAAACTAGACGCCGAACGGCATTTTGGGTAACTGTGCTGCAGCATAATTCCTGAAAGGGCCCAGACTCAGCATGAGCCGCGCGTGAGCACAGTGCTGATTTTCAGTCTGGCCTAAACTTCATGATGACAGCCTGGCAATTCAGATTCACTTATAACAAATGTGAATAACCTGACAATAAGTGGTCACCAGTCACCACCGCGCATGATTGCGCATTGGTGATCAATTCACATTGATTTTACAATGTAACATCACTACAACTACCACAAGTGATGAGAGAATAGAGAGTACCTTGAGGAAGGCGGCGCCCAGACACGGCGAGGCCGTACCAGAGCCCTTGTTGCGCAGGTCCACCGCCGGCTCGTCTGCAGGACAATACATGTGAGAGTCACAGTTATACCAAGGGCATCACGCGCAAGAAATTAAAAAGAAAATAAGGATTTCCAATGGGATTTTGATAAATCATTGGCGACTGGCTAAACCACAGATTAGACTAAGAAACGATAAAAATAACCAATTTCAACCTCGACAAGTACAGGTAACGCAAAAACTCATCGTCAGATGTCGCTCAAATTCATAATATTGGACCACATATGCACCAAATAAAAAAGAACAATCAAATCTGCCAACCAGGCGAAAGTTCTGAGGTAACAAACATAAAAAAATTACTTGAAATTAGGAACCTCCTTCTTTGTGGACGTCTGTTACAAAGTAAAGCTGTGTCAAGCGCTCATAATTATAGCTAGCGGCAGGTAAGGTAAGTAGCGCTATTCATAGTTGGTACGAGAGTAGCCATAGTTTTTAAGTCACATAATATGACCCTGGTGAGGGCGTCGTAACCTGTATCAGCGCCCGCGTGCAAAACCGATTTACACCCCTCCTCCCTCATCGTTCAATACAAATCTCATACAGGTTAATGTTTATGCCGCCCGCTTGCGCCGCACGCTTTACATCCCCTGTTACAGCGCCCCTGCACATAACCACTCATTCTCCCTCAATGGATGCATAAAACATTTCCTAAAGTAAACAAAAGGTAGGGTGAAGCGGGTACCGTCTAGCTGCGCCCGAGCTGAACGCGCCGAACGATCGCTAGCACCACGCGGCACGCCGTCTGTCACAGTGGTTATAGCGAGCTAGTGTGTAGTACTAGTTACCGTGTAGCTGCCGGCGGTAGTAGTCCCAGAGCGGCAGGCGCCAGGCGCGGTCGCCGGCGCGCGCGCCCGCCGCCCGCAGCGCCGCCCAGCCCGCCGCGCCCGAGCTGAACGCGCCGAACGCGCCGCCGCCCGTCGCCAGCAACACGCCGTCTATACAGGGGTTACCAACAGCTACTACATGTACACCTCACTAGTGTTTATTTCAGCTCTGTTGGACGAGATAATGATGCTCAACTCTGTTTATTTTTGTAAACTTATTTCTGTATATGGTCGCCACAACTAATACAATTAAGCAATCTATATTTTCCCAACAAGTTCACAAATCAAATGAAAAATGACTAATCTGCTAATCTGCCCTTGCTAACACGCTTATTACTGAGCAGCGTAAGACGATGGTAGTGTCTGTTTCCTCGTGGTCCTACTGTGACGTAGAGATAGTGAGGAGGAACCAGCCGTGGTAGTGTGGTGGTGGTGTGGTGTGTGGTACGTACGCGTGAGCGTGGCGACGTCGACGACGAGCGCGGGGCGGTAGGCGGCCTGCCCGTACACCAGCGCGTCCGCCAGCATCAGCCGCCCCTCCATGTCCGTGTCCTCGATCTGTAACCATGCCAACACCGGATTTAGTGGTCAAGTGCTACACTACCAGACACCTCACACCAATAAACTATAGACGGCGTGCCGTGAACAAAAGCGTGAAGCCGGCAAGTGTGCCTAAAACACACATCGGAACCAATAGAATGCCCTATGTTGACAGTTTGAACTAGAACAAATTTAATAGTACATTATGATACAAGTGTGCGAAGTTGGTCATTACAGTCGAGGCGGTATTGAGCCCGAGCCGCAAGGCGAGGGCTGTAAATAGAGCCAAGACTGTAATGAACAAAGCACACGCGTATCATACGACGTTTTTCAACACACTTGCGAGGAAAAAAACAATTAGGTATCGACATTTTTCAGTCACAAATCAGCAAATTATAAACTAACAAATGTTTGCACAAAATGGCGCGGTTTATTTTTTCGCGCGCCGTATCTTTGGTTGAATAACTATGCGCGCGCAGGTTAAGTCCAAGGCACCGAACATTCAGCCACAATATATTAAACTAAATAATTATGTATTTCTAATAAGAATTTACGGTAATTAATGATTTAAAATATTGTATTTTTTAAATGCTTTAATAGATAATTAGATGAAGTATAATCTTATCTTATCAGATTTTGACTAAGTACAACAAGTTTATTTATTTACAAAATAATAAATCTTTTGGTAACAACCTCTTTACGGATATTAAAAAAAAAGTGGAATAAGAAAAACACTAGTGCGGTAATGAAAAGTAAAACGCACTAGTGCGTAATAAACCGCATTCCGGGCGTAAGACTAAAGAAAAAATAGCAACTTTACGAGCAAGTGTGTTGAAAACTTTATTTTTTGGAACACAAAAAGCTTCATTCATTTTTTTATTATTTAGAACACAAAAGTCGTTTTAGTGCGAGTGCCGCCGTGCGTATTACAAGGCGAGGCAGACTTTTTGCCGGCTTCACGCTTTTGTTCACGGCACGCCGTCTATAGTTTATTGGTCTGAGCCAGACACAGCAACGTGAAGGCCCACCTGTATGGAGAGCCCGTTGAGCGCGCGCACCACGTCGCCCACCTTCATGCACTGCCCGCTCACCATGTTCTCGCACAGGGGAATCACCGCGTTCACGTTTATTGGCACCTGCAACATAATAACCTGCAAAATATACACACGTCCTTGCCCTTTTTCTCGTGCATCTCGAGGAATGAGACGGCGATAATGTAGTCAATACCTCTTAGTGCACTAAATTATGCTCTATGACGAGCAAGTGTAGACTTAGAGTAAACAGGAGTGCCGTAAACGGAACGGCACCCACGTGCATTCCCCCCCCCCCCCTTCGTTGTTCAGACACAGTTTATTTATATTATACTTATATGCCGCCCTACTGTGAATGAACGTGGTCCATTTGCCGCCCCCCACTAGAGTACGGGAACATTCAAGTAGAACGCTGGTTACCGGCGCCGATCTGCCAGCGCTTATCGGTACTGGTCCGTTGACATAACCTCGGTCGTGTGACGGTTCGGAACTTGTCGGCGCTGGTTCGGCACAAGTTATAGAGACTACCTGCGCCGATAAGCGCTGGCAGATCGGCGCCGGTAACCAGCGTTCTACTTGAATGCGCCCTAAGACAGTGAGCGGCTGACCTTGAGCTCGGCGAGCGCGCGCAAGGCGGCGAGCGCGGCGGCAGCGCCCGCCATGCTGCCGCGGTTCTCCGTCATCTGCGGCGCCGGCTTCAGGCACAGCCCGCCGCTGGAACACACACAGTCTTATTGTTAATAAGTTTACTTCATTACATACGCAAGGGAAGCACTTTACATATCACACATCTTGCTGAGGATTATTTAACAATATTACTATTTAATTATATAACAAATCTGCAATAATTTGAATCCAGAAAAAACGTGACAACATGACTGATCGAAGGTGACCTCCGTAACAACAACTGATTTGTCAAACAACACGAAACAACACGAAGAAGTGACCTGTCAAAGGTGATCCCCGTAACAATACGAAGAAGTGACCTGTCAAAGGTGACACGTAGAACTGACCTGTCAAACGTAACCCCCTTAGCCGCGAGCAGCACGGGCTGCGTGTCGGCGGCGCGGTACTCGCACTCGAGCAGCAGCGGGGCCTCGCAGGACCCGCGGGCCACGGCGAGGAAGGCCTCCATCCGGTTGGCCTCCAGCCAGCTGCGCTCGCGTGCCGTCACGCGCACGCCCAGCGGGCATAGGACGTCTACTGCCGCCTGGAATTAAGGGGTTTTGGGTTCAAGGTTTGGCAGAGGGAAATTCCCCCAAGGTGAAAAGAAATGCTTCGGGGACGAGGTGAGGTCATTGGGAACTACACAGTCCAGGTTCGATTCTGTGGAGTGTTAATGCTTATGTGTCACTATCCGAGAGTGGCACCTACGACACTGGGAATCCTAGTGTAAACCTATGATGGCTTAGTTGAGACCTTGGTCGGTATCAAAGTAATTCCGCGCGCGTTCTTTTTACCTCGCGCACCCCCTTAAAAATAAAACCTCACGTTCCTAGGCTGGAGCTTACGTTCCCTTGACTATTATCTATAATGTAAGCGTTTGTTCAAAGGCACCTGCGCAAGGTCGACGGGCGTCATCCGGTTGGCGGGCATGTCGGACAGGTAGCGCGCCCAGTTCTGCGCGCGGCCCAGCACGGAGCCCGACCACCAGTCCCCGTTCTCCCCTCCCTCGGCCCCCTCCCCGGCCCCGTACGGAGACAGCGCCATCTCCGGCCGCTGCTCGCGCTTGAACTCCGAGAAACTGGAACAGGGAAAAGTATAATAATTAATAATATCTAACTCCTCCGATATCGATCAAGGCTGATGATACAGTTACACTTTTTGTCAGTTTGGCGACCATCTCACTGCTCAAAGGTAACAACCCATCTGTGAACGATTTAGAAGGAGACTCTTATTTAAGTCTTGAGATTGGTCACGGTTGTAACGGGCAACAGCGGAAAAGTGGTGCTGACTGCCTTTGCGCGTAGGTCGTTTGTTTGTTTAATTCCATAAAAAAGTTTTTATGAATAGTCACGAAAATGCACCGTACCTCCAGGCAGCGAGATGCGCGGCCTCCGCAGCGGCCTCGGGCTGTCCGGCGGTGTCCACGGCGGCGCTGCTGCAGCCGCGCTCGCGCAGCAAGCGGACCCCTGCGCCCACGCCCCAACGCACGTTCTCCTGCACCACAAACTTGCCATTCGTACCTACCTGTGGCATAACTAGCTTGAATATCATTCGACGTGGTTATTATGATGCCACTCCAACTAGACAACCGTTAGCGTTTAAACACGTCGTCCCCCCCCTCCCCCTTTGACGACACAAGCTGGCATTTTCTATAAAACATTATTTTTAGTAAGTAATTAATTTAAAAAGTCAATATTTTTTCAATAATATAATGGAGAAATATTACTTTTCTCAGTCTGGAGCCACCCGCCATTGGTAGGTGTTACCTGAGCCATAACTACAGGCCAAAATTCACCACGGTGGTCAAATGCGTTTTAGTGGATCCAACAACCAACCCAACATAAGATGACTTTGGAAAATGAAGATCGATGACGTCAGTACTCACCCGATCCTCGTACAAGTCCTCGAGCTGGTTGTAGCCGGCGTCGCGCGGGCCCAACGCCGCCAGCGCCACCACGGAATACTCCGGCACCACGTCCGTCAGCGCGAACGCTTTGCCCAACTTCATCTCGCACGACAACCTGCCGCACAGTACTCAATGGTGACGTCACGGAGCCTGAATCACGCTGCACTTGTTTTCGTATAAACCACTGTGATATATGCAACCTCTTTACTATTGTTATTAAGTAGTTTGACAACGTTCGATATACGTTTGTATAAAAAGCAATAATGATGTGCTGTCAATATGGAGTCACAAAAGGAATAGAACTATATTTGTTGTATTAATGGGTTTTATTGCAAGATCTTCCCAAAAGACATGACATTTTGGCGACGAGTAATTTCACGCGTGTTTTGTAAGTGGAAGTGAGCAAAATGTTAGGAAATACAACAACAATGTTCGGTGGCAGCCTCACGTTTGACCATCGCACACAAGAATGGGGCATTTTTCGCAGTCGTTTTATCCAGTACTGTACGGCGAATGACATCGATAGCAACACCGATAAGTCTGGAGTGAAGCGGCGGGCCTTACTTCTGACCGCGATGGTGGAAGATACATATCGCGTGACTAAGGATTTGGTGTTTCCAGCTGATCTGGATAACATCGAATATGACACGTTGCTACAAAAATTGACGAACCATTGAAAAAGAGAGATTATTTACCGAAGATATTGAAACATTAACGTTTTCGAAGGCTTTGGAGTTGGCACAAGGTGTACATTGCGCACGATTGGCATTGCAATCAGCCAGGACTAGCAACGTCGCCGCGTCGCCTGGGGAGGCATCAGCGCAGCCTGTGTTTACGATGCTTGCTGGAAATTTGGAATAGTGAGAAGCCAATTAGGCACTCGAATGTTTACTGTTTTTATACCGGATTTGAATAATACTGTTAAGAAACAATGTTGATCATTGCTGATGTACCGGATAATATCAGTTCTTGTGAGTTTGATGGACACGCTTACTATCGCGCGGATTCAGAGCCCAAAGTAATTGTCACAACACCGGAATCTATTGTTAGTCCTCCGATATTTCTAACCGCAACTGCAACGTAAGTGATGGAAGCGCGGAGTGTTTTTCAACACCCGTTCAGGGCGTTTCTACAGCAGATGGGGAGGAGGATGGCTCCGAAGACGAGTTTTTGGATCCTGTCGATCAGTTTGAAACTGCTGAAACTGCTAATGCTGAACCTGAATTTGTACGCCGGTATCCGATTAGGTCTACGAGAAACATTGTTAACTATAAGTCTTAAAATAGTTATTTTGAATTTAGTCGCGGAGGGATGTGATATATGCAACCTCTTTACTATTGTTATTAAGTAGTTTGACAACGTTCGATATACGTTTGTATAAAAAGCAATAATGATGTGCTGTCAATATGGAGTCACAAAAGGAATAGAACTATATTTGTTGTATTAATGGGTTTTATTGCAAGATCTTCCCAAAAGACATGACAACCACCTTATTGACTACGACCCCACCTGACTGATGGTAAGTGGCGATAAAGCGCACTAACTTAGATAAACTCTATTCACTCCCACATCGTAGGTACTACTGCGGAAACACTGACGCACACTTTTATACGTCGTCGCATATTACAATTATAATATAACTAGAGAACCGCCCGCGCTTCGCTTCGGGACCCGTAGGTAACAGTCGCATAGGTCCCGCTCCCGTAGGAATCTCGGCTAAACAGTAGCCTATTATATAAATGACTAGCTTTTGCCAGCGGCTTCGCCCGCGTGAATTTCGTTTAAACTTCACTATTTCACCCACTTAAGTGTCATAAACGTAAGAGTAGATAAAAAATATAGGTATACTTAATCAGAAAGCTTCGAACTGCTAAGCTATCGGGAGTTACACGTGTTATTGTGAGTCAACCATAAAAGATAGACATATGCTGTCGTCGAATATTTTTTATATAATTTTAAGGAGAACATTTCCGTCATACATGATTTCTGTGTAGCTTTAACCATTAAGGTTGCACACGCGACGGAAGCTTAAAAAATGGAGTAACTTCTCCCGTTTCCCCAACATTTCCCTTCACTGCTCTGCTCCTATTGATTGTAGCGTGATGAAAAGTATACTATAACCAGCGCGGGAGTATGAAGAATAATTGTACCAAGTTTCGTTAAAATCCGTCGAGTAGTTTTTGTTTCTATAACGGTTATACATCCGACAGACAGACAGACAGACAGACAGACAGACAGACAGACAAAATTTTTACTGATTGCATTTTTGGCATCAGTATCGATCCCTAATCACCCCCTGATAGTTATTTTGGAAATATATTTAATGTACAGAATTGACCTCTCTACAGATTTATTATAAGTATAGATATAGATAGATATAGATATAGATTGCATGCTCTTCAGCTACGCTCAATCAACATCGCGACGCGATGCGGCGAAGCGCTTAGTTATTTTTAAGCAAATTTACCCAAATTTTTAAACTCGCTATATCTTTTGAATGGAGTGTCCGATTAAAATAATTTAAACAGCAATGTAAAGGTATTGAACTACTGATAAATAAAAAGTAAGTTATTTAGATAAGTATAAATACCATGGTATGAATATCGACATCTTATTTTCGTTGCCGATTTAAATAGTTTGTTAAACTATAAAAGTCTTTATATTGGCGCAACTATAATACTTAGATATACCCTACCGCGGACTTTTCTGTAGATAATAATGTGGTCTACAAAATCGTACTACATTATTTTGCTCCATCATCAATAGTTATTGCAGCGCACGCGATTTAAGGTATTTCAAAAGTGATTTTTATCGACGGTGGTTTATGTTATTGAAGTTTTCGCAAGGATCCCTAATTTTTCACAAAATAAAATATAGCCTATGTTACTTCGGAAAGATGTACATTCATAATGGTGAAAGAATTTTTGAAATCGGTCCAGTAGTTATTGAGCCTATTCAATACAACCAAACAAACAAACAAAAAAATATTACCTCTTTTTAATATTAGTTTAGAAGTTTAGATAATTATCCTTGTAACGACAGTGTGATAATCGGAGCTCGGCCGCTCTCCTGGCATGTTGTATCGCCTGGCGGGACATGTCTCTTTGCCAAATAATACTAACTTTTCAGTACCTGCTAGCTAACTAACCAACTAATATTCTAACAGCATCTGCTGAGTGGGCCTTGTTCTGTGCGCCTCCCAGATGTCATCACAACAGCAGAAGGGCCAGAAGGATAATGGTGCCTATATGTTTGCTCCCGTAACTCCCCGTAACTCCATAAGAATTAGTAATAGCTAAAAAGGTGGTCACTCACTCGGACAAGTGTCGGCACAGCTTGCCGCCGCTCTGCTGGTCTATCTGCGCGGCCGCCGCCGTCAGCTCGAACCGCCCGCCCGCCTCGAACGCGCCCACCACCAGCCCCTTCTGCAACCATCGCCACCACCACCACTAGTCTTTGTATTGTAATTGCATCCCAAACGATTACCAACTTTCCTCCTCTATTATTAAGGTACATTGCCGATAGACTGCGAGATTTAAGATGCTGTAAGTTTGGCTTACAAGCTGAATTCAATTGTGAGGACAGGTAATAAAGTTGTTTTTAGCGTGGAATGGCAATACCGAATTACGAACTCAAGTCACCGCCCGTGACGAATCTATCTGTACTTTATATATAATTTATTACCCTGTATGTATTATACCAATGATACAGCGATACACCCCAATTACCACCAGTGATTGTTATCCAACGTCAACTCATAGTCTGTATTTCAATTGAGTAAGTAACAGCTAACAATACAGCAAACGAGCCACTTGTTGTTAAGTGTTCCCGGTCGCCTATGGCACCCAAAGCCATAAACAACGCTGGCCATCACATAAAAGAGTATGAAGAAAGAAGCCGTACCTTGGAGCCATCGCCCGCGTCGGAATGCTGCGCCGCTCCTTCCTCCTTGACCCCCGCATCGCCCGACACATCGCTGTAACACCTGCTTCCTACTCTACTATAGTTTAATAAATGTACGACTCGTCTAAAACATTTCAATTTACATAAATCCATTGTAAACAAAAAATGTAAAATAAAATCAAGACATGATCAACTTTGGCCAACTAGATTGGTGTTTGTCACTGGATGTGTGAGAGACATTTTCAAATATAGAATTAAAGATAAATAAAAACTTGTACATACAGTTGCTTTCAAACTATATCCACTTAACTTATTACAAATAAAAAAGTAAATAATGTGTAGTTGTTACGTTCAAGTAGTTATTAAGTGCAAAATAATTGAACTGCACAAAGATAGATTTCATATTGTTATAGTTATATATCATATATTATTATATATTGTTCTTCATATTACCTGTGGAAAAGGGAATTCTAGTACAAGGGTATAAGTGTGTTAGTGTTCAACTGTTTATAAATAAATGTATGTTAAATCTTTCACAAAAAACGGTTAAAATCTTGATCACAGAGCCCACACACACAATAGTATTGTAATATTACTTTTAAATTCAAATTCTAATATTTATTTCTTCGAAGTAGGTTTTTACAAACACTTATCGAACATCAAGTTACGCCATCGCTTCAACAAATCCCTACGGCGAGTGGTCTTGGAAGAAGAAGCGGCAAGAAACTCCCAAGGAGTCTTTTTTTTCTCTTTCTCCACTCACAGTTACAGATGCACTTACTACTAATTACGGCTAAAATACGAAACTCATGTCCAAGCTGATTTATCATTAAAATATTCATCAAGTTTGTAATAACCTTTCGTCATAAGAATGCTTTTGACATGAGTTTTAAGTTTACAGTACGGCATTTCTGTTAATTGTATCGGAACTTTATTATAAATTTTAACGCAGTTACCCATGAAAGAGCCACCAGTTTTGCTAAGTCTGAATTTTGGTACAATCAGTTTAGCCTTATTTCTAGTATTTATATTGTGTACATCACTCTTTTTAGGAAAACAGTCATGATATTCTCTAAATGTAAGATGAATTTGGTTAATAAAAGTATCCAAGTAAAAATCATTTTTTATTTCCTATACCCAGCTTAAATGATGTTGTTTTAGGCACATGCCTTATGGTCAATGACACTCTAGTATCACGTTGCAGTCTCAAACCTTTCACATATTTTTCAGAACACATATTTAAGTTCAAAATTGAATCATCAATAATATCTTCCTTAATCTCTTGAATACAATGTAGGTAGTGTGTAAACAGTTTATCTTGTAGCACCAGTAAGCTCCTGGGTTCTAGCAGGAATTGAAATGCCGGCCTCATGCCATCATCATCAAGGGGTTCCATAAACCTAAGAATGATGTGGGACCCCAGAGAAATTGTTGTGATAGTTGGATAAAACAAGTCCCCATCTAAATGCGGCATGATGCCTTGCCCGGGCAAATACTCATTGACCAAAACATGGTTTGGTTTTTTCCCTCCCATCAAGTTTAAGTCATGAATCTTGTTCAGGTAAATCTGCAGCCAGTGTGGGATGACCTCAGCTATCATTCCCTTCTTGTGTGGAATCCCTCCCCAGTTCTGAAGTCTTCTGTTTGATAACTGCGTCCATTTGGGCTTTGGAGCAGAGTAGATGTTTGAGAGGATGTAATTCTCTTCTGTTTCGGATATAAACTCGGATATGTAGTATGCTGTAGGATCTGCCTGTAAAACAAGAATTGTAGCTGTAGTTATGTGTAAACAAATCCAATAATCAGTGTAGACTTGCATCTACACTGCAAGGATTGGATTGTGAATATAATTATCTAATATTTATGTTATCTTATCAAAGTTTATCTCCAAAATTTTGTAACTGTGATAAATGTTATGGATCAACAACCAAGTCATTTAAACAAAAATTTAGAAAAACCTACTTACATTCTTCACTATGTAGTCGTCAATAACAATATCATTTCGCATTTCAAAAGTGTTAATTTGTGAAAACCTTAACTTATTGATTTATTTTAAAAAATAATGGTTTATCTTAATATTTATTTACCAGTTTTGAAAACCGTGATAAACACTAAATGTCATTGTCACTGTCAAACTTAAATTGAACAGTCAAAACAAAACCATCACAGAGTATATAAACTCTATAGACTATGGTTATTGGTTACCTACAATGGACCTACAAAACAGAAAAATCAATTTCAAATCAAATCACCTCGAATTATTTTACCTTTACTGTAGTTTACGACGCGCTTGTTAAACGCGTTGGAAGATTTTCGTTGTAAATATTCCCCCTCGTCCCGTGACTACAACGTGGGTTGGGAAAAAACACAGAAAAAAGTAGAAAGTACTGAATCTTGTCCGGGTTGATAGGTGTGCGCCAACCACAACATTTACATAGATTAAAGATCAAAGAATAAAAGTCATTTTTAAATACAATAATAATATCGTATGAAGGCCAGGTTTAACTTTAGAATTAATAAAATAATTTTTTACAATTACAACTAAATTTTACGATAAGTTAATTTTTACAATTTAACAAATACAATCGTGCAATAATAATTAATGACGTTACAGCCCAAAGCAGAAACGAAACATGTACAGCTATCATTTCATTTGACAGGAGCGAACAGGCGATAAAATGTTATTTGTTAATTTTTTTGTAAATATCCATTAATTGGGTGATCATAGAATGTGATCAGGATGGGGGGCTGCATCGGAATAACTAGAAGAAGAAGCGGGCCCATCGAGGAATCGTCAGGAACGGTGTCGCGCCCCAATTCCGGTCCGTATCCTGGCGCTGCTGCCGTGGAGCCCTAGCTCGGCGATCCCGACTACATCGCTCAACATTTCACTATCTGTTCTAGGTGGGTTGAGGAAGAACCAATCTCTGTGCCATGAGACTATACGGTGGAAATCTGACGTGCCGTTGACCGAGGGTCAACTGAGGAGTAAGCGGGACGAGTTCTGGGACACAGCGCCAGCGTTCGAGGGTCGCAAGGAGATCTGGGACGCGCTGCGGGCGGCCGCGGTGGCGGCGGAGGCCATGGACTTCCAGTTGGCGCAGGCCATCTTGGACGGAGCCAGTGTATCCGTGCCTAACGGATACCTCACAGAATGTTACGATGAATGGGGGACTAGATATCAGGTGCTCATGCTGTTGTTATTATAGTACTGTTAATCATTCAGGAAGTTTACTGGTGTCAGAGGTGGTGTTATTCATATCTGTTTTGATAGTGCTTACTTGTTTGCAAAACATAATAATTTTGATTGAACTTATAGTGAACTTTTAGTGGGCCAGGGTTGTTGATATTGGAGTTCTATAGGTCTGTATTTAGAAACTATGTTTTTCTTGTTATAAACAGAATTATGTGTATGAAAGTCTGGTCAATATGAAGTGAATAAAATCAGTATTTACTGTAATGTATGAAAGTCTGTATAGTGCTGTATATATCCATACTATCAGCATCCCAAAATTAGTATAGTAGCATGAGAATCCTCTCTCAGTGATTAAATGAAGAACCTCAAAAAGTACCTGACACATTTTTTAATTTAAATAAAATAAGGATGGTCAAAATTGCTTTAGGTTAGTACTGCTGAAATTCACAAATTGCAGACATCAGCTAGTTGTTTATAAGTATATGTCGAATTTCCAGGTGCCGATCTACTGTCTATCAGCACCCATAAACATGGTGAAGGAGGCAAGCGGACGGGACTCCCCGGCGGAATGCTCAGAGCCGGCGGAGGGCGGGGCGGCGGCCACGCTGCGTCTGAGACTGTCCACTACGTGTAAAGACGTGGAGTTGGCAGTCTGCACCAGACATACTATTGCACACTGCAAGGCTAAGTTACATGTGAGTGATTGCAGAAATATACTTCTACATTATCACTACGTGCTTGGAGGACTCTTAATGCCGTTGCTCCTGGTTGCTAACGATTGATACCAGTTTTCGAACTTCTGATACTTCGGTTAGTCACATATTCTTTTGCCATGACCATGCTATAATAATAATAATAATAATAATCTTTATTTCAAGCAACAGGGCTCATTTTACAATAGCATACAATCAATCAATCAAATAATTCATTCAATAATAATAATAATAATAATACTAATTCAAATAATTAAAAATCTTACTACTTACAATTAAAATGAAATTAAATATAAAATAATAATATGACATGGAGTCCTTCAAGATTCAAGATTTATTGCTTCCTTTTTAGCTGACAACGCGTTAGTGTCGCCCCTGGTGTTGTCAATGGCCGTAGGCAATGGTGATCACTTACTTAGGCTATAAAAAGACGATTCCGCACTAGAGCAGCGTGGTGGATACTCTACGCCTCCTCAGTATGGAGAGACCCATTCTCAGTAGTGAGTGTTAATTAAAAAGTCGGACTATAGGCCTCCTAAACGTCAAAGAGACTCATACTCAACATGGCTCATTAACGAGTCAAAGCTAAACAATTCCCGTTCCCGCCAGGCCCAAGAGAGCATCGAGCCGTGGCGGCAGCGCTGGTTCTACGGCGGCAAGCTGCTGGGCGACCGGCTGCTGGTGGAGGAGGCGCGTGTGGCGCCCGGCTACGTGGTGCAGGTCATCGTCAGCGACCCGCCCGCCAGCCCCGCCAGCCCCGCCAGCCCCGCCCACAGCTAGTGTCGCTGGTGAGTGACAGCTGTCTTACTATGTGTACCTATAAGCAGTGATAGTCAAATGGTCCGAAATGTGGACTCCCAATAGGAAGACCTTGTGTGTACTATAGTTCAATAGGAGCTATTGTGGCATACTGCATAACATAGGCTACTTTGTATCACGGAATTCCCGCGGGATTATGTAAGGGGAGACCTGAGTCCAACAGTGAAACAGTTAGGGATAGCGATGAAGGAGATATAAAAATTAAATGTTAATTTATTGATGTTTATGTTATACATTACATATTCAGTAAGCACAGTTTTCAGTTTCTGTTATGGGCATTAAATTAACGGCATATCATTTGTATTTCCAGAAGTACCCACATGTCTGGTGGCATCAACAAACGGACCCTGTCACCACGCAGCGACCGTGAGAACGAGAACCGACCCTCACGTACGTATCAGCTATGTGATAAATACCGAGTGGCGCATTGACGGTGGTTGCAGTACATTGCTGGGGACTACAACGGTCAAGACTGTCCGTGCATCTCTTCGTCTCAATGGATTTAAGTTCCCCGTTCGATCATCTTACAACTACAGATGCAATCTGGAGCTTAATGTTTTTAAAGTCTTATGTGTACGTAACTTTATATGTTTGAGATTTTCATGTTGTGATCTTCTTGCACGGCAGAATTTTTTATTACACTGGTTTAATATTGAGCCGAGTCGATGGGCAATGCGTCCCACCGTCCACCACTGTTCCATTTGAGTGTTTGTCACGCCAAGGCCACTTGTAGCTAGCTGTTGCCATCCTGAATTTATCGGCAACTTTGTACATACTATAGACTGCCTAGTGTTAATATTTCTGATATTTTAAAAAGTTGTGAAAAGGTGAATTTTGTACTATCGTATGCATCGTTTTGAAATTGACTATTTATTTTAAGGCTATTTTTCGAAATAAACTTAAAATAAGTAACGATTCACGTTTTACAAATATTTTCAAGTTTCTGTAGTGTGACACGAATATATCATTTAAATTAGTTGAAAGTGTATATTTTACGTTTACTGTATATTAATATATTTCAATGAAAGTGTCACCGTGTACATATTGTCACAAACCTACTTATAATCGCAATCAATTTTAACCTCACGTTAGAAATTCTACGATAATGTTATATAGTACCTAAACGATTGCCCCAAAGTTTAAAGTCTGCTTTATAATATATTACCTTTACATGTATCATACATTACTACCGACTACTTAGGTACATATTTATTTTTATATTTACATTAGGAGAGGTTTTCTCACCTTGTCTTCACTTGACACATCTTGGTTTAACTCTGTGGATATAAATGTATACTTTAATAGTTTTTAATTGGTTTAAATTTAAATTCATTTGGTAGCCAATCTGACCAATACGAAAGGCTCTTCATGTGCCCTGATTAGCTGCAGTAATTAATGAGTCACCCTCATTGGTTATTTGGTTTACATTCACCACACTTATTACCAAATAAACTGTAAAATTGATATACAATTTTATAAAAAAATCCATCTCATGGTTTATAGACTTTATTGAGCAGTTATTTTAAAAGAATTCTTTTTTTTTGTTAAAAGGACGGTACTTTTACAATACTTTTATTGTGTTTATTTATATTTAATGTTATATATCGATACTCTTAACATCACTGAGGGAGGACCTGACATGTTACTATGTTGAACCAATCGCAACGGGACACCCCGGTGTAAATACGCATACATTATGACTGCCATGTATTGTGATGTGAGAATTGTATTTATTTACTTATTTTATTGAGGTTTTGTTTATTTTTAGTGTTTATTCGGACGCTAGCCGTTAGTTTTGCGCGTTTACTATTCTATTAGCGGGTGGAATGTCTTGAGATTTCCCGACTGAAATACTTTTTTTATATAAAATATTTTAAATAACAAAATATTTGTCTGTGCACTTGAAAACGTATCATCATACATTACGCTATATTACATTATAATTTTTCGGAATGTAGTCGGAAAATTGGACTGAATATGCAGTAAGAAACTATTTTTTATAAAATTGAAATATGTACGACTATTGGTTATTGTATGAGCGGCTCACTGATGATGGCATAGAACAATAGTAAGAGTGGAAGTGTTATAAGACGAACGGCACTCAAATACGAGTATACTTTATCAGTTTAATTACAAACACTACCATAGGTGCCATAATAATATAGGGCTTGTATGCTTGATTTTCAACTCCTAATACTTCTCGCGAGTACTGTTAAATTGCACAAATTAAAGAAAGATACATTTAATTGAAATTCTTAAGTCATATTTTAATTTGATATAAAACTTGTCGAACATTGTGAATCTGTTGAGCTCTGTTGAGATTTTTGTTTGTATGGCACTTCCGCTTGTATAGATGTTCTATGTTAATTCTAATTGTGTGGTTTATAGATGTAAAGTTTTAACTAGACAGTTGGACGTTTCAATAAAATCTTGACTGTTGCAAAAATTTTAAACTTCAATTATGAATTTGTTTTAGATACCAGATAAATCTGTTCATTTAAAACAAATTTTTGTAGCTAAGGACTACTAAGTCGTTGGGTTGTGAGCCAGGGAAAACAAAAACATCGTTGAAACGATACAATAGCAATATTAGAATACTGACGATCAATGTGAAACTACCGTTTTAATCTTGACTGTAAGTAGTCCCACAGTACCGTTAAAATTGTTCGTTTGTAGCCCACGTTAGAATGTATAGCGGTATGCAGTCGTTAGAGACGTCCCTGTATTGTTACATCGTACGGCCATTACTGTAAACACATATACTTAGCGGTACTACTTGATTCCTCCTCGATGTCTCGTTCGTAATAATATATACCTATTCGAAAAAATGTAAGTGATATACCGCTAAATATATACCTACTAAAGCTAAGCGTCCACAGATCGGTATCGTACGCATCGGACGCATCGCAGTATCGCAGTTTGTATAGAAAGTACGATCCGTACGATGCGGATCAGTGGACGCACTTGTATGATTTTCTATACGAAGAATACTACGATCCGTTTAATGCGATGCGTCCGATGCGTACGATACCGACCTGTGGACGCTTAGCCTAAAGTGTCATTCGCGCGTAATATGCATATTATTTGGTACGTAAATTAACAAAAGAGTATATTTAACACGTTAGCTATTTAGATTCTGGTATATCTAATTTTGTATAGCAAATTTATGTAAGTAGCTTAGTGTCTCGGTGTAATTAATTATGTTATGTATGTATCGACGTTCAATATTGTATCGGCAGCGTTTATTGTAACCGGAGGAAAGGTTGCAACACACTTTTAGTTCCCTTCGAGTTTAGTTAGTCATGGCGAGAGATCTGCTAGGTAATACTCACGCGTTTGTAAGTTCGCTGGTGTCGAATTATGTTGGTTTTGATCGAGTCAGAATAATTTCATGTATCGGTTCTTGCGCAAATTACGAGTGATTGGTCCCGGAGTATAGTCTCGTTTCGATCGTCTACCTTGGTTAGAATATCGATTTTATCACTTTTATCGATTTATTTACTCCGTCAGTTGGGGTCCTTTGGACCACTGACCTTGAAATACATTATACAATACAATAAATGTCCGTTAAGTAAGTGTCATATCGCTATTTACATAAAAGATAGGTACCTAATAATTTTCAGTCGTATATTGTACATATTATGTACCTATGCCATTGGAGTTCGTCCAATGTTTTATTCTCTTAATCAATAGCCGGGGATAGATGTGTAGCATACATAGTACGATAAACTTTATCGACAGGTTAATTAAGAATTTTATATTATAACTAATTGAAAGAGGCTTATTTACTCCTCACTGCAAGGTGTCCGCCACGTAAATCGTCTAAGTAAATGGAGTGTATCTATATCGACAAAATAATGGAATTGAAAATGGAATCCTGTGTAATATTTTCACGCTAAGTATGTAAGTTTGGTTTTATATATAAATAAATGTAAATAGGTAGATGAAATGTTAATTTTAAACACGTCGAAATGAAGCGATTTTTTTCTCAATCTATTTTTAATTCCATTTTTGTTATGAAGCTATACCTAAAATAATTGTTCCCTTTTGGTTACCATAGATTATAAAAACGCCTGTAAAGATGTGGCTTTAGAGTTTTCTACACGACTTGCGCCTAAACAGAGATTAGCATAAAATTACTCGTAAGTGTCATTTTTTGATAGATGAGAGACAATAGTGCAATCCGACCAATCAGAGGGCATTTTGATAGTTTAGGTTATAATTTTAGTTGGAAAATTAACATGACATATTGTCTGAAACAATATGGTTTGTGCCGGAGCTAATAACACTACTTAAGTTACGATTTGTTACACGAAAATTCTACAAAATGTTAATTTATTTACTTTTAAATTAATTAACTGAAGTGGCTATATTAGAGACTGCTTTGTACTTTACGCGTTGTAAGGAACTTTTGTTATGGTGCGTACAGACTATATAACAAAACATGTTATAAAACACAGTTATATAACATGTTTTATAAATGTGGACGATATGTCATTAAAAACACATTGTGTTTTGTTATGTTTCATTGTTAGACAACAATGTTAGATAGTGTGGACGTGTTATAAAACAGAAGTTATATAACATGTTACATAATCTGTACGCACCCTTACATAAGTACCTATAGACAGTGTAACAAACCTTTGGGCGCTGTCAGTTGTGTATCATTTCTGTCATAAAAACTCACTCACGACCTGCGCACATACTGTCGCACAAATGTCTGCCCGGCCGGGAATCGAACCGGAAACCCCATTGCTCAAACCCGGTCAGGTTCAACAGACAGACCGGACAGATCGCTCATGTTTGTTACACTGCTTATGTCATAATTGTAACCGAAGCACTGTGGACATATCTCGGGGTGAGGCGGAGCAATGTTTTGTATTGTATGGAGGCACGCATCCTACCGTTTGATTATATATTTACTCGTGTACGTAATAAAGTGACGTAAGTCGTTGATTGTAAAAATTTTACAGACCATAATTTGGGCCAAGTATGTGAACAGATGGACTGCGATCCAGTTTTATTTATATGTTTACATTCCTCAAGAACCATCCTCTTACCAAAGAACCGCGTAACTACTGTAAATTAACACTTCGATTCAATGTCACAAGTAAGTACCACTGAGACTGCAAATATTTGCAAAATAATTGTTTCGCACTTAGGTCACTTTGTTACTAAGGATTGATAGATTTCTTTTATCGACTAAGGAGTTATATTGTATGGTGCTAAGACTTGGATCGTTCTTGTTGGCTGCACCCGTTTCGTTCTATTGTAAATTGAGTGTTTGCTTTATGAAATGTTATTGTAAAATAATTATTAACAAAATTATAAATGTAAAAATCGCGCACATTGTACGCGCAACGTCGGTTGATAAGTCTGGATGTATGTTTGTTTACCGAGTAATTCCACGTCCGTAGCGATGCAATATACAGTTCAGTTGACCGCGGAATATTCGACAGTACTAATTTACGTTGTAATAATTATGTTGATGCTGATCATACAGTGTAACAAGGCCTTAATGTATGTTGTGTTAATTAAAAATATAACTTTTACTGCCATAACGACACGTTTTATTTGCAGACGGTGTGTGTGTGTCTGAGACCAAGTGTGCTTGGTTAACTTTGCCAAATGATTGCTCTAAAGCTCCCATGCGGGGACACGCCACATTTGGTGTCTCTGTCTTTAATAAGACTGTATTTGCGAGCCAACCTTCCCTGCCACCATATAACTTCAGGATTCAACTTTGAAAAGAGTATTTCATCCATTGTTTAGCAGAGTACCAGGGAAGGTCAGCTTAGACTTAAACATGAATGGATAAATATACTAGCTTAATAAAAGAGCGCAATAAAACAACAGTCGCTTTATTCACTTACTCGTTAATTATTACACTAAACTTAATTGATTAAGCTTCACATTCTTAATACTCATCGGTGGTGACAAACGGCATGAGTGTTACAATATGACATCGGTTTTGGAGTATTGGTACCAGTCTCTAGAGGTAAAGGAATAATATTATTGAGACACATGTCATTAAAATGTCCATCTCATTCTATTTCAGAGCGTTAAAAAGAAAAAAATTAACCTTTCATCAGCTATATGTCAAATTGTGAAGTATATTCAGACTTTTTTAAATAAGGAAATTATAAACACAACTGAGCTTTGTAATTAACAAAAAATAAGAAATTGTCACTTCAATTGCTACTTTCTACGTCGAAATGCATTGTTACATAATATCGAATGAAAATGACGAATAAATTAAAATGTACATGAGCATACATTAACCCGGTGGTTGCTAAATGCGCCAACAGAATACACTTGAACGTAAATCACATTTTATGTTCAAGTTGTATTTTGTGTGTAGGATTTGAATGAAGTACAAAAAAATGCCTGTGCAAATATGAGCGTTACCCGCCCGTGTATGAGATATTTTCGGCGGTGCAGGATGTTTCGTAACAATTTCAAGGTTACTCCTCAATTATGGGACTGAACGTGTGGCATTATCTATTTTCTATTTTTCTTTCAAACTATTTTCATGGTAAGCCGTTTCTATTGAGTCTTTGAGTCGGCTTGACAGACGCACTGCGACGTCCATACCCGTACAGTCGTACAAGGGTCTTTTGGCGCGTGGATGACGTGTGGGTGGCAGAAACAGTGCTTTACAGTTTGCCTTAGTTTGTAAGGCGCTGTCTCTGTCACCCTCACGTCATCCACGCGCCAAAAGATCCTTGTACGACAGTATATTATGTGTTACGTTGCAGTCCAAATGATTAGTGTCAAAATTATGTCGAGTACTGCGGAGCCAGCATAAGAATATTTCTTTGTCTGTTGGGGTACCACAGCGCACGGTTATAGCGGATAACACGTATATTTGAACAGGCCCTTAAAGGTGTATACACATTACACCAACTCTACTCCTATGTAAAAGTATGTCTTTCCAACATTTGTTTTAAATTCAACCGTAATTAACAAGACATAAAGCTGAAAATTGAACGCTTTTGTTACTGTTTATTGTAACTGAGTGGGAGTCGAATTGATATAATGCGCAGACCATAACTAAAATCACACACTAGTACAGATGTAAAGCTCCTAACATTGCGCGCTCGAGCAACGCACACATAAACACCGTTCACGAAAACGAAATATAGAACCACTATTCAACAATATTTCGTGAATGTTTGGTGTGCGAGAACGGTGTGTATGTGTGCTGTACGCTGCCCGTACAATACAATGTAAATGCAACTAAGCAGTTTCGGCCAATGTCACCTCAGTTCGCGTCTTTCACACGTCCGCGCATAGCGTGAGTTCATTATCAGTCAAGCCGTTGCCCGAGTGTGTGTCCGTTATCAATATCTATGTGTGCATTACCCGATCACACGATGTATGAAGCTTTACATCAGCACTAGGGTACGTGCACCATTCCCCGGCGGTATATGGTGATCACTAGAGTACGTGCACCATCCCCCAGCAGTGTCTATGGGGTGTTTACCAGGGTACGTGCACCATTCCTCGGCACCTGACGACGTATCAGTCTACTTGGGGATGTAGTTGAGCTCCGGCGGTGTATGGCGAGGTGTACTGGCCTCTACTTGGGGATGTACTTGAGCAGCTTGAGCTCGTGCGTGAGCCACACGGCGGTGGTCAGCAGCGCCAGCGAGCCCGCCTGGTGGCTGGCCGCCAGCGGGGTCGGCACGTAGTGTAGCAGCGTCAGCAGGCCCAGGCCCACCTGTGGGCACACACGCAACACTTACTATAATAACGTTTTACAATAAAATAATCAATTTTAACATCAGGTGCAGATAACTCAAAAACTAGTTGTCAGATGTCACTATTCATATGGAACAAAATGGCACGCAAATAAAAAGGCCGACCAATAAGGAAGCGTTAGACACTGAAGAATACCATATCTTAGCACTGCGTATTATATCTACATCATGAGTCCATTAATTTCCCACCTCCCCGTACATGTCGCCTACGTGCAATGTTCGCCTTGGACACTAGCTTGCGACATACTTGGACACATCAACCACCATGCTCCAACAACAACATCGCACAACTAACCTGCAACCATGCCATAGCCCCACAGCATACAAACTTACATACATACAACAGACATACATACACTCAAATATCATCACCCTACTTAGACGCAGTCAGATAAAACCATAGAGTGTATTAACACTAGAGCGCAGAAGCCAGGCTTCAGAGCGTACCTTGGATAAAAAGAGACGAAATCTTTAGTAATCCCCTTTCTCTTTTTGGCTCATCGGGATCGGAGAGAGATAGGTAATTATCGTTATCGTTGTTCCTCTTTCTAACCGGGGGCGATTATGGACAGCCGTATGGCTCGCGCACTCTAGTGTATTATCTCCATGGATAAAACACACAACAAACCTGCAACCACGCCATAGCACCGACAGCATTGGCAACTCTCCTGGCAGCGGGCGACAGCGGTGCTTTCCTCGACACCAGCCACAACACACTGGCCACCACCAGCGTGCTGGTACCCAGGATACGGTGGTCGAACTGGACCGTGGTGGGGTTCTCTGTGAGGTTCCGGAGTGGTGGCTCCAATGCCAGGATGTCGTCCGGGATCCAGCTGTCGCCCATCTTCGGGAATGAATTGTAGACGAGGCCTGCGTCTAGGCCTGCTACGAATGCGCCTGGAAATGACATAACAGCAGCGTTAGTAAGCGGTCGTCAAAAGGTAGGGGACGAGAATAGGCGATTTCTCTCAGTAAAGATACGTATATTTTACATTACCACATTACTCTGTCACTCGATTACTCTGTATGACAAAATATATTTATTATTAAACCTTCGCTTTGCTTCGAGAAACTCGTTGCTCCGCTGCTTTTGGTCGTAGCGTAATGGTACATAACTCATAGCCTTCCACAATATTTATGGACTATTCAAAACAAAAAGATTTTTCAAATCGGACCAGCTCTTCCGTTTTATATTATAGTGTGCTTGCGTGCGTGTATGTGCGTGTGTGTGTGTGCGTGCATGCGTGTGTGTATCACAATCATATATTACCTGAGACCGCAGTAAAGAACGCCATAGCCTTGACAGCGTGCGCGAACGCAGTCACACCCTTCAACCCCGAGACATTAGCCAGTACCGCGACAGGCGGGGGGCGAAGCACCCGCAGCGCGCCGGCCAGCAGCCCCGTGTACAGGATGAAGGCCAGGCTGAGGTGCGCCGCCAGCCGGTACTGAGACACCCGGGGCACGTCTGAAGGGCCTTGGAACCGGTCCTCTAGACCGGACTTTACCATGTACCAGCCCATCAGACCCTGGAAGGAAGAGAGAGGGAAGTTGAGAAGGGGTGAGGGATATTTTGTGGATTCGAAATTAGTTTTAACATCAAGGTGAAGCCTGATCATGAAGGTGAAATCTGATGTATCTGATGATAAAAGGCTAGGATAGTACATACTACATACATAGCGTGCGTGCGACGGTAAAAATCTTAAACTTTTTTATTTTAGCCTATGTGTCGACATCGCATCGGCGCATACGTGCAAATCTGCTTAGCATCCCCTCATACAGATTTATTTTTAAGCCACCCACCGTGGTCAATTCCCTGCCCGCGTACCGCATGCCTTGCATGCCCGCTTACGCCATCCCTGGCGACAAGGAACTTCAGCCCAAGAAGGTAACCGAAATCCTTATCCCATACACACATTGCTATACCTAAAAAGGGTCCATATGTGCGCCCATGAATACACTATGTAAAACGTATGTATAATATGGTGTACCTAACCATTATGATAGCAATAAAGAATTGAGTGTTGAGCATACCAGCATGCATGCTGTGGTTGCTTATAATTGTGAGATAGGCGCTGAGGTAGGCCACCGGGGGGGTTTTAGTGGGTAAAAATCCCACATAACCCTGTGTCGCTCCCACGGCACCGGGTACCTTTTGAAGGTTTCCCCCTCAATAACAAAAAAAAAGGCTAGTATCTTAATTTAAATCTGTAATTGTAATATAGACTAATGTATGTGCTATATGACACGTTGGTAAGGGTGATTGCATTGTCAATAGTCGAGCTTACCGCCAGCGCGGTTGGTTGACCCGCGTCGATGAATGTATTGACATTGAATGTGGGTCATGTGACATACGGCGCGCGCGGTTCGTCGGCGCGGGTCTCTTTTCACTATAAAACGGTACAAGAGACTCGAAGCTCGTGACCCGCGCGCTGGTCTATCGCGCTGGCGGTAAGCTTGACTATGCAAGCACCCTAACCCAAATAATCAAATCAAATCCTACCTGTGCAGCAACCAGCGCGCAGTAGCCAGCCACGCGCACCTTCATCCCGCGGTCCAGGTACCCTCGGAGCCAGAAGAAGGTGGCCGGCAAGAACACGGCGGCGCCGATCGCGCGGCCCCAGGTTCGATGCGCGTACTCCATCCACCAGATCCACTTGAACTCCGACAGGGTTATGTGCTGGTTCTTGCTGCGATTCAAACAATAATCCAGTTAAAACTGACACGTGAAGATAGCTCAAAAACTATCCGTCAGATGTCGCTCAAATTTTAATGGGACAACACAACAAGCACCAGTTCCCGCGTATAAAAAAATTATCAAACCATGAACTTTTCGTATTATATTGTACATATTTATGTTGTCTAATCATATACAAATAAGAATCACACGTAGATTATCTACACAATATAGGTCATATTTCAGCCTTAAAATAGTATTATATTTCTCCGAAACATCAAATTTCTTTTGATGAAATAATTATAAACACTACCTCTTCAAAGTATCCCCCATTTACAAAAAAGTACCTATTCCATAATGTATTGTCTAACAACGCCAACAATATCCACAACGAATCAAGCACCTAACAAAACAAGTGAGTACTAACTATTTGAACTCGGGGTACTGCTGGTACTTGGCAAACTCTGCCTGCCATTCCTCCTCGCTGCGGGGTAGCGACTCCCCCAGTAGCCGCCACGTCACCATCGACAGCCCAGACTCTGTTAGTCTCGTTACTCCTCCTACAGACATGAAATTATAAAATAAAAATAAAAAAGCCGTTTATTTCTTACAGAATATACTATGCTGGTCTAGTATGTGAAAAAGTTATTCTATAAGAACCCCTCTGCAAAGGCCTCCTGCAATTTAATCAATTTCCTCTGGATTGTCCAGTTTTACAATTCTACAGTATCCAATTCTACAATAAATCGGTTCGCTCCCGCTATCATTGCTACACCCTAACGTCAGGGTTATATGTGACACTAATATGTATATAATATAAATGTAACATCTAAATTTGTACCACATATATTGCAATAAATACTGAATACTGAATACTGAATACCTACCGACAGTAGAGTGTGCCTACAGACATACCACATTAACTCTTGCATAGGGATTGCACTTTGAATTTCATGTGTTATGTTTTTTTAAAGTTATTCCCTCATTATTTTCCCTTAAGGATAATTCCCTTGAGGTTTTTAATTAAAACACTATTGCTATCATATAGTATGTTTTTATTTTTGAAAATTAAGCAACCATTTTAACTTTAAGCAAAGTAAAATATAAATAAAGTACACTAAACATACTTCATAGTCTTAACTACAGTAAAAGGTCACTGTTTCACATTCCTTAATGTCAATTATAAATACAAAAACTAACACAGCCTCAGCATTGTAGAAAAACAATAATGTTTATTTATGTGTGCGTGTGGATTGAGTGAGCACCCTAAATAAAATTAATCACATTATGCTAGTTATTTAGTAAAAGTATAAAAACAATTGTAAAAGCAATCTCACAATTCGTAAAAAGATAAAACGTGAGATATATTAGTTAATGTATGCTCACTCAGTTGGCACCTAAGACCACCTTGGTCTATGAATCCGTGAAGGATACATGACTGTAAGGTTTGTGTACTAGCTTTTAGTAAAACCTTTGTAAAATTGGCGTTTTAAGATACCAATCGCCTACTGCCAAAAAAAATATATAAATTCTTTCATAAGCTTACTCAATCCACACACTTTGAAAGGACCCGATTTCCTATAAACCAAACTTGAATTAAATTTTTTCATAGTGTATTGATTTATTTAAAGGTGTACGAGTATATGAATTTGTAAAACACAAAACGAACCATAAAAACAGTGTGGTAGATTTTCATTGAAACATTAACAAAGTAATATCTTTTAAACTAAACTAAAAATCTAGAATATGAAATGGCAGACTTTTAGTAATTATTTTTCTAAAACTTGAGCAATTTATATTTTTATAACTACTTACAAATTCAAAGATATTAGTGTTTTTTACTTTTTAGAATTGTGTGGATTGAGTGAGCACTTAAAATAATTAAATATATAACAACGTGCTACCTTTATGGTTCGTTTTGTGTTTTACAAATTCATATACATATACCTTTAAATAAATTGAGACATTTAATTCATGTTTGGTTCATAGGAAATTGGGTCTTTTCAAAGTGTGTGGATTGATTGAGCATAAGAAAGAATTTGTAACTTTTTTTATACGGCAGTAGGCGATTTACATCTAAAAACGACAACTTTACAAAGGTTTTACTAAAAGCTAGTACACTAATTTTAAATGTATCCTTCCCAGATTCATACATCAGGGTGGTCTTAGGTGCCAACTGAGTGAGCATACATTAACTGATATATCTCACATTTCATCTTTTTACAAATTGTGAGGTTTCTTTAACAATAGTTTTTAAACTTTTACTAAATTACTAGCATAATGTTATTAATTTTATTTAGGGTGCTCACTCAATCCACACACACTCAGTTATTTATAAAATCTAAAGAAATTACTTATCATTTAAATACCAAAATAATATCCTTAGATACGTAAAATTTATTATAAACATTATTCAACATTAAAATATATCAATTTCAGTTGCATCTCTCAAAAGCTATCTACTCTATGAAACAGCTTCTTCTTCTTCTTCTTCTTCTTCGTCGTTTCAATGGCCAGGAGGTTAGTGACACTATATTTTACCAGTCCAGAAAGACGCCACGGAAAAGGCAGCATCTGTGACTTTCATTAAGTCGTCCCCAGTACAACTGGAGGGGCATAAAGGACAGGACAATAGATGGGACATGTCCTGTGTTGGAGCACCGCAGTCACACTCCGACTCCGTGGAGTATCCCCACTTGACCAGGTTCGATCTGCAGCGGCCCACACCTGTCCGAAGACGGTTAAGCGTGCGCCAGGTAGGCCACTGCAGTTCGTGACCCGCTGGCAGTTTCTCCGCTGGTTGGATGAAGTCGGGAGGGACGGGGCAATTTAAGCTCCAGAGATGCTTCCTTGCTTCCTTGGGGTGGACAGTTATACTTTTCGTGGACTTAATGAAGCTTTTGCGGCTTTTTAGGCGGGCTCGGGCTGCAGGGTGGCCAAACAGAGGATGCCTGGGGTCGGTTTCCTGTGAGAGTTTCTCCGTTTCACAGGCTACTTGCCGGCGCACATGCGGTGGAGCGATGCCTGCAAGTGGGTATAGCAGGTTGAGAGGGGTGGGTTTGAGGCAGCCAGTTATAATGCGGCAGGTCTCATTAAGCGCAGTGTCGACCTCTTTTGCATGTGCAGGACGATGCCACACTGGACATGCATACTCGCCCGCGGAGTACGACAGAGCGAGACCTGTTGTTCTAAGAACATGCGGGGCTGCACCCCAGGAAGATGAAGTTAAGCGCCTTATAAGGTTATTTCTGGAGCCGATTTTCTGCTTCACGTTATGGCAGTGCGGTTTGTAGGTTAGGGATCTATCGAGAGTGATCCCCAGATAACGGGGATGTGGGCAGTGTTCGATGTCAACGCCTCGCCACGATATTCTAAGCGCTCGGTTGGCTTCTCGATTCCGCAGGTGGAAGACACACGACTGCGTCTTTGATGGATTTGGACGTAGGCCATTTTTGACGTAGTATTGGTCGAGCGTTTCCAAAGCAGACGTAAGCACTTGTTCAGCGTCTTCAAAGCGAGGCGATTGAGCAGCGAGAGCAAGATCGTCAGCGTATAGGAAGTGTCTTGTGTTCTGCAGTATGGGTTGGTCATTTGTATAAATATTAAATAGAGTTGGAGCAAGAACACTTCCCTGGGGTAGACCGTTTTTTAGGTTTCGCCAGCGACTTTTAGTGTTATTAAGGTGCACTTGAAAGCGGCGATTCCCCAGAATTTCGCGCAATATCTGGACAAACCCTGTGTCTTTAGTGGTCTCCTGGACTTTAACAAGAAGTCGCTTTATATTGACGGTGTCGTATGCAGCAGACAGATCAACAAAAACGGCACCGGTGACTTGCTTCCGCTCAAAGCCGTCCTCGATAAATTGAGTGAGAGCGAGAGTCTGGCCAGTACACGATTTTCCCGGTCGGAATCCGGCTTGTTCAGGGATAAGTTGCGGTTCAAGCACTGTGGTTAAACGGTTTAATAGGAGTCTCTCGAAAAGCTTGAAAGTATGGCACAGCAGCGAGATAGGGCGGTAATTTTTCGGGTCATTGGGACATTTTCCTGGTTTTAAAAGCGCCACGACTTTTGACTTTCTCCATGGCTTGGGTAACTTTAGGGTTGCCAGGCACGTGTTGAAGAGAGCCAAAAGCCATGAGACCGCCACAGGGCCGAGGTTTTTTATTTGTTCCGTCGTCAGGTCGTCAACCCCTGCTGCTTTGCCATTCCTTAAGCTTTTTATGCAGTTAACTATTTCTGTGATGGAGAAAGGTGAAGTGATACTGCTGGAAGAGGAAACATTTGGAGGGAGTTTAGGTGGTCTATCAATACGATGAGGAGGTTTCCCGTTTATCAGGAGTTGGTAAGCAACTTGGTTAGCGGTCACTGGGCCTGGGTTGGATGCGCTGGGTGGATCGTCCGTGAGTTTCCTAATGGTTCTCCATGCCTGTTTACTGTTGTGCGTCATGTCAACGCTAGACACGAGGTTCATCCATGTCTCACGGCGATGTTCTCCTATCTTCTTCGCAAGCTCTTCCCCAAGAGTCAGCGTAACCGCAGAGAAGGGATCTTTCTCAAAACTGGATTGATATGATGTGAGTAGATTTGAAGAGTTTTTATTTAGTCCGGGTATGTATGCGGTACGACACCCTCGAGGGATAGTTTTGCGCGAAGTTATACGAATAATGTTTATAAATGTATCATAGTTGTCGGGGGTAGGTACCAGATCTGCTAATTTTGAGTCTATTATCTCTGAGAAATCTTTCCAGTTAGCTTTCTTGAAGTTAAACCGGGGCCGGTAGGGAACTATGGAAGGTTTTATAGCAGCAAATATTTTACAGGAAATAGGTCTATGTTGGGTGTGAGGAATGGGGCTTTCGATCTCCTTTTTACAAAGTACACTGATGTTTTTGCTTGCAAAGATTAGGTCGGGGTTATAGCCACGACGCCACCGAGCACTGTTAAATGATGCAGGAAGTTTGGCATCATGAATAAGTGTTAGCCCTTTGGCTTCAGCCCAATCTTCAACCGCGTCGCCGTCAGCATTCGTGTCACTATAACCCCAAGATGTACTGTGACTGTTGAAGTCACCAATTATTATGCTGGGTAGACTATCGTTATAGTTATTTGTTTGGTTGAAGGTGAAAGGGATATTTGGAGGTTTGTATAATGAGGTTATCGTGCAGTTTTTAAGGTCTATTGTTATGGTTTCGATGTCATTAATATTAGTACTGGATGAAGAGAACAGGTACAATATCTGACTTTACAAAAACCGCGCTGCCATATTTTGGGTGGGGGATCTCTGCTATTAGTGTCATACCAGCTATTGATGGTCTTTGCTGTGTGTGATCTCGGTGTGTTTCCTGAATACACAGGACATCACATTGACTTTCACGGCAGAAGTCTGAAAGCAATGAGGACTTTTCCTTGGAAAATCCCTCCACGTTTAGAGATGTTATGTATAGTGCCGGTCTGTTATGGCTCTGAAAAGAGCCGTTTTGGGCCATTGTGGCGGAAGGATTAGTCACGCCGCTCCAATACTGTCTTCGCTGAGTCAGTCTTGGAGCGAGGTGTCCAGGGTGCGCCGGGCGCTCATGTAGATTTCTCATGTTCACCGCACGGGGAGGCTCACATTATTATAATATTTAAGTTATCCCCATGTACACTCATTATATTGAGAGTAAGGTAAATATAACAGAAGTTACATATAAATCACTAGTTACATTTGGCACATTTACACTTACAGATGATAATGAAAAATATACAAACACTCATAACTCACATCCCACAGTCCACAGTAACTGTACTACTGTATTCTGTCACAGAAGGAATCCCCACTTGAAATAACTTATAAGAGACTTTTTAAATATCACTTTTGACTAAAATCTCATTACTAAAATGAATAAGACAAATCTTAGAGCATCTTCCCTGACTCCCACAACATTTGCCTGCTAATAAATCTTAATAACCATAACCTTCCTGCCAAACCGTTTCAACACTATTTACTGCCATTAGTGGTACTCAGAATGAGATTGACAACATAGTAGATGCTGTAGAGGAGGACCAGATATCCGCCGACCATACCTAGCACAACAGCCGTGAACACCATGCCGCTGCATCCCAGCAGCCAGTAGCCCACTGCTTTGGGGGTTTTGGGCTTCGGTGCACTGCTACAGAACCTCGCTATGATGCCATTTGACTTCACCAACTCACGTATCTGGAAAGGTATGAATGATTATGTGTTTTTACAATATTACTTGTCAACATTATCATTGGCCAGCAAATTATTGTTGGAAATATTTATTTGCCTAAATACCTACTTTTTGCATATTATGTTTCATTTATTTATTGAGAATATGTGAGGGTACTCACTCATCATTATAAGATAAGGGAGTCTTTTACATAAAGGTAGACAGGAATCAAAAGAAGACATGTATTACTTAATGCGAGGCGGCACCACGGTTTTTTCCCGCGGCGGTAACCGCGTAACCGCGCAATTCGCATACATTATCAAAAACCGCAAGTGCGGCCGCTTGTATTGCTTTCCTTGAGTTACAAAATTTATGCGGTAAGAAACCGCGGCGGTTTAGCTGTAGTGTGGCCTCGGCCTTAAAGAACATTAAATTTAATGTCTTGCGAATTACAAAGATTAATTTAAAAGGCAAAGAACCCCCTAACTTACTAAATATGATTACATATTTAAAACCTACCTTTAAGCCTCTGCTCTTTAATCCAAATCCATTGTGGCACCTAGCGGGAGTGATCAGCTCCCTCGTGATGATCCTGGCCTGTGTCCCACTGACCAGCAGCTTGCTGGGAGCCACGCGCAGCGGCTGGCTGCAGCGGCAGAGCAGCGCCGCACTCAACATTATTGCTGAAACAGACAGACATACAATGTTATTTTGTGTTTTCGCTGTTTCATGATATCATGTACCTCTTTATAAAGTTTATTTTTGTTGTGTATATGAAAAAAAAATTGGTTTAGACAAACTAAGACACTAAGAACTAAGAAGACAGTGTATAGTAGCATATGTAGCATGAAACTGTATGCCATTTTTTTCAGAAACCTTTGAATTACACTGAGATCAGAAATCAGTACCAAGGTGGTGACTGCATTTCTAATAATAAATGTAAATGCAAAATCTGAACCAATATGCATCTTCAATAGCTTTCTTGTATGAAAATGCATTATGACATTTATGACTATACTAATATTATAAAGAGGAAAGATTTGATTGTTTATTTGCATTGAATAGGCTTCGAATCTACTGAAAATATCTTTCACTCTTGGAAAACTGCACTATTCCCGGGTGACATAGGCTATATTATATTTTCAAAAAAATTTAGATCCATTATAAAACTGCGATAGTGTAGTCCAGTGTTAAAAAATTTAAGAGTTAAGATAGCTCATTTATCGAGGAAGACTATAGGCTGCTTGTTATCTGAAGTAAGTACCTACACGAAGTAGTTCCCATGGGACGCGGGTGAAACCGCTCGCAGAAGTTAGTGCTCTATAAACAAAATGCAAAATATGCAATGTGATTCAGGCCACACAAGAATTTTCATAAAACCATCATAGTAGGTAGTATATGAACTTAAAGTCCATTGAACAGAAGTTTTAGTTTAGAGGATTGAACATAATTGCTCTTGTATTGGATATTATTGTGTAACATTTTATCATTTATTTGCTTTTTGGTTTCGTCAATAAATTACGTAACTTGTTAGTAGGTGTCGAGGTTATTAATCTTTTTAACAAATAAACCGCAATAATTTTATAAAACTAAACAAAATATAATATAATAATTGCGTTAAAGACATTATTGTAAACAAATCAATAGGTAACTGTTGATAAAGAGCAGCTAAATTGAACATTTATATTAAATACTTCATTTATATATTTTAATTTGTATTACAAAATATTTAAATAAAATCAAACATGGTACTTTGCGATTAGGCCCTTATTGATAAGAAATATTACATAGGTACCTTTGAATGTCCCTCACTATAGTTTTATAATGTATGTTTTGTGATCAATTAAGGTATCATTCACTAATTTCACAGGAATAATGACAAAACTTTTAATGTTTATATCATTGAAATGCAAGGTGAAAAAATACTTCAGCTGACTGAATCAGCTGTGATCTTCCATCTTCCAGAACACAGACGAGGTAGAGGAACAGACGGCAATGTCCCGTACAGTAATTTTCACCTCGGTCTATATCATCTTTCTCTTTCACACCTCAACTATTGAATATGACAGTTCGGTTACAAGTATAGTCTGTGCAAAATAATGACGTCATAATTTTACTACGTCATGATTATGTAATATTTCTGACGTCATAGTTTAATGACGCAGTAGGTATAATATGCCCGAGATACACGAGGCTAGTTTTTCAAGCTAGGATAGCAAGCTAGTACTTCTGGCTTCTAGCTTCATAAAATATAACTTATAAATGAAGCTAGTTTTGTCTACACGAAGCTTGCTATCCTAGCTTGAAAAACTAGCCTCGTGTATCTCGGGCATTAGTGATATTAATTAACTGTTCTAGGCTCAGGTTCTAGGTATATATATATTATTGGGAAACTTTAAAGAAAACACTTTATTACTTCATTTCGTTTTATTTTTTAACTTTGTTTTATATTTAACCAACGCTTTTTCTTGCATAGGTGGCAAAGTCCTATTTTCCAGTCTTATAACATCAGTGCCCTTCAAAATTTTATTAATAGTATTGCACCAGTTAAAAACCACTAATCTCAAAGATATACCAAGGAAGCATTCTAAAACAATATCACGGTGTATTTGGCAATCCAGAAAGTCAAATGAATACTTGGCTTTTAATGTATGTTTTATTTCTTTAATAACATTTTTTTTATGAGCTTGAGTTTCCAAGTATTCATTTGCTTCCTGGATTATGTTTCCGAAACATCTCACAGCATGTTCGGATGGGTAGGTCAGCTTCCTATCTTTTATGTTTTTGTACTCTCGTATACTTATCCAATTATTTATTTTTAAATTTTCATGTGTGGTTAAATTTGTTTTACATTGAGTACATTTATTATTGTTCAAAACCTTTCTGACCACCCACCCTGTTGTATATGCACGTGAGTGTATATTAAGTCTTTCCCGGATAACTGTTGTAGGAATGCTTTCCAAAATCCCACTCTGCAACTTAGAGGATTCAGATGAGTCAACATTTGCGGGAATGTTTATATTTTCTTCAAATAGAGTTTTTAAATTTAGTAACTGCTCACCTGAATCCTCTTCACAATTATAACTTTCAGAGTGGAAGTTTATAAATCTTGTGATTAAAAGTGATTTGAAAGTGCTTTTAAAGCTGTGGCAATTGAGGTTGTTGTTTCTAAAATTGTAGGCCCTCACCTGACCGAAAAAGTTTTCGATGGGGTCAGAATTAAAATATCGGGGCCTCATTATGTTTATGCCTTTGCCTTTAAAAAATTGCCACAGCCTTTGGTAACTTTTTATTGTAACCATCCAATTTCTTAATGAGGGCACATATTTTTCTTTGCCACCTTTATCAACAAACTTCAGTTAATTAGTAATAGTTATTAATAAGTTTTTTCAAAGCTTCCTTCCAGAATTCGTGATGTTCAGACGAAGAAGTCACTGCTGTTCTCAATCGTTTTCCTTTGTTTTGTAACTTTGAGCCATTGACTGCGTCAAATATATCATCGAAAAACGCGACTATCTCCGCGGTGTTTTTTAAAGTAGGACTCACCATTGTCCCATCAGTATAACGGGCTGCAATCAAAAAGCAAAAATATGTAAGTATCATGTAACTTTATACTACTAAATTTGAATATTAAAGGAGGAGGTCGAATCTAAATTTATAGTAAGAGCCCCTTTCACCTAAAAGGCCATAAATCTGACACAATTTTAATTATTATAAAGTACACCTCAAGGCAAATAAGAACACAAAATTATTTTAATTTAAAATTGAAATTGTTGGAAAATTGGATTAATATTAAGGGCCACTTTCCGTTCATACTTTGAAAACATTTCCAACTATTTTATTTTACAGTTAACCCTTATCAGCCCACCTCCTTTTAAATGATGTAAATACTTACAAAATTGAGCAGTGTAAAATAAGGTAGCAGCTACAGTTTTGCTAAATACCCTTACACAATTTTTCACCTGTAATAGATAGATAAAAAACATGTTAATACTAACATATTACAAATCGTGCGCAAATACAATGCACTACACTACAATACACAAGTTGGCCAGGATAACAAAAATCCTGTAACCATGGTATGTGTTAAATTGATGATGCCCTGTTCAACAATGAATTGTATTTATTACTGCCATGAGTCAGGGTGACGTTATCCGCCTTGGAATGTGATATTCTGAGTATATTCTATAGAAAACTACTAGTATAATTTTGTATATGTAATGTTGCAGTCCAAGTGATTATTATTGGTAACAATAATACTGCTCTACCTACTCTGACGAGCGTTAATGGTTGGTGCCCTTTATCACTTGCGCTCTAGTAATAATATGGATAACTCAAAACATACCTTCATTTTTTTTATTTTTTCCGGAATGACATGTTCATCATTGAGTTTGTGTAGCAGCCTCGTTTCTGCATGGTTGCAATCTGTTTTATAAACTTGTACTATATCATCCCATGTACTTATTTTACCTTCAAATTTTATATTTTTTGTCAGGAAATTATTCCTTAACCCCTTTATTAAATGTGGTGGGTCGTATATAACACTAAGAGTCTGCCCATTTATAATAATCACATCATCTGAAATTAAATTTTTTTTAAGTTAGTCAATGTTACTTTGATGCATGATATTACTATAGAATTATTATGTCATAATTTTAGATCAGGATACTTAATTTAATTTTTATCTCAGTTAACAAGCTTCTTACCTATTTCTTTGCCTAATTTTATTTGTTCTCTCCTCGTATCTTCTTGGAGACTTTTTAAAGTCGATTGGAAGGCAGCCCCTTGGTCACAAACTAATGCGACAGGTAAAAGACCCGTGTCACTGACGGCTGTTACTACCTCCTTAATTATCGTTTTTAAATATATTTTGGAAGTTGACCCCTTACAAAAATAGTAGGCTACAGGTTGCTGCCATTTATGAATTGAGCCTCTGAGCATAAAAACCAGAGCATGATCGGCAAAGTCATTAGTTTTTTCTTTAAGCTCAACAAAGCCATTTATGTTATCCTTTTTTCTTTCGTATGTTAAAGCAGCATCCAATGCTACCTCATCAAAAATAATTGAGCAAAATTTTTTTCTCTCGTCCCATCTGTGTACCTGCAAACATTCGAAATATATAAGTGAACCGAATATAATTTCAAAATTGTAACTAAATAGAAATTTAGAAATGACTAAAATCTTCATTTTCTATATGTCATGATGTAACATAATAATATTATGATCAGTTAAAGGTGGCCTTACCTCCTTTTTAATTGCATCAAACACTTGTGGATTGACGCCTGCCTCAATGTTAATAGTTGAAATCATTTTATTGAGGGTATATTTTGAAGGTAGGATAAATATCTTTTGCAAGTATTTATAACACTTTGGACTTTGTTTTAATATAGATAAAGCTATTATTTTTTCTTCGTTAGTAAACCTTCTTCCCTTCGCTTTTTTTGAGCATTGTTTTATTTGCATCCACATTATCCTTTTTGCTAAAGGATTCATTTTTCCTACCATTTTTTCAAAGTTTCTTTGCTTTAAAAATCGAATTGCTCTACGTGCTCTTTTAATATACTGAAGTTGCTTCTTTGATTTTAAAAATTCTTTTTTGATACCAGAAGACACATAGTTTTTTGTTAAAGCAATTCTTTTCTTAACAAATGCTTTCCTTTTCAATTGAGTTGAAATTGAAATATCTGCAAAAAGACAAATTAAGTTTGTTAAATGGAACAGGTCAATATAAAAATTAATTCACTGTAGTTCTTTTAACAAATGTTATTTACCTGTTACTATTGGTTCTATTGTGGGTACTGTTTCATAGCTTGAAGTTGAAGGCACAGCGGCTTCGAAAAAGGGTACATCAGATGATGTAACAGTTTCTGTAAAAAACAAGAAAATTTTATGTATTAAATTTTGTTTATTTATGTTTTTAATAAACCTTCACACATTGGAAATTTAGAAGCTATGTTGCCTAGCCTAATAACTAACTAATTTTGATTTATAGTACTTAATTTCCAAAAAAATATCAGCAAAAATAAACTAAAATAAACTTTATATGTTGACTACTGCAACAAACAGTTTCAAATCTGAGTTTAGTTAAATTTAATGAACATTTTATCAAGTTTGAATAGAATAAAATTGAGAATTTACAATTTGAGTGGCTACCAATATTCTATGAGGAAAACTTGATACTGTTCAGATACCCACCATAGTTTTGTTTTAATGCTATTCATTGAATGGTTCATGTATTTTGGGAAATGATAGTGAAAACTTTATTATTCATACAAATCTCATTATTTATAATTGTTTATTATATTTCTTTAAGGACTAAGTTCTCAAAAATGCTATTAATTCCCTATATAAAGTTTCATAATTATGTCTAGGAACATAAGGATCAGGCGATGTGTTGTCTGTCAGTCGAAATCTATAATTTTTAAAGTAGATATAGTTAAATTACCTGAACTAGTCTTTGCTCTCTTCGACATATTTGCATATGTATGATCCTCGTGCCGCCATTTGAAATAATTATGTTCCAAATTGATGCTTCCTGTAAAGAATAACAAAGGTATATGTTATTAAATTATTTAATTTCTATATTATGGTATCATGGTAAGGTAAATTTCACTCCTGCAATGTGTCTTAATCAGCCAATGAAATGACAAACAAAGCTTATAATGACAATAAAATTAACCTGTTACTAAGCCATAGTTTAAGAATTTAGTGAAGGCAAATAAATGATTTTCGGATTATATAAGATACTGGATAATATGTAAATAATATTAGTGTTGCAAATTATACAAATAATATTCAACTGATTTTATCAATCAAATTTCTTTCACATAAATTAAATTATTGAAACAATAACTTATTTAGTAGTAGTAGGTATGTAATACTTGTATGAAATACTATAAGATAAAATAATATTTAAAAAACTGGAAATACTCACGCATGTGGCCAGTTTCAGTACGGATAATTGTCTGGGGAATACCACTACAAATTTCGCTCTGCGAAAAGAGAGTTGGAATAGCATTGGCCCGGAGTCGAGCCCTCAAGGCTGTAGAAGTGAAAAATCGCTTCTCAAAATGCTTTTCGCATACGAAACGCTTCCGGAGCTCCTCCACACTCAGGCTTCGCAAGGTTTCGCATTTAATGAGCTGTAACCACACTTCGAGTCTTTTCTCGTCCTTCGGAAAACAAAAAAGCTTGACGTCCTTTCGCCTACTATCACAACCCACAACACAACACAAGTTAAACATCTTGCACGCGTTGATACCTGGATTATCACAGTTACAGAATTGAGAGGATAAGTTACGGAAATTAATCGACGCAAAACTTCACTCGATCAACTTTGAAACTGCAATGGCGGATGGCGGTTAGAAGTTAATAAAAACATGTCAGTTGTCACCGCGGAAAGACGAGGAAGCGGGGAGGGGGAAGCTGTCATGTTCATTAAATGAACCATAGACAATTGGCGACGAATTTTTGTATGAAGACTAACCGCCATGTTCCAGAAGAACTTCAAGTCAAGTTGTGAGTTGTGACAGTTGACGCTTTATGAAAAGAAGGAACTCTATAGATCAATGAACCATAGATATACATTACACTCCTCAGAGTAATTATCATTACTCTGAGTTACACTTCTATCAAAATGTGACGTGACCATAGAGAAAGCAGAGCAGTTTGAAGATTATCAGCTTTTTTCCAAAATTATGTAATTTTAGCATAATATTAAATTATTGGCGCTAAAATTAAATTATTATCTATAAAGCTATCTCTCTAATGGAGATTTAGTTTTGTTTAATAAGGTTTAATACTGGTGTTTTGTTTTCCAAGGAATTCATTTGAGTTCTTCTTTCTTATATGCATACACGCTCTTTTAATATGAACAGAATAATCTAATCAGTTGCGATTGTATCTCGCTTGTAATATTGTAGGGGTGGAACAGCATTCTTGCTTTTCTGAGGTTCACTTTTTTAGAGGCGACCATCTCAGTCCTCATGGGTAGCAACGCATCTGTGACCGAATTGGAACAAGACTCACACTAATCATTACTAACTGGACAATACTAATATTAACTAACAGGACTAACTATCGTTAACAGTCCCTGTCCTTACACTTAATAACAAACTATATAACCAACTAACATTCTAACACCATCTACTAATTGGACTAACCACCCTAGTCCCTAAATTGGGTCTTGTTCTAAGTCGGTCGCAATTGCCATGGGCGGCAGCGGAAGGGTGGTGCTGCATGCTCGTTTGCTAACTTAATTCAATAAAAAAAAATTATGGTCATCGCATAACGAAAGTAAATATAAAGATATGACAATGAGGGTGGCCGTTTTTGTGCTCACCAGTTGGCGCCACCGGCGAGGTGAGGTCTTGCTGTCAAAGCCCGCCCATAGATAAACAGTGACAAGTGACATTCAGACAAGTGAGAAGTGAAAGTGCCACAAACTTATCTGACCCGGTGGCCAAAATTGGAACTTATGCAAATGTTAAACTGTTGTCAGACAAAGACAAAGACACTAGCGCTCCCCTTACCGGGTCAGATAAGTTTGTGGCACTGACAGCCAGACCTCACTCTGCACTAGTGCCTCTAGCGGCGAATTCACACGCGTTTACCCTCATTATATTATATCACAGGTTCAGAGCATGAGTAATGAAAATGTATGGAGCCTTGTTGCTATTTAATTTTATTAAGACAACCTTTGCTTTTTTTAACATTAAACGATGTTTTTTTCTATTAAGGCGAATACTCAACTCTGTATGGAAAAGTGTACATTATTAAATTATGATTCCAGTTCTCTGTAATCATTTGATAGTGCCTTTATATTTTGAAGTGCGTTTTGTAACTCTCCTTCTTCGAGTCCTTCACCGACAAAGTGATGAACAAAAGCACGTTTGGAGTACATGAGGGAAAATTTCTTGCAAATTCGTTGCCATGCCACTCGTACTGCCGACGTGTTTGAGACCATCACCACTGCCCTTTGTAACGCAGCCAAATCTCCTCCGGGAACCGTTGCAGGCGGTTGATAATTTACACCAATCTGAAAAAGAAGTTACGATGTGTTATATATTAACGTACAAATTAAATCTACGTCTTTCGGTTGCATTAAACTTAAATTTTTGAATACCTTGAATCCAGTTGGAGACCAAGGTACGAATCTAATTGATCGCATGTTCTTGATTTGATTTATAGCCGAGTTTATATCGTTGGGGTTCACATCGCCCCTGAACAGTAGACAGCAAGACATGTAGTTTCCGCGCCGAGGATCACATTTTATCATTTGATTGCAAGGTTCGAAGCAGGACATCATCAATTGCTGCGTTGTCATAGTCTCGTGAGAAGCTCGCGAGGGAGGCACAAATGGCGCGAATGTTACTAAAGGGAAGTGTATTCGTGGGTAAGGAATTAAATTAGTTCGGAACTCTACTAATTCCACATTTAATGATCCTTCGAATCTCAAAGATGCTGTCATACATGATATTACCTGAAAAAGTCCAAGTGAAAAAATCAGTTTATTAAGAAATTGTTATAATTTGAAATTATAACACCGTAATGTTGTTGTTACCTGAGCAATAAGTCTATTTAAATTCGTATAAGTAGGTCTCGGAACGTCCAATAATCTAGCCAGAATATCGTAAAGAGCTTCATTGTCAAATATGAAACAAACGTCTTCAGTATCCATACAAGCATGTGACGTCAATACGGCATTATAAGGTTCTACGATGATTGGAGATATTTTTGGAGCTGGATAAATCGCAAACTCAATTTTTGAGAGCTTTCCATAATATTTGCTTAAGCCTTCGAGTAAGAGGGCGGTAAATCCAGAACCTGTCCCTCCTCCGAAAGATCGAACGATTATAAAACCTTGAAGATGACTACAATCTTCTGCCACAATACGTATGCGATTCAACGCAACATCGATCATTTCTCGACCGACGCCAAAGTATCCCCGAGCAAAATTACTGGCTGCATCTTCTTTTCCAGTGATGAGAGATGTAGGGTGAAAAAGTTGTCGATATGCGCCAGTTCGGATCTCATCTAAATAAAAGTTAATTCCATTACACTCCAATACTTCATGAAATACAAATCAACTAATTATTTTATGTACTCAAACTGTTAAATATTTAATTTTCTAAATCTCAATAGTACGGATACACTACAGGATTCAGAAATAACCCTAACCTATTGGAGTAGGCTCCAAGTCGATCATGACCACTCTCGGCACAAGCTTCCCGGCTCCAGTGTGGCTGAAAAAGGTTCCACAACTTCTCTCATTATCGTAATACTGCAATATACCGTCCGACCTGATGCCATGCTCGAGACAATACAGTTCCCAGCAAGCATTTGCTACTTGAACTCCCGCTTGACCGATATGAATATGGATTACTTCTTTCTGAAACGTTTAATCCAATATAACTAATATTAAAGAAATATTAATTGGTAAAAATAAAAATTAATAATAAAACTTAAATAAATCTAACTCGGCACTCACTACAGCCATTGTTAAAATGAATATGAAAAACTTAAAATTTTGATTGCATTTTTTGGATTTTTTACTTTAAAAAGCTATGTAAAAAATGTAAATACTTACTATACTGCATCATTACTTGACGATACATGACGCTAATTTGGCAGTTCGAAATTGGTTTACTTTTTTATTAATCAAGTAGGCTTACAACACTAGTCTCTGTAGGTTTCAGTAGGTTTAGGTAAAAAGTGTAAACAAATAAAAAAATATCTAAATTATAACGCTATTACGCTACACTGTCATAGTCCCACAATAGGATTCCCTGTGTCTCCGAGCCCTGTGTCGTGGGTTATTATATTAAGTCCATTTGGAAAACACACAAGACAAGGACACATACCCAGCCCGGGAACGGTAAGTTATCATTCAAATGTCTGCCTCGCTGGGAATCGAACCCAGGCTCCTCGGAACAGCGATCTGACGTGCTTGCTCCATTCTGGTCGTTGTACGTTATACTTTTGCTTTCCGTGTTTTAGTTTCAATCATGTAGGGATGTTGCAAATAGATTTTTAGCTTACCGAATGGGTTGCACAACTTTTCTTAAGCTTTTTGAACCCCGGCATTTATTCTTTGTTCTTAAAACAATGTCCACAGAGTTAGGCTTCTCGGGTAGCCAAAACTTCACGGTTCCAGCCAGGCGAAGCGATACCTTCGAATAATTACAAATATAAAAGGTGTGCGTCATCCCTGATATTCTTCTATTCTATATTAATAATAATAATTTCTTTTCATATCCCAAAAGCATAGTCTATGCACAAAAGTCATAAATGACAGTTGGCAGATGACATTGACATTAGTAATGTCACTCACTGAACTCAATGAAATAATCATAGAGTTAGTATAATAGAGTGGGTGAGCCATACGGCTGCCCATACATTGCAATCGCCCCCGGTTAGAAAGAGAAACAACGATAAGAGTAATTACCTATCTCTCTCCATCCCTATGAGCCAGAAAGAGACAGGTGATTACTAAAGTCATTTCGACTCTTTTTATCCGAGGTACGCTCTGAAGCCTGGCTTCTGCACTCTATTATACTAACTCTATGGAAATAATGGAATGGAATGAAATGAAAGCATAGAGATAGGAATATAAAGTAGGTCATTTTAATAGGCCACATTTGACAACTGTTTGTCTTTGCTTCATAGTGAGGATAACCTGCTGAAAAACATCGATTAAATTGAATAAATCGATAAGGACTTCAAACACCTGTAAATTGAATGCGATTGTTATAAAAAGTATTAATAAGCGCACAGTTCACACAACGACTAAAAAAAATGACAAAAATAATGCGTCAAATAATGGCGCGAAATGAAATCATGATTTTTTTGTAACATTTCACATTTCTAGATACTGACTTTTGAGCCAGACGTTATTATATAAATGAATAATTACATATTTTTTGCCCTAAAATGTAATAAAATTAATTTTGTTTGTATTAAAATACATTTTATTTTGTAATCGTGAAATACTTTTTGACGATTAGTTCGACTTCTCGAATTCAACTTATCTACTCATCTGTTTCTTTCGGTACCATCCCTGATATTTAAAAAGAAAAAGAGTTCACTGACGTAACTTTGTAACGACCTTAGTTCCTTAGTTCCTTACTTTTAAGTGTAAAAAGTTTAACAATATCTAGTATGGAATGTATTAGATACTATGGGGTGCCTCCCTTACAAGGTTACTTTGGAAAATTTTGACGAACTGTCAAATGTGACCTATTAAAATCATAGATTAAAATGGCCCAACTATAGGTACCTACCTACCACCAATGATGCAATAAATAGGTAGATTGAGCGTCGCCCTACAATGAAGACAAAAAAAACACGGCAACAATATCAAGCATGTGTGCGTGCAGGCGATGTTTTTCACGTTCGTCTAGTGTCTATGTTGCGTGATCAATGATACCAGTTACTAAAATTTTCCCATAAATCACACATTAAACTTAATTTATGGAGTGGTTATTTTCATGAATAAATAAAAAACCCTACTTAATTTAATTACAGTTGTTTATGTTAATGTTGTAATAAACCAGCTAAGTTAATTAAATTAATATTTTTTACGCAGTTTGTAGTTGGAAAGGAGACGGTCCAAAATTGTATGGAGTCTGGGCCTGGTTTTGTACCAGTGATAAAATAAAATAAAAAAGAAAAATAAACCATTTTTGACTAATCAAATCCACGAACTCATCTATATTTCAGTGCAAAAATTATTTATTAACTCCACGTGACGCAATTTTTCTACATAATGGCGGGCAGCAGACCAGAGGATTCATAATTTTTGACGTATGACGTTAGCTGTCAATATGCCTTCTCTATGCTTGAACAATGGCTCGAACTCAGAGTGAAGGACGCCATCTTGCAAGTGTTGCAAGTAGTACCTACCGAATAACTCGAAATTAATTTTATTTTAGCAAGTCATTTATTGCGATTTGTGAATTTATTATATTTTTAATGAACTTTCTGTATTTTTTGGTTTTTCATGGTTTAGTGTACAAGATCAGGCCCAAAATGGACCATCTCCTTTTCTAAAATTGTAAAGTTACCGTCTCAGATTAAGGTGAAAATTTGAAGGGAGGACGGGTTCTACACTCTCATTCGTCCCCCCAAACTAAATATTGCTCTCATAAAGTACTTACTTTTTTAAAATTATTTTTCTAAATCTCTAAAAATTTTAAGGTTATGTGGTCTCATTGGTTAATGTGTAAGCGCTCGAAGTCTTAAGTGTATGTATATGTGTGTGTGGACGTGTGTGTGTGTGTGTGTGTGTGTTTTAAACTACATTATAAAAAATAAATAACTTAAGTAGATCTAATTTGATTTTTGGGCCTAATTTTGAATCGTGACATCTCCGGCGCTGCGGAAGATGCAGCCAAACAGGCAAACAGGACTAACAATAGCGAAAAAGTAATTTGGGGGGAAAGTTGGGGGAGTCACCAACCTCTCCTCCAAAAAATTTCAGCTTAATTTGAGGTAGTCACTTTATAATTTTTGGAAACTTGATTTTTTTATAATAAAAAAAGTATGCATTTCCTAGATTTAAAAATAGTGGGGGGAAGATGTGAGCGTCAGCCCCCTCCCCCCCTCAAATTTTTAGTTTAATTTGAGGTGGTAACTTAATTAAAGAAGAGCCAATTATTTACGTTACCTATCTAATTTAATAAAAAAATTACTTGGAAAGTTAATTACATGCATATCATTAAAAAAAACTTCAATAAATAAAGGAGATGGTCCATTTTGGGCCTGATCTTGTACACTAAACCATGAAAAACCAAAAAATACAGAAAGTTCATTAAAAATATAATAAATTCACAAATCGCAATAAATGACTTGCTAAAATAAAATTAATTTCGAGTTATTCGGTAGGTACTACTTGCAACACTTGCAAGATGGCGTCCTTCACTCTGAGTTCGAGCCATTGTTCAAGCATAGAGAAGGCATATTGACAGCTAACGTCATACGTCAAAAATTATGAATCCTCTGGTCTGCTGCCCGCCATTATGTAGAATAATTTCGTCACGTGGAGTTAATAAATATTTTTTGCAATGAAATAAAGATGAGTTCGTGGATTTGATTAGTCAAAAATGGTTTATTTTTCTTTTTTATCTTATTTTATCACTGGTACAAAACCAGGCCCAGACTACATACAATTTTGGATCGTCTCCTTTTCACATTACTCTTGTACCTTTAAAAGTGGTTTATTCGACCCAATGCAAAAATAATCATTAAAATGGGCTCATAAACATACGAATATTAATGTTATATTATTATAAATAAACACAAACGTATTGGTAAACACCACCTTTCTTTAATCGATTTATAAAAGTACATGAACTAAATAATATACACGTAACCATAAACCAATTTATATACCCACAAAAATGATGTTAAGTCGGGAGCATAAAAATAGAAACTAGCAACACTGACAAAAAAATGACGTAATTTGGTTACAATAAAAATCAAAATTGAAATTTAATTAAAAATATGTTTATTGGTTACTTGCCTATGATATGTGATGTTTTTTGAGCTTTTTACCCTTCCTTTATAATTCCGGCACAGTTTAATAGCACATTTCGTCATGTTATCCCTCTTATTTGTTTATTTAAATTGCGCGCGTAATACGTAGTGACACGAAAGCGGCGCGATCGGCACTAATTGGCGGGAAAGTACTTCTGCGCCAATAGTTGGCGCAGCTTTTTTGACAGGTCTTCGCGGATTCGATTATCCATCTAGATACTTATACATCAATGCCTACCACCTACTCTTGTCTTTGCTGTCAACATTCAAATTCAACGTATTGTAATGTCAGATAAGTCAAATTTGAATATTTTGAATTTCTATGTTGATAAAAACATTTTAATTCCTAGTAATTTTTATTTCATGTACATAGTTTAAATAACGATGGGTATAAAAGGATTATGGACAGTATTGACGCCATACAGTGAAAAAAAGTCTTTACACGAAGTTAGTATACAAGAATAACTTTTACTTGAAGTCTTACCTAAATTGTAATAAATTCTTATGAGGAAAAGCCACGATTGGAAAATTATAAAACGGTCATTCGGCCGGTAGGACAGAGTGCAATGGCGTCTTGTTGAGTCGGAGGCCAAGACACTTTTTGGGTTGCAGCGCCACGTTAGTTACTTAGTTAGCAAAAGCCACATCCCATATTCCATTGCCTATATTGTTGAGGAACTCAAATATTTATTTTTATTTGGCGGTTTCTATACCTAAGCCCTATGAAGATGGGATCAGTACCAATTTTTATATTTAAATGTACTCTTATAATTCTTTTCACATTGAACATGGAATATCGGGGAATAACATAAATAATTATGTTAATCATATAATATCCATTATATTTTTGAATCATAAACCATGTGTTTTTATTTATTCTTAATACACTTAATTATTTTAGATACAAGGTCAGACATTGGCAGTTGATTTAGCTGGGTGGGTTTGCGACAGTCAAAATGTAACTGACTATTATATTCAACCTAAACTGTATCTTAGGTAAGGTCAAGTTCAGTATATAAAACATTGTAAAAATACAAATATTTAAAAATAAAAAAATACATATTTTTAAAATTTCAGAAATCTATTTTTTAGAACAGCATATTTAATTCTAGCAGATATAAGTCCAATATTTGTGCTGGAAGGAGATGCTCCAGAACTGAAAAGAGATGTAATGGCAGAAAGGAATGCCTTACAGTTCCGTGGTGCTCCTCCCAAGTCAGATAGAATCAATAAAAAACAGCCGAGTGTTACTCGTAAGAGATTCAAAGGAGTATTAAAAGAAGTAAGTAAGATCTTTTAATTTCATGTAAGATCAGCTGACCTGGCAGAGGTCGTCCTGCAACATATTATATTATTAAGTAAAAAAGTAAAACATCCTCCTCTTGCTTTGGGAAACTTGTTACACTGCTCTTGTTGGTATTATAGTGATGTTATATAGCCCATAGCATAGCCTTCCTCAATAAATGGACTATTCGACACAAAAATAATTGAATTCATACCAGTAGATCCTGAGATCATTGCTTCAAACAAACAAACTCTTCCGCTTTATTTTATTAGTATAGATGACTGCCCCAACATACATTTAGTCATACAAGGGCATTTCCAAGTTACATGTTGGTTCAAAATAAAACATTTTATAAAGCTTATATGATTCCTGTATTATGTGTATGTTTGTAGTTTGTTGAAGTTAATTATTTAAAAAATAATTCCATTGCTGTTAATCTCATATTGTAAAAATATTTTCAGTGCGAAACCCTCCTGAAGAGTATGGGTGTGCGATGTATAAAGGGAAGCGGGGAAGCAGAAGCTACTTGTGCCAGACTCAATGAACAAGGTGTTTGTATTTGATTTTTACATTCATTTATTAAAAATATCTCAATTTACTATATCCTAACTGCTTAACCTTAAACCTTACTAATTGCTAGATTCAAAAGGCAGACATTGCAAAAGCGTTCTCTGCCAGTCAACCTTAAGGCAGTTTGAAATCATTGTAAAGGTTTACTAAAAACGCTTGGTTACCTGATGTAATAACTCTTAGAACTAATAAAACAATTAACCAATTAACACTAACGCTATCTGCTAAGTGGACTATCTATCCTTGGTCCGGTTATAATCCTTATTGTGTTGTTCAAATTTGTAATTGGCGACAAGAGGAGAGTGGGGCTGCATGCTCATTTGTTATGTCAGTTATATTATATTATATTATATTATACATATTTGTAGTTAGATATAATATAAATTATCTTGTTGTATAGATGATGATCATTAAAATATCTGTTTCTACAGTATATTGATGATAATGTTTTTCACTCTAGTTGGTTGATGCAGTAGTGTCCCAGGATTCAGATTGTTTCGCGTATGGAGCCCAGCGAGTCTATCGTAACTTTAGTGTGTCTAATTCAGCGGGAGGTGGAGCCATGCAAGGCTCTGTTGACAGCTATGATGCTGACAAAATGTATCAGGACAATGGTGAGTTTATATCTAATATGAACTATATAAATATAGGGGTAGCCGTATGACCCTAGGTAGGAAGAAGTACTTATGGCTGTTATACTTTTTAAAAATCTGAATCAAAAATTTTAATAGGGAATATGCATGATTTTTCTTATTATTTCTAACGTTTATTTATGTCAATATAATACCGTAAAAATATATAAACTTGATGAAAAAGTCAACACTTGTTTTAAATTAAATATTTATAACTGCAATGACATAATGCTGATTTAAACGCCACCATCTTCCCGCGCCTGGCTTTGACGTCATCTTTCTATGTAGTCTATGGAGGGTGTTTTCCACTTACAACCAAAAGGCCCAACAAACGCTCTTTTTGTATCGAAAAACAAAAGTTTTGTGCGTTTTGTTTGTGCTAAGCGGAACGCACCTTCCATAGACTCCATAGAAAGATGACGTCAATGTTCATGTCTTTAATGAACGAGGACGTCACTTCCTTTTTAACAATTTTATTTTTATTATTTAATATTTTTGTTCCCACAGTGTTTAAACCAAAACTAACGTTATAGGTGACTTTACGTAAGCGATAACTACTGAAAAAATAATAATTCACTTAAATTTGAATTACATGCATATTCCCTATTGTAATGTCGCGTTTAGATGGTGCGGGTTAGCTCATTTCGGGGCGCTCGCGAACGCACTGTCTGCTTCTTAGATGATGAAGATGCGGAAATAATTTTCCACCGAAACAAAGCCATATCAAATATAAGGAAACATGTTGCAATCAGAAAACAGTCAGTCTTGCCAACTCGATACTACAGGTACCGTTGGATGCTAAATGATTTGCTTTAAAAGTGATCTATACTTTGCCTTTGCTAAGTCGACCATACTGAATTACTGAAAACAGTTTACGTTGTCATCATAAATTATTAGTCTGTGGTTTTGTAATAACCAAAGAAAAGTAGGTATAAAGTATAAAGTGTATAAAGTAGAGTGGGCGAGCCATGCGGCTGCCCATGCATTGCAATCGCCCCCGCTTAGAAAGAGAAACAACGATATCGGTAATTACCTGTCTCTCTCCGATCCCGCTAAGTCAGAAAGAGAAAGGTGATCACTAAAGATTTCGTCTCTTTTTATCCGAGGTACGCTCTGAAGCCTCGCCAGAAAGAGAAAGGTGATTACTAAAAATTTCGTCTCTTTAATCTCTTTTTATCCGAGGTACGCCCTGAAGCCTGGCTTCTGCCCTCCACTTTTGAACTCTTTGGTAATATAACACATAGCGTTTACGTAATCTGTAGATTATACATTCTTTAATTGACATTGACAGTGACAATCCATTATTCGAAATTCATCTTTGTGTCATAATCTCAAATACCTACCTACTGTAAATAAAGGGTATAGTAAACCCAACTTAAGATTGAAACGAAAGAGGCGCTGTCGGACGCATTTGACATTCATTTGACCAATCATTGCACACTCGTAACTGACAGATGAATGACCACAACGTACTTATGAATGACTTTTCGTTAGTTCCAATTTTCGCCATTTCAGAGATAAGTTGGGCGCACTGTACATTCTAAGCGATCACTTTTTTCAATTCTCTAAATGACTTTTTATGTAGAAAATTGTGTTTTTAGTGTTGTGATCGCTTAGCGAAACGCGTGTTAAATAGTAATAACATCTAAGCTTTAACGTAGCTCCATAGTTTTTCAACGTATTTTATGATAATTCTAATGCCAATTTTGATCTACCTACTGTCCGATTAGAAAGTATTTTTTTATTTTCCTTTTACGATTGGTCTCAGACAATCTGTAATTCACACAAATTATGTTAGAGATTATATCATTCTGACGTTATGGCCAGGATATTGACATTGACAGATTGACCAACATTAACATTCAATACCTACATATACTCATGATATAGGTACTCCGACTTTTAATTCGATGCAGTAAAATGACGTTTGCTAATGTCACTTTTTGAAATAATGTTGCCAGATGTTCAATAATAGTGATAACTTACACGATTAATGAACGATGTTTTGATTATTCGATTATTATTTTCTCAATATGTCTATTATAATGTGTGTTAATAAAATAAAATTCAAATTCAGAAAACAATACGGAAAGGTTATTACTTTTAAATTATATAGTAAACGAAAAATAATAAACACCGGTGCATGCATGCTTTTAGTACATACATGCACTAAAAGCGCTTAATAATTAAAAATCTAGGAGATTATTGATATCAATCGTATTTTTATATGTAGTTATTGATCCTGTAATAACTTCATACAGTATTTTAGCAGTTTGCTAAATTATGCGAAACGATTATAATCCGATTAATATTTTCATCAAATCGAATAATTTGTGTCCAGGTTACATCACTATTTTGGTGATAATAAAAAACGGTAACACTGGAAATGTCATTTTACTGCATCGAATTAAAAGTCGGAGTATAGAGATAAGAATATACTTACATAGAATACATGCATTCAACATTGACATTGAATAGAATAACTCATTACCTATAATTCATTTTTAGATTTTTAAATAGTTAAGTGTTGTTGGTGATAAATGAGTATAGTAACACTATGATAATGGTTCAGCCAATATCTTATCAATAGGATAAGATTGATTAAATGTTTGATAAATTCTTTAGGTCTAAATGTTTTGTTGTATTGATAATGAAAAACATAAGTAGGTGGGAGGTTATAATGTTTGTGTGAAAGAGTAGGAACATCTGTATAAAAATCGAGTTATGACTAATGTCTAGCTGTAGAGTACAGTTCAGGTACTCTAATCATTTTACCTTATCGTCAGTGTTGAGTGTGTATCGTTTCGAATGAATGCGTTATATTTTATTCACGTGTAATTTAAAGAAGTGCAATGGAAGAAATGACTGTTAATAGATTTATATATTTTTCCCTCCAAAACGACGGCACTATTATGTTTAACGAAGAAAATGCTGCAGAGTTTGTTCTACCGCGACACCCGGAAACAAATGATTTGGATGTTTACTATTTGCAAACTATGTTGAAATACTTTGATCCGTCCAAAGAGATTTTAGAAAACGAGATTTTGGACGCATTTCCTGTTTTATCTTTAACAAAGGATAAGGAGAGCAAATTTTATAAACTTTCTATTTTTAGATTACGTGAGTTTTATAAAGACTTAATTGAGGAAGACGAGTACATCCAGGCTTCTGTGAAACATCTGTTTATGTACAGTATGCTTGCGAAACCGAGTAATAAAACTTTGAAGCGGGTGATCGCGGGCTGTCTGGACAAGGTGACGCCCTCCATGTACCGCCCCGATGAAAGGGACACGGTTGACCGAGACAGGTATCAGCTGCAATGCCTGGCGAGCTATGTCCCCACTTCTACGTTTAAAATAATTAAACTTTTGAAGGGATGGATTGAAGGAGCTCTACATTTCTATGACTACAGTATTATGTTTTTCGACCATCGATTTGTCAGTTTTGATGATTTTAGTGAGAATATAATCGAGTTAAAAACTAAAGATCTATTCGATCCCAGATCACATCCAAGAAGTTTTGAAATAGAACTTGACGCATTTGACCATTTTTTTATTGACGAATCTGGATTGTATTACAAGATACCCTTGCGTATATATGACATTTTTGATAAATGGCTTTTTACACCACCGAGTAATGACAATGAACGTGATGGAAAAGTCATGATGTTTCGTAATAACGATTTGAAGAAACGACTCGAAGATATATTGACTCGTTTCTTTCGGAAAGACAGCTTTCGATTAAATGACGTATTTAAGTGGAACCGATATCTGTATGGCGGTAAATTCGACAGCCATTACGATACTATGTTCGTCCAACACTCCTCGGAAGAATGTTCACTGTACACTCTGTTGGTGTACTTGGATGTAGAAGAAGAAAATGAAGCTATCATGTATTTGTGCGGAGAGAAGGAAGTTCAAGTGCGCCTGGACAGCAATACCGCGTACATCATACCGCACTGGGTGAGGCATCAAGTGGAAGGCGAGGGTAAAAGGGAGTTTATCAAAACTGAAATAGTGTTTCAAAACAAATCCATTGGCACTACTTATGACCAAAAATTGGCAGATGCATTCGACACGAGTTGTTATTACATGTTGCATAGCATCAGACACCCGGAATTGAAGGATATCGTATCGCAAAACTTCAACACGATCAACGAAGCCAGGTTTTATAAAACCGTATATATGAATAAACTTATAAATAACGTTTTCTTTGTAAAAACGGTATTCAAAATACCATTCGAATATCACAATACTAATAACTTATTAATAAAAACCACTGATCTAAACTTTAATTTCATAACCAACGGAACTTATTATTATTTTAAAACGAACAATAAAACTGATGTAATAAAACCAGGAGTTACTTCTCGTAATGATGCTATAATCATGTTATCTTTATTGCAATTGGACATTCAACCAAAAAAAATGTTTGATAGAAGTGTGAGAGCATGCCGATGTGGACACGAGCAATGTATCGATTATTATAATAACATTTCTGATTTTGATATAAATGAAGAAATTGTCTACTGGGAAGGTGCAGATGTTGAACGTAGGATAGCGGACACCGTGCAATGTGTACAGTATCCTTCAGATATGGGCGAAGTGTCCAGAGTAGGAAATATCTCTATTTCTGACATTCATGAAAATCCTGAAACGTTTTATTTTGCTGCTTGTGAAAACAAGTATCCATGTGATAATTATAATGAATCGCTTGTGACAGAGATAACGTCGTTAGGGAGAGATGGGAATTACCGGAGTTTGAACGTAGAGTTAATCGGGGAACATAAAAATATCATTAAGATTCGGCAGCACAGTTTCAAAAATGGTATAATTATGACGCGGAGGTGGAATAAGACGCCATAAAATACATTTTATACTCAGTTGTATGAAAAATTTTCTGTTATTTTATTTCGATGAACCCACCCGGATAAGATATACAGTTTTGAGTTACTGATGTTTAGTGGTTTATAGGGCAGTCTCTGACTCAGGAGTTACCTATTTTTGTTGCCGAGTCGCGTCAAGTTAACATGGCGGAATGTTCGTGCCTAATTCTGGGATCCCAGCAACAGTGCCTGTTAATATTTATCCATTACTGTATTTAGCCTTATTCTCTGTACAGCATGAATCTGTTAGGTTAGGGCGCAAGATGACGCGATGTTATATTATGGCGCAATAAATGCCACAATGTTATGTTACTTCGCAATAAATTGCACAATATCATGTTACCTATTGCGCAATAAATGACTCAATATAAAGATATGGTGCTATATAATGCAGGACAGGAGTATGGATTTCAGTGAGCCTGATCCTGATTTGCTTTGAAAATCTGGTATTTTAAAGGGTACTTACAACCGTCGGCACTTAATCCGTCTTGATACGCCCATGATAATCATTGTTAATAAATATAATTACCTGGGATACATACATACCTATTATTCAAATTGTGTGACGTTTGAATTGTTCATAAGTATTTTATAACTAAACGTCTACTGTTATATGAAATACGCTTTGAAATACGCTAGGGGGGCCATCCATAAATTACGTCACACAAATTTTCGGATCTTTTTAAAGTCTTTCAATTTTAATTCAATTTATTGTTTAGATTGAGTCGAATTAAAAGAACAGTTTTAAAATACTTAATAAAATTAACAAAAACTCAAATGTTACATGATTGATAACACAAAATGCCAATTAAAAGGAGGTTTAGTTATGTTATCAACCAAAATAAGAATGTAATACGTATTACTTTTTATATTTTAGGTTTTGTAACTTTGTCACAAAATGTAAATGTGTGACATAATTTATGGATGGCCCCTAATTAAGCTGATAATTTATAGGATTTGGACGCAAAAAAATGGTGGCGCTGGCAATATTATGCGGCTGCGATTACGGCGCAGGTGCTTGTGGGACAGCCATTAATACAGCACTATCGTTTTTGCACACTGTATCGGACGATCAAATTATAAATAGGTACGATTTATAACATGTTTTTATAAGAATCTTAATTTCAATGAAATAAAATGCTTTCATGTGCTTTTGTGTCACATGACGGGCCAATGGGTAATCATAAATTAATACGTATAAAAGCACGACATAACATCGATTGTTACCATCAAATATGTATTATATCTACATCAATAACCCTGCTTAACAGAGGTACAATTTTAACAAATATGTGACACTAATAAAATAAAATTACACATAGGTATTTGCCGGTAAAATATTATTATAATGTTTGAATCTGCATTCATCCCAGGATATTATAAAAGGTTAAAGAGGGTATTAATGTGTTCTCTCTGTGTTTTGTCCCAATTGTTGTTGTGTACTTAGGATAATTGGTAAAACAATTGATAAATATGGGATGCAGATTGCAGATATACATAATATCTAACTATTCTTATGTATGAATGAATATTAAAAAGAAGTGATAGCAAAGTGGTTTTAGAATTGGATTCCTAGACAATATTTGCGTTCGATTTCTTTAGCGCAAAATACTAAAATGTTCTAAATTCAAAATAGGACGGAAAAGATCTAGCCGGCAGGAAAAGTTGTATGAAAATTCATTCCGGCCCGCTGAATAGAAAACAGCAACTTTGGAACCCCGTAAGTCCGAACAAAGTCATCTTTTTCGAATAGGTGTGATGAAAAAAATATTCCACGACAGCATATGTCTATCTTTTATGGTTGACTCACAATAACACGTGTAACTCCCGATAGCTTAGCAGTTCGAAGCTTTCTGATTAAGTATACCTATATTTTATCTACTCTTACGTTTATGACACTTAAGTGGGTGAAATAAAGGGGTGAAGTTTAAACGAAATTCACGCGGGCGAAGCCGCTGGCAAAAGCTAGTTAAAGATAATTTCAAAACCACTCGTCAAATTTCGCCCAAATTTAATTGGGACCACACGAAAGTCACCAGTTTTCAAGTAAAAAGAATCAACATAACTTATTACAAAAAAGAACAGACTTCCAAGTCGAGATAACTCAAAAACCACTTGCTAGATGTCGCTTCAATTTATAAGGTACCACATGCCAAGCACTACCTTTCGAACAAGAAAAGAATCATCAAAATCGGAACACCCAGTCAAATGCAGTGTTCGAAAATATTCGATATTCTGCCAGCGGTTTCACCCGCGTCCCGTAACAACTACTTACTTCGCGTACTTCAGATAAAAAGCAGCCTTCCTCGATAAATGAGCTGACAGAATTTTTCAAATTAGACCAGTAGTTCCTGAGATTAGCGCGTTCAAACAAACTCTTCAGTTTTTCTACACTTTGGGTTACATTGTCGCAGTTTTATTAAGGATTCCGATTTAAAATAAAATATACTATAGCCTATGTCACCCGGGAATAGTGTAGCTTTCCAACAGTGATGGAATTTTTCAAATCGATTCAGTAGTTTCGGAGCCTATTCAATGCAAACAAAGAAACAAACAATCAAACCTTTCTTCTGTATAATATTAGTATAGATACATATAAATATTATAAATATCAAAATATCGGATATTTTTTATATAATATTTTATAATATTCGATATCATATCAAAATGGTGTTATATGAATACATTTCAAAACTTTATATAAAGATTCATTGATTGTCAACGGATGATTGGATTGACGGACATACTGGATTCCGAGGTATCAAGCTTACTGCACTTCACTATTAGGTACTAAATATGTCTGTGTGTGGGTGATGGGGGTGTAATAATTTTTTCGTTACGAAATTTTTGCATTCGGTCCCCGCGCCCAAGGCCCGCGATAGAAGCTATGCAATAGCTTAAAAAATAGGACTTCACTATTACCTACTATAGGAGTATGTTTCAACTCTACTAAAATCTACAATGCCATGTTTTGAGAAGTAGAAATACAGTAACAAAAGCCAAAAATTGCATAATATTATGAAATTTTATAAACCAATTTTGTATTGATATACCGGGCGTCCCACGGCTATGCAACATGAATGGAAAGTACCATAAATATTAAAGATAGGATATTTTACTGAAAGAAGACATCGTTTTATTTTTAATATTAATAATAATAGAACAGACGGTTGTAAATTTACGTGTTCCATTTTCGAATTATTTATTTTTACTAATATCAGCCAGTTTCATGGTAATTGTGAGCTCATGAAGAAATGCATACAAGTACCTACTACACTTCATGTATCGCTTTATTATTATCATGTACTTATACCACGGAAATCTCGTATCTCAAGTGGGTAGGTCTTTGAAATGATAATGTTAATTGTTGGAAGCATACATGTAATTTTTCTATCACATTTGGCGGGTTCGATTCCCGGTTGAGGTAGGCGATTTTTAAAAAATCTGTGAATGCAGTTCTACTTATTATTAAAAATAAAACGATGTCTTCTTTCAGTAAAATATCCTATCTTTAATATTTAAGGTACTTTCCATTCATGTGGCATAGCCGTGGGACGCCCGGTATATCACAAAAAATCACTTGATATATATCGGATATATATCATTGATATATATCCTTCGAACCCTGTATTCAGTATTTTTATAATAGGTATTTATTAATAAATGTTTTACTTTCCAGGAACCCTACAGGATGCTTTACATCAATCACACATAGCTAAGGGGCATTCCATAAGAATGGAACACAGTTACAGCGTGATTAGTAGACAAGATAGAATTCCCATAGGTAAATATTTGGTTTTATCAGAATTCAGAGTTAAAAAAATTCCCTACATCCATTCCACTAGTTCCATAGCGCCATACAAAATATGATACGTCTCGGCTCAGTGGTCGTCACTGAAGCTGAGCGAAAATAGAACCGACCAACCGATAGAATAACGAAATTCTATTGGTTGTTTAAAACATAGTTCTGCTCCGCTCGTCTCGTCTCCGCTTTGGTGGAGGCTTAGCCTTAGTCCTCTTAGAGTTAATTAGTATTATTTATTTTTAACCTGTTTTTAAGTATTAGTATTAGTATTTTTAGTATTAGTATTTAAGTAGGTAGTATTGTTAGTATAAGCCATATTCTAAGTTGGTCACAGAAGCCTTACTTCCCCTTTAGGTCTGATCATCCTTTGAAGGCAATTCCTTTATAATGCTTGTTTATATTGTCATTATTTATATTACTGTACATCAGACATTAAATTTTTTAAGTTAAACTTATAATTCAAACTTGGTTAATTTACAGGTACTAAGAAGAGAGTTTTATACAAGCCGGTGAAAACAAAACCCATGCACACCACTATTAAATACTTGAGAACGGAAATGTCTCGCTTGCGTAAACGAAGTGTGTCTTTTAAAGCAAGACTGGCAAGTGCGCAAAAGCTTTCAAAAGACTTTGCATTTCAGTACACTCACTTATAAAATATTTTTTTAATTGATTTTTATGTTCATTACATTTAAAAGGGAAATCCACGAATATATCTACCATTGAAGTAATAGATTTTTCTTACTTCTCTTTTAGGTAAATCTTCGCGTATTAAAAAAGACTCCGTAATATTTTGGAGGTCATGGAAGCATTTTTCCAATTCTTTACTAGGGTAGCAAAGCCACTTTTTCTTTTTATATTCTTTTCTTTTAATAAATAAATTTATATTGCTATCATTTTTGTCAAGTAAAGTTCTTCGGCATTGTTAACAACCCTTTACAATATTTTTAAGACATAGTCAGGATCCATCCGCACACATAGTTTTTTGGCCAGCATCAACCTTGTTTATATCATGCATTAAACTTTCCAATGAAAAATTAATATTCTGTTCAATGGGAAGAATGGGAAGGAGTTTTTTCTTTTAAGAAAAACTAATGATTGTAAACAATCATTAGTGTCTTCCTCACAGTTTGCTGTTCTAGAATGTGGCGTGTTATAATTATTTAACAATAATGCCTTAAATGCTCCTTCAAATGCCATACTGTTAGGGGCATTATTTCTCGCACCATAACTCCTAATGTTCCCAAAGAAGTTTTCTAATGGATCCTGATTGAGGTTTCTTGTCAACATTGCATCAAAACTATACTCATTGTACAAAATTCTCCAAATTACATCCATTTCCAAATTTGTTACAGATGGCACAATCAATCAACTGAATATTGTTACCACTACCTACTGTTTTCAAAAATTTTACACTTTTTAGTACCTTTTTCGCTTTTTGCCACAGCTCATGGTGGGGAGATCTGCTTTTTACTGGCCCTTATATTTTACCGTTTGGTATATGAAGTGTATTCCCATTTTGGCTATCAAATGACATTCTTGTGGCAAATCTCCCCTGGCTGTCGGTAACCACAGCGACGCTGTGACTTAACAGTTGTGTCGCTGTTTTCACTCGCATTTTATTAATTTTTTCTGGGTTTATATGTTTATATGCTCCTCAGTTAATTTATGTAACAATCTCAACTCGCCGTATCACTTGTCGGCAGCATACACCATTTGATAATATTCCCATTTAACAATTTTTTTTCATTGTTACTAGTGTATACCATATTTTTTATTTAGGAGATTATTGCGAATGCCCTTAATTAAATGAGGAGCATCAAAAATAGGTACAATATTTCTACCATTAACAGCAAATGAATCGTAGCGCCACTCCTTGTTAAGTCGCAAATACGTCGCCTTGGTTTCATTTATTAAATCTGTTACAGCACCCATATTTACAATGCTTTAATGACAAACTGTATTACAGTGCTTTGATTACGAACAACTAGTCCACAATCTTGGACATGTTTATTATCAGATTTTAATATTTTTTTCAATTCTACTTTACTTAAGCAATTAGTAAAATAGTATGCCACAGGCTGTTTAAAATTATGTTTTAAGCCTTTGACCATGAAGACAAGCACATGATCAGTAAATTTTATGTCACTGTTTGTGGCGAACCCTTCAAACATATCTTTTTGAACATTATAAAATATCTGAGGTGTCAGGGACATCTCATCGAACATGAGGCTGCACACACGCTCTGACTTAGCTTTTTCTTTTATGGTTTTTCCAATTTTTTCGAAAATTATCGGATTGATGGCAGGAGATATTTTTATTTGGCTAAGCAGCCTTTTCATTGCTTTAGCCGATGGCAACGTAAAATATTTATACAAAAGGGAGTAGCATTTGGGGCTTTTTTTATATAAAGATAAAGAAAGTATTTTTCTTCGATCGAAAATCGTCGCCCTTTCGGTTTTTTGAATGCTTGGTTCTGCATCTGAATAAAGAGCTTCGCCGGTTTTGTCATGTGCTCAGTAACGTACTGAAATGCAGTCTTTTGAAAGCTTTTGTTACACAGTTGGTGTAGAACAATCAATAGAATATTGTCTGGAAAAATTGTATAATATATAGGTGAAGACAAAACCAAAACTGTAGCTCAAACATATTATAATAAGAAAAAACATTATAAAAATAAGAAATGACATGTAAGCAATTCAATAAATAAATATTTTTACCGATTCATAGTGTTTCATTTATGTACGTTTTAAACAGTTTTGTTGGCTTTAATTTGGTAGTGTTTGTGGAGCATTACGTTTTTCACCCATGTTATATGAATAACTAACTACATATTAATATAGGTAGTTATACGTATACGTATATTATATTGAAAATGTTTTCGGAGAGGAAATCCAGATGGCAGCACGTAACCGGTTTGCACAAATACTTCGCGAGAGGGTTCTCTTTTCCCGATGTATTATATTACTCTTTGGAAGTGAATAAAATAAATGACATTGTTTGTTATTAGGGATGCAAGGTTGTTGTAATATCGATAAAAATATCGATAATTATATCGAGGCAATGAAATTATCGATAGTTGATAATATCGATATTTTGGTCGATAATATCGAATTTATTTAAATTTAAATAAAAAATATGAAGTTCATAGAGATTTTTTTGTTTCATTAGTCCTTACGGACAGGCAAAGGGGCTAAGCCCATACAGCCAGAGAAAATAGAGAAATAAAACAAGTAGAGGATGTTTTTTATTTGTTTATATTGTAAGAAAAGGCTAATGTTCGGAGCCCAAACAGCCTTATCTAAGGTCGTGAATTATCGATTTTTTTCTTCGGATATAATATCGATATTATCGTATCGTTATAGCGAAAATATCGATAAAAATATCGATGTGTCGCATTCGATATTATCAATATTATCGATTTTCCGATATATCGTTGCAACCCTATTTGTTATGATCTGATATTTTGGGCGTTATCTATTTATAATAATTCGTGATAAGATTATCGTTGGCCGACAAGTCGAATACGGAGAGACTAAATTAGACGCCGGCTGTTCATTCGTTGTAACTATCTACGAATACTTGTGAATCTTAATCAGAAAATATGAATTTTGCCGGAAAAGTTGTAATTGTGACCGGCGCAAGTTCGGGAATCGGTGCCGCTACCGCTGTTTTTCTGTCAAAACTGGGCGCCAAGCTGTCGTTGACCGGGAGGAACGTGGAAAATCTCCGGAAGGTCAACAAGGACTGTGAAAAGTCGACGTCTACATTTGTCGTGGCGGCGGATTTGACTAAGGAGAGCGACATAGAGAAAATAGTGAAGAACACCGTCGACCATTACGGACAGATAGACGTGCTAGTGAACAATGCGGGCATCATCGAGACCGGGACCATCGAGACCACGACGCTGGCGCAGTACGACCGCCTGATGACCACCAACGTTCGCTCCATCTACTACCTCACCATGCTGGCTGTCCCTCATCTTCTGAAGACCAAAGGGAACATCGTCAACGTCTCCAGTGTCAACGGCATTAGATCGTTCCCTGGCGTGCTCGCTTACAACGTGTCCAAGGCCTCCGTCGACCAATTCACCAGATGCGTCGCTTTAGAGCTAGCGTCCAAAGGCGTTAGAGTTAACTGTGTGAACCCAGGGGTAATCTTAACTGAGCTGCAGAAGCGAGGTGGTTTGAGCGATGAACAGTATGCTGCATTCTTAGAGAGGACGAAAGAGACCCATGCCTTGGGTCGTCCAGGGAAACCAGATGAGGTTGCAGCTACTATAGCATTTCTGGCTAGCGACTTGGCCAGCAACATCACTGGTGCAAGTGTTCCTGTGGATGGTGGCCGTCATGCCATGTGCCCACGTTAAAAATGCAACAAATATACTTTTTAAAAAACTTGAATATTTACAAATAATAATAGTAATACTTGCAACTTTTGCAGTTGCAACTGGTGAGTGCCTTATTTTCTGATTAAATTTAATTAGCTTGTAAGCTCAAACTTAAAATTTTATCTGCATTTACAAATGTTGAATTTTTACATATTTTTTGTTATTCAAGATTTTATTAGATAGCAATATAAAATCTTTGATATTCTTGAGACTTTTATTTGGAAAAGTAATGATATATTACTACATAAATAATGTTACACACTCATAGCTCCACACTAGAGTTCCCAGTGTGTTGGGCGCCATGTACCCTCACAGAAGATAAACCATTTACCACTCAGCTTTAAACTGAAAATCTAATACACACATAAAGGTAAGTTATTGTTTTTAATTTATTATTTCTTTATTGTATATGATCAGGAATCAAGGAATGGATTTTTTCACAGAAGTCAGAGGTAGTATTAAATACAATAAATAATTTCAAAGAAATTTATTACCAAGGAAAAGTGAATACTTCCTTGTACATACTTCGCTTACCACTTTAACAATTTTAGGTAAAAAAAAAACTTAATAATGATTATCACAATTACCTTTCTATAATTACTTTTTAAAATCTACAAGTAAAAAAATACATACACCTTTTATGAATTACATATGGGTAGAAACTTAAAATTATTAGTTCCTTATTTCTATTGTATATTTCAATAAACTTTAATATAACTAATGTGTTGCCGACTACATCTAATCATAGCTCAATAATTCAGTGGCCATCCAAAGCATAAATTGTAAGCTTTCCTAGACAAGAAATTGAGGTACAATTAGAGATATCCTTGCAATTATACTACACTTGTTGCTTCCATGACATGGCTTTACATAATATTGTGGTTGTTGATAGAATTGGGGTTAGACGGCTCATACAACCATTGCATTATGGTGTACATGTAAGTTAACAGCAGTACAACTTCGTATTTGGACAATGTAATGCACACTTAAGTTTAAATTCAATTATCTTATCTTTATAATACCCGTGGTTGTTAGTCCCCAAATAAATAACTATCTTTATTGAATACTAAAACTTACAAACTAATTTGAGAGAAGTACTGGGTAGGCGCCTTCCGTTTCCTATCTATGTGTCATATGATTAACTGTGGTACTTATAGGTCCAAAAGTTAATAGTGGCAATAATTTAAGTATTATAGTAGCTAGGTATTTGGCATGTTTCAATTCCAAATTCTTCTAATGATTAATAAATTGATAATGCTAAAAGACATTTACTAAGCTCCCTTCATTAAAAGGATAGCTATCTCTAGTCACCAAAAATATTTGGATGTTTCGGTGTATTTTACAATTTCATGGTAGATTATTTCAGCTATTTGGCAGCCACGGTGACTAATCTTCTTGTCATTTCATTATTTAAGATCTCTAACTACCCACCTACTATAAAAAGTCAGTCACAAAGAATTGCCACTCTTGGTAATCTCAGTGCCACTGGTGCCACGCCTCCATTATTATATTACTCTTCCCCATGTATTATATTACTCTTTGCACATATTATATTACTCTTTGCACGCCTCATAATAGACAGCTCTATTCCAAATTTAAATTTTTACAGAGTAACTTAACATTCTGTCACATATTAGAAAAATATTGCGTTGTCTATGGTACTAGCAGCTGGTCGGCGGGAACCGCGGCGAACAGTCAGTGTTGCCAACTTAACGGATTTCCCGTTAGATTTAACGGATTAGGGTCAGGTATTAACGGGAGAAAATACATTTTAACGGTTAACGGATTTTTTGACGGGAAAAATAGTTGAAAAAAATCAAGAATTTAGTTCTAGTGTTCTAGTAACGAACTGTAGAATTTTGGTCAGAGGTAAGAAATCTGAAGGTGCGACAAACATTAATCCATTCCAACACTTATAATATTGAGATTTTGCTTTTACAATGTTATTGCTACCTTGTTCAAACGCGGAGGTAGAAAGAGTTTTTAGTGTATTAAATGGAGTAAAATCAAAATTCGTTCTGCATTAAAAAGAAATGGCAAGACATGTTACACTTTTGATTTACCTCTTATTGCTATGCTAGGATCAATGCTAAACATAAAATTAAAATCAGCCTTCCACCTTAACAGCTGCTCCCATAGCGAGTATAGTAACATCAACTGGAAGCGATGATGATGATTGTGATTTTTTGTTATAAAGTTATTTTTATGTTTTCTGTGTCTGATGACGATTGGGATTGTTTCTTTAAAACTTTTTTTTATATATTAACTAGTAAACCCGCTCTCGTTTCGCTTCAGGGAGCCAGCCACTTAGTAGAAGATAGCTCTCAGAAGGTGGATTTTGTTTTGACTGGTTTCGACTTTACATTTATAATTGTAGTATGACCAAATGATAAAAAAATCTCTATAAATTTTTACTTATTACGTTATTCCGAGGTCTAAGCTATTTTACTGCAAAGTTTCACGAAAATCCGTTCAATAGTTTTTGCGTGAAAGTGTAAGAAACACATATACAAATACATCCTTACAAACTTTCGCATTTATAAAAAGTATTTTTTATTTAACGGATTTTTTGACGGACACAAAAAAAAATTTGACGGATTTTTGACGGAATTTACCAACAGGTTTAACGGAATTTCGAAATTATAGTTGGCAACACTGCGAACAGTTTCTTGGACTCGTTGACGCAGGCGCTGATGATGGTCTCGAAGGCTGTGGGCGCGATGTCACGGATCACCGGCTCCCAGTTCTCGTTTATCACCTTGTGCATTGTTTCTCCTGGAAATTAAACATGGTGTTATGTTGGTACATTTCCATGTTAATCCTAAATCGGTGGTCCATTCGCCAATTTTTTCCCGATTAATGTTATATTCGGTAGGTATTTCTTTGTTTTGAGGGTAGTTGTATTATTTTTGTTTAGAGGGGAGTTGTAGTAATAAATTGGTATTTGGTAAGGATAGTTATATATAGTTGGTACTTACAATAACTTTATATCAATCATCAAAGCAATAACTATACTATAACTATAAAAGAGCCTGTGTAAGCCCGGTAAGGTGAATATCAAAGTCAAAGCATGGCGGTTAAGTTGGCATTTTGAAGATAAAGTGAAATTCAATTACCTACATTAAAAATTAAAAAACAACCTCTTTAATGTCGGCAAACATAATTAGCCTGAGCAGATAATGCCAACAAAAAACCTTACCAAATGTGTTACATGATTGGAGATAGTAATGCAATATGCTGTCTATTCGTTGACGACTTCCGGTTATTAAATATGATGCAACGTAATATGCACACGAGATCCATTAGAGACTTCTAGACACCGCCTATGGGTTGCAAGAAACTAACAAAATACACAAAATCAGTCGTCCATAAAATGGGTCGTCGGTGGGCTGAAAGGCTGCAATTGCATACTGCATAGCATATACAATAACTTCCTGTCCATTTCGTCAATATATCGTTCATGCTGAGTTAATACAACCTTGTTTATGATTATACTGCAAGAAATGCAAGAGCTGCCTTGCAATGCCGTGGCTTAACAGTTGGATTACGACATAATTGATCAGACTTTATGCCATTTGCAATGTATTGCGAAAGTGCCCAATAGAGTGTCTCACTCATACAAAATCATTTAAATGTGTAAGAATATATGCACTACCTAATGATTATGAACTTTTCTAACATTTAAAAAGTTCAAAAGTTGAACGAAACTATTTCAACGACATGAGCCATTGAGGCCGTTCAAGGATAACAGGCTAATTAAGGTGGTTCTTTCAACAAAATATATTACTGTTAGTACATAAACTAATGTTCAAGAAGGAAGGACATCCAAGCGGAAAAATATTAAGGACTAGAAAATGTAGTCGACAAGGATTAGCAACTCACCTCACCAAACCTTAGATATTTCAAGAATGTAGCTGATAGATAATAAATAAATAATAATAACGCTTCACACTCATAGCCCCACACTAGGATTCCCTGTGTCGTGGGTGCCATGGACAACACACGAGACAAGGACACACACCCAGACCGAGAACGGAAATTCAAACTCATCATTTAAATTTCCGCCTCACTGGGAATCGAACCCAAAACCCTCGGAACAGCGATCCGGCGTGTTAACCATTGCGCCATCCGGGTCGTCGGTAGATACTTAGATCAATTATTAGCATTATTGTTTTAGTAGGCAAAAGATAGGTTAGTAGGTATTATTCTGAGAGGCAAAATACGGCAGATCTGTGGTGGTACCATTTACGCTGTCAGCAGTTCGGCAGCGGGCACTTTACTGTAGAAGTTCTTGACTTCTTCTACACAACTCTTGATGATTCCCTTAATGGCGGGCGGAGCGATGTCTTGCATGATAATATGCCAGTGCTCGTTCAGGAATTTACCTGTCGTATTGGCTGGAAGAAATGTTGTGTCATGGTTATGTGTGTGTCTGGAGAGTAGAGGTTGAATTATCTGGCTGATGGTGATAAAAATGGGTTAGAATTTCTGTGTCTGTCGTTGTCTTTGTACGAAGAGACTGCTTAACCGATTTTGGTGCGGTTTTCGTTGATATATTGTCGTTTAGTTCATTTAAAATTTTGTGCTTGTATTAGGTATTTCAATTAACGCATAAATAAAAGTTATGTACCTAGGTTCCCTGCGAATTCCGTCTAGTATGTAATCTGTAGTAATAATAAATCGATCAATTTGTTTAATTCAAAATGAAGGACAATACGCGGTGGTGTGGAGTATACTTTCGATTACTTTCACTGTAGTACGAGTACACACGCTCGGATTTTGGAGATCAAGCGCGTTTGTTTCACAATACCTACACCCTTAATGAGACCGCTAGTGTGCAATAACCATTTAAATTCATTAGTTGAGTGCCTTGAAACTGGGTCCACATCTCCAACGTTAAAACTGACAGATAATTCACGTGTCACATAAAACCTATATTTATTTGAAGATATGTAATTAAATTCTAATACCTACTTACATAACATTTGAAAATTAGAAGTTCGTGCCGAATTTGAGTCCCGATCCCTCGGTTCGAGAGTCCGAACGTTCAAACATTCGGCTAACACTACTACACGCGTACGACTATTATAATCAATCATTAGCAAATGACTCACGAAGAGGTCAAAACCCATTAGCAGTCGTTAAGCCTGTCGGAGGCATTCACGCGGCAAGAAAACTTCCGATACCTGGGTCAGCCACTAACCCCTCTACCAATCCGCACTAAAGCGGACGGTGGAGTATGCTTTAGGCTAAATATTGTTCCATGAATAGGTTGAAGCCAAATGATTGCTATGCCATTGGGTCATGAGCTGATAGCCCTAGTTGTAGTGTGTTAGGTGTAGTGTGGACTTACCTAACTGCTGGTTTCCTCCGAACAGGTTGTTGAACTTGAACTGCGCGCGGTCCATCTTGTAGCTGTCCTTGTAGCCGGTGACTACCCAGTGACCGTCCACGGTTTTGTAGTCGTACTTCACCAGGATGTTTAGATTTGCTGAAAATTATTTCACTTACTAAAATAATTTTGCCTTAGTTTATTGATAAGACGTCGCTAGCGTTAATCCGTAATATTTTTAAATTATTCAATGTTTCTATAGGTCTAAGTTGCCTCAAAGAAACATAATATATCATGATGGAATACCTAATGTATCTACAGTCGGTCTCAAGGGTAGATGAGCCCTTACACTTCGTACTGTGAAATGAATACCAATTCACACCATACAGCTGAGCCGTACAGTTACAAACTGAAAAGTCGTTGTAAGATCAGTGATGAAAGTGCTAAAACTCGTTTTCGCTTATAAAACAGAATTCTGAGTTTTTTTTGTTATTCTGCATTTTTTACATTGGCGTAATCATATGCATGTGGTTGCATATTTAGTGAATGTCGGAGAATTTAGTAACCTATTACGAAATAAATTCTACGTTTACTTCCATTTGTAAACGGTTCAGCTGATTTGCGCAAAACATTCACCATTCCGCACTGGAGCTGTGTGGTGTAGGTATGCTCTAGGCCTCCTCAATAATAAGGAGAGACCCGTGCTCAGTAGTGGGCCAATAATAATAATAAACAAACGGTACACACTCATAGCCCCACACTAGGATCTCCTGTGTCGTGGGCTCCATGGACAACACACAAGACAAGGACACATACCCAGACCGACAACGGAAATTTAAACTCATCACCGCCTCGCTGGGAATCAAACCCAGGACCTCGAAACAGCGCTCCGGCGTGTTAACCATCCATTACGCCAACCGGGTCATCAAAAATAATGTCAAAAATAAAAATTATAGGTTGTAGCCATCCATCCTCCACCAGGATAATAGACTAGGCACTGACTACTGTACTTACTGATCTTGATCTTCGCCTGGCCGTTGCCCCGGATGGGTAGGATGAGGATTTGCCCGTTCATGTCGTAGTTTGCCTTCAGGGTTACGTTGGCCGTGAAGTCTATCGCCGCCTTGCCTTTCTCGGGGTTTATTCTGCAGATAGAAATAAACTTACTGTAGGAGGTACGCAAATTTCATACTTAGGTATGCATGTGAAGTTAATTTTTCTGTTTCTTTACCCTAGTACCCTAGTCTAATCTTCGTTTTACCTAAGTCTCTCCCTCTTCTGGTCGTGTCTTCATTACTGAAGGTCGTGCCTGCTCTGGTATTTACCTAAGTATTCAAAATCAATAAAAAAGAAACTTTTGTTCGTCATAAATACTATTAATGTGATGTATGATTTAAATTGCTAAGAAAAGATAGAAACCCAGAATAGAGCTTTGTGGTACATGTACATCCAATGAAAAGTGTGATCCAAAAAATTCTGATGATTTGGGACGATTTATGTTCATTTGAAACTTAACTAATCACGGATTGCAGGTACATAGATATTTTGTTATAACACGGGTAGGTACTCACGATATGTATTTTGTATGCCGACATCGATCCATGTAACTGGATCGAAATATCGGCATACAAAATACATACCTATCGTGAGTACCCGTATTATAATAAAATGTAACGCAAGTTCTCTATTGGTAAGCTACCTAAAATATAAAAAGGATCTAAAGATAATTGCGACATACTTGAAAGAATTAATAGTGAAGTCCCCAAGACCGGTGACGACGGTATCGGTGAAGACGATGTTGAGTGCCGGGTTGTCGACCACCACGGTACCCAGCTGCACGGGGTCGAGCGGCGCGATGCCCAGCTCTGGGATGCCCTGCGCGAACCTTGGACCAGCGGTGGCCACCACCTTCTCGATGCAAGAGTTCAGGTTCGGGTCCGACGCTGAGCACGGCGTGATGAAGGGTGCTGGGGAGAAAGATTTTGGTTTTTAGATCTGTTGAAGGCATGGTTGAAGGTATTCAATCTGGAAGTCTTATATTTGTACTTTGGTACTGTACGTCTAAGGCATATAAGTATTTAGCGTACACTGGTGGTCTCAGGACATTTCAAGTCGCAGTGATCCCATGATGACAACCCTTACTGACCCATAATTTTGGGTAATACATCAAATTACATATAGGTATATTAAAATTAAACTTGTACTGTACATTGGTGCCAGCCATAATATTTATGTAGAAAGCATCGTGACAACTTTAGGTAAATCGATAGAGGTACCTCACTACCTTACCGAGCGGGAATGTCATTACCGGAATGACCCCTTAGTCCAAAAGACGATGCGTAGTTATCGAATAGGTAAGACATTACTGGACACGCAGCTACATTCTGAAGAAAAGAATGTTGAGTGGCGTCATATCAGTAGATATGTTTTGTTGTCGATCTCCGGTGTCATTGGGTAAACACGAAACTGTTTCAAATGCGTGAGTAGGCATAGAACCACTTCGCAGGTCATTGCCGGTCACTCTAATGACGTCACGACCTCACTCCGCCCTAAAGATTATCTCGGTCATGCAGTAAAGACGATTACTACCACTTTAATCATCTTAATGAATGGATTTGGATATTATTGCGCCTATATTGATACAGGTTTTAGACGTCACTGACTGACTCACTAACGCAATGTGTAAACATGCGAAGCCAGTGAGCCAGTGACAAATATTGGACAATGGATTCCTCTTATGGCGTAGGCACTCACTGAGAAAAGATTTTTGAATATATCCCAGAGAAATCTAGATTAGGGAATAAATAGGAATTTTGAAAATGAAAATTATCTTTTTCGCAAAATTTTGAGTTGTTAGGAAATTACGGGAATAAAGAGGATTTCCATAATAAAATAACATTAATTTAAATTGAAAACAACAAAAAGTGAATTTCTCAAAAAATTTCAAGGTAGGAGTTATTGGCACTTCATCGTCGATGGGTACCTAAGTAGTAGGTAAGTACCCTGGTAAAGTACCTCCATCACTGACGTACCTAAATGTCATTGACACATCACCACCACATAGTCGCAAACACGGATCGCAAACATTTGATTGTTGTTAAAGTTTTTATTTTTGTAAATTCGGCGGAGACAAGCTACTGTTGTCAAGCGATAGAGCCGTAGCTGCAAAGAAATAACGTGGCCGCATATTCCATATACAATGACACTTCATCATTCCTTAAACGTTCATTGGTTGATCCAAAAAGAGGGTGGAAGCTGCACAGCACAGCAGGTAAGTAATACTAACGATGCTATGCATGCGTGCCCTCTAAATAAAAGTGAAGCGTAGGCTGCGTAGGTACACATAGAGTCCTAGTCCAGCGTCTAACAAATGAGACAGTTGCATAGTTGTTAGACACTTGTTTCCGTTGCTATGCCAAGTGCACTACGAACAGAGGTTAATGTTTACCTGGATGAAACATTAATTATTTATTACACTTTATTGTACACCATAGTAATTAATTAGGAGATTATGCTATAATTAATAATAGTTGTGCACAAAAGGCGATCTTATCGCTCAATGGCGATTAAACCTTAGATTTTGAATTATTTTAACTAGATAATTTATGGTGTACAATGTGTAATAGAAGTTGTGGTGTTAGCAAATGCTGGCATTCACGGATGAGCCGGTGCGCTTAGCAGCGCCAGCTCACCTTGTGTGACAAAGGGCGCAGGGCTGACATTGACGGGCCGTGGTTACCTAACCTTACCTCAAGTTACCTAAGCGACCTCTAACGGTTGCCCAACACCATCGGAATTTTTTGGTTACAAATACTGTCTGGACTGCCAAAAGAACTCGTGAAAGGTGATTATCATTTTCGCAGTTTGCCCCTGGCCTACATTGTGGAATCGCTAAATGTATGGTTTTTGAACTTTTTGACGTGCGACATTACTATTTGATTATATCCTGATGGGCAGATGTAAAAGCAGCATGGTAGATAACCCTCAGTCACCTACGAAGCAACAGCACCATGACACAACGGTAGTCGCTATTGTAATGTCTGAATTTCAGCCCCTTAGAGTTTAGTTTTTGAAAAAAGTAGGCAAAGTAGCCATGTTTTATCATGATAAACTATATCATCATGAGAAAATTCCTCGAAATCCGTCAAGTGGTTCAGATTTTTCCTACAAAGTTTCGTCTCCTATCTATATCAACCATTTAAAATAAAAAATAAGGCACACTCATATAGGTACCCACTAACTACATCAATCATAGCTCCACACTAGGATTCCCTGAGCCGTCGGTACCACGGATAACACACAAGTCAAGGAAACACACCCAGACCGAGAACGGAAATTTAAATTCATCATTCAAATTTCTGCCTCGCTGAGAATCGAACCCAGGACCCTCGGAACAGCCATCCAGCGTGTTAACCATTGCGCCATTCGGGTCATCGTTGTTTAGGGATAGATTAAATTCAATTTTTCAATTTCAATTCATTTTATTTTTCAGATAACTCAGATCCATTACAAAGTATCCGTAAAAGCCGTGAAAACGTCACAGACATAAAAACAGAGATTATAAAATCAGTAAGTATGGAGGTAAATGTTCACACTTTTGTACCAAAATGAGTTGGAGGAGGCATAGTCATATATGCGTGAGGCACCACAAACAAACAGTAGGTAGGTAATGTAGGTATACAAGATCAAACATTTACCTATGAACATGACATCTTCAGCGTAGGATACTCTACCATCGTCGAAAATTCGAGATTCATTTGTGTTAACCATTTAACATGATTTAACTGAACCGTAAAAGCAGTAAAAGCCTACACTTGACTGGATAGGTAATTAACTTTTTCTACCAACCGTAGGTAACATTTTATTTTCAATGTTGAGATGTCATAAGAATGTCGTAAGTAGTACCTAGTCTTGACCCTCTACTCGTAGGTACTAAAGCAATTCACTACTCTAAAGCAATTGTAAATATTTTTATGACCGCTTCGTGTACTGTAATGTGCGTACTAGGTACAAATAGTACAAATTAACGTTTTATGTTGACGGTGAATTTCCTACTAAACATGGGTGTCGTCAGGAATTTCTGGGGTGGATCTGCTCTACACATTTATGTGCGTACCCAGCACTAGGTCCGTAGGAGTACCGGTCTTAAATTCCTTTTCCGCATTTACTACACCGATGTTAGCGAGGATACCAGCAGCGAGTTCATTAACGAGGCAAAAACGGCCAGCACTGCGACGATCAACGACTACAACCTGGCTACAGCCATCAGCCATAGGGACTACAATATAATTCAACAAGAAATAGAACAACGCCTGGGACGATCAACGCAGACGCAAGGCCCCAACCTAAACTGAAAACTACACTTCTATACTAATTAACCAGCGAATTAGTTTAATCCTGGAGCATATATTATGTTAAAAAGTAAAAAAAAAGTGCAAACAAAATAACAAAATGCATAAAAACGCACGGACACTAGGTCTGTGGTGTGCAACTAATATTGAGAAAAAAAAAAATTCCTTTTCCAGGGGGAACATTTTGACCTGACAGCGAGGTGGGGTGCAAGTTTACACCCTTGCAACTTGTTGCAAGCGCCCATGCTACATATCCTTTACTAAGGCAAAAATTTCTAAGCTTGTTAATTCTAAAATGTTAATTCTACTCTTTGGTGTGCGTCCACACCAAACAGCCGCAACGTTTGAAGGGTTCTGAGTTCGATTCCTAGCAGAAACTTGAATGATGAGATGATCTGGGTGTAGGTAGGTATGATTTTGTCTTGTGTGCTGTACATGACACAAGGAATTCTAGTGAGGCTTTGATTGAGAATAGTCACTTAATCACTAAAGATTTTATTTCATTTGATACTACTGTTGTCGGCGATTTGCTACACGGAAATACTTTAGAAATAATTTCAAACTTTTTTCCCGTAGACAATCCGTTCTGACCTGACGGCAACTCTGTCTCCCCACCAAACTTCCTCTTCATAGATTACAAGATATCAAGTTTAACAACCAGGAAGTGTTCTTTCTCTTTTATATAATTTATAGACATAGTTACGTTACAGTATTCAAAGATACGTCCACTCTCCGGACGAACTAAATTACGAGGCAAAACAAAATAAACCGCGCGTTGTTGGGTTCAACTTCAACTTGAACGTTGCAAACATCTCTAATTTTGTTGTGTGCGTGTTAAAAGTTAATTATCACTTGCTTTGCAACAAAATGCCCGAAGCAAATTAATATGGCACCTAGTGCCTAGCTAAGTATCTATATATACCGGCTCGGCTAGCTAGGACCGAAGTGTGAAGTAAAGTGGGACCGAAGACCCAAATGTCAAGTGTGTGGGGGATCAGAACCCAGCATTGGTATATTATGGTCAGTGTTTAAATAGGCTATAGTTAATAAAAACAAATAAAAAAAATCTCACTTGGAGAATAATAATATGCCCTCCTACGCTACATGTAATGAAACTACTTAATATGACAAATGTGTATCATAATAATTGATCGTAGTAGTAATAAGACTAATAAGAAATATAATAGTTACTTTTAACTATTTAAGTAACTATTACATGTAATACTTTACATGTAATAGTTAGTTTTACATTTTATTTTCATTTGTTTTTTTATCTATGCCCATATTGCCTATATTCTCGATAATCTTAACCGATTTTGAAATGGTTTTAACTGATGTTTTACCTGAAGTAAGTTACAACATATTTTATGACCGTTAAGCCGTTATCAGAATTCCGTAAAACCTTTATCCAAACGCAGGAGAAATGAGATGAGAACCGTGCTCAGTAGTGGACTAATAACGGGTTGAAGCCTTACGAGTGTGTGTACCTACTTTACATCGTTTCCCAAAAGTAGGGGAGAGCCATTAGTACTAGCAAAAAAAGGATAAAGTTTTTGTACCATTTTAAAAATCATCATCATCATCATCACAACCCATCATGGCTCACTATTGAGCCGGGTCTCTTCTCAGTATGAGAAGGTTAAGGCCATAGCCCACCACGCTGGCCAAGTGCGGGTTGGCGGACTTCACACACCTTTGAGTATTGCGAACTCTCCGGCTGCAGGTTTCCTCACGATGTTTTACTTCACCGTTTGTAGCAAGTGGCATTTAAATGCTTAAAAATTAAAATGCACATAACTCGAAAAGTCACAGGTGCCCTGGGATTCGTACCCGGACCATCCGAATAGGAGGCCGAATTCTTAACCACTAGGCTATCACCGCTACACCATTTCAATAATAATTTGGTCTATTTATGTTTTTATGTAGGCACTAGGCACATCCAGTTTGTAAAAAAAGCGGATAACTTACGTAAACTTCCTCCACGAGCGATCGTTGCTACCGACAGGATACACAACAGCACACGCATTTTGCTGGTAATTAAAGAACCGGCAATGGACGAACTGGTAGGACCTCTCCCCGCGGTGGTGAGCTTCCGACTGCGCCGGCGACCCTCACCACCAGCCTTATATGGGTTGCGCAAGGGTTCACGCATTGCTGCTTAGCCGGCTGCAAACAGCGAAGCTGAAGTAGGAGTAAACATACTTTGTAGTTTGTAACATTGTAGTGCTATGTTGCTGGACTCGTGAATACGTGTAGCTAATGGTAAGTGAAATTATTACTGTTTTTATCATCGCACATTTTTTTTAAGTAGGAGGTTTAGTTTCACCCTGATTTTAGAGATCTTATCAGTGGGTTTACCTACTTTAAGTATACCACTCAAAACTTTTAAACGGCCTGACGGTTGAAACCAGTTGAAACGCATTTGACAACGTTTAAAAGGTTCTACTGAACTTTCATTTCCTGAAAAATTAAGTCGATTCTTCTAGTAGATTTTAAGATTTCAATTCCGTTTAAAGAAACGAATATTAAAGTTTTAAAACATTATTTTACGGTTGTGTTCAAAACGGTGTGTTAATCAGCTTCCCTTCTGCTGAGCGCACTAACAGTAACATTACAGTCTTGTTCTGTGTCGGCCACGGTCGTCATGGATGGCATCGGAAGGGTTATACTGCATGCTCGGTTTTTTTTTATTGAATTAAGGTAGCAAACGAGCATGCAGCACCACCCTTCCGCTGCCGCCCATGGCAATTGTGACCGACTTAGAACAAGACCCAATTTAGGGATTAGGGTGGTTAGTCCAATTAGTAGATGGTGTTAGAATGTTAGTTGGTTAGTTTGTTAATAAGTGTGAGGACAGGGACTGTTAGTGATAGTTAGTCCTCTTAGTTAATATTAATATTGTCCAGTTAGTAATGATTAGTGTGAGTCTTGTTCCAATTCGGTCACAGATGCGTTGCTACCCCTGAGGACTGAGATGGTCGCCTTTAAAAAAGTGAACCGGCTCCACACCTTCCTATCCGGAACACAATTGGTCTTAAAAACAATTATTATGACGGTAGGAATGGTACTGAGTACCGTGGTGGGCGGTGGTACTTCCCCGGGTGAGCTCTAGGCCCTACCACGTTTGTTACCTTTATTGCATAAAGTAGGTAATAAGTACCTACCTACCTATCGTTATAAATAAGTGGACCTCAAACCTGTCTACCTTAGGTACACATAAGTTTAGAGTACCTACCTCGTGATTCTAGCAATTTCCGAGTGACGCTATTGTGGACAAAAAGCTAAAAAAATGTTTGAATACCTACGTACGTAAACAATAATGTGTTTATGCTTCAAAGTCGTAAGGACGGGTTTTTCCCGTTGGCTTCCATTCCCATTCTTACCCGTCCCACTAGACCCCGAATTCCGATTTTACAGATAACGTCAAATAAAAGAAAACATTTTTAAGCAATGTTTTCTTTACAGTTATCACACAGTTCTGTACAGTTATCAGAAAAAGTCTTAAAGTAAAAACTGAACCACGCTGGACGGATAACTTGAATTGCCGTTCTAAGTGTCTTGGGTTTGGCCTGGTTCTTGGTCTGGGTGTTATAATGCCCAAAGAACCTACGAGACGGAAATCTAGAGAATGAGGCTACTTTTGCGTCGTCACTATCACTACATAGTATAAAACAAAGTCACTATTTTTGTCCGTCTGTTTGTTTGTTTGTCTGTTTGTCTGTTTGTCTGTATGCTTAAATCTTTAAAATTACGCAACGGATTTTGATGCGGTTTTTTGTAATAGGTAGAGTGATTCAAGAGGAAGGTTTTTATGTATAATACATGCATATATTCCCACGAGAACGGGATCCACGCGGGTGAAACCGCGGGCGGGCCGCTAGTTGTTTACTAAAAGGATCGGGAGTAAAATATAAGTAGTTATTCACAATAAAGGTAATTTACTTTAATAAACAAATAAGTAGTATAAAAACATGTAATTATCTGTCTTATTTTCAGAAACATACATTTTCTAAATTTAACGAGAGTCAAAGGAATTAACTTTACTTTATTAAAAATATGTATAAAAAGATACCGAATAAAAAATCTTTACTTAATAATTTGCTAAATTAACAACAATGAAAGTAATTAAGTCACAGACAAATACATAGATAAAAATTCTAAAAAATCATTGTTTTAGGTTCTCTTACGTTAATAAACACCCCCAATAAAAAAAATCTCATACACCTATCTTCTAAGTACAGACAGCGACCAGCTACAGATTTATTATTAGTATTGATGTTTTTTCTCGGGAACTACGAGTTTAAGTGAAATTGTGCATATAATTTTACTATTACAGGGGCCCCCAACGTATCATGCATAATACGGCTGAAACGGCAGTAGCTACTCCCCTGCAAAAATCATTATCACTACATAGTATAAAACAAAGTCGCTATTTTTGTCCGTCTGTTTGTTTGTCTGTTTGTCTGTATGCTTAAATCTTTAAAATTACGCAACGGATTTTGATGCGGTTTTTTGTAATAGGTAGAGTGATTCAAGAGGAAGGTTTTTATGTATAATACATGCATATATTCCCACGAGAACGGGATCCACGCGGGTGAAACCGCGGGCGGGCCGCTAGTTGTTTACTAAAAGGATCGGGAGTAAAATATAAGTAGTTATTCACAATAAAGGTAATTTACTTTAATAAACAAATAAGTAGTATAAAAACATGTAATTATCTGTCTTATTTTCAGAAACATACATTTTCTAAATTTAACGAGAGTCAAAGGAATTAACTTTACTTTATTAAAAATATGTATAAAAAGATACCGAATAAAAAATCTTTACTTAATAATTTGCTAAATTAACAACAATGAAAGTAATTAAGTCACAGACAAATACATAGATAAAAATTCTAAAAAATCATTGTTTTAGGTTCTCTTACGTTAATAAACACCCCCAATAAAAAAAATCTCATACACCTATCTTCTAAGTACAGACAGCGACCAGCTACAGATTTATTATTAGTATTGATGTTTTTTCTCGGGAACTACGAGTTTAAGTGAAATTGTGCATATAATTTTACTATTACAGGGGCCCCCAACGTATCATGCATAATACGGCTGAAACGGCAGTAGCTACTCCCCTGCAAAAATCATTATCACTACATAGTATAAAACAAAGTCGCTATTTTTGTCCGTCTGTTTGTTTGTCTGTTTGTCTGTATGCTTAAATCTTTAAAATTACGCAACGGATTTTGATGCGGTTTTTTGTAATAGGTAGAGTGATTCAAGAGGAAGGTTTTTATGTATAATACATGCATATATTCCCACGAGAACGGGATCCACGCGGGTGAAACCGCGGGCGGGCCGCTAGTTATACTTTAAAGCACTTTTTCTATCGACTGTACACGTTGAAAAAAGAAGGTAAAAGTAATATCAAACTATAAATCAAATTAATCGTTTTCGGGGCCTAGTGGGACGGGTGAGAAGGGGAATGGGAGCCAACGGGAAAAACCCGTAAGGACAGCTCAAACTAAACCACATGACATGAGGACGTCGTCTTGGTTTTTCGAATAACAAAGTAGCCACACATTCCACTTTATTACACATTATTTACCTACGATTTGCAATTAAGTTTGTGTAAAGATATGCCTAAAACTATATTTACATAAACTAAGATAATTACCGGTGCCTAAGGTAGACAGGTTTGAGGTCCACTTGTTTATAACGATAGGTAGGTAGGTAGCAATCAAGGAAATTCTTCATCACACTAGGTAGGTACGGGAAAATATTGTGAATCCCTTCAACCAATTACCATCGTTTGATTGATGTTGCATTGGAAAATGAGTTACAAACACTTTCCTGCTTATATAACATGATAGATGTTGGTCGCTGGGAGTGTAATTAACTCACAACACTGTAGGTATATAGATATCTATGTTAAACCTAACGGTAGTCCACTGCCGAAAATCGTTTTGTCGACGTAATTACCGAAAATCAGAATCTAGTTATCATGCGGCAGAGGTCAAGTTTACTAACGAAACTCCATAACCACTGTATATGTATTATATTATGTATAGGGCCTGTGAACGTGCCGGTTGGACAGTAGATATTATTTTGTGGTTATAGGCTTTGATGACCTAATCACTAATGTCTAGATGGAACATCGAATCCGCAATTTTTATATCATTGTATCATTGATCACGCACACATAGACAATAGACGAAAATATGTAAAAACATCGCCTGTACGCACATAATATATGCTTGATATTGTTTCTTTGTTTTTTTTTTGTTTTCATTGTAGGGCGACGCTCAATCTAGACATTAGATCATTAAGGTTATAGGTAAGATTATAGTAGGAGAGCTGGCACCAATTTTGGGTAGGTATTTGAGGCAAGCTGAAAACTTGTCACATAGCTCTCCTATCATACCCCAACACAGTGCAGGCCTGGCTGATCAGTAGCGGGGCTTTAGCCGGCCACGAAATTTTTTTTTTCATAAAAATGTATTTGAGGCAATATGAGACTTTTATATGTTATAGCCAGTGGAAACTGAGTAAAATAAAAAAAATAGTAACAGTAAAATTTCAAGTTGCGCCAATACTTTAGTTAATTGGTTTACTTATACGTACTTCCATATAAATATTACCTTTTCAGTTATAACATAGTCTTCGTCTGTTATTGTGATAACCGATAGTATAATAGGCACAGACGGCACAGACCTACGTCAACGTGGTATGTGATGAGCTCGTTCTTGCGACAGATTAATTAAATAAATTGAATATCTACAAACGGATGATCCATAAAGAATCTACGATCGATCGATCGATCGATCCAAATTTACTCCGTTTTGTTTGAGCCATCGCCCACTTTGCTCTTGAATTCATGCCAGGAATACTAGGTACATTTTATAAGTTCGCATGAAGATGACTATAATTAGTATGATATATGTAATTATATCAAAAGTGACGCCTGATACTATTAAATATTACTGTTTCCATACACACATTTTCGTGGCAATTATCTGTGAGGCATTTTACAAAGATTAAGTTTACTATAACGATCACAATAGAACAGCCCAAATTAATGTTAAATGTAAGAAAACTAATGATTATATGCAATAATTTTAGAGCAGTACATAATTTAGTTCCGATGAGATACAGTTAATAATCCGGTTCATTTATGCCTAAGTTACAAAGAAATAATAGGTAATCTTTGATATTCTATTTTTTGTTATTGACGAAAAAATTGTAAATTTCACGTTTTAAATAGATAGATACCAATTATTTTATAATTTTAGGTGTTTTTTATTTAGTTACTTGGTTTATTCTGCTTGCTTATAAGATTTATTCATTCATCTCAATAATAATTTCCTTCTGATTCTGATTATCGTTTGTTACCTTATTCATATAAATTAAATAAAAAAAATTAATATTTTGTATCATAACTTACTTTAATTTTAATACAAATTGCACTTTAATACAAAATGACTGAGCAATGTTTACGAATGCAACTCGGTGCATTCAACAAACGTGTTTTGAATGAAGAGTTGACAGGTCATTGAAGTGGTGAACTGAAGATCTTTTGATACAACCCTCATAAAGTTCGGGATTCTCTATGGAATAAGTTAAATAAAAATATACGTCCCATGCTACCAGCTTTCATAATTGTTTAGACAACTCCCACATGTAATGGACTCTTTCTTTTGTTTTTAGAATCTTAATAAATAAAACTTAACGGAAAACTACTTGGACTACACTACTTATTCGATATTGATAAGACGGAATGGAAAAGTTCCTAATTTTAAGAGTAATTGTAAGGGGATCCATTTTGGGAACTGAGGTTTTTTGCATTTTTATTTTATTTGTCCTGATAGCGGTAACAGTACACATATTCTTAGAAAATTTCCTGTGCGGTATATCGTATTTCCGTTTAAGATATAGAGCCCTGGGAAAGTCAGACAGAGGGACAAAAAATTTAAATACATCGGAGTTATATTTATAGATTTTGTTTGTTATACCTTTGGACTTCGGTACTCTGAAAAAGATGAAACCCTGCACAAAAATTGAGTAAAACAAAATAAGTATTTCCACATAAATATTTGGTGGCAGCAAAGTGACGTATTCGGGTACAATAGAGTTCAACGCGCTCCAGCGCGCTGCTGATGAATATTTTTAACTTATTTGACAATATTTGCATGACATATTATTACTTTACAGTTGACTATTGAAGACATTAAAATTAATGAGTGCTTATTATTATTGAATTTGTTGAATATTTGTAATTAATGAAATTATTGAATTATTGAAATTTTTGAATTTTGTAAGTATTTTAAATGCTGATTATGTTATTTAAAAGGTAGGCTGACGAATTGGGGATACCTGTAATGTTAGTTTTTTAAGCCTATGAATTAAATACATACATAAATATTTATTAACGAGCTGTGCCCGCGACTTCGTTCATGCGTGGGAGGTTTTCGCGTGTTAATTCCAATAAAAGTAGTAAATGTAAATCTATCTTCCGTTGCAAGTCCCATAAAATCGGTTCAGGCGTTTCGGAGACAAGCCCGGACAAACAGATAGAGAGAAAAAAAAATGTTTATTTGTGTTTAGTATTGTGTAAATATGTAAATAACTATGCTCACGGAATACACTGTTATTTTGAAATCACATACAAATATTTTAGTTTTATGTGTTGTATAAATTATGGCAATCATAATATCATGATGAGTGCGTTAATAAATTGATACAAAGAATAAAATTACGGCATATTTCTTTTGAGTACAGCAATAACATTATATTTCGCTAAAATAAAGTTTAATTATAAAGATACACAATCTTATAGAATGTATAAATTTCATATATTATTTATTTCGACATTTTTTGTAGATATATTTTTATGTAATAATTTTTTTTAAGTATTCATTTATTGCAATAGAAGTAAAAATTACTAAGGCATCGACTAAACCTTCATACTAACTGGTAATAATCTATTGTAATTTTTAATACACACCAAACTACGGCAGTCAAATTATACCTATATAATACACCAATAAAGGATACCTACCACTCATTATTTCTTATTCTAGAAAGATGGGTACAAATATGTACTTCAACTCAAATTTAAATTATGATTATAAAATTAAGCTTGTCTTTTGTGGCATAACTAAATAACATGGCAGAAAAATGGGCACAAATTATCAATGTTGGTGTAAAAAGCGTCCATTGTCTGCTCATCAAATTGATGAAACATTGTGGCATAAAGTGTGTCCGCGAATCATAGTTAATTGCAAATTAAATTGCTACCGTATCTACGTTGCGACGATTTTGTTATTAAATTATTTCCATAATTTGTAATGGAGGAATTGTGATTGTTGTTGAAACCAAAACAACAGTTTTTAGGGTTCCGTATTTAAAAGGAGACAAACGTTCTATGTTGGTCAGTTGTTGAATGATTGAGTTGATTGATGAATGTTTGCTGCCTTAATTCAATTAAAAAAACCTTAATCGGTTTTGGTTGATTTAAAACTTAACTGTAATCTCAATGTTACTTTAAATACTAACTTTTTACAAAAAAATAACAAGAAGAGATAAATCAAAAACTACCCATCAGATCCTGATCCATATACGGAGACGATATCTACCGACTAAGAACAAATGAAATCGAATTTATACAAATTAAAATGTGCATAATTCCAACCAATGACACATTAAATTGACCGGGTCCCCTGATGATTTATTTGACCCTCACAGCGCTCAGTAAAGTAATCCATCTTATTGGCGGACGCTGGAGGGAGCCATACTTGGCACCTGATCCGACTTTGTATGCACTTTAATTTGCGGAATACGATTGTAATGACGCACGACAGGTCAATGGACTCCAGTGAGATTTGTAAGGACAAAACTACACTACTCTGCTATTTACAATGTCAATATTTCTATTTGAAACAGAGTCGTGTACTGAGACAAGAAAAATATTAGGACCTTATAACATTTACTGGTTATAGACCCGGTCAACAAGGTTAAAGATTAAGAGAATTTTAAAAGGAATGAAAATATGTAGTTTACATGCATTTATGTCGTCACATCGTTAATTAATTGCTAACTAGTCCATATTTAAGTAACAAACCGCGTCGATTAATTAATTAATTAAAGTATTATTAATTAATTAAAGTAACAGCGGTCACGTAGGCGCGACTGGTTTAAGGTTGGTCACTTAGGTACTTACCTATGACTCGAGTTATTAGTTATTACGTAAATTGCAGCTAACTCCATTATAGCTTATCATCTGACCGCACTTACCTACTCTGCAGAGGTTCCCAAACTTTTATATTTTGTCAACCCCTTGGCCCGCTTTTTTGGTTTTTGATTTAATGTTTGAAATTTGTAAACTCCAATTGTGTTTTTACTGCTGGTATAGTCCTACTCGCTTTGAGGGATTTAAGTTTTAAATTTGGTGAAGTGCAGTGTGTAAAACGAATGTAGGTACTTTCGATTAAATTTTACACAATTACAAAAAAAACGCGGCAAAATTATGAGTGTAACTGGGAGGGTCTTTATGGATAAAGTTAGAAGTCTAGGCAGCTAAAAGGCCACAGTCTTGTCTTGTCTGTCATGTTGATACAGCTGGAGGTTGATATAAACCAGGTTGGGAACCACTGCTCTGCAGTATACATACATGTCTCAGTAAAATTGTCCTTAGTAGCTATAATGATAAACATGTAATTAGATATTAAAATTAAAATGAAATTTTAGCGGATCGAGTTCTCTATAGGTACCTATAAAAAGCCACGACACTGTAGAACGTGATGTTAGGTACGCGTACGTCAAAAGACCTTGTTAATATTTTGTGGTATTACCTTGGTTAGTACCCCCAATAAATTCAAGTATATCTTCGAAGTTAATATTTAAAAAAATGTAATGACAAAACATCCTGCATATTTTTATATTACATAGTAAGGAATTATTTAAACATTCGCGTATTGAATGTTGTTAGCGACAGGTCACGAAGCTGTAAATATGACGTTAGTCCTATTCGTCTGAATTGGTGATTCAGGAAAAGGCGAAATGTCACCGGCTGACCTGTGGCCTCCAGCCACTACAACCGTGGATACAATGACAGACGGGTGAGAAAGCATGCGAGATCTGGGTGCTATTGTTCGCAGAGTATTCACCTCTTTTGTCTTAATGTCAATGTCTTAATTGCTCGCGCTGCCCTCTGGGTGCTGCTCCGGTAAACAACTTATGTTGTCACGTCATTAGTCCTCAATATCTTCTGAGGGAGAGAACTGTTAATACGAAATAGGATAGAGCCATACTGGCCAAGTGTGGATTGGCGGACTTCACACAACTTTGAGTTTTGCGAACTCGGCATGGAAGTTTCCTCATGATATTTTCCTCCACCTTACGACGAGTGACATTTATTTGCTTAAAACGCAGATGACTCCGAAAAGTTAGAAGAGCACACTCTCGAATTTATATCCGGACCTCCCGAGTAGGAAGCTGAATCCATAACTACTAGGTTTAGAATCCCTTACACACCTTAGGTATTTTGAATTTAATCCGAACTTAATGTGCTTTTGAGAATGCAGAAATGTTAAAATGATAAATACCTACGCAATCCAATGGGTAAAATCCAAATATAAGGCTTGTATTTGAATTTTGTGTGACACATAAGTAATTTTAAATTACCCAAAGAGGGCTGACGTCACGGCTGACCTGCGCATGTTAGCTCCACTTCATCAAGATAATACAATATTGTGTTGTTTATGAAGATTAAGTATAATATGTACTGGTTCTGTAATAGCTCTTGTTATTGTCTATTAGCGGGGCAGGCGGCGCGGTGACAAAGGAAATAAATATACTTTTCATCACACCTATTCGAAAAAGACGACTTGGTTCGGACATAAGGGGTTCCAAAGTTGCTGTTTTCTATTCAGCGGGCGGGAATGAATTTTCATACAACTTTTCCTGCCGGTTAGATCTTTTCCGTCCTATTTTGAATTTAGAACATTTTAGTATTTTGCGCTAAAGAAATCGAACGCAAATATTGTTTGAATAAAGAATGTCTGGTACGACGCGAGGGCCCCGCCAGCTGAATAATAAAAAAAGAAATCAAATTAAGATTTCGTTTTCAAATTAAAATTAAGTTTTCGTGCATTTTTACGTATTATTTTCTATTATAATATATATATATATATTATTTTCTCATAGTGGGTGATGAAAAGTAGAGTGTATCACTCGGGTGCAAGTATATTTTTGGCTCGGGCGACGTACTTTGAATCCCTCGCTACGTTCGGGATTCTACTAAAGAATCCCTCGCTACGCTCGGGATTCTACTCTAGAATCCCTCACTTCGCTCTGGATTCAAAAAACGCCCTCGCCGAAAAAATATTACTTTGCACCCTTGTCGTACAATCTACTAGATGTATATCACTCACATTATCTCATGTGACAATTATTTTTTAAGAGTTGTCTTGTTGACAACTTTTCGATGTGATTATGATTCAATGACTAACATTGTACATCTTCAAGGCTCACCAGAGTCCTCTTTCCATTTCAAAATACGAAGTATGGTGGGACGGGTGACATCGGATTTCTATTTTGCCATCTTTATAATCGTAGAGAGATCGAAAAAAGTAGATGATAAAGAGGTGTATTATTAGGAAGGTCGCTTTTAGAGTTGTTTTCGGATTGGGGCTGGGGCTGATTAATTATACTTACATTGTCTGAATGGGAAAAGTAAAAATTGGTTAGTAATTGGTTAATGTAGGTCGTGTATCGTAGAGAGAGAAGAGAGTAAGAATTAGGAGAGAGTGGAGTGGATTTAGAGTATAATTTTTTCCCAGTCCGTAATGAACTTTTGTAAAAAGTGTGTGTAATAATGCTTGATCTTGATGGGGTTTTCTTTAAGCTAAAAAGTTCAGCCTGTTTGTCAGCCAGGAGCAATTTATCACAATTCTCATGAGATAGAAATACTAGTTGTATAAACATTTTCCTAAACCAAAATGGATCTTAAATTACTAGATTCAAATTCTATTCCCTGCCACTTGAATATAACATAATAATTTAATCGAACATCGAAATAAATAACCATATAATAAATAAATTACCTAATCTTTAAGTCCTATCTAATTACATCGCTGTAGTAAACGATTGTTTTCCTTCCTTATAAGTAGTATTCTTAGATATTCTTATTTCACGATCGAGGCATCGTCGTTCACGACTTAAATTACATTGACGACTATGAATTATAGTTATACCTTTATATAAGGTAACTTTTCAGATATGACTCATATGACTGACTTACTGACCAAATGCAAGACTCTATGCCCTTATCACAAAGCAATATTAAGTCAACTCTTCTAAATCTTCAAATTATGTTTTAATGTTTTCTAATTTCCTTTTCGAGTAAAGAGAGAGACCGACTACTGCCTCGATGCGTGATTTTTGTTTAATCTTGATTGATAAAGAAAAATGGCGATCCATTAAAATCTCGCAGTACGGAGAATCGCTACCTCAGCGGCTTATTGTACGTGTTTATAAATAAAAACGCATCGCCTCAGACGACATGTGTGGCTATAAGTAGGTCACAATCGAAGGTTAAAAGGCACGCGATAGATTTAATGCGCCGTAACGAAATTCGTGTAAATAAGATATAATAAGTCCGGCAGTTACTACGGCCATTCATAGATAATTTGGCAGTGCGAGAAGCGCTATGAGGGAGAGATGCTCCATTACAGGAGATAAAGGACTTTAGTATCTACCTGACCAGCAGCAGCCCAATATTCCATGTGTCCAAAACGTTGTTTTGCAGAGAAGCCATAATTATAATTATATGGAATTTAAATATAAGGGTCAGCTCACACCGAGACGCGACGCGACGCAACGATACTGGAAGAGGCCAGTGATTTCGCGCTGCGCCGCGCGTCGCCGCGAGACGCATCTCAATGGCGCGAGGTGCATCGTAAAAGTAGGCAATCTTGCACGCCGCGCGTACCGACGATGCACGGCTGCGTAGCGATGCACCGCGCTACGCCGCGAGGCGTCACGAGACGCAGCGCTGCATGAAGCAACGTATTCTGAATTGTCACAATGAAATGTGTATCTTTTCGTGTAGAAAATAAAGTTCTATTTTGAGCCGCTCTTTGAAAGACTGCGCGCAGCGTCGCGTCGCGTCTCGTCTCGGTGTGATTTGACCCTAAATCGCAAGAAGTCCTAATAAAGACCAAAGTAAGAAAATAAGGACATGTCAACAAACCCTAGAATAGGAATGGGTGGGACACAAGCGGACGGGACACATTGCAACTTCTACGACGGACAATGGCTAGCTAGATGTAATAGCCCGTTAATAGTTCTAAATGTCAATATGTAGTCTTAAATTTAAACCCATTATCTAACCAAGGAATCTCGTGTGATAATTGTAGGACATAACGAGCAATACGTCATGGACTGGCAAGTGACGTCCACTTCCGTGATCGAAACTAACTTAATTACATTTTAACTACTATTAGATACATTTCACCATTATACTCGTAGTTAGTCATTTGTTGCGGAATTGTACTCTCTTAGCAGGTGATTAGTAAACCACTATTTCAAGTGACCGCTCTACTAAAATTTTACAATGATAATTTTTCGAAATGGAAATTGCATGGATGGAAGTTGAATAAAACAGACGAAACTAGGCGATATTATACGAAAATCAGACGTTATAATTAAGATACTTAAATCCGCTATTACCTCAATATCATTTACATACATCACAAAGCTAAGAACAATTGAATTAAGTACCTATGTAGACGTCATGAAAACCGCAGTCTTTTTATATTTGCTCAGCGATTTACTTAGGCGCACTTCAGTTCCAAACTGCAAATATATATCAAATTGTTTACTAATTAGCTGCATGTTTACACATCAGTCAGTAACGAGTCCAGCGCTGACAGCCTCTATATAACATGCAATTCGTGGTCCACGCTGACATTGCGCGCGCCTTCCTTACACCATCATTACATAACTGAAACTTATTGTCAATATGAAAGTACTGATTGTTTTTAGTGTGTGTGTGTTGTGCGTGGTTCAGGGGACTTTGGGTAAGTCTGTTGTTTATATTGTTGTCCAATGGTGGACTGGTGGGACTCTACGTTTTTAAGGCAGTGGTTGTAGGAGTAGTAACGTGTATTAGAGCAGTGGCTGTGACCAGGAGCGGAAAACATCTCTGTTTCTAGTTTAATTAAGTAATAGGTTAACTTAATAATTGACTTAATAATTAACTTAATAAAAGAGAATGGTCACTCACTCATCAGGAAATATCGAAAATCACTTGAAGTATGAAGATAAAATTTTGTCAGAAAGTTAGTCAATAGAAGACGTGCGATATGAACGGATTTGTCATATCTATAAGGGGATGAAATAGGGCTTTGATTATATACACGGTAGGGGTTCAAAGTTTGTTTAAAAATCAGTTAAAAGTACCCTCACAGGCCAAACCGCGGGCTACTGTTAGTAAGTTATAAAGGTTTAATGTACTTACCTATGCCTCATTTATTTTTATTTTATTAACCTCTAGAATTTAAAATACTGTTTAAATTACAATTATTTTTTTATTATTTTTGATAATATTTATGCCAAAATTTTACAACAAGTGACATAACAAATCAGGTGTATAGTGTAGTATCGCGTCTTCGCTCGCGTTTAATTTTTATTACTTTATGGACTCTACATCTTTCACTGTACTCTTGACAATATGTAGGTAGCCGAAAACAAACAAACTTTAAATAAAACTGTGAGAGGTGCAAGATACATAGCCTATGTTTGACCTTGCGTCATTAACTATCTTCCTGATAGAATTCATCGAAATCGGTCCAACGGTTTTCCATACAAACTTTAAAAAGTAGCCTTTGTGTGAACCTGGGTCTTCAACTATTTTCATTTCCAGTTTCATCCAAATCGTGATTAGCCGTGAAAGCGTCACAGACAGACAGATGGGTAGACTTTCGCATTTATAATATTAATTATGGATATATTCTGGCCTGTGTTTTTAATTAAAAATCTAACACTACTTATTTGGTATGAAGCTGAACAGAAAGCTAAATATGGCAGCGTAAGTTGCCTTGTAAGGAGCGTGTTTACCTAGGACTAGTCACTTGCTCCTTGCCCCAATAATTTGTCTATCAGTTCACGGCTTATTATTAGAACTAAATAATTGCTTTTTAGAAAAAAAAAAACTGACTTCAACATCCACAAGCAGAGATAACTCAAAAGCTACTCGCCAGAGGTCGCTCAACTCAACCCATCTGGGTGTTAAGTTCTCGAAAACATTAATAAACAATCTAGTCTTCCCTACAATTTTCAAAAATCCCCCTCGATTTATCTGAGATGCCATCATTAGATCCTCGTATGAACATCAGCGGACCATACTTGGAATATCTTCTTTCCAACAACATATAAAAGCATAATATACGGTCGAATTGAGAGCATCCTTCTTTTTGAAGTCTATTACTGGATACTACTTGTGCTTCACGATTGCCCTGATCCATAAGCTGAAAATCACGCAACCCTAAAAAACCCGTTTGTTTTCTCCAGCCCCGTTTATCACACCGTGCAACATATCAGACCGCAAATGTCTGAAGGCGTCGGCGCAGAAGGCGGTCCCAGTGTTCGCGGCCGGCGTCCCAGCGATGGGCCTGGAGACGCTGGACCCCATGCACATGGCGCGCATCAAGGCCAACCAGGCTGGGCTTGAGATGGACTTCAGAAACACTGTTGTCAAGGGCCTCCGGAATTGTGAAGTGATGGACTTACAGTAAGTAAGATTTCTTTGTAGCTGAGGAAGCTTGAAGAGTATTTTACCAGTGCTTCAGGGGGTAGGTGAGAGTGTAGTCAATCCAAATAAATGGATGGAAATATTAGATCGTAAACGATTATGGAAGTTCGGATTTCGGGCACCGTTTGTGCGGAGGACCTCTCTTGGTGGAATTGAAAGGTAAAGTTGGTTTCAGTTGCTAATATACAGTGGGATATATACGTAAGGTTGGTCCTATACGGCGGCTAGTTCCATTTTAATTATGGCCATTTAATCAGGCAACGGTAATCGGTAGTTTTGAGAAACTTATGATAGAAACACTTTTGGCACTGCTTATTTTTTTTCTATATCCCAATAGCAAAGATCTGTTGCTACTGAAGTGTATAATTAGAAATACTGGTGAAAATAAAATAAAAATTGACCGTACACCTATTTCTACGAAAATAAACTTTACTTATAAAAAATAAGTAATATTATAGGCGAATTGTCTACACTCATATTTAGTGAGTTGGTCCTCCAATCCACACTGCAACAGTACGGTAAGAGAGTGACTGTCCGTCTGTCACGGCTTCTTCAAGTCTACTCATTTCTGAGACCAGGCTCGTGCGTTATAATGGGTTGCTGCCGTCATTATAAGCTTAACTCGATGAGAATATTTTTTGTAGCTACAGTTTTAAACAATAAAATTACTCAATTTTTAATAAATAATAATTGAAGATAATACGTTTCAGTATAATTCTATTTTGTAGTAAATTAAGCTTACGCAATGTAATTGTTTTTTATTAGAATTATAAAATAGAATTGAATAGTGCTTACAAAAGTAAAAATATTACATAGTTTGTACCTTTGTACTCGTAGTTTATTGTGCAAGTAAATCTACTTATATTAAAATTTAAAAGTAAGTGAACTTTACCTTGTAGTAAGTAGCATCCTATGCATTTCGATCAATCTTACAGTAATAATTCTTCTGTCTGTGTCTATCTTACAGATATAGTTCTGGATATAAAAGGGGGTGAAATTGTCATATAAATGAATAAAACAACATTAACAATCCCATACAAAAATTTTGCAGCACGCAGGTTTTTCGTCCTCCTGAAAAGTTACTTGTTTTACACTCACGAGGTTTTCACTATAAGGCGTCGCTATGCTCTGCTTAACTCTACTAAAGATTAAATAACCCAGAGCAAGAAAGAAGACAAGAATATCACTAATACGTACGTAACGTTGGTTCCAGGCGGCTGGCCAACAAGACGGTCCTGGACCTGAAGTGCTCGGTGACGCTGATAGGCGACTACAAGCTGGGCGGCCGCCTGCTCATCATGCCCATCCAGGGCGAGGGCAGATACAAGATCAGGATCCGTGAGTTTCTTACAACAATTCTTTTAGCTTTATAATTCGGATAGGTACTATTCCGCATTGCAGCAGCGTGTTAATCATAGAGTATGGTCTTGGGCCTCCTGAACTCCTGAAGTATGCCTCTATGCGGGACCTGTTGCTGGACCCTTAGTTGGGTCATTATTGGGTGGAAGCCAATGTATGGTAGTAAACTAGGTTAATACCTCTCGCTGCACTTCTATCGTTTAGTTAATTTTCATAATGATACATTTTGGTTTCATATAGTGCTTGTCACGCATTCTATCTAATTTTTACATAATACACAACGTTTTACCTGATTAATTAATCTTGTCTGTTCATGCCTCACTTTCTCATTTTTTCTAAGATTGGAGGCAGTTGACTAAGTTTATACCTTTGATGTTTTAAATGTCTAGATGGAACATCGAATCCGCGCAAACATGTCAAAAAATTGTGGCTAACAGTTAGCCACAATTTTTATATCATTACGCACACATAGACAATAGACGAACGGGTAAAACATCGTCTGCACGCACACATGCTTAATAATGTTGCCGTGTTTTTTTTGTTTTCATTGTAGGGCGACGCTCAATCGAGACATTTAAAACATCAAAGGTTTATACCTAATCAAATGGGCTGATCACCAGGTGACATCCTGGTGAAGGTGACGCTGGACATCGGCGAGCAGACAGTCGCCGGCGCGCAGTACTGGACGGTGCACAGCTGGCGGCACACCTACCAGGTGCTCACCGACGCGCACTTCCACTTCCAGAACCTCTTCAACGGACAGAAGGACCTGGGTAAGAACCGATTAAGCTTTCAACGAAAATCTGTGTGTCAATAGTCATTTACAAATCTCGTAGTCGTTACCTTCGTTTAAAAATAACAGCTGATAAATAAATTTTGACATTGATGTTCTGTAGGCTGTAGGTAAAAGCTCCCATAACTTTTTTATTTTACCTATTCGACCACCATTTATGTATGCCATAATGCACATCCAGTTTCTGCAGAATTTTGCACGGTGATGTTGAATTGAAATGAACTTCTTAACAGGTTATGTGTAGGTAGGTACCTACACGGTAATACCATAGCTTTATGCGATATCGTATTTTGTCATTGTTTATATCAAAATAGTTCAGTAAATCGCAAATAACACAATGCAATGCTATGAAGGATGTGCAATAAGCAAGGCATGGCAATAACGTAAAGGGGCAGATCGTTGAAAACACGAAAAACTTCAGTCAATAGGACGACTGACTTGACTGAATCATCATTCCAACGGTTTTAGGTTCGATTCCCGACGAGACGGAAAGAATAATGAGTTTTTTCTGTTCATGCTCTAAGTGTTTATTCTTGTACTTATTTTGTATTATTCATGGCACCCGTGTCAAAGGGTACCTGCTCCAGTGCGGGGCTATGAGTGTGTAGCGTTATTTATTACTAGCGGCCCGCCCGCGGTTTCACCCGCGTGGATCCCGTTCTCGTGGGAATATATGCATGTATTATACATAAAAACCTTCCTCTTGAATCACTCTACCTATTACAAAAAACCGCATCAAAATCCGTTGCGTAATTTTAAAGATTTAAGCATACAGACAAACAGACAAACAGACAGACAAAAATAGCGACTTTGTTTTATACTATGTAGTGATTAAATTTATTAAATTATGTGTTTTAGCTGACGCCATCCATGCCTTCGCGAACTCCAACTGGCAGGGGATCTTCCAGGAGGTGGCGCCGCCCATCGTGAAGGCCATCGTCGCGCGGATCATCGACGAAACCAGGAAGTTCTTCAGCGGAGTCCCAATCAAGGAACTCGCTCTACTGTAGATTGACCCGTGCTGTATTGTGTTCATACTTCTTGGACGATTACTCTTGATAAAATTAATATAGAATGAGCCGAATGAGTTATATTGATCTTCACACGAACTTATAAAATTTAGTTTTCCTGGCATTGAATTGAAGAATAAATTGGGTGATGGCTCAAAACGGAGTAACATTCGATCGAGAGATCGTTAGGATTCGATTGCCGGATTGTGGAATTGAACCTATCTATAATTATAGACAATGGACCATCCGTTTGTTGATAGCTATTTAATTGATCTGTTGTAAGGACGACCTCATCACATAGCATGTTGAGGTAGGTCAATGCCTATTATATATCGGTTTATCACAATAACAGGCGAAGACTATGTTATCAGGTATAAGGTAACATTTTTATGGAAGTATAAGTAAACTAGTATTTAAGGAAAAACACCATATTGTATAGTAAAGTAATAAATTAATAATAAGTACAATAATTATAGTATATTTTTGTACAGAGCTTTATGCTGGTAGGTATGTTTTAAAGTGGACTAAAAAGACTTGAAAACTTTAAGGGTCATATTAATAACTTTATAGTAGGTACTTAGATTTAATTAATTTATAATAAAACAATAATTTACGTAACCGATTTAAAGGTTTTTTTATTTTACTTACATAAATATATTCTACGTATAACTTGATGGCATTATGATTTTTATTAGGTATATATATTTAATACTTAGTTTAGTTTAGAGACTAAATATAAAATAGACGACATACCTAAGTAGTAGCACTATAGACACTTCTGTTTAAACAGAAACAATATTTTAATCGGCTGTCAATACACTGATGTCTTTGATCGACATAATTTTATCTCATATCTACATATCTCTGAACTTTTTTGTAATGTGATATTAAATTATTGAAATTATTAAGTATACAAATTAAATTCTTTTTTTACCACATATATATCTAGTAAAATTTGCTCTTTAATTGTTGCTTGTCACGAGCAACCTATCTATCTTTGTTTTTTAAGATCGTCCTAGCTTCCTCCCACGGTTTCGCGTAAAAAAATCCTTTTTATTTTTTCCATCCCTTTTAGGGCGTAAAATCCTCTATTTAGTAATTAGTATTTCTCTGCCCTCCCCACGGAACGTACAATACACGCCAAATTTCAGCAACTTGCGTTCAATAATCTCGGCTGTGCGTTGATGTTAGTCAGTCACCCGGTAACAGAAAAGTTTTATTTAATTACATCGATTAATATAGTAAGCGATAAAAATTTGACAGTCCACACAAATATAGCTGGTAGCACTTTTCTATATCGGGGTAACTTTAGAAATTTAATATAGACCCAAATGCAAGCAAGAGGCAACAAAAGGCAGCCACGGAAATTAAACCCCTTAAATATGTACTGGATTGTTAATCTGGCACTTATCAATATTTATTTAAGTAAGCATATTAATAGTATAAAAGCTCGGCACAACTATTTATTGTAGCAGGTAGTACTTAGTTTACAAAAGACAGTTCCTCGTACGAATTTATCTGTTGAATGATCTCCATAATGTGATGCTTCCCATTCACTTTAAAAATACATAAAAAGTTAAACACAAGGCACCTTAATGAATGATAAGTAGGCGCAATAATGTAAATATAAACAATACCGCTATAACATTATCGAGCTGGCAACCGGTGTGGTTAAAAACTATCCGGTTAAAGAAAAGGCTGACGAACGTTGTCAGTATTCAATTCCATATTTCTCAAGTCAGTTATCTAGATGAAAAGTTTACTAGGCTTTATAGAGTCACTTGTCCCGTCTATGGTTTGATTTGGTTGATTGAAAAAGAAACGGTCATTAAACCTCATGATTATTAGGCAAGTGTGCCACCATCGGCGAGTAGTGCTATACTATTTAATCGCTGAAGACACGTACAAAAGATATGAAAGTTCCGTGTAAAAAAAAGTGGCGCATATGCCGGCGAGTAAGTACCTACCTGCTGACTGTTCACACCGCCGGCGAATACTCGCTCGCGTATGCACGTCGCGTCGTTTGTATACACGGAATGTCATTATTATATGCCTTTCTTGAACGAAAAAATAGCCCAAAGTTACATAGTTTATAAAGAGTTTGTGGCCGCAACACTGCTACTGGTATTGCAGATTCTCTTCATTCAATATGAGAAACTGGTGTTCAATAGCGGGCCATCACTGGGTTGATGCCAACGCATTGATGACGGCGTTGTGTTGATTTTGCTTGGTTGGTCATGATCATGATGGATGGTGACCACTTTCTTACTATCAGTTGGCTCCACTTTCTGAGTACGACTGAGGAACAAGGAAAAAATTCAATAAATACTGTATTAAACTGTTATTAGGTAATCTGCAACATAAGGAGCTGAACTTTCCTTAAACAATATTTCGATTCCACGTATACCTAGTGTACCTACCTACACGTTATAATAATTTAATTGTAATTCATGCCTCTATAATTGAAAACATGTAATGTATTAATATGGAACAATAAAGATCTTAAGCCCAAAGTACCTAGTATTTTAAATGCAAACGTTTACTCACGATTTTGATGGTTTGACGACATTTCGACCCAGATGCATGGATTATTGTCACGGAGAGACTCCACCAAATCGAGAGTACCTGTTAGCACTTTAATGATTAGTGTCCGCGTACATATGAAATAAAATTAAATTTACACCTTTTAAACTCCCATGGAACTTCTTTTCGTTCTCATAATTACACATCTTCAGAGAAGGATGCCGTAAACTCGTAACATGTGACATAAGCCTATTACTGCTTGCTTGCCGGTCAGGTACTTGTACTTAGTACCTACGTACAAGAAAAAAAATATTTATTCTCGTCCTTTTTTTCTCAAGTAACAGATCATCAAAAGTCAGAAAAAATATTGCATAGGTCCTTAGACGAAATTGAATTGAATTCTTTCGCCCATTCGACTCAGGAGAGATAGGTATAAACCTTTCAAAATGATAGTAGACTAGTAAATCCGCCCTCGCTTCGCTTCGGGAAACCAGTCCCTTCAAAAATCTCTATAAATTTTATGAAATTATGTTTTTCCGATATCTAAGCTATATTACTGCAAAGTTTCATGAAAATCCACACACACTCACTCACATACATCCTTACAAACTTTCGCATTTATAATATTATTAGTTTAGTAGGAAGTAGGATTTAAGAAAATGACGTGCATACTGCATAGGTAAGTTGACAAAGTAATTTACAATCTACATCCTTAGGTAGGTACTGCTAAGTCAAGTGAAGAATGGAACCTGTGCATGGCGTCTATTACTGAAGACTTCTTCTAAGTCTTCTAAGGGCTGACCGATCAATCATAACACTTGATTATATTAAATACATAATAACTTTCCTGGTACTTAAGCTACATCCTTGTTACATATGTATAATGTATATAATTGTCACTCTCTCGTCCAGCATTTACAATCGAGTGGTCATTAATGACCGAAAGACGGTTTATCATTTTTTTACAGAAGTAGATGCATAATTTATAAGTGCAAAGGTCTGTGTCATTTTTTGTTAGAAGAGAATTAAATGCCTTCATTTAACTTGAGCACGATCGTCGTAACTAATTCATAGTGGGTGTGTGTCCTTGTCTTGTGTGTTGTCCAAGGTACCCACGACACAGGGGAATCCTAGTGTGGGGCTTTGAGTGTGAAGCGTTATTATATTATTATTATTATTAGTTATTTATAACTAACACCATTCAATACCCTTTATTCACATTTTCCTGTAACATTACAATCATGTGGTATGGCGTATGGGCGGGATTGTTGATCGGGAATTTTTGGTCCATCACAAAAAGCTGCACCAATCAGCAGTGACAATGCATAAAAGTCTAATCAATTTTTTTGCGAGAGGTGTTTGTTTTTTACCGAAAAATAACTAAAGTCATGTAGTGTAATTAAAACAATTATGCTGCCTAATTGTAGATGCCATGCGATTGCCCAGTGGGTTAAGCGTTGGACTCCTGAATAAGCGATTCTATGTTCGAATCCTGCATGTACCTACTAGGTATCTACTAATTTTCAAAAAATATGATTGCATTGGAAGGTAATTATCAATTACTGGGCCATCGTGGTGGGTTATGTAATATGCCCCTCACATAGCGAGAGTATCTATATAGACTCGTGTCCAGCCCTGGGACAATTAAGAATTGTGGTGATGTTTTAATCTATTTAACAAACCTAATTAAATCTATTTGGTGTTATTAAAGATATTAAGAGTAATTAAGGCTACACTTACGAGTAGGTATGATTTAATTAAGGCTATTTGCTGCTGTAAGCTGTGTGCGTATTAGTTAAGAAAAAAGGATGAATATTTAAAAATAGGACTATTAAGGATAAAACAAAAAGGGCCGTCTGAAAACAGGCAAACGTGTCAATAGTCGACATAGCATTTTGGATTTGGCTCTAGATTGATCCAAATACGACTATGGCTAAAGCCAAGTGTGGCTTCGAAATTTATTATTTCTTCATTCAAGTAGACAGTAATAATGCAAATATTCTGATTTTTACGATGTGTTTACAATGTCTACATATCTCCTGACCTTTCTGCGAAATAGGTGTGATACTTCCGGTTTTCATTTGTCTTGAATTTAGTAATTGATTTAGGGCAAATATTTTTTTATTACTTTTTAATATTTTAAAGCTAAAATTTATTTCTTTTCACTCTTGTATTTCTTATTTAGTCTTAAGTAGGCATTTTTATTGTGTCTAATTAGGGCACGTTATTTGGCTTTGGCTAATAAGCTATTTATGAAATGCTGCCTTCGATTATGTCGCCTTAACTGGATCAAACTTCCATCATTATTGTTTTCACTCTGCCAAATATATGAGGTCCTTCAAAAAGGAGATTCAATTCAATGTAGCTATTGATAGCTTGATTAAAGGCTGTTGATAGTGATGATTACTGACCACTGCCCACTGCTTCACTTTGAATCACCCGTGAGTTTGTATTCCGTAAATACCATACGCGAAAACAAATTGATACACGGATTCCAAAAGAGTATGTAACAGTTAACACATTCTGATAACTGAAACTTAATCCATATGGCAAGTGGCGAAGAAGGTATGATGGTATAATTATCTGTTTATATTATAAATGCACAGGAAAAGTGTCAATGTGGTGCTACCTTTAGGGTCTCCATGTAGTCTTGATTTATACGTTGTCATGCAGATTATCTGCTGGGCACTGCGATGTTTCCTCGCATATAAGAAGCCGCGCAAACTGACCGTTTCACGCATAACTATTTCACTTCTTACACAGAAGTGTAGAGTTTTCAAAATGTTGTCAATTCTGTGTGTCTTGCCTTTAGTCATAAGTGTTTATTCTGCTTCGGGTGAGTTAATTATATCCTCTTTTTGGGAGTCAAAATGAGTATTTGTTTTAACAAAATTTTATTGTTATATTTGTATTGCACTCTTCCTACTTTTTCCATACCTATTCATTAACCTTGTAGGTACCTAAAATTAAGTTAAAAAGGATATTTTCTTATACATAATAGGTATGTACTTATTAATAAATATATTTTTAAAGCTACTGATATTATTTTTTTATAACTTTCTCAAAAACGGTAGGTACCTAAGTGGGGTGGGCCTTATCATTATTATTTTCAAAGGGTTATTTTATAATTGGTCGATGACACTTTCCATAATGCAACTCTATGTACAGTGGTATATCAGGCTTATACTTTAGAAAATACTTGTAACAAAACATAAACATTAAATAAATTGAAATGAAAAGCGAATATTATAATTTAGGAAAACGCAACACTTCTTTAAACATTAGGTATATGGTACCTGGTAAGGGGAAAATGTCCTCAAATTATAAATAGGTATAATTCAAACTCATCGTTGTAATTGCGATCATAGTTCAATAATAATTAGGTATTCTTTGATTAAGTAACTTACTTTAATCTGACTGTTTTAACACAATAGTAAAAAACTGGAATGATTTCATTTAAACAATGATTCTACTTATATCATATGTATTATCAATTCAATGTCAATGAAATCAATTTATAAAGTTAACAACGAAATGTCTTCCAAACCATTCCTTACCCATATGTAGAGTCTGTATGTAGAGAGCTATCACTCGACCTTAGCGTTTAGCCCGGTCGGCTCCGAGTGCCATAAGTGTAGACGATTACCTTCGAATACCATTACTGCTCCGTAATAATTTTATTATTTACATTAAAAACTCGACCGACGCGGAAATGGCATTCCGAGTTTAAAAAGCTACTTGTGTGTTAAGTACTAAAATATTATACCTACGTACTTTACCTACAGATCAAATGAGATAATTATACGTAAGTACTAAGTTTTAAGGCCGCAATTGTGTATCTATTTTTCGGTCTTGGAAATAAAATGTTCTACCTTACAACGTTAAAATATTAGGTTTATCGTATGTCGTACGGAGTTTTTTATTTTCATTTTTGTTAACACGAACTGTTTTACCTCGTTTAGTTTTAGCTAACAACCGCGGCACGTACTTAATCTGACTTTCGAATAAAGAAAACCGCACGCATATAGATCCATTCATTCAGGAGCTACGGTGCCACAGACAGACACACAGACATACAGGTCAAACTTTCAACACCCCTTCTTTTTAGGTCGGGGGTAAAAAGGGTAGAAATGATAGAAATATAGGTACCTATACTTACTTCTGTATAACCTACCACAACAAGATTAAAATTGAATTGAGACAAGCATTGTAGTATCGACGTGGGTGTACAGTGTACACAATAGCAATACATCTCTCTGTGTGCATTTGACGAAAATTGAAGAAAATGGTATTTTTTTTCTCGTTTGTCCCCAGTGGCAACGGAGCCAGTGGTGACGACTGGGAACAAGCGGAATTTACTTGTCCACCGGTATTTTTAATGCCCCTTGATATATTTGAGTTCGTTTCTAGTGGTGTCATTATACTTAAGTAGGTACTACTAAATACTTAAGATCAAGTGATCATAAACTGCGCCCATCCTAGTTGAATCTCTATACCCTTATAATCTATTGCATAAGACTTACAAGGACTATTGTCAAGCCGTTAGATTGTGCGCAAATCTATTGTTATTAAAAATAATTATCTACCTTATTTTGCAATTATGCTACAAATAAGATAATATACCTAATCCTTCGTTTATGATAATTAGCCCGTAGTAATCATAGTAAATCTCGTGATAGAGACAGTTTTAGTTATTACTGTACCTAATTACCTATTTGACGAAATATAAGTAGATACTTTACATTATTATTTACTAAGTGATTTATGAACATTGGATGAACTGAGTAGTAATAATAAAATGTTAAAACTACATAAAAAAGTTCTTTTTTGTGAGGGTAGTCGGTAGTCATTGTTTTTATAATTCAACTTTTAACAAACAGATAAACTACTTGAAAATCGAAGAATCAAAAACTACCCGTCAGACGTCGCTCAAATTTATATGAGTTCACACCGAAACGCCAGCTTTCGAATAAAAAAAATCATAAAATCGGAACACCAAAAAAATATGAGATAACAACTACAAATTAAATATGCGTTATACCCATTTATACCTTAAAAAATTCACGCCAAATTCATGGAATTTATGTAGAGTCAATAGATAGTATGACCACGGAGAAAAACAATTCTTAATGGCCATACCGGGATGACATGCCGAATGGCTGGGACTATACTCCAATCACCATACTAACCTCCCATTGCTCCGCAGCGCCGTTCATCAAGCCATGCAAGGCGGGCGACGCGACCTGCATGCTGGCATCAGCGCGCGCGGCGGTCCCAGCCCTCATCCCCGGGATCCCGGAGCTGGGCGTACCGACCCTGGACCCCATGGCGCTGCCGCTCATCGACAGCGACGAGAACGGCCTCAAGCTCACCTTTACCGACTCCACGCTCACTGGACTCAAGGACTGCTCGCTGGATACTGCCAAGTGAGTTACTGCTTTTTAATTGTGAACTAATGCCGGAAGTCCGGAAGTAGATGAAGAGAAGCATGTTATTGTTTCGTTACAATATCAAAATATTTAAGAGATGATTTAAGTATTAAATGTGGGGTAATCCTAAAGCAGCCTAAGGGTTCCCGCAAACTGACTGCAGCCACCGGCGGCTGTGGCGCTATGACGCTTCTTTTTAGAAGCTCGGTCCGGCCGACAGCCGCTTCAGCTGAATTGTGCTCACTGTTATTAGAGCTGTTGGCTGTCGGCCGGATTCGCCCTTCTAAAAAGAAGCGCCACAGCAGCTGCCGTTGGCTGCAGTCAGTCTGCGGTCTTTTTTAGACGGCTGTCGTTGTTGTTGTCGTTAAATGGCCGTCTACCATAGGCTAATAGCCATTTAGGCTACATACTTGTAGCCGAATGAATTTTTTGGTCACCATTAGACCCCTCGGGTAGCCTAAATGCGATAATTCATAATTATGCTAATCGCCTAATCTAGCACGACTGGCCTTAAGAAAATTCGTCATATTGTATCGCGAATGGCCGTTGAACATCTTTTACACATTAGTGGGTACATTTCATTACTTTTTAGAGATAAACAAGCAGCTCTATCGCTCTATCCACGAAGTAAAGCAGACGACGCCATAGAAGTATCAATTGACGTTTAACTATCTCGTGTTCTAGCCGTTTATCTGAACTGATGTTGGAGTAAAATAACTACATTATTAGTTTTAATGACACGATCGTTTCACGTCAATTTACTCTTCAGTTTACGTACACATCGTTTAGTAGCTCCGTATGGCTCCGTATTATCCGCTTCTGAGATTCCTACTGGCACCGATAATGTACCTATACGGCCGCCGCTAGTTGCATGAGGGCCCGCGTGGAATGACATTTTGCTCCTCCCCCCTCTCATCGTCGTTTCAACTTACAAACTGAAATCTTACTTTTATTGAAATAATACACCTTGTCGCCCCTCCATGGTCCATGCTGCCGCCCCACAGTCGTGCCGCCTGCATGAAATGCACGCCTTGCATGCCCGCTTACAGCTGCACTATTCATTTTATAAATCCGTTCTGTGGTTCTGGATTTTACAAAATTGGATGACCCGTATTGTTAGACCAGTAGATAACTGACCTACTTACTGATTTTAGTTTAGTTATCGAGGGACTAAGTGTGATAGCAAGGATCTAAGCCACAATTGAATACCTACACCATTAAATAATTAACACAGAAGTTGTATCCAATTATATCGGCACATGCCATTATAAAAAAGATGTAGGTACTTAATGTCCTTTGCGTGCAGCAAGCAGAGGTAGGTGTTAGAGCAATTAATTAGAGCAAAGCTACCTAAGTCAGTGCAATTATATTTATGTGGAGTGAAGTTGAGTGTCTCTTGCGATGACAAGGTTAACTATGTAATTGTCCAATTATTTTACTAGAAGTAATTGAACAATATGGGAAACATCTTACTTTAGCTATCTACGGCTATAACTACGCAAAACTAAGTTTTCGTCGTCATTACTGCGAGAATGCATCTATCGTAGTAGATATACTTACTTATTTATTTTCTCATTAAGTACTAAGACTTAGTTGTATTGTATGTATAAGTTTTAGCAATTTTTAAGTCACCTTGGAGAATCATCCACACCTCAACACATAACAGTCCCAGTTCTGGGCGCGGATCTCTTCTCAGATTGAGAAGGTTAAGGCCATAGTCCACCACGCTTGCCAAGTGCGAATTGGAAGATTTCACACGCGTTTGGGTTTTTGGGAGCTCTCTGGCATGCTGAATAACAAACTGTTTTGGGCTCCCCGACGGTGACCAAAACCGGCATTAGCCGCCCGTCAGCGCCATGCAAATGAAAATTGCCCCATAAGTTATACTATATGTCCGTAAATAAATGAAGCATATTTACTTAAGTACGGAGTTACGTGATAGTCCAATCGCGGAGACAGCGTTTCAAACAAGAACATATGTACATTTTATTTTAATTTTTAGATGTATTTATAGAGTTTCTAAGATGCAATCTCGTCCTTTAGGTATCCAAGGTCAAACCTTCATTACTTTGATTGATTGGCCATTGTTCTGTGACACAATAAAATGCGGGTTGGGTCACGTTATATCAGTCTGATTTTTTTATTACTATTTAGGTCTGGGCATGGAGAACTAGTATCCCCATGAGGCCGCTGCGACCATCTCTGATCTATCTGTAGGCATACTTCAGTCTGATCTCTGATCTACTATTGAATTACAATTCGAACCATCATCATTACAATTCATGACTGCCCTAATGCGGGGCACGGGTCTCTTCTTAGACTTGTCATTCTGAAGCCGTCATTAAGGCCATAGTCCACTACGCTGACAAAGCGCGAATTGGCGAACTTCACCCACATTAGGTGGCCGAATTCTTAACCACTAGGCTATCACTGCTCGGTTCATCATTTAAGAGCTATATCTAAAACAGCGCTACGCAAGATCAAGGTTTGAATCCGCATAGGCAACGTGTTTTGTCCACATAACATTATTGTTCAGTTGTAGTGTACAGTTTTTTTCTTTTGAATTTTATGTGACGAGAATTTTTATTCTATCTCTTTGAAGTTTTTTGTATGTAGCATACAGTAGGTATCTACGAATGTTCGATTACCGCCTGATGACATAACGTAAAGACAATTCAGTGAAATTGCGCGGTAATCGTAATTCCAAGCACCTCGGCGTGCATAGCTTCTTACAAAACAATCATTTTACAATAACTTCATCATGATCATCATAAACTGTCTCACTGCTGGACGCGGGTCAATTCTCATTCTGAAAGCCATAGTCCACCACGCTGACTCCACACACCTTTGAGTTTTGCGAACTCACCGGCATTTAAGATTTCCTCACACTGTTTTCCTTCACCGCTATAACTAGTGATATTTATAACTCTTAAACGTCCGAAGTGCGTGCTCTAGGATTCCAACCCGGACTCCCAGAGTAGATCGAATTCATAACCACTAGGCTGTCTATTTATAATGAAATTGTCTTCTAACAATTGATCATACTCACTTATTACTTATGAACATATTATGATCACTAGAAATCAATTAGATAATTTACTTAAGGTGCATCAGTAATTCCAGCACGATATTTCGTATCGTATCGCTTTCGGCCTCAATTCCTTGATAACAAATTCTTCAAACCATAATCTGTCGTGCAACATTGTCAAAACTATTTTCATCTTGTTTACGACTGTACCCATTTGTTGATTTTCAGATTCGACGCAGATAAAATGAAGCAGGTAATCGCAGTGACGTGCAGTCTGTCTCTGAAGGGCCACTACAAGCTCAGCGGACAGCTCCTGATCCTGCCAGTCCAGGGAGACGGGAAATACAGGATAGACATAAGTGAGTAATGTGCTGTGGTCACCACCTGATTCATCATCATCATCTCAACCCATCATGGTCCACTATTGAGCACGGGTCTCTTCTCAGAATGAGGAGGTTACCATCATCTGATTAAAAAAGTACAGTTTCCCTATAACCAACCAATGCAATATACAATACATGATTCGATCGCTATGTCAGTAGTAAGTCAGTTTGGGTAAGAAATGAAATTCATATCAATAATATAAATGCGACAGCAAGTTCGTCCATCGGTCTCTCTATCTGTGTTTTCTCGCTTATGTAATTCTCAAAATCTAAGATGAAATTCTGTATGAAAATAGTTTGACACTCTAAAAAGGACAAAGGATAGGTTGTATTCTGGAAATAAGATCCTTTTAACTATATTTTGTCGTTTTCCAACAAAAAGTAAATATTGCTCTTAAATATTTGTCAGTTATTGGCTTATTGGAATTGTTCATAAAACTTATCTACCCGTTTAACATTCAAGAAAGGTGTAAAAAGAGTTCTCCTTCAGAGCCGATGTTGTACTAGTGACTCTCCTGGTTTTGCTGGTGTCCATAGGCGACGATGACCACTTACCATCAGGTGGCTCATACGCTTTCACGTAAGCCCTTCAGCTATAAAAAATCTAACCGTATTATGTGATTGCAGAGGACGTGACGTTGAAGGTGACGGCAGACGTGGTGACAAAGACCGGCGCCGATGGCAAGGAGCACTGGCAACTGGGCAAGTTCAAACACAGCTACCAGGTCAAGACCAACACACACTTCGACTTCAAGAACCTCTTCAATGGGAACAAGGCTCTAGGTAAGCTATTAGTACTTAAATGATAATGGATTTCAGGCTTTTCTGAAGGGAGGAGCTCTGGATGTCCCGTTCCCTGCTGACCCAAACCTTAGTCATCATCAATCACTACAGGAATGGACCTACTTACCTTCATGATTGAAGCTTTAAGCTCAGTAATGTCAGGTGCGGTTCCAGAGGATCATTCAGTAGTTCCTGTGGCTTAACTTAATATATAAAACTCTTGCGTTACTGGTGACTGACAGACAACGCACAGCCGAAACTACTGAACGGAAGCTGAAATTTGGCATGTATGTTCCTTGGGGAGTGTAGGGGAGCACTAAGAGAGGATTTTTGGAAATTCCACTCCGAAGGGGGTGAAATAGAGGGGTGAAGTTTAAACGAAATCCACGCGGGCGAAGCCTGCGAGCGGAAGCTAGTAATATGTAATAATAGTCCGGGAACGACATACACGAAGAAACATAACGCCATGAGCGTTTAAGATCATCCGTGAAAGAATCAAAAAGAAACTGCATGGTCACGAACTCCATTTCTATTTTGTGGTGACGTCATTAAAAATGTTAAAACATTTCTTCTTTTACAGCTGATCCGGTTCTGGAGTTTGCAAACAGTAATTGGAAAGAAGTGATGCAAGAAGTAGCGCCTCCTGTCGTTAAATCAGTTGTGTCAGAAACTGTGAAGGCTTTAAATGCCTTGTACGACGCCGTGCCAGCAGACGAGCTGTACATACCATAAAGGAGGGACAAGGCACTGGAAGGGCATTTCTAGAATATAAGAGCTTATTAGACTAAGCGGGTAGTTGACCGTATCTGTACGTGTAAACATCATTTCCACTGACATGTAACCGCAATCAACAATCGAGAGGATTGCGGTAAGATTTTGAGTCGTGTATGAATTGTCAAAATATCTCGAGCTTCGTGCTATATTTTGCAGTCGCAATGACTCCCGAGTCGTGGCCACGTCAATACAGATGATTATTAGTCTACAGGAGTACTTAAATAGAATTCACACGCGACAAACTACAGGCGCAATGGCCAACTATCCGTTTAGTGGAAACACGGTCTGAATACTGGAGAGGGTATTTTTACAATTACCTCATGTCTACATAAATGATCAAAGAAAGACAAACGTCTCGTGTCTAAATATTCCTGAAGCTTCTTTTAAAACTCCTCTCGAGAAAAGCATTTTTATTTTTTTTCTATTTATTAAATAAGTACATAGGTAGTTGTTTTATATGGTTTTAAAATGGAAATATATTTGAATGGCTGATAAAATTGTGTAATTCTTACCCTGGTGACCCAAGATTAGTAATTATTTTTTTACTTTTTGAGCTTCAATGGTGTCTATTGTTATTAATAACTACTATACGGTGACATCTAGCAATGATTTTGCGACATTTTACAGCAATCAATAAACGTGATACACAAACATATTAAAATTTCCCAAAATCACCTGCGAAATAACCATAGTAATTAAGTACTAGTTAACTAAAAATATTTTGAAGAGCCCTAATCTGTCGCATTTTTTCCATAACTGCCTATCTATTAAAATATCCATTGTATTGTACATTATCTATTGTTTATGAAGTATTATAAAATAATGAGAATATTATCAGCACTGAACTAGTTTCTACGTTTGGCAGCAACAATATTTAATAAGACACTTTCCACAACACTTTTAGTATTAGGGCTCATTTACATCATGCCATTTTCTTGCACAGGACAGAGCAATAATTGAATGCAATTAAAAATGTGTAAAAATTGCCATTCAACAATTGTACGGAATTGTTTACACGCAGATTATTGTATGAGATTATTGCATGCAAGTTTTGTCGTCACAATACTATCTCGGCTCTGAAGACTAAGTACGATCAAAACACCTTCACGCGCTGCACTCAAATGAGCTTACAAATACAAGGATCGCATAAGAAATAATGGTATGTGCTGATTACATCAAGGCAAAACTTGAAACGGGAGTAGTCAAGAAGATCAAAATAGCATAACTGGTGGCTCGTTCATGGGTAGATGTATTAAAATCTATAATAAGAATTGGGGCCCTAAGCACTTGCCGCTGCCACCCGCCCCGTAACACTACCCCTACAACTTAAGTCTAGCATATGCACCGTTGGCCTCAATAACATCCAGCAATCTAGAACGCATCGAACCGACGAGACGAGTGCAAATATCGGTTCCTCTCATGTACTCCCAAATTCCATTAGAATGCTGTTCAAGTACCTCCACTGTCTTGTCGTATCTACTATCCCACATTTTCACCATCAATCCCCACACATTTTCCATAGGGTTTAGATCCGGGGACATAGACGGCCATGGAATGACAGTAAAATCTGGGTGTTGGAGAAACCAATTCGTGACAACTGGGGCAGTATGAACCGTGGTGTTATCGTGAACATAGGAAAGGGTTGGAACTTCTTCCTGCGGATAAATAGTCCGCACCGTCGGCAGCATAGTTTCTTCTAATAAATCAACATAGTTTAATGCGTTGTGTTGTGAAGAAATCGTAACAAGCTCACCGAGGCTTCCGGCGCTCATCCAGGCCCAAAGGTTGATTGAACTTTCACCTGATAATTGGTTGGGCTCTACAATGGCTTCTCCAATACGTCGCGAATTATGGCAATTACTCAAAGATAAACCACCGTTTAGGGATGTCCTAAGACTTATCTCGTCCGAAAAGATGGTGTTACACCAGTCAAAATCCAAGTAATCACGGGCGAAATTGAATCTTGCAAGTTTCTGTGCATCCGTTAAAGCTACTCTCTTGGCGTTATACCTATAATGAAAGCCGGTGCGATGCAAATGATTTCTTACTGTTTGCAAGCAAACGTCATAACGCGTCGCAAAGTACCGAGTGGGAGTAAAAACGTTTTCCTCGTTATGCTGTTGCATATCTGCACAGTGTCTGGGGGTAATTCGACAAACGCCATGGTTATGTACTCTTCTGTCTTCCAACATGCCCTCTTCATCGTGCCGCCTAATCCATTTTCTTACTGTCTTCGGAGATATATTTATCTCTCGTGATATTTTTCGTATGCCCCAACCTTGCTCACTCAGCTCTATTATCCGAGTTCTTTGTTCTACTTTGTCAGCCATGTTAAGGTTAAATGTTTATAAACTTATTTTAGTTTCAAACACATTATACTTACCTATTAAATTGTTATTTGACAACAGTTCTAATAAAGAACAATGCCCACTTTGTAACATACATTTGAAAACCTGGAATGAAAATTAATGTACTTATAGATCATTATTATATAGATGTAATGAATAGTAGAAGGACTACCTAATGGAGTAATAAATATTGTCATATAAATGTAGTCATTTTTAAGATTTGAGCGCAGCAAAGTTAAAAAAATATGAATAAGTAGGTATTGATGATTGTCAAGCCCTTGCAATCATTGTCGACGATAGTTTCGTACCTACCTACAACCTACAACAGACAAATTACTAGACTTATTATAATTATGTTTAACGACATTTTCAAAAGATTTATTTTCTATCTTTCTATCCAACCCATGTATCCAACACATTTCGTTCGTTGGCTAACTGTAGCAGGGCCGGATCTAGGGGGGGGCAAGCCGGGGCCCATGCCCCGGGCGGCAAATTCAGGGGGCGGCCAAATTCACACTTCACGGACCAATGGACAACTCTTCATTTATTTAACTTTGACCACGGAATAAATAATAGTACAAGCACAGGAATTTCATGCCCATATCAACTTGACCGACACCCTGAGCGTGGAGTGAGACGTGCTGCACGAACATTTTATTATTCGCGACGCGCGTAGGCATAGTTCATAACTTTTAGCAAAATAGAACCGACTTTAACGCCGAAAAGTAAAAATCGGTTCAGTTAAACGCGGTTAATATTCCTAAATCCTTCTCCTTAGTCTGATAAACACGATACTGAAAACCGTATCAAAATCGGTTCAGCCAAACAATATGCCTAAATCCATCCACCCATCCATCCATCAGCGTTTTTGCGTCCACAGCTGGACATAGCCCTCCCCTAATTTGCGTCACTCTAACCGGTCCTGCGCCTTCTGAAGCCAGCGGATGCCCGCTGTCCTCTTCAGGTCGTCAGACCTGGTCGGGGGGCGTCCTACGCTCCTTTTTCCGAGACAGGGCCTCCACTCGAGGGCCTTTCTTCCCCAACGGTTATCGGTCCTTCCAGCTATATGGCCGGCCCATTGCCACTTCAGCCGGCTAATTATTTGAGCTATGTTGGTTACCCTCGTTCGTCTACGGATCTCCCCATTTCTGATTCGATCACGTAGAGAAATACCAAGCATAGCTCTCACCATAGCCCGCTGCGCGACTTTCAGCTTGTGGATTAGACCAATCGTAAAGCACCACGTCTCGGAGCTGTATGTCATCACTGGCAACACACACTGCTCGAACATCTTCGACTTCAGGCACTGAGGTATTTTGGACGACAAGATGTGACGTAATTTCCCGAACGCAGCCCATCCGAGTTGCATTCTACGAGTGACTTCTTTCTCGAAGTTTGACTTACCCATTTGGATCACTTGTCCCAGGTAAATATATTCGTCTACAACTTCGAGTGCAGCGCCATCAACAACGACCGGTACGGGCGTGACATGGGCATTCGACATGATTTTCGTCTTGTCCATGTTCATCTTAAGACCCACCCGTTGTAAGGCGCTGTTCAAGTCCCCGAGCATTGTACTAAGTTCTTCCATGAATCTCGCCAAAATTACTATATCGTCGGCATACCGCAGGTATGTGATGTATTCGCCATTGATATTAATGCCACGTCGTTTCCACTCCATCAGCTTGAACATGTCTTCCAGCGCAGTGGTGAACAGTTTTGGGGATATAATGTCCCCTTGTCTGACACCTCTCTGCAGCTGAATGGGGTTCGTTGCTGTGTCGTGTACTCTGACGGATATAGTGGCTGATGTGTATAAATACTTCAACACCTCGATATACCGGTAGTCGATTCGGCACCACTGGAGAGAATTTAGTACCGCCCAGGTCTCGATAGAATCGAAGGCTTTCTCATAGTCCACAAAGGCAACACATAGCGGCTGATTATAATCCTCGGTCTTCTGTATCATTAGGTATTTTTGTTTACAGGTTGTAATTATGAATGTGCCAAGAAAAAATCTATAAGGAGTGGAAAAAGGCTAAATATAAGGAGTTGCAGGGAAAACAATGTGCAGATAATATGAAAAATTGGCTTCGCAGAGGGGTAACCCGTCAGTATCTGCTGCAACTTCCGAAGTTGATATTGAGTTAGAGGATGTTTCTGGCACTTTACTCGATCAAATGGATCAAGATTTTACAGTGCCAACTTCACCATCTTTATCGATGTGCGAAGAGCAACCTGAGCCAGGCCAGTGATTTCGCGCTGCGCCGCGCGCCGCCGCGAGACGCATCTCAATGGCGCGAGGTGCATCGTAAAATCGTTGGCAACACGACGCCTCGCTGCGCAGCGAGACGTCGCGCGCGCGACGCAGCGAGAAGACGTGCGGCGCAGCGGAATGTGTCTTCATTCGCCACGTGCTCTTTCTCTTCTACAGGAAGTCAGATTATACCAAGATCCCAGTCTATCATTATATTTTCATTTTTTCACTCGCACACTCGATCGAACCGCATCAATTCACCACGAAGTCTGGACGGAAGGCGGCGGCCTCGGCTGCGCCTCGCGGCGTTGCGCGGCGTTGGGAGGCGCAGCGCGGCTCTTGCACGCCGCGCGTACCGACGATGCACGGCTGCGTAGCGATGCACCACGCTACGCCGCGAGGCGTCACAAGACGCAGCGCTGCATGAAGCAACGTATTCTGAATTCTCACAATGAAATGTGTATCTTTTCGTGTAGAAAATAAAGTTCTTTTTTGAGCCGCTCTTTGAAAGACTGCGCGCAGCGTCGCGTCGCGTCTCGTCTCGGTGTGAGTTGACCCTATGTGGTACAAAATTGGCTAATTGCGAAATTGGCTAATTGCGAAAGGGTTAAAAGATCTTGGCTTTTATTTTCTAAGACAAAAAATGCAATTTTTTGTGCGTGATCCAAGATTTATCAGAAACTATGAACAATGATGGATGCATTGTTTCCGGAAGGCCTAAGTAGGCTTTGTCCAAATTTCAAGCAATTTGTGGACATCTGATAGCTGGAATTATAATATGGATGATAAAGATGAAAATAAACATAAGTACTTAGGCGGGGCGGCATTTTTCAGTTTTTGCCCCGCCTAAAAAAAAATGAAGATCCGGGGCTGCTGTAGCATAACATCACAAGATCACAACACAACATAATAGTATTTCAGTGGTGTCGAACGTAAAGGTGCGAAATCGGTAGAATATTGCCCACTAAAATCGGTATATTTGTAATATTTGCGGATACGACATAATTATAATATTGACTTGGAAAGTACCTAATCATGGCGGTCGGTCGGTCACTGACAGTACGTCAGAAATTTTGACATTGTTTTGACGTAATTTTGCTGTTGCCATCTAAAATTTCTTTAAAAATACGAGGTTCTACTTTCATTAATTTGCCAGACTCTACGCTCTGAAGCCTGGCTTCTGCGCTCTAGTGTATTATCTCTATGCATTTTACTGAATCGAATTAAAAAAGTCGGAGTAAGGCCGCGTTCCGTACCTACCTAGTCCATAACACTCATAACGTCTCAAAAAAGCGTTCCATTACTGATTATGGACATTATTAGGTATGGTCGTGGCATTTGGTGTTCGTTTGAGCAGTTGTGACGTAATGCATTGCGTCATTACTTTCGATCACAACGACACACTCGGATCTGTGGGGCGTTGTCATGTTAACATCAACGGTCAAACCCGTTCCATTTTGGGAACTCTGAACGTCAAAACCTAATGGAATGGAACTCAAAATACAGGCGTTGAGGGCATAGAGATATTACACTAGAGGGCAGAAGCCAGGCTTCAGAGCGTACCTCGGATAAAAAGAGACGAAATCTTTAGTAATCACCTTTCTCTTTCTGGCGTGGCTTCAGAGCGTACCTAGGATAAAAAGAGACGAAATCTTTAGTAATCACCTTTCTCTTTCTGGCTCATCGGGATCGGAGAGAGATAGGTAATTACCGTTATCGTTGTTTCTCTTTCTAACCGGGGGCGATCGATTGCAATGTATGGGCAGCCACATGGCTCACCCACTCTATTGTAATATCTCTATGGTTCTGTCTGTGGATTTCCCCGCCGGGGGAGCCCCGCCGGGGGAGTCCACCTTGTCGTGGTGGCGGGGCTCAGTAGCCGTGCACAAGCCAGTGCACGGTGAAGCCAAGAGACTCCCAAATGGGGGAGCGGGGGTCCAGTTTGGGACTCCGCTCATGTAGGGGTGGGGGGGCCAGCGACGGCCCAGCTGCCAGTAGGCGGCGTGATTCTCCATGTGTCCCTCTGATTGCAGAGGACACTGTGGATGGATCATGGGGGCTTTATGCCCCCGTGGTGGAGGCGATTTCGCCTTGACGAAGAAAACCTCGTTAAAAATTGAGGAGGAAGACAACCTCGTTAAAAAATCACGGAGGGGACGGAACGCTCAATTTATTGAGCGCCCCGTGCTGAGGCCGCCGCCAAGGCAGCGGCCGCCGCGCCGCGCCGGTACCGTGGAGCGAGAGTAGCACACAGTCCCGGCACTATGCGGCTGCGTCGGCACCTTCAGGTTTTAGTGGGTAGGTCACCGCCGTTCTTACGGCAGTGAGAGTCCCACATAACCGTTCGTTTCCTCCGGAGCGGACGGTATGCGTAACTGCATTTCCTGAAGTAAAAAAAAAAAATGGTTCTGTCTGTGGTTCTTTGGCTAGCAACTAAATATTACGGTATTCGTATTACCCATAGAGATCATAGAGATATTACAATAGAGGGCAGAAGCCAGGCTTCAGAGCGCGTCCTTCGGATAAAAAGAGACGAAATCTTTAGTAATCACCTTTCTCTTTCTGGCGAGGCTACAGAGCGTACCTGGGATGAAAAGTGATGAAATCTTTAGTAATCACCTTTCTCTTTCTGGCTCATCGGGATTGGAGAGAGATAGGTAATTACCGTTATCGTTGTTTCTCTTTCTAACCGGGGGCGATTGCAATGTATGGGTAACCGTATGGCTCACCCACTCTATTGTAATATCTCTATGATAGAGATAGGAATAATCATAGGGAATAATGCTATTAGGTACCTACCTCCTACCTCGTTTGATCGTCTGTGAGCTGTGAGTGACAAGCTGACAAGGTAGGTGACAAGTGACAACGACAACAACCATAGAGAAAAGACAACAACTATCGACCTAACTATGCCTATGTGATCGGCCGGTCTGCACTCTGTACCTTTTTATTTTTTACTTTTGTATTATATTATTTATTCCGTTGCAAAACTTGCAAATCATTTCATTATTTTCCATCAAACATTTCAATAAAATGTTCATAAAATACTAAGTTTAACTTAGGCTACATGTAAGTTGTTTACTTGTTTCTATTAATTTCAGTGGTGATAATTATTTTCAGGTGTTACTACTTGTTAATTTATTCAACAAGTTTCAATTTGTCTGTTTCTTTCAGGAAAACTCGCTATATTCTAATACCTCAGGTGTATTCTGTAAATGAATTATACTATTATTTGGATAATACTTTAATGTAAGGGGAAAAATATCAACATGTTATCACCGGAAATATCAGATTTCCCGCCACCTAAAGTATATGTTTTTGAAAAGGAAAATTTGTATCCAGACAGTGCGGCACAACTAATCGAAATGAATCATTTTTATAAAAGTGTAATAGTAACGTGTCCAGATGAGCATAACGTAGACTTTATCGAGAAAGTTATCAAAGACGACAGTATGTACTATAAGATATCAAATTGTCCATTCACAGAATTTACAAATCCGAATTTTATCGGTTATTTTGTAAAATGTGGCAAAGTTACCTGTTTGTCAGCCGATACAAATTGTATAGTACAAAACTGTGCAGCCATAACCCCCGATGGAATATTGACGGTTCACGTTATGGAAGCCTATTATCAAACACTTGGACTTCAAGGAGCTAAGCGGCCGCATGGTTATTATGAAGTTAAAATTGATCTTCATAGTCTAAAAAAATTTACGAAAGTAAAGAATGCCCTAGCTAAGCTTGGATCAGCGGACTTTTATATAACATGGGAGCCGGATAATGATAAAATTTGTCCATCGTCAGTCGCTAGATATTTTTTTGATAAAAATATAGAGGTATCAGCTCATAATATCACTTTTGAGAGGAAAACACCTGAAGTGAAAAAAGTACCAACATTGGTTGACGTAGAAACTGAAGACTTAGTGGAATGGATGGGAATGTTGGCTCATGAAGGAGATTTATGGCCGGAGAACGATTATGTAAGCACATACAGCGAACCTGAGTCCCTTGCTCCCATATATACAACTAGAATGTCCATTCTGATAGCAAAAGGTTTTATTACACCCATTACACTTAAAAGTCTGTGTAATACTCTTGTATCACATGTGGTATCGAGGGAACCGCATCACTATTGGATAGCAATGAGCATACAAGGTTTTGAAGAAAGTCTGTGGAAGTTTGCTGCTAGCACTCTGCGGATGTTTAACTCGCACAACACCTCCACCAGTATCATTTTCTCTCGAACTGGATGTTCTGTTTATTCCACTGCTCAATTAAAATATTCTTAATCTATGATGAGTTTATTTCCAGATCATCCTTTTAGTATATCACTGTTACCTCTTATCAGTATTTTGAATTGGTCTTTGATACTGTTATCAAGCAAATTAAGATTTGTATAACAGTACGTAATAGTCAGTACCGTTTAATATGAGAGGGATGATAATAAACTAATAATGATCATATTTAAACATTTATTGAGAAAACAAAAAACAGCAAATACATTACATCACATAGCCAATACATGGTGTCCTGTCACCAGAGAAAAAATCTTAAATACACAGAGATATTCAAGGAATGCTATAGGCAGATATGCTTCATACAATACACCATAAGTTTTACATGTTAATAGTAAACTCTATAGGCACCTAAACACTGGAAGTAAGTAGTTAAGAAATTTACATTAGACATTCTTAATAATTATATTGCATGTACTTGTACTTCCTAGTAATGCTTATTCTCATCACGAGAAGCTTTCAACTTGGACAACATACATTTTACTTGTTACTACATTCCTATGTAGTTACCATTCAGATAGTTATTTTAGATTTTACATTCCCATGAAGTTAACTTCACCCTATTCCTACAGACTATAAATTGAATTTAAACCAGGGTATAGACAAATCGCCACATCCAGCAAACTGTCTTCACAGCATAAAAAGTATAGGTATCATTCTTGATGGCATTCTTTAGTACAGTGCCAGAAACTTATCTGGCCCGGTGGCGAAAATTGGAACTAAAGTAAGGCCATTGTAATAGGCCACATTTGACAACTGTTTGTCTTTGCTTTATAGTGAGGGTAACCTGCTGAAAAACATCGATTAATTTAATTAATCGATGAGGACTTCAAACATCTGCAAATTGAATGTGATTGTTATAAAAACTATTTTAATGACCGCACAGTTCAAACAATGACTAAAAAAACGACAAAAATAATGCGTCTAATAATGGCGCGAAATGAAATCATGACTTTTTTGTAGGTAACATTTCACGTTTCTGGATACTGGCTTTTGAGCCAGACGTTATATATTTAAATGAATGATTACATATTTTTTGGCCTAAAATGTAAGAAAATTAATTCTGTTCCCATTAAAACATATTTTATTTTGTAATCTTGAAATACTTTTTGACGATTAGTTCGACTTCTCGAATTCAACTTATCTACTGATCTGTTTCTTTTGGTACCATCCCTCATGTTTAAAAAGAAAAAGAGTTCACTGACGTAACTTTGTTACGGCGTCAGTTCTTTACTTAAAAGTGTAAAAATTTTTACAATATCTAGTAGGGAATATTAAATAATATGGAGTGCCTCCCTTACAAGGTTACTTTGTAAATTTTTGACGAACTTTCAAATGTAGCCTATTAAAATGGCCCTACTATAATGCAAATGTTATACAGTTGTCACAGAAAGACAAAGATAGTAGTGCCTTCCTTACCGGGTCAGATAAGTTTTTGGCACTGTAACCTGTAGTTTACTCAATTAATAGTCTGTACTGTAGCTATAGGACATTTAGTCAGACTTGGCCAAGCCGATGACACCGCAAGCGATGCGGGCCCCAGCGTTGCCGGTGGTCTTGCTCAGCTCGTGGCCCCCAAGGCCCAAGTCGTCGGGGTCCGCGTGGACCACCAGTGTACGCCCGATGATGTTGTTGGGCCCAGACAACGAGATCTGAGAGTCTTGGATGCACACCTATAGAAGAAAAATCGTTAATTAAGTTTGAAAGGTTTTGAATTTGCGATAATGCTATTCATTTTCTGTTTTGAATTTAATATAGTAGAAGAAATATGTTGAAATAGTTTGTGAGATTTAAAAAAGTGCATTTTCAGTGTTTACACAATGAAGTACAACTTTTACTAGTAGATGTCAAGAGTTCTAACTTCTATTTATAGGGGGTACTACTACTATAACATGATAGCAAGAACATACTTTAAATTTTTTACCCACATTATGCTTTATATTTTAACAGTTCAAAGTTCAATAATCTTAACACACAATAGTAGGTACTTAAGGATAAATGGAATTTTATAAAAGCCTATAAGTAAGATTCATCTAAGATTCAGATACTTGATAACATTGTCATTTAAGAACTTGAAAGTTAAATTCGTATTTTGTAAACATTGTATGATAATTAAGATGTGCTGAGAAGTTTGTTTCACCTTCTTCTCTTAAAAATAGATATAGCACCTTTAGAAACGGCGATAGGTTCACAAAAACTGACGTTCATCGATCGTTCGACGATCGTTCAAGTGTTTAAAATAGCTACATGAAAAAGTGAATTTTTGAATTTGGAAGTCTAACCTTGGTGACCCCGCCGTCGCTGGTGGCCTCCACGTTGCCGAGGTCACCAACATGGCGCACGGCCGCGTCGGGCCCGCCGTGCTCCAGCTTCAGCGGGTTGAAGTGCGCGCCCGCCGACGTGCAGCCGTTCGTGTTGTCGCCGAACTCGTGCACGTGGAAGCCGTGCTTGCCCTGAGCAAAACAACGAATATTATTATCTCAACCCATCATGGCCCAGTATTGAGCACGGGAGTGTTCACAGACTGAGAAGGTTAAGGCTATAGTCCATCATGCTGGCCAAGTGCGGATTGGCAGACTTCACACACCTTTGAGTTTTGCGAACTCGCCGGCAAGCAGGTTTCCTCACGATGTTATCCTTCACCGTTTGTAACAAGTTACATTTAAATGCTTAAAACGCACATAACTCCGAAAAGTCAGAAGTGCGTGCCCTGAGATTCGAACCTGCACCCTCCGAAAAGGATTCCGAATTCTTAACCAGTAGGCTATCACCGCATCTACAAACAACGAATATGTGAAACTAACTATATTTATAAATTACCAGAAAAAGGAAGCTTCTTACTCTTTAAAGGAATGAAGATAGTAAACAAGCAGATAGTACCACCCTTCTGCTGGTGCCTATGACAACTGAATGACCTACAACTAGAATCTTCCCTTCAGAGACTAGGATAGTTAGTCCAGTTAGTTTTTGTTAGTAATACCAAAGGTATAAAAGTATTTTACAGTTTAAGACCCTGGTAACAACATAAGTTAGTTTTTATCCCAGAAATACATTCCCGTGGTGTAATTGTAATGATATGATACAATTATGTATGGAAGTACCATCATGTTATAAATTCATGTAAAATACATAGCTACAAGTACAATAAAGGTATGCACACCTCATAGATACAACTATTAATGTGAGTTTTATTTCATATAAGTGCTGCAACAAGAACAACTTCAATGACAAGTGGCTTATCTTCAATACTCTTGATATAAAATCAAACCATATCAGGTGTTTAATGTTATACTTAATGATATTATTTTGTGATATTATCACAATATAATAGGTATATTTTTAACATAACATAAGGGAATATTATTTCTACACTGCGTAACAGTTATCAAGGTCTCAAGTGACCCGTACTGACATTGGCATATAAATTATATGTAAATATGCTTATTCATACATTATAGTGCACTTGGAAAGAAAACATTTTAATCTTATTATGCTGCCCACCTTGGTGTACAAGTTTAAAGAACTTAGTTGTCATGCATTGCAAGAATGTTACATACACTCATAATATTAACGACAATATAATACTTTACTACACTGGTCAAATATTTTACCCTTCATGATTGTGTTTGGACTGTTATTGGTAATGATGAATTGTGAGAATCCAAGGACACAAGACAGATTTGGATGTAAATTTAGGGCCCCTATCTAATGGACTCTACTCTACTCTTATGTTAGACTGCCTATTTTAATAACCTATTAATTTTAATTCTCTATTAATTAACTTAAGCAGGATGGTTATTTCTAAATATATATAACTCAATGGTGACTAACTGACTGACATAGAGATCTATTAACGCACAGTCTAAACCACTGGACGGATCGGGCTGAAATTTGGCATGCAGTTATCTACTATGATGTAGACATCCGCTAAGAAAGGATTTTTCAAAATTCATCACCTAAGGGGTGAAGTTTAAACGAATTCCACGCGGGCGAAGCTGCAGGCAGAAGCTAGTGTAATATATGACTATATCAAACAACAAATATTTGAAGTGAAACACACATTGAAAAATGTTTTGTATCTTGCAATCAAAATATGGTTTATTAAAATGTTTTACCTTAGACAACCCTTGGACTTCTCCAGACACCACTACGGGAGACTTCTCATCCTGAAATGTTTGAAAAATATTATTTTAATATAAAGTCATCCAAGTGAAGGAATTATGTATAATATTGGCAATAATACCAGATAACACTGATGCAGTAAAAATAAGGAACGAAAATAAAAAATATTGGATATAGATCTTGGATTCTTAATATTTTTGAAGTGATCATTTTTTTTGACAGACTATCAACCAACTCATCTTTGTTCATAAAATCATAATTTATATTTATTATGCTTGCAACTGGTACTCAAATACTCGTAATGTTATTTTTGAGTAATGACAGTACTTTTAAATTTATAAAAGTTTACCAGGCAATTATACAAGTGTAGACAGTGCTAGACTCTAGCACTGTCTACACTCTACTCACTACTCACTCTAGCAGCTAGAGTAACATTGCTCTTATACTTAAATTATTTACGATCAAAGGTCACAAAAACATTCCAATGTTTTTTATGTCAAAACAAGTAACTCAAACAAATATGTCGGCATCGGCATCATGATGTACATAACACGATGAGGTAACTTTACGATGATTACGTATTTATTATTACTCATTCAAATCTTATTGCACTATCTATAAGCCCTAGAGCATCCTTCCAAGGTCGCATTGCGACACAATTATCACCTATAATTAAATGGAGGCGGAGGTTGAAAAAAATAAACTTATCTTGATGAGGAACCATACCTTTTGGTCGAAGAAAACCGTTCCGCTTACATCGCCCTTCAGAACGCAAACTGCTTTGGCCGGCATGATTATAAGTTTCTCAAAAGGCAAGAAGAATCTAATAATCCAGGGAAGAATTGTTCACGGTTCGTTTGCTGATATTTGCCTCCCTGAATGGAATGAAAATTACAACTCTAGAATCTTCAGATACCTATAATATAATCGTGAATCGTCTTTCCGCACCGCTCACACGGCAAAACTTGCAAGATCAAGATTAAATTAGGTATCACGTACAGTGCGCCCAACTTATCTCTGAAATGGCAAAAATTGGAACTAACGAAAAGTCATTCATTAGTACGTTGTGGTCATTCATCTGTCAGTTACTAGTGTGCAATGATTGGTCAAATGAATGTCAAATGCGTCCGACAGCGCCTCTTTCGTTTCAGTCTTAAGTTGGGTTTACTATATCAGTAAATGTCAGAATGTCACTGTGATCACTGTCAATGTCAACGTCAATATTGGTCGCTTACTGGAACGCGCCCTATTGATCATTTTTGGTCGCGTTCCGTTACTAGTCCATAACAATCTCGCCAATTTTTTCAAGCCAGCCATTTGTAATGCTAACATCAACGCTCAAATCCGTTTCATTAGTGTAACATCACTCTGAACGTCAAAACATAAAGGTAGCCATTGGCGATACGTCTGATTGGAATGATTCTAAATGGAAGATTTCCTTATTTACTTATCTTTTATTAAACGTATCTAAGTTGGCATCAGGATCCTTTGGATTCCAGCGAAGCGAACGTACTATGGGTTTCATGACATGAATTCATGTCGTTGGAGTTTAATGAATTACAACGCCAACAAAGCATTCATTGCTGCATTTCTCTTTTCCCTGTCGTGATAATCAGGATGTTTCACTTGCAATAAACATGGTACGATTTATATTTTTCAATGACTTCTTGTACAAAGTCACGTGCTGAGTCTATAAAACAATCCTGGTTTCATAAACTCAGCTCTTTCTAGCATTGTAGCACATGTAAACCCCTTCAACACATAGCAACAACTGAGAAAAAAATTTACAAAAAATGGACGCTGTTTCGCTGTTTTACGATGGACGTATCGTCATTGCCTACCTTAATGGAACTCAAAATACGGGAATTGAAGGCGAGATTGTTATAGGCTAGTTACGGAACGCGGCTCTAGACAGACAAAGAGTTTTGTAGACAGATGTAAAGGGTGACAGTGACAGCTGACTTTGTGAGAGAATATGTTTATATGACAGTGACAGCATTGACAGCAACGTTTCCCCACTACCACCACGCAGTGTTGCCAACTTAACGGATTTCCCGTTAGATTTAACGGATTAGGGTCAGGTATTAACGGGAGAAAATATATTTTAACGGTTAACGGATTTTTTGACGGGAAAATAGTTGAAAAAAAAATCAAGAATTTAGTTCTAGTGTTCTAGTAACGAACTGTAGAATTTTAGTCAGAGGTAAGAAATCTGAAGGTGCAACAAACATTAATCCATTCCAACACTTACATATATTGTGATTTTGCTTTTAAATGTTATTGCTACCTTGTTCAAACGCGGAGGTAGAAAGAGTTTTTAGTGAATTAAATGGAGTAAAATCAAAATTGAGAAATAAAATGAATGAAAAAATGATCAACGCAATTTTCAATATTCGTTCTGCATTAATGAGAAATTGCAAGACATGTTACTTTTGATTTACCTCTTATTGCTATGCTAGGATCAATGCTAAACATAAAATTAAAAATCAGCCATCCACCTTTAACAGCTGCTCCCATAGCGAGTATAATAACATCAACTGGAAGCGATGATGATGCTTGTGATTTTTTGTTATAAAGTTATTTTTATGTTTTCTGTGCCTGATGACGATTGGGATTGTTTCTTTAAAACTTTTTTTATATATTGACTAGTAAACCCGCTCTCGTTTCGCTTCAGGGAGCCAGCCACTTAGTAGAATATAGCTCTCAGAAGGTGGATTTTGTTTTGACTGGTTTCGACTTTACAGTTATAATTGTAGTATGACCAAATGATAAAAAATCTCTATAAATTTTAACTTATTACGTTATTCCGAGGTCTAAGCTATTTTACTGCAAAATTTCATGAAAATCCGTTCAATAGTTTTTTCGTGAAAGTGTAACAAACACATATACAAATACATCCTTACAAACTTTCGCATTTATAAAACGTATTTTTTATTTAACGGATTTTTTTGACGGACACAAAAAAAATTTGACGGATTTTTGACGGAATTTACCGACAGGTTTAACGGAATTTCAAAATTATAGTTGGCAACACTGCCACCACGGCACGCACGCCGGTCAAGTCAACAGCAGAAAGAATTTGTTTATATAATTGCTCATTTACTAAACAAATAACTAAACAAACAAAATATAATTGAAAACATAGAAATTAAGGAACGAAAAAAGCACGGGAAACAATGGAACTAAATGAAATTGCAGTTGCTAGTCCTCCAAATGTTGATGTAAGCATTACACTTAAATTAACACTTTTTGCTATTTGGTCAATTCAATTCAGGGAAAAGCTTGTATATAAAGCAAGTATAAAGCTTGTATATAAAGCTTGCTTTATAGAAATCTTATATTGTATGAAAATATACAGTCTTTATTGTTATACGGTTAAAATATTTTATGCAATATAGATTAAATTTATAGGAGAATGTGTACTATAGAGGTTATGATCAAAACATTGATTGTTTCAGATGTCACAAGAACAATTAGATTTGAGCAATTTCGAAATCGTTCAGGAAGGACCTCCAGTAAGTAATATATTTATGCATGTTGTATTGAAGATAGGCAAAACATATTGTCCTCTAAGACAATAGACCTGTAGACCCAGAACCATGAAATGTTATTTAAGGGTTCTTATGGTGGGGAGGAACCTTAAAATGTTTTTTTTTTAATGGAATTAAGGTAGCAAACGAGCATGCAGCACCACCCTTCCGCTGCCGCCCATGGCAATTGTGACCGACTTTGAACAAGACCCAATTTAGGGACTAGGGTGGTTAGTCCAATTAGTAGATGGTGTTAGAATGTTAGTTGGTTAGTTTTTTAATAAGTGTGAGGACAAGGACGGTTAGTGATAGTTAGTCCTGTTAGTAATATTAGTATTGTCCAGTTAGTAATGATTAGTGTGAGTCTTGTTCCAATTCAGTCACAGATGCGTTGCTACCCCTGAGGACTGAGATGGTCGCCTCTAAAAAAGTGAACCGGCTCCACACCTTCCTATCCAGAACACAATTGCTCTTAAAAACAATTATTATGACGGTAGGAATGGTACTGAGTACCTTGGCGGGCGGTGGTACTACCCCGGGCGAACTCTAGGCTCTACCACCTACTGTTGTACAGTTATAGGCATTTGTTAGTTTCAGACCAAACTGGACTAGTAATTATTAGAAATTGGTAGTGCTATTGCATTGTTTATTTGTTGCAGGTGTCACAGGATTTAAATATGAGGAATTTACCAACCTTTGAAGAAGGGTCCCAAGTGAGTCACATTGGCATTCCATTATTAAAACTTTAATGGAAATGAAATTCTAAGCTCCATTTTCATGTATTCGTAAAATGCAAATAGTGGTTGATTAGTGGATTTTAAATAAGCTTGTGTTCAAAATATTTGTTTCTTATTTCAGGTAGTGCAGGACTTGAATATTAAAAATCTACAAATAGTTGAAGAAGGACCACGAGTAAGTAACAAGGAAAATTAATTGCATAAACTATAATCATAGGATCTTTTTTGTATTCTGTATGAGACCCCAATGCAAAAATGCCTTTGGTGTTACTGAGATTGAAAGGTGACGGTGGCCACTTAACATCAGGTAGTATTGCAGATATAGTATACTACTTATAGTAGTGTAGTACTTTAAAAACTTTGAAATATACTTGGGATTGTTGTTACATAGTAAAAATATATTTTTTCAGGTATGTCCATTATGCTCTCAGGAAATACGAATGTATTTTATAAATTACAATGAGAAAATAGAAATGTGTGAAAACTTAGAATGTGATTATCCATTTGGGTATGAGCCACTCAAAATCTTACGAGAAGAGAATGGAATTCAGACCATAGAAATAAAGTCTTTAACGGGCAAGAGGACACGTTCTGTGACAGGATCCCAAGCCAGTTCACAGGGCTGGTCTGATATTGAACAGGTTTGCAATGTCTTTGAAACTGAGGAAACACCAAGCATGGACTTCAACAAACTAAAAACAATACCTGCTGTGAAAAAGACTGAATCGGATCTTAGGAAACAAGAACTATTACAAAATGTGGAGAAAATTAAACAGATGACCAAAAGTATGAGTGACATGAAGAAGGAATCTACGTGTATTATCAAAAATGAAAAGTGGATAAAGAATCTTCAATACTTGCAAGGTTTGTCAGGCATGAATTTGCTGAAGCCGGCAGAAATGAAGAAAATCAAAAAGAAAGGTGGTCTGCCAGGTTCCGGGGAACTGACCATTGATATTGACAAAAATAATTTGGCAAGCATAAAAATAGAAGTTAACCGGACTAGTGCTCCAAATACTAAAAAAGTTTGAATTGAACTTGGTCTTAATTTGCTCAGGTTTTCCAAACAATTTCTTTATGAAACATCACTCGGAAATAACACACACACAAGAAGCATTATTTATTATACTTAATTGCAATTACTACAACAGTATGAAAACTGCATTATTTAATGTTTCTTTGATTTATCAGAACAGGTTATGGTGGTATGTTCCTCAATATAATACTGCTGCAATTGAGTTACAAGATTGTGATAACACTTAGTTATACTTAGATTTTATTATTTAATTAAATTTACTGGGTTTTATACATTTTGTGTTATTATTAATCAATGCAACCTACTGAATAATATCTTTCTACTGAAACCGATACCTTTTTAAATTTTCATCAAATTCAAATAAGACAATTATTTGAACCAATTTGATGGTAAGCTTTGGTTGACTATTGGGTAGTAAAGCAAACAGTAAAACCTCTACTACGACTAATGACAAAAACGACTGAATAATTACAATGAAAAGTAATACCGACGCTGGAAATTTATTACAGTCCTTACAGTCCTGTCGGTATCTAATCATAATAAATGACAGGACGTATTATCCATTCGGGAGTGATATTTAAAACGCACATAAATCCGAAATGTCAGAAGTGCGTGCCCTGCGATTCGAACCCGGACCTCTCGAGTAGGAGGCTGAATTCTTAACCACCACACCACACCACCTTAACTTAATGATTTGTCTCAATCAAAAAGAAAGACCCTCGAAATTTTTAGTAGTACGTCTCCATTAAATATTATACCTACCTACATACTTACTACTTATACTTACTACATTATCACATGACCATGACATGAGAAGCTGTTGTGGAGTAAAGTTTGTGGTGAATGAAGTGCCATTTACACCTATTTTGTGCGGTGAGAAAATAAACAGCTACCAAATGGTGCCTGGAGCCTTAGTACGAGTTTTCAATGACATAACGCGCTCGCTACGTAACTGCGAGTTACCTAAAATTTGTATGGGATCGGAGCAGAGCCACCTAGCGGGACGTAAATGGCTCAGCTTGATCCCATACAAATTTTAGCTAACTCGCAGTTCCGTAGCGAGCGCGTTTTGTCACTGAAAACTCGCACTCAGCCCACAGTAATCTTTTCTTCAATCGAAGAAATGCGGCTTGCCGTTCCAGTATGCTATTAGGAGTGCGTTTATGCTTAAAATTCCATGTTGTCGTTGTTACATAACATCATTGGTTCAGTTCTTGGCATTCAAGAGTAAATGCTTAGGATGTTGGATGTTGGTGTGGTATGCCGTATACATTCTATCTTTTCTTTTTCTTTTATCGTTTTTGCCGAGAACGTGCAGGATGTGGAATGAGCTTCCCTCTGAGGTATTCCCGGAGCGCTATGACATGGGGTTCTTCAAGAAAGGTGTAAAAAGAGTTCTCCTTCAGGGCCGGCGTTGCACTGGTGACTCCCCTGGTGTTGCTCGTGTCTATAGGCGACGATGACCACTTACCATCAGGTGGCTCGTCTGCTTTAACGTCAGTCCTTCAGGCTATAAAAAAAAAATCTTTTCTATAAACGTAAGCTTACGTTAAGGCAGGAAGGGCAAATATTAACCTGCGCGGATTTTTAATGCGGCTATAGCTACTTAATAGGTACACAAAAAAGTATAGGTAGGTTGATATCTAAATACTTACCTACATTTCTTACCTTGACTTGATAACCGATTCCAATGAAAAAGGACTCAATCGTTTTGTCATTGGGATGCTTAAGTTAGAATATTTATATATGTAGGTACAGGTACCTACAATCCTACATAGCATATTCTATTTACTTATCTTATCATTTTTCGAAATTATTTATGTAGGTAAGTACGTCTTGGGTTTTGAAGAGCGGTAGGTAGTTTAGTAACAATTATCCGGAGGCTCGGCCAGTACCTACTACTGGTAATAATACTGGAAACTGCGGGCCTGCGGGGCAGGACGCGAGGATTTTGAACTTGACTTTCCCTGCGGATGCTGCAATGACCGATGCCCGCTTCGCTACTACGAATGTTGTGTTACGAATGTGAGCGAAGCTCTCGTCCCGCACGAAAAGCACGACGGTATGGTTTTTAGGCGAAGTTGCATATAAATTGGTGACAATCGACGTAAGACAAAAACTTTTAAACTTTAAACTTTTGGGTGTTTTGTTTGATAATTGTCGATAGATACGGTACTCACTTAACTGTATAGTTTATTTTACTTAAACTATGTCAGACCACGAATTTTCATCATTTTGTTATGACTTATTTAAAATTCCTTCTTTGAAATTGTACAAAATAGAACCGACTTTTACGGTGGTACAAAGTACCGTGATGGGCGGAGGTAGTGGTAGCTACTTCCCCGGATGAACCGTAGCCCCTTGCCACCTATAATTTTTTTATCGTAATGACAGATTTGTATTATTATTTTTCTTTCCTTTGTTTTAAGTAATGTAATTTTCGTTGTAACGAGCCCGCACCGATAGTAATCGAGTAGTTTCGATATCTCTGACCACCGAGCTTATATAGGGTGTTGCGATTTAGCTCGGCTTACTTTCATTGCGACAACACTTCGTATAACACGGAAATGATAGATATTCCATTATTGCCAGTGAAGTTATGCTGTGACCTCTGAAGGATCGGATAGTCGTCAAGGTAATTAATTTTTTTTTCTGGAGCTTCCCACCAATAAAAGTGACTTTTGATCAGTAACTTACTAGTCTTAATTTTTTTAACGGGTTGAGAAGATGTTAAGTATAACCTATTTATATTATTTAAAAAAATCGAAGTTTTTTTAATTAATATAATTGAGAAGAGTTTTCCCATGCGAGTGGTGATTAACTCCAAATAGTAAGCGCGCTAACTTTATGATATATTTATTCAATGAATTTCATTCACTTTAACCAAAATAACGAATTGATGAAATTTTTGTAAATATTAATGTTTCTTATGACCAGAGCAGCCAAACGAGTACCTAGACTAGTAACCTGATTTGTTATTTAAGCCAAAAATGGGACTTCGAATCCCAGGGTAGGCATATCTTGTGGGAATCTTAATAAGTTTAACTACTCGAAAATGTATGGTAAATATAAGTTAGTGAGTTAAAAAATGGGGAAACATAATTAAGAAGATATTAGTCGTCAAATGACAGGCAGGAGACGATAGGAGAAGATAGCTGAATCTTATATACATTTAACTGTATATACCAGTTTCTAAAAACAAGTGAATCCCACAGATGGTGACGATACCAGCACTGCTCACACTGTGCGTGTTGACAACCTACGGCGGTGGAGTTACTAAAACATCTGGTACGTGGCTTTGATTATAATAGTGTTCCATGGTTCGAATTTTTTATAATCTCATAGCCTAGAGTGTAGAGAGTGAAGTGACGCAGTCTATGAAGCAAGGGTCCCGGCTTCGAATACGGGCTTGGACAGACAGACACCAGCAAATATCTGTTCTCGGATCGTGGGTGTTTGAGACTCCTTGTTTATACCACATGAACCATTAATTACAGTACCTAATGCACCGTACCGTGTTATTGTTATTTTAATGTGATTTACAAAATTAGTGCTCCAGTCTTTTTCTAAGCCGTGAAGCTTCGCCCTGGCCCTGAAGTTCAAGATGTTGAACATAGCCACTAAATTATGTTGTTTGTATGAATATAAAACATAAAACGTAGTGTAAATTTATCTAACAATGAAACATATAACAAGACACAATGTGTTTTTAATGACATATCGTCCACATTTATAAAACATGTTATGTAACTGTGTTTTATAACATGTTTTGTTATAATTATAGTCTGTACGCACCATAATGAATGTAGAAATGTTATATGCCCATAGAGATAGGAATATACCTATGCCTAACTTATGTTTTCATACAGATTAATATTAACTAAGTCGCCCTGTATTGTTTGCACCACTGACCTACACCGTCATAGGTGCAAGTGCGTTGTTCGACTTTGCTAAAAGAACTCATAATACTTATTGCACTGAGCCGCGCTTTACGTCTCTAAATGTATAAACCATGTAAAATAGATTACGGGAGGTTTAAAGGGCATTTTACCGTCATTTGCTTAAGTTATGGTTTAAAAATTGTTGGCTTTTGAAGAGCTTAAAAACTTTCTACAGTAGCTGATCATTAGACACTTTATTCACGGTGGATCGTAACATCATGAGTTCATGACTAAGCATGACTAGTTCATGACTAAGACTTACAAGTTGGTACCAAAGCTCTACAATGAGCTGGCAAATATGAAGTACCAAATTCCGGGCTATATCTAACTACTTAAAACAATATACATATATATATAATTTCGAGAACTAAAAATAATAATTTTTTCGGTCCGTACCTAAATTTGGGGGATCAAAGTTGCATTAAGTATACCTACCTAATTGTTTCATCTCCTGGGATCAGATTTGTTGCGTTTTAGCAGCTTTATCACATTATAGGATCACGTCCAGTTACCAGTATTAAACCATGACTCTTAAATCATCCACAATTAAGTAGTTGAATTAGTAAAGGAATTACGATAATCTCAGTTTATAGGATTACTTGCGTATCAACTTCCTGTCATGATCAACCAATTAGTTAACGCGGCGTTACCGGTTACCGCGCCTGTATCTAACTGCAGATCATTATTAACCGGTAACAGTTACCGCCGGTAACCACAACTTCCCCGTTCTAATCAGAGCAGTTCCTTACTTCTGTTTGCGATAATCTTGTAACCGTAGCGCCTCCGGCGTTTTAATGATCGCTTTTCACTTGAGGTTAATGAAATAGGTGTCTACTTGGATATTTACTGGTCCCTTAGGAATTTGCTCTCGCTTTATTTCAAGAAATGTAATAGATGCTTTTGGGTTTGTAGCTGATACTTGATTTTTTTGTTCGGTACCTACCGATGTTTTTGAGTGACAGTGTTCTTACCTAGTCTACCATCTTATCATTTCCATTAGCATCTTACCACGGCTTACCTATCTACCATCCGGTAGCTACTCCTAATTTTATTAAAATCATTATTAACAAAATAAATATACCTACCCAACTAAAGTATACCTACTATTATTTTTATCTTTAGTAGGTAAATAGAAGATAATAAATATGGGCAACAAACAATTTTTAGGAAGTTTTCCTTTCACATGAAAATGTAGGTAAGTAGGTAATGTAGGTATCTACCACCAGACTCAATTATTACTCTTGTTTGTCACACTAAACGGAAGAATTCACACATTTTTGATACCATTACAGGCTACAGCTAAGTTTAGCAGCTTTCGGTCACCCGTAAAGCTACCAATGCGTGGTTCTCGATCACATAATATTTTGTCAAGTAAACATAAGAAATGGAAAGTATGGAGAGTCAAGTGATCTTAGCGGCCAGTTATCAACTTACGGAGCTGCCGCTTTCTAGATTCAAGTGTCAGCTAACGACATCATCGAACCTTCATTATCACAAACAACATTGCAAATCATCTCAATGTAGTTTGGTAATACTGGTTCATTTTAATAAGATGGTAGAGAAAATTTTATTTTAAGTAAGTAGATAGGTATGTACGTGCATACTTTAGGTATGGACTACCTATATGTATATTTTCTGACTCAAATTTTAACAGCAAATTTCTTTCAAAATAAAATAAGTAGGTACACATCAACAACATTCGATAATAACTTCAGATATCAAATATTCTGCAAATATTATGGTAAACTCAAGGTAATAGGTAAGGTTTGAGTGTGAAGCGTTATTTATTTATCACTTTTCTTCTACGACTGACTTAAAGAAGCAGGTAGAATGAACATAAGTAAATAAATATTTATTTTTTACAGGTATTAAGCAATTTTGGACAGATGACTTCAAAGTGTTCGAGCAGGTTTACGGGAAAACATCAGATAAGGATTTGTACGGAGTGACATTGCCTCCAACTATTACCTTCACTCTAGACTTACCGAAACCACAACTCAGGGCGGCAGAGAAAAAGGAACGATATTTTACTGACGACGACATAGCAGAATCGGAACAGCAACTTTATCCTTACGCATTTGGAGATCGATACGCTAAATTATTCGCTAAAACTATTCCACTACCAGAAAAGAAGAAATTCTCGGGCCTTAAGTTTATAGGCGTCGATTCCAAGCCCATAAGCGAAAGTAGTGACCCAGAAACTTACAATTACTTGAAACGTTTAGAGAAGCAGCAAAAACTTGAATTTCCCGAAGATGGTCTTGGGGGATTTTCACCGTACATCAGTCTAGGCAGTGCTAAAAAATTGGAAGACACTGACGCCTACAAAAGTATTCAGGACATTTTAGATGCACACGAGGCAAATAAAAACGGAAATAAACTGAACGACGAAGACCATGATAAGTATCTGAGATACGGCACTTCTAAAGGAAGGAGTAAGGTTAGATTAAATTCAGGGAACCACAATAATCTAACCAACGGTCCTAAATCTAGATGCCGACAGGGACGATGCAGGAAGAGAAATACGTCCAGCTATCGAGCAGGAGCTAGACCGTATTTACGAAGAATCAAACATCGTCTCATTTCTTACTAGGGGTATGGAGATGTCAAGGATCACGCTCATCAATTTATCGATTGTATTAAGTACTTCGTTATTTATTGTGCAATATGATTATAACTTTTTAATTAAGTAGGTATTAGGTTTAAAGGTGTTTTAAATTATTTTATAATGTTATTTTTAATAATTATCTTGTTTGTTAAACGTTTTCAGTTGTATTTATTTTTCAATTTTTTTCAGAATATGCATTATAACATTACATTACATAATTCATTTTCATTTTAAGAACCACTAAGTACTTTAGTCTTATATCCACCCATCAAAGATTAAATAAGTAAATTGAGTTGGTTAGCCCAGTAAGTGTGCAAGCATGTAGGTCTTGGTATTTAGGTCTATCACCCTTTGGGTGCACATACATGGATACATAACATGCATATTACGTAATTTTACCTCGGAACGTCGGAACTACAAACTGAAACAATTTAGGTACGCTAGTTTATTTAATAATAAATAAATAATGTCAGTACATATTTTTCAACTGTATTTTCTGCACAGAAAATCAGCGAAAACATGGTTATTGCACTTTCACTCACAGTTTGAACGTTATTAGATTTTATGCAATCGTTCCGAGTAATTTCAAATTATAGGATTGAAGGAAGAAAAATATTTTTGGTTGTGTTAAAATTAAAAATTAGATGTTATAGGATAGATAAATAGATGCCATTGTCGGTGATTTAGAAACATTTGCGTCCTCGTTCTTAAACCAAAGACAATAGGGAAGGCGGAACGATCTACATATTTTTTAAATCCCAAAGACTGTCTCTGTTCGAGACTGCAAAACGTTTTGGCACTTGTATCTTAGTAGATAAAGTTGGGATTAGTTTCGCTGGCCCGCCCATTGCCCATGGGGTTAGCGAGAGCTCTCGTCTTTCTCTTGTTGTCTTCTATGCTCTGCAGAAGGAACGGCGGCGCAGTGGATTGCTTCTGTTCTCTCCTGTCGATTTCACGCGCCAGTTCTTCTATGAACTGCCCACCCGTCTGTCTGGAAGAATGATTGGTTAATGAATATCCTATTTTATGATATTTTAATAAGTAGCTTCATAATTAAGAGTTAAAGCACCACATATTCTTGAGTTCGAGCCTGCTCGTGGGGCAACCTAATGAAATGAACTGTTGGAAGTCAATGGGACTTAGGTATGCCATTCAGATTAATTGTAAAGCGGTGGTCACATATTTGACGAGTAAAGGTCGTTGGATGGTAGTAATGTTATCTATAACCTATACACACTAATGTAAATCAAATTATGTCAATGGTTGGAAAAATTGCAGTAAATGAAGATATTTTATCTGTTTAACCCTTCTCGTAAGCGACAACTGAAGCAAACATCCTAGTTCCTATATGACTCTTGTTCTAAATCGGTCACAGTTTTCATGGGCGGTAGAAGGGATAGGTAGTGGCTGCATGCTCGCATTCACATTAAAATAAACAACGTCTTAAAATCAGTTTCTTGTACTCTCGACTTAGCGTCAAGCAGACATAATGTCGGTTTTCATAAAAAAGGTAAGTCGTTGAGCATAATATATTATGGCATGCCATGAAACAAAGTAAGTATAGTTGTGTTAATTGTGTAGGAACATAAGCAGTTTAGGCGTACCGTTCCGTTCCCCTGCCGCTCTCGACGTCGTCGTCGGTCCCCTGGTACATGGAGAACCCTCGGCGCGACAGCTCCTCATCAGGCGACAGCGCCGGGTTGTGGAACGCGTAGTTTTTGTCGGGGTTCATTTTCAATTTCCTGAAATTGTTGAATAGCAATGTTCATGTCAATAAGATCTGCGTCGCAGACATTTTAGGAGATTCACGTTAGGTGTTTGTGATTCAGTCGAATCCTATTATTGTGAAATTAGATACATGAATGTGCGGTCTATTTGACTGACACACAAATTGAATGATTATCTATCCTAGATAATGCCTGGCTAGCTACCTCACTTGCGTGATTAAGCTGCCTATAAAGTCATCTTATTTCGGTTTGAGAGTCAGTAGGTACTTTGTCTTCTCTGGTGGCTGACACTGAATCAATAACATCATTTTTATTGTCCAGGGGCAACGGGGATCATTAGCAGGTGTCGGCAATATATATTAAAAGTTAGTTTTTACCCACAAGCGCAAATTATTTTCCAAAACAAAATTTACGTTCAAGAAATTTCCTGACACAAGTCACCATATTCACGCATTAAAGCCATTATTTTGAAAACGTGGGACTTTCATACACACATACTCTCACCACGCGCCGTCACTGCACATCGTCAAACACCCAAACCCCAAACCACACTCTCCACCATTTCATGCGTCCGTTTTAGGACGATCCACACCCGATCACTTTCCCTCTTAGTAAGCTTGAACGTGATGGATTATACTAACTGCACCCTGAGCCGTCCGGTGAGCTGCATGTCGTGGACCTTGGCCCGCAGTGAGCGCAGCTGCGCGCATAGCACCACCACTGCTACTAGCAGCACCAGCCACGCGCCGCTGAACGTCGACACGATTATTATCGTCTCCAACTCCTGGAATTGAGATGGGTTTGTTATCAGAGGTGGGTTAAAATGTTGTTAGGGTTATAGATTGCAATTTTGTCTGGTCCATTTTGCGCAGAATGTAGTCTGTCTGCGGAGTACGATTACATAGGGAGGCATCTTGATGCTGATGTCCCTGCCAAGAACAGTGCTCGTAAGTACTTAGTCATGAAAGGCGCTCGCGGGGGTATTTCCGGGCTCTTAGATGTAATTGTAATCTGTAATAATGGCATTTTGCTCAATTTTGTTTCACTAGGAATCGAACTCGAGACCATTCAGTTAACAGGCAGAGCAGAGTCACATCAAGTATTCCCCGTTCCCCAAATACCTGTTTCACACTCGAGATACCAATATTTGTAAGCTGAGTCGATGCGATAACGCCCGATATCTGATTCACTCGTCGTTTTATCTCAACTATTTTTCTGAAACAGCCGCCTTACCATCTCACAACATTCCACTCGTACAATAAAACAGAAATAAAAACGGACTAAAGTGCAGCATAATCTAAGTTATTGTAAACGTTGTATATGATATCGTAATGAAAGGAGGAATCTAAGTGATTACATTAATTAATTTAGTAATTAAGTTATAACGTCCGCACACAGGTGGTCTCGTTTAAGTACCTTTGCTTTGTTATGAACGCTAATTTTAGTTCATGTTTCTGAAAAATGTCGCTAGGTTTTTCCCATTGAACGAATTGGACCAAAAAAGTTATATTACTCGAAAGGTACCCATGAAATGTCCATTAAAGACGGTTGGGGATTGATGATGTGCAATAATACCAATACGCAATAGTATAAACAAATAACACAATATTATCACGAAGTAGTTATCGACTCCGATCAGATAGCTACTGATTAATCACGTCATAAATGGAAATAAAAATTTGTACACTGATGGCTCGCTGATACACGACTGCTAGGTAGGTATATTATGTGAAGGTTGTTCCACAAAGAACTTTCTGTTTCAGACGTGCTAATTTTCAGAGATCTGTCTTTCAGTCTATGTATTCTTAAGAATAAACTTAACTCTTGTTTTACCAAAAAAACTGATATCTACCTATTATCTGGCCAATTAATGAAACATAATAATTGTTAATTGATGATACAAAGTGCGGAAGATAAGCCAATTACTCACAGCTGAGAGTCATTAATCATCGTCTACGGAGTCTGACTAAGCACGTAGGTGCATTACAAGCACTGCCTATGTAGGAAAACAACATCATAATTTCATTCATCATGTCATTGTATGATTCCAAAAAGGGTTTTCAATTTGTTCAGTGAGCACTTTTGTGTGTGCTTATTTACTTTCCAAACCAAATCATAATTATCTAGTAATATATGATTAACATCCGGATATTCTGCACATTTCAGTCTCGTCGTATGAATTCAAATGATTTATTAAACTCAAATGATTATTCCAAGAGTACAGCTGCGTTTACCTATATTGCGTTAACTTTTGTCACAATACGAAACTATAAATCATCTTATTTGTTGAGAAATATTAATTATGAATAAGTGTATGAATTGATGGGCAAGCATGCATGACCATAATAAGATTTTTTATGTACCTATGTCCTACAATCAGATTGAAATCATTGAAAATCTATCTGACTTTTTCACTGAAGAATAAAGTATTATTAAAATATACTACTTCAAACAATACCCACATTTTTTACTCTAATTTAAATACCCATTCTAAAGATATCCGGGTAAAAAAACATCGTCACAATTCTTCGTTCTGACTTCTGACAAAATTCTTCTGACGTTTCCATTCACTGCATATTTTAACTTGCTCAACAAAGATGATCAATAGTCACTATGATTATGAACGATCAAGACGTAATTACACGTCAACAAACACTGAAACACTTTAGTAAAGGCTCACTATTAAGTCTGCAGCGGGAACGTGTTGCCGTGGCCTTACTTGTACGATGATGATCAATAGTCACTATGATCAAGACCGATCAAAAGCGATCAAAACGCAATATAAACCCTGAAACAGTGTAATAAAGACTCACCATGTCTAGGTGTGCGGCGGGAACATGTTGTCGGCCGGCCAGTGTCGGACTGGCCGTTATCACGCCGCGGCCATCTCATCGCTATCAGCTTATCATCGCTCGTCCGTGCCGCGGCCGCGAGCGCTGTAACGCGCTCACCGCGTTATCTGTTTTCGACGACAAAATGAGAATGGAATTCTTGAGATGTGCTAAGGAGGCGTATGCGTTATCTTTTTTCGACGACGAGGTATGAGACTGGAATTCGTAAGATGTGCTAAGGAGTTGCTTGTTTGTTCTAATATATCACATGGGTTTAACAGTAATAAGAAATCTTCATGGTAAACTGAGTTGGAGCCGTAGATTTCAGTGTATGCTAAATCTATGGTTTGAGTAGGTTCTAAACTTGATATTTAGTTCATTTAACACTCTGGCAACTTTGATGAATCAACCCAGTTACGTAGGTACCGTCTGTGTACCTAACTACCTACTAAGTATAAATAGGTACAATAAATACTTGAGCGATAATAACAATTTTACAAGTTATACAAATAGATTACCTAAACAGTGGATTAAAGTGCGTATTGTGCGTACGTGACTTGTATGCGTAGGTAGATATCACAATACATTATTACAAATACGGCTAACAGATCGATCTGACTGAGCCAGAAAGGGCGTAAAGAAATTCTTGGATAGTGAAATAATTGACACGTATATTATTAGTAGGCTTCATTGGAACAGAATTATATGATAAACCAAGGCTTACCTATAGTATGTAAACAGTTCTGTACGAGGGCGCATTGAGCAGTATTACCCAAATTAAACTAATTCAAGTACGCGTGGGCCACAGATATCAATGCTTTATCACAACATTGCCTATGAGGAGCAATGGTTACAACGCTGGATCACAGTTACAAGGGTCCTGGTCCTGGGTTCGAGGCGGAAATTTTAAACGACGAGTTTGACATTAGTATTTCCTGTGTCGTGGGTGCCATGGACAACACACAAGACAAGGACAAATAGCCAGACCGAGAACGATTTAATACCATATCCGTGTATACTAAAACTATTTAGACAACGCATTATTTAGGTGTGAAGTGGAGAGTGGATATTAGAGCTGTAAATGTACCATATATTCGGTTTCACAATAGTTGGGTGGCTCCAGTCTCGAGCCTCGCCACGCCGCAAATAGACAAATTGGCAACAAATGAAGCTATTAATTTGATTACGCCCACGACACGCGCTCATCAACGCCGATACAAATCGTGTCGATTGTAATAACTGTTATTTTATCTACAACTAATGACTACGCTCGGGTTCACCTCATTGGTTTACTTTATTTTATAGGTACCATACAAGTTCATACAACCATACTTAAGTACCTATGCCATACGAACTTACATAGTCTCGTATTTTCCCTTGTATTACTTATATTTGAGCCCAGAAAAGAAAACACAGAGTAAAATTAATAATTTACTATAACTATAACTAATAAAGACACGGAAGATAGGCATGGAAGAACTTACCTACTGCTGCTAAGACGTTAAAATTTACTGAATGAATCTGCCCAAACATTTTTGCTCACATTTTTGCTGAAGCCCTCTCGTTGGGGGTCCCATATCACTGACATGGTGATTAAGACGGTAGGCCACTTTTCATGTTTCAATTCAAATCGTTCTGCTTTTGATCCACGCAGCTGACCAGACAAGAAAATGCGTCAGGCCTTGTTCCATCCAGTTTTGAATTGACGGATGTAGGGTTTCACCAAAGATGTATTAAATATCTAGATGGAACATCGAATCCGCGAAAACGTGTCAAAAAGTTGTGGCCAACAGTTGGCCACAACTTTTATGTCATTCATTACGCACAGATTACGCACACATAGACAATAAATGAACGCGAAATCAAAACATCGCCTACACGCACACATGCTTGATAATGTTGCCTTGTTTTTTTTGTTTTCATTGTAGGGCGACGCTCAATCTAGATATTTAAAACATCATTGGGTTTCACCCAGTTCGCTTATAGCGCCAAAAAATATTTTTTACATTTTAATGCTGTTACTTCAGCATCGCACGCCTACTAGTTTGCTTGCGGCGCTGTCCATAACAACAACTATTGCTATTGATAAATGTTCGCTGTACAAACAGATATTTTACGGCCTATTACATGTAAAGAAGAATTATTGCACATAATTTTTATTGTACAAAGCCATTTTGTACCGTGCAGCTGAAAATGAATCTAATTGACCAGCTTATAGAGTCGACATTTGAACAGATACGACCTATTGCTCATGTACGAATTACCTCCAGTTGTTTTTTGATTGACGGCTTTGGGATATTGTAACAATAGGATTTGAACTAGAACAGAGATAGCCTTTGAACTTCGGCATTTTTAACGGAATTATTCATCTTCGCAGCGAGCAAGGACGTTAAGAGGCTGGTATTTATATGTTACCGATTCATTTATATCAGATCGCTCCTGATCCGTCTGATAAGTATGTTTGGTAATAAGTGAAGGGTTTAAACCTCTTGTCAGACAGTTAGCAGAATATTTGAAAAAAAACATATTTTCAGGTAATTTGTCAATTTATTCAATTATTCAATACCTACAATTCACCTCTTTCTCAATTCATTCGATACAGGATTCATTCTGATAAGTTCTTCGAAATATTCTTATCCTTGTGAAGCGGTTAAAACATATACTTACCTTCACTACATACAATATATTCCTTTTCAATACATACCTACTTGTAATAACGCCAAATTGTAGGTACCTACTGCAAACTGCAGCGATAATATTAAAATTTGTTTGCGAATTCAAAGTTATGTTTACCTACAATGAAATAAGCCTAGCGCGGTTTCTTTTTCGTGAGGCATATTGAGGAACCCAGGACCCTCGGAATAGCGATCCGGCGTGTTAACTATTGCGCCATTCGGGTCGTCTATACTCTATAGCTCGTGTATAGCAGCTGGGGCTGGGAACACTTTAAAAGAAATAAAAACCGGCCAAGTGCGAGCCGGACTCTCGCACGAAGGGTTCCGTACCATAAGGTATAGTATAAAAACGCCAAAAAAATCTGGTCTCACTTAAATATTTAATTGTTTTATTGTAGCCACACATTAGGTACAACGCCATACCTTGGACCGAAGTAATGTAACGGTCTCTTGGACCGAGGTAACTAAATTATCGCTGAGGCGACGAAAGTATGGGCGCCCACTTAAATATTTATTTTATTCTGTTTATTTATTTATTTATTTTATTTTTTATCACAAAATCCACAGCTCTTAGTCTAATACGTTACAAATCTTATGCTATAAGGTCATACAGCCAATTAACGGATTTACATTTTATACACTAAACTTATACTTAATAAGAACGGCGTCACCAAGATTGTTTAAGTTGTTAAAGGAGGATGGGCGTTTTGGTACCCATGTCCAATCAAAATGACTTTAGTGTCGTTTGAAAGGTCTTTTCAAGAGTACAAAAAATAACTATGGCGACAAACCCGTACAAATTGTCCGTTTTGAAATAGTCCGTTTAGAATTCAGAAGATACGGAATATTTAGTTAGAATTAGGATTTAAAACTCATATCTTTGGCGTAGTTCAACCGATTTTGAAGATTTTTGCACAGATTTAGAGTTTATTAATATTCAATAAATAGATAAAAATCTGTAACAATAAATACACAATAAAATCAGTTTATATTTTTTTCAGTTAAGGCCGATTTACGTTGATACAGTAGCTGGCGCCATCGTCACTGGATTCCAGCTCTGCATTAGCACTGGCACTGCATCACTGGCACTGGCACTGCATCACTGGCAATCTATGGCGATCACCGGCGCATAGTGTTAACACGGATTCAGTGCCACTGGCTGCGCGACGTGCGCGGGGCTGTCACTGGATCAAAAAATAGGCAGCCGGTCTATTTCGATCCAGTGCTGGATATTTATTTATTTATTTATTTATTTAAACTTTAATGTACCGGGAACGTTGTGGTACAAAAGGCGGACTTAATGCTAAAAGCATTCTCTGCCAGTCAACCTTTGGACTAAGCAGATAGCATCGAAGGCGGTATTAAAATATTAATTAGAGAAAAAAGAAAAAAAAATACAAGGACACAAAAATGATGATCGATTCAACTCAGCAGAAATGAAAATCTTAGCAAGTGAACTGACTCAACAATCACGCTCAAGATAATGGGCAGTTACTCTGCACTTGAACAGCATACTGCAATACTGCATGCTTGACTGAATTCTAACATGTTTACATTGATACAGTGCTTATCTAACGCCGGAATCAAGTGGCGCTGGCGCCAGCAACTGTATCAATGTAGATCAGCCTTTATGAGTGATTTATCTAATAAAGAATATAAACATATAAATACACGTATGTATGACTTTCACTTTCAGTCGTTCGTTGAGTTATTGCAAAAAGTTTGTTGTATACCTACTTAGTACCAAAAATATATAACTTTCAAGTAGGATTACTGCGATCGGACAATGAACCAGGACTAACGACATGTATATTCACAATCTACACAAAAATATCTTCCCAACGACTTATCATTTACTCTGATTGGTGCCGGTACCAGATTCCATACATTTGTGCCCATCCTCCTTTGATCTAGTGTCTAATATAAATGCGTGTGTGTGTGTGTGTGTGTGTGTATGTATGTATATGTGTGTGTACGTGTGTGTACGTGTGTGTTTGTGTGTGTGTGTGCGTGTGTGTGATGAAATTATTAAATAATAATAGGTATTAATTTTTCTTTTATTTTATTTATTTATTTATTTTTGTTTTATGCTATAAATATTATACTAGATATAAGTTTGGGCAATTGCTTTGTATATGTCTGTTTTGAATTTTCTTTTGCAGGAATAAAATATATCGATCGCATTGAAATTTAAATTATAATTGATTTGATTTGATTTGCTTTTTTGATTTGTTTTTTTGTATTTGTTGTTGTAGCGGCAACAGAAATACATCATCTGTGAAAATTTCAACTGTGTAACTATAACGGTTCATGAGATACAGCCTGGTGACAGACGGACGGACGGACAGCGAAGTCTCAGTAATAGGGTCCCGTTTTACCCTTTGGGTACGGAACCCTAAAAATCACAAATATTTGGAAAACAAATTACACTTATATGCGCTCTGCACGTTCGAATTCCCTGTACACGTAATCAGGATAGGTAAGTAGATCCCGCATCAATCTTCACCACACACTTCTATTGAAGGTAGCTTATAGGTCCAGTAGGTATGTAAGTGTATGTACACTTTATCTGCGGTCAGCATTAGTTACCTCTGGTTCCTCTTAGTAACTTTTAATTTAATTGTAGAATGTCATGTATGATAAACAACTCATTATAAATCCGCTTTGACCATGCAGGCGAAGCCGTGGGTTAGCTAGTACCCAATAAATACGATCCGCGCAACTTATAGCCGAGTTGAATTTTTTTTTCCGATACGATCCATTGACGATAATATTTATTCATCGACCAACTGATCCATAGTAGCTTTGACAGTGCTTTGATACAAGCATTATAAGTGTTAATGTTGCGGCGAACTCCTACCTCAATTGAATAGCAACATCTTTTTTAACCTAACTACCCTACGACATTTCTTTAGATTTTTATTTTTATTTTTATTTGTCTACCTACATGGTTCTCTAAGGTTTACCTTCATGTTTGGTTAAAATATTAATTCTTTATTACATCTTTTTACGTTCACGAAGACAACGCCTTTTTATTAATATTCCACATAAAATACCTGGTGCAAGCCAATACATGGTCCAAACGAGCCGGATACGGAGATTTGAAGGATATTTATTCCGATCAGCGATTAATTACGAAGGATTGCAAGAGTATTGGTGGATTCAACAATAATAACCCGTGGTGTGACCGGTAATTTGGTTGCGTCACCCTGAAGAAATTGGAATTTTCCACTGTCTGGAACGGTCTGGATAGCTAATAGACGTATTATTTATCAAATAAGTCCACCCAACACTCTTTTATCAGGTATTTTAGTGTTCAGCTGTAAAATCAGGTTAGTAACTAAAACTATTGTTTCGTTTTCTTTGTGAGTGATTATAAATTGTTATAATTATTGACTGTTCAGTATTGATTGCTTAATAGTAATCATAATAAGCATTGTTAAAGAGTAGTTTATTAAGTAACTGCGTTATTTTGCTTTGCAATGTATAAAGAAATAGGCAGGTACTGAAACAGTTATGATTGTAATCACATTAGGTTAACACAGGGAAAGATTGTTTTACTTTTACCTATTAAGTATAAAGGTTAAAAGTTACTAATGACCGTAGGTATACACGTTTCATTGTAAGTTCTAATTAATTATCTTTTTTATGTTAAAGATTGTATTATTACCTACTCAATTAAATTAGAATTTATAGGGTTTTACCGGCTGCAACATCATAATTTGTGTTTTAAGCGTTGTTTATAATTGTTATTTGTATACATTCCAGGTTGATAATACCAGCTACCGCAATGTCAGAGGATAAGGAGCTGATTGGGAAACGAGCGAGTTTGAAGGGAAAGGTTACCCTTTCCTTGAATTATTTAAATTCTTTAAATCAAACTTTAAGCCCTACCGAGGTAAGCGAGTTACAACTTCGTTATTCTAAACTTGAGGCGTTGTATGAACGAACAATAATATGATAAGATTGATGAGGTGCAATTATTACTGGAGTGTAGTACTGAAAACTTGGATAGTCAGATGTCAGAACGCAGTGAATTTGAGTCAATCTTCTTAACATATTCACTGCTTAAACAATGGGTACAAAGTAATAGCCGTATGCCATAACTTTTTATGGTGAATTTTGATTAAGTAAATATGAATGTTTGAAAATATGTATGAATGTATATTATTATTATTATTATTTTTATTAAAAAATACGTTTTTCGGATCCGAGTGGTCGGCATGCAGCACGTCGGGTGCCGAACACTCGGATCCGAGTGCTAGGGATGGCAATTGTTTATTAACTAAAATGTCATCATGTGGTGACTTAAAAAACAGTAAGTACTTAAATAAAACAATTATGCATCTGGAGAATTATTTATTTAGAAATATATATAAATCAATCTATGCAAAGAAGCATTAAAATCTACAATTATAAAAATCAAACAAAAAAAAAAACATAATACTTAATTAAAATCTACAATTATAAAAATCAAACAAAAAAACATAATACTTAATTAAGTAAGTTGCCAGAAGTCGTATATTGCCAGAGTGGCCGCGCAAAACAATGTGAGCTCCCTCGAATGCCGGTGCGTTACTAGCCAAAACAAAATGAATGGGACGCTTGCACGGATCCCAGTGGGCGGCACCGTTACTTATGGCCCCGCCCCACTCGGATCCGAGTGAGGAGCACAGAGTGGTGTGCGTCCTGTCTATCGTGTATACAAATCACCACAACACTATTAAAATGAAACCAATTATCTTTTTCGTAAGTTGATTATATTGCCAGAGTGGCCGCGCAAAACAACGTGAGCTCGCTTCGAATGCCGGTGCGTTACTAGCCAAAACAAAATGAATGGGACGCTTGCACGGATCCGAGTGGGCGGCACAGTTACTATGGCCCCGCCACACTCGGATCCGAGTGAGGAGCACTGAATGTGTTAATATATATAAATCTCGTGTCACAATGTTGGTCCGCGATGGACTCCTAAACCACTTAACCGATTATAATAAAATTCGCACACCATGTGCAGTTCGATCCAACTTGAGAGATAGGATACTTTAAATCTCAAATTATAGTCGCAATTTTAATTTATTGCTAATTATTTGTCTCTTATTATTTGACAGTCACAATATTATTTGACAGTCACAATTATCTGTTAACTCCAAATGATTCTAACAGATGTCGATACCTTTCGACTGGGTTGAGTAAGTAATCAATAGATGGCGCTGCTATGGTAAATCTAACTTGCACCCGTGCGAAGCCGGGGCGGGTAGCTAGTTTATTATAAAACCTTAGCTCACGCTCAGAAATAACTGGATGATAATATTACTAAGAAGAAAAGATGTAATAGTGAACATAGTGAGGGAAGCGTAGCGAAGCGAAGCGAAGCGAACACTATTGAAGCGTTATAAATTAGCAGAATTGGGGCCCTGTAGCTGAGAATATTGATTGCGAGTGTTACCCAATTTTACGTCGATCCTGTTCCCATGGGATTTCCTGTTTGAATAGCTGATGTTCACTGATGGAAAATGACCACCATAGCTCGTAAAAATTAATCACAGTGTGTCAAATGACTTACCAAAAATGTTAAAAGTAAACCTAGTTGTTATTACACCCGTGCTAAGCGTCACGGACTCCCTAGACTGTATCGGAGCGCGAGTGCAAAACCGCTTGGTGGTTCATTTGCCGCCCACCCCAAACGTGCCGCCTGCTTACGGTGCACGCCTTGCTCGCCCGTTAGCAGCGCCCCTGTTAAGCATGAACTTAATAGATAATTAAGCGTAATTTAGCAGAGCCCTAATCAATTGACGACCCTGTAGCCTAGTTGGTAGCCACCCTGCCTACGACGCGAGGGGTCCCGGGTTCGATTCCCGGCCGGGGCAGATATTTATGTGGCAGATAAATATTTGTACTCGGGTCATGGGTGTAATTGTAATGTGTTATATGTGTAGTCCATGCCACCCGCGACACAGGTACCTAGTAACCTACTGCGCGGGTATGAGTGTGTTAGCGTTTATTATTATTATTATTAATTTATGATTCCCATTACTTCCAGGTGGAAGTATACCAGGAGGTGGGGGGTCTCCTGATCGAGAGGTGCGTCTGGCCATACGTAAGTACTGTGCAGTTGTATTGTAGCTTGTAGCCGACAACTGCACAGTACTTACCTATGGAGAGACGGGCACGGGCAACACCCACACCATGGTCGGCGAGAAATGGCAGAATGTAAGATGGCGGCTGACAAGTATGTATATTGGTGTTTTGGTACTGTTGGAGGTATTGATTGTCCGGACGTAAGGTAGGTCCCTTCGTTGTGAATAATGCTCTGGTATGAACGAGGAGCTTTGCTTTGTCATTTAATACGCCTATTCGTTTGGATTGGATTTAACTACGTGCGTCGTTAGTATCTGTTTAAAAATTACGTCGGTTTCTACCTATAAAGGGTTGTAAGTAAGTTATCCTTGAGCCGCTGAGCATATGAAATTTCCATCCGCCAAAAACATACTTATTACCTTGCTTCACAGTTCAATTCAGCGTGTAAGCAAAATTTAATAAGGGCATTTTTAGATCCCATCATCAATATTAAATCTACGAGTACCTTAATCGCATAAATAAAGTTACAGTAAGAAATACTCGGAAGACATAAATTATACCACCCGAAATGCCGTTTAGAGCTATACAAGAGAAATGTTTCTGTACATGCTATTAATGTTTATAATAAATTACCTGATTCACTTAAAAAATTAAATTTAAATGTTTTTAAAAAAAGACTAATATATTGGATAGCAGATAATTGTTTTTATGACATTAACGAATATTTAAATATGGCAAATGATAATAATATTTAACTGTATTTAACTACCTAATTACCTAATTATTTGACATTTTAAAGTATAACATTTTAATTGTGTTTTAAGGTTAGCAAATATTGTGACTGTAAATTTGACATTTTATTCTATTTTATTTTTTATTTTTTTGATTGACATTGTAATTTAATATTTTTTATTCTAACATTTTATACTTAATTTCTTTTTCTTACAATTTTATGTTAATATAATAATTAAAAAATAGACTACTTACTAACATTGCACGCCATTAGTGGCAGAACGTAATTTTCATTTTGTAAGATTACTTATTAGACCATCCATGTACTACATTCCGGCAATAAAGATTATTATTATTATTAGGCTGAAGCTTAGCATTTGTATACCAGCGTTCGTAATAAGTCAGATGGGTGACGCCATTTCGTGATGAGTAAGTGCCCCGCTTTTATAAGTTAACATTTTGTACCCCCAGGACCCCTTAGCAGGCATAGTCCCGCGCGTGCTGAGCCAACTATTCGACGAGCTCAATACATCAAACCCAGAATACACGGTGCGCGTGTCTTACCCATAGAGATATTACACTAGAGTGGGTGAGCCATACGGCTGCCCATACATTGCAATCGCCCCCGGTTAGAAAGAGAAACAACGATAACGGTAATTACCTATCTCTCTCCGATCCCAAGGAGCCAGAAAGAGAAAGGTGATTACTAAAGATTTCGTCCCTTTTTATCCGAAGTACGCTCTGAAGCCTGGCTTCTGCCCTCTAGTGTAATATCTCTATGGTCTTACCTCGAGCTGTACAATGAAGAGCTGTTCGACCTCTCCACCTCGGAGGACAACTCAAAGCTCAAGATATACAAGGACGTCACCCGGAAGAGATCTAACATTGTTAATGGATTGGTCGAGTCGAGATTACGGTTAGTGTTGGGTTTTAAGGCTATAGAATGTAGATTAGAGTAGATTAGCCTTTTAGAGTGTAAGGAATAGTGTGACAAGCTTGAGTGAGTTATGTATGATAGCTAGGTGGTTGTTAAGGTGTTGAAAATAAGTTTGGTTGCCTGTATTTCCAGATTTCCAGTAACTTATTTGAAATTTGAATTTGTCAACAATGCAAACATAGATTAGTCAGTTATTCACTGAACTAAATTAACCTAACTGAATAGTTATTTATTAAATGAAATATCTCGTATAGTTGTAAATTTGATATGTTACAATTGTTTTTAAATTAAAATGTTTGATTGCTTAATATAAAATGTTGTTGTTAGGTGTACAATAAGAATGAGGTGTACAAGATAATGGCGCAGGGACATGAACGGAAGAGGGTCGCCTCCACCCTCGACCCTCATGAATGCACAGTCAAGGTGAGTTTGTATACTGATAAAGGCTTGTGTTTTATAGACATTTATGCATAGGTAGCAATCAATAGCAAGTTTGATGAAAAAATAAATTAATTTGTAAATAGTCTAAAGGAGAATGGGCACTTTTGTATGGGGTGCGTACCAACCCTTGTAACAAGTTGCGACGTGTATAAACATGTTGTCCTGGGACTGTTATATGGTATGCATACAAAAATATTTAATAACTGAATGCAGGTAAAGAATTATTTGCATTCCAATGTTTTAAAAGTTTTGTAATAATTAAGCCCTATTTTAGGGTTTCAATGAAATAAAAATATGTGTTACACACATGAAGCAAAAAAATATAGATAGGAGACGGCCTAAGCAACTGTGCACTGTGACTCAACTAGGTCCTGACGTCATCATCACAGTAGGCGTGGCCTAAAGTCAGTTTACCGTCGGCGCCCGTCTTGTGCACAACGTTATGGACGTTTACATTTTCAAAGAAAAGGATGAAGTGCTGTCTACTCGACATTAGATGGCGACACTTTTCTTATATTTTGAGTCCGTCCCTGTTATATCCTACATTAATTTATTGACATCTAGTGTGAGATAGTGAAACTACATAGTAAAATCGATATACAACGAAGCGAGTAGTTTTGCTATTGACCGTTATGCCCGGGATACACGAGGCTAGTTTTTCAAGCTTGGATAGCAAGCTAGTGTCAGTAAGCTAGCAAGCTAGTACTTCTGGCTTCGTGTAGACAAAACTAGCTTCATTTATATATACCTAAGAGGTGGTAGAGCCTAGAGTTCGCCCGGGGTAGTACCACCGCCCGCCAAGGTACTCAGTACCATTCCTACTGTCATAATAATTGTTTTTAAGAGCAATTGTGTTCCGGATAGGAAGGTGTGGAGCCGGTTCACTTTTTTAGAGGCGACCATCTCAGTCCTCAGGGGTAGCAACGCATCTGTGACCGAATTGGAACAAGACTCACACTAATCATTACTAACTGGACAATAAGTACTAATATTAACTAACAGGACTAACTATCACTAACAGTCCCTGTCCTCACACTTATTAACAAACTAACCAACTAACATTCTAACACCATCTACTAATTGGACTAACCACCCTAGTCCCTAAATTGGGTCTTGTTCTAAGTCGGTCACAATTGCCATGGGCGGCAGCGGAAGGGTGGTGCTGCATGCTCGTTTGCTACCTTAATTCAATAAAAAAAAATATTTTATGAAGCTAGAAGCCAGAAGTACTAGCGTGCTAGCTTACTGACACTAGCTTGCTATCCTAGCTTGAAAAACTAGCCTCGTGTAACTCGGGCATTAGATGGAAAATAAACAAGTAGGCGGATGGTGGGCGGGATCTAACACCCCCTCGCCCCGCAAAGTGTCACGCGTTCTTTCTTAGGGAAATCTACATACAACGTCTCCTCTCTATATTTGCTTCATGGTTACACATGATTAAGTTTTTTTGTTAGTGTTATTACTCGTATATAAGTCGTTTACATATCTGTAACCATACCTAAGGTAAATAAAATTAAGTAAAAGAAAAATTCTCCAGCCATTTTTTTATTGTTCATCAATAATAATATCGTCTAGAGCAGTTACACAACGAACGAACGATCGTGCACGACTGAGTAGTCAGCCACACCTCACTTGACGATATCGAGAAACAACGTGACATGGTTAATTAGCCAATCATAAAGCACATTATACTCGTATTAGACAATAGCTGCGGGTAGAAGTTTATTTACCTCTACCCGCAGCTATACAATTTAGCTGCGTGGGACCATCGACTGGTGAGTGCGGGGCGAAGGGGAGTGAGGTAGCGGCGGTGCGGTGCATAAATGCGCGATTACGAAGCGCGCTAACGTGCTGAATTGCATGATAGCGCGCATCATAGAATACGCTATATCTTTTTTCCTGCACTAGATCCAGACTTGCTGCCATACAAAAAGTTTTAGTACTTTTTAAGACCTTTTTAATGACATACATCATAAAGTGTTACAATACTTGGTACGAAACCGCCCATTCTCCTTTCATTAAAGATGCATATACATATATATGCTCATGCATAAATTTCAAGTGATAATTCTATAAATGATAATTTTTAAATGCAAATATGGATTAACTGAAGTATGGCTATTCCATCAAATGGGCTGCATTAAAATTATTAATTTCTAAAATAAGTAATGATTAATATTCGTAAGAGTTGTTTAAAATTGCATCTCGGAAGCATTTGACAAGTCAAAATATCCGTTGTAAGTCTTTTTATTACATTTTATATTATTTTGTTTGTTTCCTCATAATACAGAGAAATACAATGAAATTATTTAACAATAGTTCTGTTTGTCAAATGAATATAGATCTGGATAATATTCCATCAGATCGATATTTTAAATTTAGGTTTAAATTTAGTATTTTTTGGCTTGTGAAATGCTTTGTTCTTTGTTTATTATGTTGAGGAAATATGGAAAATATGTTTCAGCAGCTTAGAGCAGCAGATAGAATTAGACTTCAATAGAGTAGAGTAGAGAGATGAAAAAATAAACAGAATGGTTCAATTTAAAGTAATGTAGATGATTATATAAGAAGAATTAATTTCCCTTTAGGGTATTGAATGTGTGCAATGCAAGTATACATTACGCTATGATCAATAGGAATGGATCATAAATTTTCCCCTAAGCGAAGCGAGGGCCTCTACTTAACAATAATTATTTATATTGCAGGACGATGTCTGCTAGGTCAGCCAGTAACAAATAAATATTTTCCTCCCCAGCCATTCTCACACAGTATTCACGATCGTGGTGACCATCGGTAAGCTCACTCTGGAGGACCTGGCGGGCTCTGAGAGCATCGGCAAGGCGGGAGGCGACTGCCCCGCTAAAAAGGAGAACCCTTCTCCTTTTTAGCGGGGCAGTCGCTGCGCGCCTTACCGATGCTCTCAGAGCCCGTCGGGTCTACCAGATTGAGCTTGCTGATGTTCACCAATTCCTCGCCCTGAGAGATCTCCTTCATGTGCACGATATCGGCGATATCGCCTGGACACAAAGACCTGGAGAAGACGATGAGCACCCTGGAGTACGTCAACCGAGCCAAGATCATCCAGAACAAGCCGGAGGTCAACCGGAAGATGACCGAGAAAACCATAGGTACTATTGAGCATGGCTTTTTTGGTAATTTTCCGGTCGACCTCCTCATCATCACTGGAGTATGCGGAGGAAATTGGCAAGCTCAAGCAGGGTTTGCAGGCTGCCAGGGAAAAAAATGGTATGTCTTGTTTGTTGGTTGGTTGTCAAGTCAAGTTTGGTTGCCTGTATTTCCAGATTTCCAGTAACTTATTTGAAATTTGAATTTGTCAACAATGCAAACATAGATTAGTCAGTTATTCACTGAACTAAAATAACCAAACTGAATAGTTACTTATTAAATGAAATATCTCGTATAGTTGTAAATTTGATATGTTACAATTGTTTTTAAATTAAAATGTTTGATTGCTTAATATAAAATGTTGTTGTTAGGTGTACAATAAGAATGAGGTGTACAAGATAATGGCGCAGGGACAAGAACGGAAGAGGGAAGAGGGTCGCCTCCACCCTCATGAATGCACAGTCAAGGTGAGTTTGTATACTGATAAAGGCTTGTGTTTTATAGACATTTATGCATAGGTAGCAATCAATAGCAAGTTTGATGAAAAAATAAATTAATTTGTAAATAGTCTAAATTTCATTAAAGATGCATATACATAATATGTATTACATATATGCTCATGCATAAATTTCAAGTGATAATTCTATAAATGATAATTTTTAAATGCAAATATGGATTAACTGAAGTATGGCTATTCCATCAAATGGGCTGCATTAAAATTATTAATTTCTAAAATAAGTAATGATTAATATTCGTAAGAGTTGTTTAAAATTGCATCTCGGAAGCATTTGACAAGTCAAAATATCCGTTGTAAGTCTTTTTATTACATTTTATATTATTTTGTTTATGTTTCCTCATAATACAGAGAAATACAATGAAATTATTTAACAATAGTTCTGTTTGTCAAATGAATATAGATCTGGATAATATTCAATCAGATCGATATTTTAAATTTAGGTTTAAATTTAGTATTTTTTGGCTTGTGAAATGCTTTGTTCTTTGTTTATTATGTTGAGGAAATATGGAAAATATGTTTCAGCAGCTAAAGATAGAATTAGACTTCAATAGAGTAGAGTAGAGAGATGAAAA